>CM038144.1:474182896-475382896 GCA_021437245.1 Aegilops speltoides | reverse complement strand
CATGTGATGTGATATGGCCGAAGTTGTGATGAATGTTGAATTGTGATGTATGAGATCATGTTCTTGTAATAGGATTCACGACTTGCATGTCGATGAGTATGACAACGGCAGAGCCATAGGAGTTGTCTTTATTTTTGTATGACCTGCGTGTCATTGAAGAGCGCCATGTAAACTACTTTACTTCATTACTAAACGCGTTAGTCATAGAAGTAGAAGTAGTCGTTGGCGTGACAACTTCATGAAGACACGATGATGGAGATCATGATGATGGAGATCATGGTGTCAAGCCGGTGACAAGGTGATCATGGAGCCCCGAAGATGGAGATCAATGGAGCTTGATGATATTGGCCATATCATGTCACAACTATATAATTGCATGAGATGTTTATTATGATTTTACATCTTGTTTACTTAGGACGACGGTAGTAAATAAGATGATCCTTATAAAATTTCAAGAAGTGTTCTCCCTAAGCGTGCACCGTTGCTACAGTTCGTCGTTTCTAAGCACCACGTGATGATCGGGTGTGATGGATCCTTACGTTCACATACAGCGGGTGTAAGACAGATTTACAGCGAAAACACTTAGGGTTAACTTGCGAGCCTAGCATGTGCGGACATGGCCTCGGAACACGGAGACCGAAAGGTCGAACACGAGTCGTATGGAAGATACGATCAACATGAAGATGTTCACCGGCGATGACTAGTCCGTCTCACGTGATGATCGGACACGGGCTAGTCGACTCGGATCGTGTAACACTTAGATGACTAGAGGATGTCTAATCTAAGTGGGAGTTCGTAATTTTGATTAAGAACTTTATTATCATGAACTTAGTCTAAAACCTTTGCAAATATGTCTTGTAGATCAATGGCCAGCGCTAATGTCAACATGAACTTCAAGCGTTCCTAGAAAACCAAGCTGAAAGATGATGGCAGCAACTATACTGATTGGGTCCGGAACACGAGATCATCCTCATAGCTGCCAAGAAGCAGTATGTCCTAGAAGCACCGTTAGGTGACCCACTGTTCTCCGGCGCTGCAAAGGCGATTTGAGCGTCTGGCAGACTCGTTCGATGATTACTCCCTCGTTCGATGCGGCATGCTCTACAGCTTAGAACCGGGGCTCCAAAAGCGTTTTGAGCATCACGGAGCATATGAGATGTTGAAGAGCTGAAACTAGTTTTCCAAGCTCATGCCGGGTCGAGAGATATGATGTCTCGACAAGTTCTCTGATTGTAAGATGGAGGAAAACAGTTACGTCGGTGAGCACATCACGAAGATGTCGGGTTGCACAACCGTATGACCAGTGAACATAAACCTCCCAGATGAGGCGGTCATTGACAGAATCCTCGATCGCTCCCACCAAGCTACAAGAGCTTTGTGATGAACTACAACATGCGGGGATGGTAAAGACCATTCTGAAGTGTTCTCGATCTTTGAGGTCGCAGAGGCTGAAATCAAAAGGAACATCAAGTGTTGATGGTCAATAAGACCACTAAGTTCAAGAAGGGCAAGGGAAGAAGAACTTCAAGAAGGGCGGCAAAGATGTTGCCGCGCCCGTAAGCTTTGTTGCGGGAAGAAGTCAAAGAATGGACCCAAGCACGAGGCTGAGTGCTTTTTATTGCAAGGGAAGGGTCCTTTGGAAGCGGAACGCCCCAAATACTTAGCGGATAAGAAGGCCGCAACACCAAAGGTATATTTGATATACATGTAATTGATGTGTACCTTACCGATTACTCGTAGTAACTCACGGTATTTGATACGGTGCCGTTGCTCATATTTGTAACTCACAGCAGAGCTGCGGAATAAGCGGAGGCTGGCGAAGGGCGAGGTGACGATCTTGGCGTCGGGAATGGTTCAGTCGATGTGATCGCCGTCGGCACGCTGCCTCTACATTTACCTACGGGATTAGTTTTGAACCTCAATAATTGTTATTTAGTGCCAAGTTTGAGCATGAACATTGTATCCGGATCTCGTTTAATCTGAGATGGCTACTCATTTAAGTCCGAGAATAATGGTTGTTCGATTTATATGAGAGATATGTTTTATGGTCATGCTCCGATGGTCAATGGTTTATTCTTAATGAATCTCGGCGTAATATTACACATGTTCATAGTGTGGATGCGAAAAGATGTAAAGTCGATAACGATAGTCCCACATACTTGTGGCATTGCCGCCTTGGTCACATTGGTGTCAAGCGCATGAAGAAGCTCCATCTTGATGGACTTTTAGAGTCTCTTGATTATGAATCGTTTGACACATGCGAACCATGCCTCTTAGGCAAAATGACCAAGACTCCGTTCTCGGAACAATGGGCGAGCAACCAACTTGTTGGAAATCATACATACCGATGTATGCGGTCCAATGGCGTTGAGGCTCATGGAGGATATCGTTATGTTCTCACTCTCACCGATGATTTGAGTAGATATGGGTATGTCTACTTAATGAAACACAAGTCTGAGACCTTTGAAAAGTTCAAGGAATTTCAGAATGAGGTGGAGAATCAACGTGACCGAAAGATAAAGTTCCTCGATCGGATCGTGGAGGAGAATACTTAAGTCACGAATTTGGCACACACTTAAAGAAATGTGGAATCGTTTCACAACTCACGCCGCTGGAACACCTCAAATAAACGGTGTGTCGAGCGTCATGTCGCACTCTATTGGATATGGTGCGGTCTATGATGTCTCTTACCGATTTACGCTATCATTTTGGGGATCGCTCTAGAGACAGCTACATTCACTTTAAATAGGGCACCGTCTAAATCCGTTGAGGCGACACCGTATGAATTATGGTTTGGGAAGAAACCTAAGTATCGTTTCTAAAAGTTTGGGGATGCGATGCTTATGTCAAGAAACTTCAACTGAAAAGCTCGAACCCAAGTCGGAAAAATGCGTATTCATAGGATACCCTAAGGAAGCTGTCGGGTATACCTTCTACTTAAAGATCCGAAGGCAAAGTCTTTGTTGCTAAGAACGGATGCTTTCTAGAGAAAGAGTTTCTCTCGAAAGAAGTAAGTGGGAGGAAAGTAGAACTTCGATGAAGTACTACCTCTCGAGCAGGAGAGTGGAGCAGCGCAGAAACCGTTCTGTGATGCCCACGCCAAGCGAAGAGGAAATCATTGATGATGATCAAGATACTTGGATCAAGTTCTTCTGAACCGAAGGTCCACAAGGACATGTTCCGCACTGCAGTGGTGCAGCAACCTGTCATGGAAATCATGTTTTTGGACAACAATGAACCTTGAACTATGAAGAAGCAATGGCGGGCCCGGATTCCAACAAATGGCTTGAGGCCATGAAATCCGAGATAGAATCCATGTATGAAAACAAAGTATGGACTTTGACAGACTTGCCCGATGATCGGCGAGCAATAGAAAATAAATGGATTTTTAAGAAGAAGACGGACGCGGATGGAAATGTTACCATCTATAAAGCTCGACTTGTCGCTAAGGGTTATCGACAAGTTCAAGGGATTGACTCTGACGAGACATTCTCTCCGTGGCGAAGCTTAAGTCCGTCCGAATCATGTTAGCAATTGCCGCATACTATGATTATGAGATATGGCGATGGGCGTCAAAGCGGCATTCCTTAACGGACATCTTAAGGAAGAGCTGTATATGATGCAGCGGAAGGTTTTGTCGACCCTCGAGCGCTAACAAAGTATGCAAGCTCCGGCGATCCATTTATGGACTGGTGCAAGCGTCTCGGAGTTGGAACATTCGCTTTGATGAGATGATCAAAGCGTTTGGGTTCTGTGAGACTTATGGAGAAGCCTGCGTTTACAAGAAAGTGAGTGGGAGCTCTGTAGCATTTCTCTGTTATATGTAGATGACATACTCTTGATGGGAAATGATACAAAACTTCGGACAGCATTAAGGCCTACTTGAACAAGTGTTTTTCAATGAAGGACCTTGGAGAAGCTGCTTATATATTAGGCATCAAGATCTATAGGGATAGATCGAGGCGCCTCATAGGTCTTTCACAAAGCACATACCTTGATAAGATTTTGAAGAGGTTCAAAATGGATCAGTCCAAGAAGGGTTCTTGCCTATGTTACAAGGTGTGGCTGAGCTCAGCTCGATCACCGACCACTGACAAAAGATAAAGAAGAGATGAGTGTCATCCCTATGCTTCAGCCATAGGATCTATTATGTATGCCATCTTTGTGTACGGACCGATGTAAACCTCGCCGTAAGTTTGGTTGCAAGATACCAAAGTAATCCCGGCAAGGAACACCTGGACAGCGGTCAAGAATATCTGAAGTACACGAAAAGGACAAAGGACATGTTTCTCGTTTATGGAGGAGACGAAGAGCTCGTCGTAAAGGGTTACGTCGGCGCCAGACCGACTCAGATCTGGATGACTCTAAGTCACAAACCGGATCGTGTATATGTTGAATGGTGGAGCGATGGTAGTGCGGTTTGCAAGCGAGCGTCGTGGCGGGATCTCGTGTGAAGCGGAGTACATGGCAGCCTCGGAGGCAGCGCATGAAGCGATTTGGGTGAAGGAGTTCATCACCGACCTAGGAGTCATACCCAATGCGTCGGGGCGATCAAACTCTTCTGTGACAACACCGGGCTATTGCCCTTGCCAAGGAGCCAGGTTTCACAAGAAGACCGAGCACATCAAGCGTCGTTTCAACTCCATCCGTGAAAATGTTCAAGATGGAGACATAGAGATTTGCAAAGTGCACACGGATCTGAATGTTGCGACCCGTTGACTAAACCTCTCTCGCGTGCAAAACATGATCAACACGAGAACTCTATGGGTGTTCGATTCATCACAATGTAACTAGATTAGTGACTCTAGTGCAAGTGGGAGGCTGTTGGAAATATGCCCTAGAGGCAATAATAAAAGTATTATTATATTTCAATGTTCATGATAATTGTCTTTTGTTCATGCTATAAGCTGTGTTATCCGGAAATTGTAATACACGTGTGAACACTTAGACCACAATATGTCCCTAGTGAGCCTCTAGTTGACTAGCTCGTTGTGATCAGCAGATAGTCATGGTTTCTGACTATGGACATTGGATGTTGTTGATAACGGGATCACATCATTGGGAGAATGATGTGATGGACAAGACAATCATAAGCATAGCATAAAAGATCGTATAGTTCGTTTGCTAGAAGCTTTGCCAATGTCAAGTATCTATTCCTTCGACCATGAGATCGTGTAACTCCGGTTACCGTAGGAGTGCCTTGGGTGTATCAAGCGTCTGGCGTGGCGGGTGACTATAAAGGTGCATTACGGTATCTCCGAAAGTATCGTGGGTTGACATGAATCGAGACTGGGATTTGTCACTCTGTATGACGGAGAGGTATCTCTGGGCCCACTCGGTAATGCATCATCATAATGAGCTCGAAGTGACCAAGGTGTTGGCCACGGGATCATGCATTCTGGTGCGAGTAAAGTGACTTGCGGTGCTTGAGACTGAGCGAGGTATTGGGATACCGACGATCGAGTCTCAAGCAAACGCATCGATTGACAAAGGGAATTGCATACGTGGTTTGATCGAATCCTCGACATCGTGGTTCAACCGATGAAATCATCGAGGAGCATGTAGGAGCCAACATGGGTATCCAGATCCCGCTGTTGGTTATTGCCCGAGAGTCGTCTCGGTCATGTCTGCGTGTCTCCCGAACCCGTAGGGTCTACACATAAGGTTCGGTGGCGCTAGGGTTAGTAGGAAGACTAGTATGTGAATACGAATGTTGTTGAGTCCGGATGAGATCCGGACGTCACGAGGAGTTCGGAAGGGTCGGAGGTAAAGAATAATATATAGGAAGTGGTATTTTGGCCGTCGGGAAAGTTTGGGGTTCTGGCAAAATCTGGGACCACCGGAAGGGTCCCGGGTCCACCGGTGGGGCCACCCATCCGGAGGGCCCCATGGGCCATAGGGGAAGGAACCAGCCCACAGGTGCAGTGCGCCCCCTAGGCCCACCCCTGCGCCTAGGGTTGAAACCCTAGGGGTGGGCGCCCACCGGCTTGGGGGCACTCCACCCCTTGGCCGCCGCCCCCTTGAGATTGGATCTCTAGGGGCCGCCACCCCTGGGGCCTATATAAAGGGGGAGGGGGCTGCTGTACACATCTCCCAAGGCGCAGCCCTCCCTCCCAACACATCTCCTCCTCCGTGAGAGCTCGTGAAGCCACAGCCGAGTATCTTGCTTCACCACCATCACCACGCCGTCGTCTTGCCGGTGGTCTTGTCTTCCTCAACCTCTCCTTCCCCTTGCTGGATCAAGAAGGAGGAGGCGTCGCTCGTCCCGTCACGTGTGTTGAACAGCGGAGGTGCTGTCCGTTCAGCACTTGGCATCGGTGATCTGAATCACGTTCGAGTACGACTCCATCATCACCAAGCAAGCTTCCGCACGCGATCTACAAGTGGTATGTAGATGCAAACTCTCTCCCGTTACTCGTTGCTTAGATGAACTCATAGATGGATCTTGGTGAAACCGTAGGAAAAATTTTAATTTTCTGCAACGTTCCCCAACATCCTAGGGTGCCCCCCTACCCCTGTATATAAAGGAGGGAGGGAGGAGGTGGCCGGCCTCAAGGGGGGCGCGCCATAGGGAGGGGGAAACCTACTCCAAGTAGGTTTCCCTCTCTTTTCCTTATCTTATTTGGAGGGGGGAGGAAGGAGTACTAGTATTAGGAAGTAGTACTAGTAGTAGGAAGGAAGAGAGGGGGAAGGAGAAAGGAAAGGGGGGGCCGGCCCCCCTCCCCAATTCGGATTGGGCTTGGGGGGGCGCGCCCCCTCCCTTGATCCTTCTTTCTTCCTCCTACATGGGCCCAATAAGGCCCATATACCTCCCGGGGGGTTCCGGTAACCTCCCGGAGCTCCAAACTTCTCCGGAACCTTTCCGGTGTCCAAATATATCCGTCCAATATATCAATCTTTATGTCTCGACCATTTCGAGACTCCTCGTCATGTCCGTGATCATATCCGGGACTCGAACAACCTTCGGTACATCAAAATACATAAACTCATAATATAAGCATCATGAAACCTTAAGCATGCGGACCCTACGGTTCAAGAACAATGTAGACATGACCGAGACATGTCTCGGTCAATAACCAATAGCGGGACACGGATGCCCATATTGGTTCCTACATATTCTACGAAGATCTTTATCGGTCAAACCGCACAACAACATACGTTGTTCCCTTTGTCATCGGTATGTTACTTGCCCGAGATTCGGTCGTCGGTATCCAATACCTAGTTCAATCTCGTTACGGCAAGTCTCTTTACTCGTTAAGTAATACATCATCTCACAACTAACTCATTAGTTGAAATGCTTGCAAGGCTTAAGTGATGTGTATTACGGGAGGGCCGAGAGATACCTCTCCGACATTCGGAGTGACTAATCCTAATCTCAAAATCGCCAACCCAACAAGTACCTTTGGAGACACCTGTAGAGCACCTTTATAATCACCCGATTCGTTGTGACATTTGGTAGCACACAAAGTGTTCCTCGATAAAGCGGAGTTGCATAATCTCATAGTCATAGGAACATGTATAAGTCATGAAGAAAGCAATAGCAACATACTAAGCGATCGGGTGCTAAGCTAAGCTGAATGGGTCATGTCAATCGATCATTCAACTAATGATGTGATCCCGTTAATCAAATAACAACTCTTTGTCCATGGTTAGGAAACATAACCATCTTTGATTAACAAGCTAGTCAAGTAGAGGCATACTAGTGACACTCTGTTTGTCTATATATTCACACATGTATTATGTTTCCGGTTAATACAATTCTAGCATGAATAATAAACATTTATCATGATATAAGGAAATAAATAATAACTTTATTATTGCCTATAGGGCATATTTCCTTCAGTCTCCCACTTGCACTAGAGTCAATAATCTAGATCACATCACCATGTGATTAACATCGATAGTTCACATCATCATGTGATTAACACCTATAGTTCACATCGCCATGTGACCAACACCCAAAGGGTTTACTAGATTCAGTAATCTAGTTCACGTTGCTATGTGATTAACACCCAAAGAGTACTAAGGTGTGATCATGTTTTGCTTGTGAGAGAATCTTAGTCAACGGGTCTTTCACATTCAGATCCGTTATGTATTTTGCAATTTTCTATGTCTACAATGCTCTTGCGGAGCTACTCTAGCTAATTGCTCCCACTTTCAATATGTGTCTAGATCGAGACTTAGAGTCATCGGATCGGTGTCAAAACTTGCATCGGCGTAACCCTTTACTGACGAACCTTTTGTCACTTCCATAATCGAGAAACATATCCTTATTCCACTAAGGATAATTTTGACCGCTGTCCGATGATCTACTCCTAGATCACTATTGTACTCCTTGCCAAACTCGATTGTAGGGTATACAATAGATCTGGTACACAACATGGCATACTTTATAGAACCTATGGCCAAGGCATAGGGAATGACTTTCATTCTCTTTCTATCTTCTGCCGTGGTCGGGTTTTGAGTCTTACTCAATTTCACACCTTGTAACACAGGCAAGAACTCTTTCTTTAACTGTTCCATTTTGAACTACTTCAAAATCTTGTCAGGGTATGTACTCATTGAAAAAAACTTATCAAGCGTATTGATCTATCTCTATAGATCTTCATGCTCAATATGTAAGCAGCTTCACCGAGGTCTTTCTTTGAAAAACTCCCTTTCAAACACTCCTTTATGCTTTGCAGAATAATTCTACATTATTTCCGATCTACAATATGTCATTCACATATACTTATCGTAAATCTTTGTAGTGCTCCCACTCACTTTCTAGTAAATACAAGGCTTCACCGTAAGTGCAGATAAAACTATATGCTTTGATCAACTCATCAAAGCGTATATTCCAACTCGAGATGCTTGCACTAGTCCATAGATGGATCATTGGAGCTTGCACACTTTGTTAGCTCCCTTTGGATTGATAAAACCTTTTGGTTGCATCATATACAACTCTTCCTCCAGAAACCCATTCAGGAATGCAGTTTTTACATCCATTTGCCAAATTTCAAAAATTGTGGCAATTGCTAACATGATTCGGACAGACTTAAGCATCGATACGAGTGAGAAAATCTCATTGTATTCAACATCTTGAACTTTGTCAAAAACCTTTTTCGACAAGTCTAGCTTTGTAGATAGTAACACTACTATCAACGTCCGTCTTCCTCTTGAAGATCCATTTATACAATATGGCTTGCCGATCATCGGGCAACTCCACCAAAGTCCACACTTTGTTCTCATACATGGATCCCATCTCAGATTTCATGGCCTTAAGCCATTTTGCGGAATCTGGGCTCATCATCGCTTCCTCATAGTTCGTAGGTTCATCATGGTCTAGTAACATGACTTTCAGAACAGGATTACCGTACCACTCTGGTGCGGACCGTACTCTGGAAGACCTACGAGATTCTGTAGTAACTTGATCTGAAGTTTCATGATCATTATCATTAGCTTCCTCACTAATTGATGTAGGAATCACTGGAACTGATTTCAGTGATGAACTTTTTCCAATTAGGGAGAAGGTACAGTTACCTCATCAAGTTCTACTTTCCTCCCACTCACTTCTTTCGAGAGAAACTCCTTCTCTAGAAAGGATCCATTTATTAGCAACGAATGTTTTGCCTTCGGATCTGTGATAGAAGGTGTAACCAACAATTTCCTTTGGGTATTCTCTGAATACGCACTTCTCCGATTTGGGTTTGAGCTTATCAGGATGAAACTTTTTCACATAAGCATCACAGCCCCAAACTTTAAGAAATGACAACTTGGGTTTCTTGCTAAACCACAGTTCATATAGTGTCGTCTCAACGGATTTAGATGGTGCCCTATTAATCATGAATGCAGCTGTCTCTAATGCATAATCCCAAAACGATATTGGTAAATCGGTAAGAAACATCATAGATTGTACTATATCCAATAAAGTACTGTTATGACCTTCGGACACACCATTATGATGTGGTGTTCCAGGTGGCATGAATTTGTGAAACTATTCCACATTTTTAATTGAAGACCAAACTCGTAACTCAAATATTTGTCTCCGCGATCAGATCGTAGAAACCTTATTTTCTTGTCACGATGATTTTTCCACTTCACTCTGAAATTCTTTGAACCTTTCAACTATTTCAGACTTATGTTTCATCAAGTAGATATACCCATATCTGCTCAAATCATCTGTGAAGGTCGAGAAAATAACGATACGCCATGAGCCTTAACACTCATTGGATCGCATACATTAGTATGTATTATTTCCAATAAGTCGGTTGCTCGCTCCACTATTCCGGAGAACGGAGTCTTAGTCATCTTGCCCATGAGGCATGGTTCATAAGCATCAAGTGATTCATAATCAAGTGATTCAAATCCCATCAGCATGGAGTTTCTTCATGCGCTTTACACCAATATGACCTAACGGCGATTGCCACAAATAAGTTGCACTATCATTATTAACTTTGCATCTTTTGGTTTCAATATTATGAATATGTGTATCACTACGATCGAGATCCAATGAACCATTTGAAGGAAATATGCCCTAGAGGCAATAATAAAGTTATTATTTATTTCCTCATATCATGATAAATGTTTATTATTCATGCTAGAATTGTATTAACCGGAAACATAATACATGTGTGAATATATAGACAAACATAGTGTCACTAGTATGCCTCTACTTGACTAGCTTGTTAATCAAAGATGGTTATGTTTCCTAACCATGAACAAGGAGTTGTTATTTGATTAACAAGGTCACATCATCAGTTGAATGATCTGATTGACATGACCCATTCCGTTAGCTTAGCACACGATCGTTTAGTATGTTGCTATTGCTTCCTTCATGACTTATACATGTTCCTATGACTATGAGATTATGCAACTCCGTTTACGGAGGAACACTTTGTGTGCTACCAAAGCGTCACAACGAATCGGGTGATTATAAAAGTCTTTGTCTGGTGTCTCGAAGGTACTTGTTGAGTTGGCGTTTTGAGATTATTATTTGTCCTCCGAATGTCGGAGAGGTATCTCTGGGCCCTCTCGGTAATACACATCACTTAAGCCTTGCAAGCATTTCAACTAATGAGTTAGTTGTGAGATGATGTATTACGGAACGAGTAAAGAGACTTGCGTAGCGAGATTGAACTAGGTATTGGATACCGACGATCGAATCTCGGGCAAGTAACATACCGATGACAAAGGGAACAACGTATGTTGTTGTGCGGTTTGACCGATAAAGATCTTCGTAGAATATGTAGGAACCAATATGGGCATCCAGGTCCAGCTATTGGTTATTGACCGAGGCGTGTCTCGGTCATGTCTACATTGTTCTCGAACCGTAGGGTCCGCACGCTTAAGGTTTCGATGATGAGTTATATTATGAGTTTATGTATTTTGATGTACCGAAGGTTGTTGAGTCCGGATGTGATCACGGACATGACGAGGAGTCTTGAAATGGTCGAGACATAAAGATTGATATATTGGACGGATATATTTGGACACCGGAAAGGTTCCGGAGAAGTTTGGAGCTCGGGAGGTTACGGAACCCCCGGAGGTATATGGGCCTTATTGGGCCCATATAGGAAGAAGGGAGAGGAACAAGGGAGGCGCCCCAGCCCAATCCGAATTGGGGAGGGGCCGCCCCCTTCCTTTCTCCTTCCCCTCTTCCTATTACTACTACTAGTACTACTTCCTAATACTAGTACTCTTTCCTTCCCTCCAAATAAGATAAGGAAGGGGGAAACCTACTTGAGTAGGTTTCCCCTCCCCTATGGCGCGCCCCCCCTTGGGCCGGCCACCTCCTCCTCCCTCCTTTATATACAGGGTAGGGGGCACCCTAGGACACACAAGTTGATCATTGAGATCGTTCCTTAGCCGTGTGCGGTGCCCCCTCCACGATATTACACCTCGGTCATATTGTAGCGGTGCTTAGGCAAAGCCTGCGACAGAGAACATCAAGATCGCCACCACGCCGTCGTCTTGTGGAACTCCTCCAGCGCCTCTGCTGGATCGGAGATCGGGTGCGTCATCGAGCTGTCGCGTGTCAAGAACTTCGGAGGTGCGAATGCGGTGCTTGGATCGGTTGGACCGGGAGGACGTCGACTACTTCCTCTACGTTGTGTCAGCGCTTCCGTTTGGTCTCACGAGGGTGCGTAGACAACACTCTCCCTCTCGTTGCTATGCATCACCATGATCTTGCGTGTGCGTAGGAATTTTTTGAAATTACTCGTTCCCCAATGATGGCATCCGAGCCTAGGTTTTATGGTTTGATGTTATATGCACGAGTAGAACACAAGTGAGTTGTGGGCGATATAAGTCATCTTGCTTACCAAGCATGTCATACTTTGGTTGGCGGTATTGTTGGATGAAGCGGCCGGACCGACATTACACGACGCTTACGCGAGACTGGTTTTACCGCCGTGCTTTGCACACGGTGACTAGCGGTGTCGGTTTCTCCAACTTTAGTTGAACCGAGTGTGGCTACGCCCGGTCCTTGCGAAGGTTAAAACAACATCAACTTGACAAACTATCGTTGTGGTTTTGATCGAGGTGAGATTGGTTCTTACTTAAGCCCGTAGCAGCCACGTAAAACTTGCAACAACAAAGTAGAGGACGTCTAACTTGTTTTTGCGGGGCATGTTGTGATGTGATATGGCCAAGACATGATGCTATATTTTATTGTATGAGATGATCATGTTTTGTAACGAAGTTATCGGCAATGGCAGGAGCCATATGGTTGTCGCTTTATTGTATGAAATGCAAGCATCTGTAATTGCTTTACTTTATCACTAAGCGGTAGCGATAGTCGTAGAAGCAATAGATGGCGTAAACGACAACGATGCTACGATGGAGATCAAGGTGTCACGCCGGTGACGATGGTGATCATGATGGTGCTTCGGAGATGGAGATCACAAGCACAAGAAGATGATGGCCATATCATATCACTTATATTGATTGCATGTGATGTTTATCCTTTATGCATCTTATCTTGCTTTGGTTGACGGTAGCATTTTAAGATGATCTCTCACTAAAAATTATCAAGTAGTGTTCTCCCTGAGTATGCACCGTTGCCAAAGTTCGTCATGCCCAGACACCACGTGATGATCGGGTGTGATAAGCTCTACGTCCATCTACAATGGGTGCAAGCCAGTTTTGCACACGTGAGAATACTCGAGTTAAACTTGACGAGCCTAGCATATGCAGATATGGCCTCGGAACACGGAGACCAAAAGATCGGCGTGAATCATATAGTAGATATGATCAACATAAGATGTTCACCATTGAAAACTACTCCATCTCACGTGATGATCGGTTATGGTTTAGTTGATTTGGATCACGTGATCACTTAGATGACTAGAGAGATGTCATCTAAGTGGGAGTTCTTAAGTAATATGATTAATTGAACTAAAATTTATCATGAACTTAGTACTGATAGTATCTTGCTTGTCTATGTTGTTTGTAGATAGATGGCCCGTCTTTGTTGTTCCGTTGAATTTTAATGCGTTCCTTGAGAAAGCTAAGTTGAAAGATGATGGTAGCAACTACGCGGACTGGGTCCATAACTTGAGGATTATCCTCATTGCTGCACGAGAAAAATTACGTCTGGAAGCACCGCTAGGTGCCGTGCCTCTTCTTGATGTAACCGACGGCGTTAAGAGCGTCTGGCGAGCAAAGTGATGACTACTCGATAGTTCAATGTGCCATGCTTTACGGCTTAGAACCGGGACTTCAACGGCGTTTTGAGCGTCATGGAGCATATGAGATGTTTCAGAGTTGAAGTTGATATTCCGAAGAATGCCGGATTGAGATATATGAAGTCTCCAATAAGTTCTATACTGCAAGATGGAGGAGAATAGTTACATCGGTGATCACATACTCAAGATGTCCGGGTATTGTAATCACTTGATTCAACCGGGAGTTACTCTTCCGGATGATAGCGTCATTGATGAATTCTCAATCACTTCCACCAAGCTACAAGAGCTTCGTGATGAACTATAATATGCAAGGGATGGATAAGGCGATTCGAGCTCTTCGCAATGCTAAAGGCTGCGGAGGTAGAAATCAAGAAGGAGCATCAAGTGTTGATGGTTAACAAGACCACTAGTTTCAAGAAAAAGGGCAAAGGGAAGAAGAGGGAACTTCAAGAAGAACAACAAACAAGTTCTGCTCAAGAGAAGAAACCCAAGTCGGACCTAAGCCACTGGCGAGTGCTTCTCCGCAAGCAAGCGGTAGTCCTTTGAAGCGGAACTGCCCCAAGTATTTGGCGGATAAGAAGGATGGCAAGGTGAACAAAGGTATATGTGATATACATGTTATTGATGTGTACCTTACTAGAGCTCGCATAGCACACTGGGTATTTGATCTTGGTTACATTGCTAATATTTGCAACTCGAAGCAGGATTACGGATTAGCGAACAACGGCAAAGGGCGAGGTGACGATGCGGCGTGGGAAATGGTTCCAAAGTCGATGTGATCGCGATCGCACGCTACCTCTACATCTACCTTGGGATTAGTATTAGACCTAAATAATTGTTATTTGGTGCCGCGTTGAGCATGAACATTATATCTGGATCTTGTTTGATGCGAGGCGGTTATTCATTTAAATCAGAGAATAATGGTTGTTCTATTTATATGAGTAATATCTTTTATGGTCATGCACCCTTGAAGAGTGGTCTATTTTGATGAATCTCGATAGTAGTGATACACATATTCATAGTGTTGAAACCAAAAGATGCAGAGTTGATAATGATAGTGCAACTTATTTGTGGCTTGCCGTTTGGGTCATATCGGTATAAAGCGCATGAAGAAACTCCATACTGATGGACTTTTGGAGCCACTTGATTATGAATCACTTGGTACTTGCGAACCGTGCCTCATGGGCAAGATGGCTAAAACGCCGTTCTCCGGTACTATGGAGAGAGCAACAGATTTGTTGGAAATCATACATCTGAGATGTATGTGGTCCGATGAATGTTGAGGCTCGTGGCGGATATCGTTATTTTCTCACCTTCACAGATGATTTAAGCGAGATATGGGTATATCACCTTAATGAAACATAAGTCTGAAACATTTGAAAAGTTCAAAGAATTTCAGAGTGAAGTGGAAAATCATCGTAACAAGAAAATAAAGTTTCTACGATCGATCGTGGAGGAGAATATTTGAGTTCTGAGTTTGGTCTACACTTAAAACAATGTGGAATAGTTTCACGCAACTCACGCCACCGGAACACCACAACAGTAATGGTGTGTCGAACGTCGTAATCGTACTTTACTTGATATGGTGTGGTCTATGATGTCTCTTACAGATTTACCGCTATCGTTTTGGGGTTATGCTCTAGAGACAGCCACATTCACGTTAAATAGAGCACCATCAAAATCCGTTGAGACGACACCTTATGAACTATGGTTTGGCAAGAAACCAAAGTTGTCGTTTCTTAAAGTTTGGGGTTGCGATGCTTATGTGAAAAAGCTTCAACCTGATAAGTTCGAACCCAAATCGGAGAAATGTGTCTTCATAGGATACCCAAAGGAGATAGTTGGGTACACCTTCTATCACAGATCCGAAGGCAAGACATTTGTTGCTAAGAATGGTTCCTTTCTAGAGAAGGAGTTTCTCTCGAAAGAAGTGAGTGGGAGGAAAGTAGAACTTGATGAGGTAACTGTACCTACTCCCTTGTTGGAAAATAATACATCACGGGAACCGGTTTACGTGACGTCAAAACCAACTAGTGAGGAAGTTGATGATGATGATCATAGAACTTTAGATCAAGTTAATCTGAACCACGTGAGGTCGAGCGAGTAAGATCCGCACTGAGTGGTACGGTAATCCTATTCGGAAGTCATGCTACTAGATCATGATGAACTTACGAACTATGAAGAAGCGATGGTGAGCCCAGATTCCAAAATGGCTTGAAGCCATGAAATCGAGATGGGATCCATGTATGATAACAAAGTATGGACTTTGGTTGACTTGCCGATGGTCGGCAAGCAATTGAGAATAAATGGATCTTCAAGAAGAAGACCGACGCCGACGGTAATGTTATCGTCTACAAAGCTCGACTTGTTGCAAAAGGTTTTCGACAAGTTCAAGGGGTTGACTACGATGAGACCTTCTCACCCGTAGCGATGCTTAAGTCTGTCGAATCATGTTAGCAATTGCCGCATTTTATGATTATGAAATTTGGAAAATGGATGTAAAACTGCATTCTGAATGGATTTACGGAAGAAGAGTTGTATATGATGCAACCGAAGGTTTTATCGATCCAAAGGGAGCTAACAAAGAGTGCAAGCTCCAACGTTCCATTTATGGACTGGTGCAAGCCTCTCGGAGTTGGAATAAGCGTTTTGATAGTGTGATCAAAGCATTTGGTTTTATCTGAGACTTTTGGAGAAGCTTTGTATTTACAAGAAAGTGAGTGGGAGCTCAGTAGCATTTCTAATATTATATGTGGATGACATATTATTGATTGGAAATGATATAGAATTCTGGATAGCATAAAGGGATACTTGAATAAAAGTTTTTCAATGAAAGACCTCGGTGAAGCTGCTTACATATTGGGCATTAAGATCTATAGAGATAGATCAAGACGCTTAATTGGACTTTCACAAAGCACATACCTTGACAAAGTTTTGAAGAAGTTCAAAATGGATCAAGCAAAGAAAGGGTTCTTGCCTGTATTGCAAGGTGTGAAGTTGAGTAAGACTCAAAGCCCGACCACTGCAGAAGATAGAGAGAAAATGAAAAGTGTTCCCTATGCTTCAGCCATAGGCTCTATCATGTATGCAATCTTGTGTACCGGACCTGATGTGTGCCTTGCTATAAGTCTAGCAGGAGGTACCAAAGTAATCCAGAGTGGATCATGGACAGCGGTCAAGAACATCTGAAATACGAAAAGGACTAAGGATATGTTTCTCGTATATGGAGGTGACAAAGAGCTCATCGTAAATGGTTACGTTGATGCAAGCTTTGACACCGATCCGGACGATTCTAAATCGCAAACCGGATCGTGTTTACATTAAGCGGTGGAGCTGTCGGTTAGTGCAGTTCAAAGCAAAGCGTCGTGGCGGGATCTACATGTGAAGCGGAATACATAGCTGCCGGAAGCGACAAATGAAGGAGTCGGATGAAGGAGTTCATATCCGATCTAGGTGTCATACCTAGTGCATCGGGTCCAATGAAAATCTTTTGTGACAATCTTTGGGCGATTGCCTTAGCAAAGGAATCCAGATTTCACAAGAGAACCAAGCACATCAAGAGGCGCTTCAATTCCATCCGGGATCTAGTCGGTGGGAGACATAGAGATTTGCAAGATACATACGGATCTGAATGTTGCGAGACCGTTGACTAAGCCTCTTCCACGAGCAAAACATGATCAACACCAAGACTCCATGGGTGTTAGAATCATTCTTGTGTAATCTAGATTATTGACTCTAGTGCAAGTGGGAGGATGAAGGAAATATGCCCTAGAGGCAATAATAAAGTTATTATTTATTTCCTCATATCATGATAAATGTTTATTATTCATGCTAGAATTGTATTAACCGGAAACATAATACATGTGTGAATATATAGACAAGCAGTGTCACTAGTATGCCTCTACTTGACTAGCTTGTTAATCAAAGATAGTTATGTTTCCTAACCATGAACAAGGAGTTGTTATTTGATTAACAAGGTCACATCATTAGTTGAATGATCGATTGACATGACCCATTCCGTTAGCTTAGCACACGATCGTTTAGTATGTTGCTATTGCTTCCTCCATGACTTATACATGTTCCTATGACTATGAGATTATGCAACTCCGTTTACGGAGGAACACTTTGTGTGCTACCAAAGCGTCAGCGAATGGCGGGTGATTATAAAGGTGCTCTCTGGTGTCTCGAAGGTACTTGTTGAGTTGGCGTATTTGAGATTAGGATTTGTCACTCCGAATGTCGGAGAGGTATCTCTGGGCCCTCTCGGTAATACACATCACTTAAGCCTTGCAAGCATTTCAACTAATGAGTTAGTTGTGAGATGATGTATTACGGAGCGAGTAAAGAGACTTGCCGTGCGAGATTGAACTAAGTATTGGATACCGACGATCGAATCTCGGGCAAGTAACATACCGATGACAAAGGGAACAACGTATGTTGTTGTGCGGTTTGACCGATAAAGATCTTCGTAGAATATGTAGGAACCAATATGGGCATCCAGGTCCCGCTATTGGTTATTGACCGGAGACGTGTCTCGGTGTAAGGGCATATTTATCCCTAAGTGTTTTGGTGATTGATGACAATACTCGTGCGGACTAGTCGTGTGCCTTGAGTCCCACAGATACTTCATCTTTAGGCACAAGACGATTCGGTGCCCCTCGGAGACTAATGAAGCCGGCGTTGTTCTACGTTTCTCTTTGGTGGAGTTGAGTCGTAGGAGAGCCGTACTATTAAGAGGGGGTCCGCGTCGGAAAGGTAGGGTGGAATCACACGTACACTTGCCCCTCCTTTCTTTGCACTTTGGAGCTACCCATCGTTATCGTGGTTGTGGGAAAAACTAACGACTACTGCTGTACTTGCGGTAGTACCGCAAGTACAAGCGGTAGTACCCATGATAAACCCGCGGTAGTACCGCCCCTCTGGGCGCAGTAGTACCCTGATACCTTTGGCCTAGTGCCGCTCGGTCTTGTAGTAGGGGTGGATGTAATTTTTACATCCGCGCCCCTCCGAGTAATACCGCTCCATTGGCGCTGTAGTACCGCCGCACTTTGGCCTAGTGCGCTCGGTGCGGTAGTAAGGCGGATGTAATTTTACATCCGCGGCACCTGATAGTACCGCTTCGCTCTGTAGTAGTAGTACCATGAGGGCCTGGTAATACCGCTCCTTGGAGTTGTAGTACCGTGGCCCTTACGCCTAATACCGCTGCGTCGCGGTAGTAAGCGCGGATGTAATTTTTACATCCGTGCCTACCACGATAATACCGCACCTTGCGGCGGTAGTACCGCGTCGGGTTTTGCACCACCCTAGTTTCTGCGGAAGTAGGCGCGGATGAAATTTATTTCGTCGCGCCCTTCTTCCCGTGACCCTCTCGCCTTGCGGTAGTACCGCAAGGGGAGCGTGATAATGCAGCGCCCGTGAGTAATCGCTTCTAGCTCAGCGTGTTCGGCTGTGCAGCTGCCACGGTAGTACCGTGGTCTCCCACGGTAGTACTGCGCGCCGTCGCGGTAGTACCGCTCCCTTGGAGCGGTAGTACCGTGAGTCGCGGGCAGAACTAGTGGATAACGGTTGGATCTTTTCCCCGACTATATAAGGGATGTCTTCTACCTCTAGTTGACTACCTCTTCTACCTCTAAGCTCCATTGTTGCTCCAAGCTCCATTTTCGCTCGATCTCTCTCCCTAGCCAATCAAACTTGTTGATTTGCTCGGGATTGGGTGACAAGGGCCGATCTACACTTCCACCAAAGGATATTTGATTCCCCACTTATCCCTTGCGGATCTTGTTACTCTTGGGTGTTGATCACCCTAGGCAGTTGAGTCACCTCGAAGCCATACTCCATTGTGGTGAAGCTTCGTGGTGGTGTTGTTGTTAGGAGCCTCCGATTGTTGTGGAGATTGCCCCAACCTTGCTTATAAAGGTTGATCGCCGCCTTCAAGGGCACCAATAGTGGAATCACGGCATCTCGCATCGTGTGAGGCGTGAGGAGAATCTGATGGCCCTAGTGGCTTCTTGGGGAGCATTATGCCTCCACACGCTCTACGGAGCGTACTTCCCTTCAAAGGAAGGAACTCCGGTAACACATCCTCGTCTCCACCGTCTCCACTCTTGGTTATTTCGTGCCTTTACTTCATAAGCTTACTTATTGTTACATCTCTTGCTTGCTTGCTTGCTAGTTGTTATTGCATCATATAGGTTGCTCACTTAGTTGCATATCTAGACAACCTATTTGTTGCAAAGTTTAATTTAGTAAAGAAAAGCTTAAAAATTGTTAGTTGCCTATTCACCCCCTCTAGTCAACCATATCGATCCTTTCAATTGGTATCGAGCCTCGTCTCTTTATTAAGGACGTTACCGTCCAAGAGTATGGTTGACACCAGCGATAGTGTGGAGGAACACTCGGTGTGAATCCCATCTCATCTTCGGCGAAGGGGAACCTCGGTCTCTCGTGAGGAGTTCAATGTGGCTTTGGACACATTGAAAACCTCCATGATGACGAGGTTAAAAGCATGTTTAATGATTTCTTAGAGGACTTAAACTATCTACGCACCTATGAAAGTGGGTGATCCCACTAACACGGTGACGGATGCTTT
Organism: Aegilops speltoides; assembly: GCA_021437245.1. Classification (NCBI taxonomy): domain Eukaryota; kingdom Viridiplantae; phylum Streptophyta; class Magnoliopsida; order Poales; family Poaceae; genus Aegilops; species Aegilops speltoides. The sequence goes on along the minus strand of CM038144.1, from coordinate 475,362,640 downwards.
CTCCGATAAGGGGGAAGCTAACAATGAAAAGAGTCCTTCTACTAGTGGTAGAAATGGCACCGGCATCTTTGCCCATGTGGAACCCCGGTCTATGGAGGGCCAATCCCTCACTCATTTGAATCATGCGGTCCACCTCCTAAGTATGAAAAAGGTGTAGATTTTGATAATTGGGTCTATCGCTTTAGCGACATTTGAAACATGTGAACACTAACCTTTGGAGAGTCATTGAAGAAGGTTTTATCCTCATGACCCAAGCAACTTCACCCCTCGAGAAGCCGTGGACAATCAATTCAATGAGAGTGCTCTCTTCATCATTCAAGATGCAATTCTTCCCGAAGATCTCCCTCACCTTCGACCCCATGTCGTGGCTAAAGAAGCATGGAAATGTGTTGAGGGCCTCTATCGTGGAAGTGCTAGCATTTAACGGTCCAACTATGAAGTGGTGCAAGATGAAGCCGACGAGTTTGCAATGAAAGAAGATGAAGAACCTCGTGAGCTCTTTGAAGAGTGACCAAACTTCGCGGTGGCACTTCGAGATCATGGAAGCAAGGACACGGATGACAATTGGATCAGCGAAAGTTCCTCAAGGCCATGATGCCCTACAACAAAGCCATGTCCTCCGTCATTCGTCAACGACCGGACTTCCACACCATGACCTCAAGTGAAGTGTTGGATGAGTTCGTTGCAATGAGTATCTTGGACAAGACCGCCGAAAATGCGGTGCTCCGTTCTCAAAGAGCTAAGAAGCCTAACCTTGCCTTGAAGGCCAAGGTCATTGTCGAAGAAGAGGAAGAAGTGGAAGATGAGGAAAGCAACCCCGAAGACACCAAGTTCGACTATCATGAGCACATGGCCCTTGCTTCAAGACAATTTTGGAGCAAGAAGAGCTCAAGACCCAACTTCAACAAGAACAACTCAAGTGGCGTCAAGGGCAAGCAACGAGTTAGAACTTGCTTCAACTATGGCAATGTGAGCCATTTCGTTGCGGATTGTCCTTACGAGAAGCAGGAAGACAATGGTGGCAAGTTCATTCGGAAAGACAAAGCCAAGTCCATCCCCAACAAGAACAACTTCGCCAAGAAGACTCCCACTCGTGGGTTGGTGGTTCAAGAAGAATACCAAGAGGATGACGACGATGATGAGAATGAAGAAGCAACGGCCATGGCATACATTGCCATTGCTACTCCTCGGGTGTCTTTCTTCGAATCACCCAACGAAAACATCACCGCCAGATGCCTCATGGCTAAAGCTTCAAACAAGGTAACCCCCAACACCACAACCACCATCATTCCTAATCCCTCCGTGGAGGATTGCATTGATGGACATGTTGAGTCTAATGAGGAAGTGAATGAATTTGAGTCCTTTATGAGTAAGCTCAAGGGAAAGTCCAAGAAGCACTTTGTTGCTCTGTTGGAACAACTTGGTGAGGCCAATGACATGATCGAGGATCACGAAGAAACCATCTCCAAGATGGAAGGTCATAGTCGTGACTATGCCGATGAGATATCGGACCTCTCTAATGCTCTTGAGGAAGAGCGTGTGCATCGTTTGACTCTTGAGGAGTCACACAATGATGACCATGCTAAGTTAAGGAAAGATCTTGATCATGCTCTTGTTATGTCGCGTGTGCTAACCTCCGAGAAGGCTAAAATTGGGGTTGATCATGCTAGACTCAAAGAGGAGTTTGAGATACTTGACAAGGCCCACAAGGTCTTGAAGGGTGCTCATGCTAGCCTCAAAGAGTCTCATGCTCAACTCCAAGTCAAGCTAATCAAGGAAAAGGCCACCTTTCCTCATATGGTATTAATTGATAATGCATGTGCTACTAACCCTTGTTGTGAGCATGTGCATCTTGTGGAGGAAAATGCCAAGTTGAAAGATCAACTTGAGAAGGGCCTTGTGACTTGCATTCAAGGTGAGAAAAACCTCAACGACCTTTTGAGCAATCAAAAGGAAGTTGTGGGCAAAGAAGGAATTGGGTTTGCACCCAAGTCCAAGAGCAAGAAGAAGAAGAACACCAAGGCCAATCGTCCTCCTCCCCTCAAACAAACGTTCGTGAAAGAGGGAGAGGGTGCTTCTAAGAAGAATAAGGAGAAAGTGAAGGAAGTTGATGTCCAAAAGGGGAAGAACGCTTCCTCAAACAAAGCCGGCGACTTTAACCCTTCATATGTGTTGTGCCATGCTAGTGATGGACATGTTTATGCTAAATTTGTTGGTTCTCCTTATGAGTACATTGAATGGTCTATTTGGGTTCCCAAGACCCTTGTTACTAACATCAAAGGACCCATTACTAAATGGGTACCTAAAACCAAGCATTGATCTCGTGTAGGTGTTTGCTTACGGTGGGGGATCATGGTTGCTCGATAGTGGAGCAACAAATCATATGACCGGGAGCAAGGACTTGGTGGTGGATGTGCAAGAGATTCCATCTATGCCCACCAATGTCGAGTGGGGTGATGCATCACATTCTAAGGTATTGGGTCTCGGCAAGGTTGTCATTTCTCATGATCTAACGATCGAGAAAGTCATGCTTGTTGAGTCCCTTGCATTCAATCTTCTTTCTGTTCGTCAACTTGCACTCATGGGCTTTGCCACATTCTTTGATATTGATACCGTGGCCCTCTTGTGGAGCAAGACTCTTAAAGTAGCCTTTGTTGGGCATGTCGAGAACGGTCTCTATGTGGTTAACTTCTCGGAGCAACCCACTAAGACCGCGACATGCCTAATGGCTAAAGTTGATGTGGGATGGCTTTGGCATCGCCGTTTAGCCCATGTCAATATGAGATCTTTGCAAAGTCTCCTCAAGGGGACCATGTTAGTGGACTAACAAATGTGAGTTTTGCCAAGGATCGTGCGTGCAAAGTGCTTGTATCGAAGGAAAGCTTCATGAAAGGCTCACCCTCCTCAACCATCATCTACTCGAAGAGACCCTTGGAGCTCCTTCACATGGATCTCTTTGGGCCTCCATCTTTGATAGTCTTGGAGGAAGAAAGTATTGCTTGGTGATTGTGGATGATTATTCAAGATACACTTGGGTATACTTCTTCAAGAGGAAGAGTGAGACCCAACAAACCGTCATCAACTTTGCAAATGAAGCTCAACGTCAACATGATGCAAAGATCTTGACAATAAGAAGCGACAATGGCACCGAGTTCAAGAACTACACCTTGGATGAGTTTCTCAGTGACGAGGGGATCAAGCATCAATATCGGCACCTTATACCCCTCAACAAAATGGTGTTGCGGAGAGGAAGAACCGGACGTTGATGGATGCGGCAAGGACCATGATGGCGGAGTTCAAGTCTCCATACAACTTTTGGGCGAAGCCATCAACACAGCATGTCATGCATCCAATCGGCTCTATCTTCGCAAAGGCTTGAACAAGACTCCTTATGAGATCCTCACGCAACAAGCCCAACCTCAAGTACTTAGGGTGTTCGGTTGTAAGTGTTTCATTCTCAAGAAAGGTGTTAGGTTGTCTAAATTTGAAGCTAGAGCTCATGAGGGCATATTTGTTGGTTATGCTACAAACTCTCATGCTTACCGTGTCCTCAACAAGTCCACGGACTCATTGAGGAGGCGATGTAACGTGGAGTTTGCGAAAATAACGGCTCCCAAGTGGAGCAAAGTGGTACTTGTGATATAGGTGATGAAATTCCTCCCAAGCCATAAGAAGAATGGGTATTGGTCACATCCTACCCATTGAGGAACCCCTTGTGGCCGAAGGAGAAGGACAATGCTCTACTCAAGTAGAGCCATCACCTCATCAAGACCCACACGCTTCCGAAGAACAACGTGAAGGCCCTCAACCTCGTGAACAAGACCAAGGGCAAGATCTACCTCAAGACGGTGATGAACCACTAAATGATGCCCAAGGTCAAGTTCTCCCCATCGAGCTAGTTCAAGATCAAGATCAACCTCAAGATCAAGAACAAACTCAAGACGGCGCTCAAGATCATCAAGTCAACCCTCCTCCTTCCACACCCGAGGAGGAATTAGAGCGTCGTGCCGCGAAGATTGCTTCCAAGCTCACCAACCAAGGCCATCTCATGGAAAATGTGGTTGGAAGCCTACGTAAAGGGGTAAGCACTCGTAGACAATTGGCAAACTATTGTGAACATCACGCGTTTGTCTCTTGTGTTGAACCCCAAAAGGTCTATGAGGCGCTCGAAGACCCGGATTGGCTCAATGCCATGCATGAAGAACTCAACAACCGAGTACAACAAGGTGTGGAGATTGGTGCCAAGACCATCCGGGAACCACAATGTCATTGGGACCAAGTGGATCTTCAAGAACAAGCAAGATGCCCATGGGAACATCATTCGCAACAAGGCAAGATTGGTAGCACAAGGCTACTCCCAAGTCGAGGGTATCGACTACGGTGAAACCTTCGCTCCCGTTGCTCGTCTTGAATCCATTCGTTTGTTGATTGCTTATGCTTCCCATCACAACTTTAAGTTGCAACAAATGGATGTGAAAAGTGCTTTCCTTAATGGTCCCATTAATGAGTTGGTCTATGTCAAGCAACCCCCCGGGTTCGAGGATCCCTACTTTCCGGATCATGTGTATCAACTCGATAAGGCACTCTATGGCCTTAAACAAGCCCCGTGCGTGGTATGACCACCTTACCGAGTTGCTACAAGATCGTGGTTTTGAAGTAGGGCTAATCGACCCCACTCTTTTTACCAAGAAGGTCGGCGGGGAGTTGTTTGTATGCCAACTATATGTTGATGATATTATCTTTGGTTCCCCTAACAAAGCTTTCAATGAAGAATTTGCCGCTCTCATGACCTCCAAGTTTAAGATGTCTTCGATGGGAGAGTTGAAGTTCTTCCTTGGTTTCGACATCAAGCAAAGAAGAGAAGGAACCTTCATCAACCAAGCCAAATATACTCAAGACATGCTTAAAAGATTCAAGCTAAGTGATGTCAAGCGGCTACTACACCAATGCCTACCAAGTGCCAACTTGACGCCGATCCCAATGGTAAAGTGGTGGATCAAAAGGTATATCGCTCCATGATTGGATCCTTGCTTTACCTTTGTGCATCTAGACCGGATATCATGTTGAGTGTGGGGATGTGTGCACGTTTTCAAGCCGCACCAAAGGAAAGTCACTTTGTGGCGGTCAAGCGAATCTTCGATATTTGGCTCATACCCCAAACTTTGGCTTATGGTACCCAAGAGGAGCAAACTTCAAGCTTGAAGGTTTCACAGTTCGATTAGGCGGGAGACAAAGTGGATAGGAAGTCCACTTCGGAGGTGCCAATTTCTTGGTTGCTCTTTGGTAAGTTGGTCTTCCAAGAAGCAAAGTTGTGTGTCTCTCTCGTCCACGAAGCGGAGTATGTGGCGGCGGTAGTTGTTGTGCTCAACTCCTATGGATGAGGCAAACTTTAAAGGAGTGCGGTGTCATTTGTGACAAAGTGCCTCTTTGGTGCGATAATGAAAGTGCCATCAAGATTTCTCTCAACCCGTGCAACACTTCAAGGCGAAGCACATTGAGATTCGATATCACTTCATTCGGGATCACATTAGGCGAGGGAGATCGAGCTCAAGTATGTCAACACTCATGATAAACTTGCAGATATTTTCACGAAGCCCTTGGATGAAGCAAGATTCCATGAGTTAAGGCATGAGCTAAATATCATTGATTTGAGCAATGTGACTTGAACCGTGCACCCCCACCACACTCAACTTGTTGTCTAGTCTAGGTGTAGGCATGGACATAGGGGAGTGTTGTTCTCTCAATGAACTCTCCTCCCCCATTATGCATAAATAGATCACCTCTTTCACATTCACCATTTTGATGGTACTTGTGCTTCAAAGGCGAGTTTTGGTCATGGGCCCAAGGATAATTCTTGGCGGTGCCATACCATCCAACTCAAACATAGGTGGCTTCGCCACCGCCCTCTCCTCAAGAGGTTTTGTCACTTAGGGATTGCTGTTGTTCGATTGGTATGTGCTTGTGTTTGTGCTGTTTTGGGTTGTGTTTGTTTTTTATGCAAAGGCACTTTTCTCTCTTGTTGAAACCCTCGGTGGAGTGAGCTCACAGTACTACATGGTCGGTCACAGTACTACATGACCAATCACGGTACTACGCTGATGGGAGCACGGTACTACCGTCCCCAAGCGGCAGTAATTTTTCTTGCCGCTGGTTGAGAGTACTACCGCCTCGGTGATACTTCCGCCCGGCGGTACTACCGCGATGACCTCATGGTACTACCGCGCCGGTTCTGGAGCGTGGGCATAAGGTCGGGCGGGGAGTTCTAACTCCCCATACCCATTCGTCCCTTCTCTCCACATCGCTCTTTCCTCTCTCGTGCTCACGAACGGGCGGCGTTAAATCGCGGATCTCCTCCACCGGCTGCCCTCCGTGATTCCGTCCGGTGGGATCGTTCCCCACCCCGTGCTCTTGCTATGGACCAAGGTTTTTCCCCAAATCCTTCTCCGTTTAGATTGTTTTTGGTTCTTCTAGGTTTTGGGGAAGGCTTGTATGTTCTTGAGGTTCTTAGTCTAGATCTCTGCAAGAGTAGGATGAAGGAGTGTGGTATTGCATAGGATATACACTTGTATTGTTGTCTTGCACTAGATCTGATCACCGTAGCACCGCCATGGCTTCGCGGGTCTTTTTCAGATTCAAATCCGCTAGATCCGACCAAGCGCGGTACTACCGCCGTGAGGCGGTACTACCGCCCTAGGGGCGGTACTACGCGCGCCGTCTTGGTACTAAAGCCTTACTTTCTGCCCACCACGGTACTACCGTGACCCCTCCGCAGTACTACCGCGTCGAGCTGTACTAAGACTTTAGTATCGCACCCCATGGCGATTCTACCGTCGCTCACATCTATCGCATGCCAACTTTCTTGTTTATCTTCTATGGGTTTATGTGCTGTCTTATAGCCTTTGCATTGATCATTTTCGATTTGTTTTGGTGCTTTGCGTGTGTGTTTTAGGTGGTGGCTCTCGCCGGGCCAATCCCGTTCGTGACCTTTGGTTCCAAGCGTCTGCGCAACCCGGAGAAGTTCGAGGGCTCATCGCATCGGCGCAATGTCAAGTCCACCGCCACAAGCACAAGGAGCCCGCCAGGCATGGATGAGATAGGCGCTCAAGAGTATGTCCGTCTCAGGCAGCTTCACCCATATGCGACCCCACGCTCCACTATCAGAGGGTGTGAACTGTTCTGGAACAAGACTCAAACCCAGATCTACTTGGATGTCATCAAGAACAAGCGAGAATACCTATGTGGAGGTGAAGTGGATTGAGATGCACCACATGAGGAAGGACAAGTTTCGTGACTACTTTGGGGAGGCTCTGGACTTGGTGGAGTAGTTTGGAATTGAGCATGTGATCTCGTTCCACATGGACTATGACCACGAGATCATCTGTCGGTTCTTTGCCTCGGTGTACTTTCACACCAATGATGAGAGAAGGATGGCGTGGATGACCAATGGCGCGGATATACGCTACACGGAAGGAGTTCATGGATTTACTTCAAGTTCCGATGATGGACTTGACACTCTGTTGGTGTTAGCCCTCACGGCAATTCGACTCTGGCGACAAGGACAAGCTCACTCCGTTCATGGTTGAGAAGAAGCTTGCCACTGGCAAGATAATCTTGGTTCTCAACCCGTTTCTGGATATCATGTACCGCATCTTCCGCAACTCTCTGTTCCCACACATCGATGACAAAGACAAGGTTCATGCCTACATGGTGGACATGATGCTTCTATGCGAGGAGGCTCGCTCGTCTCAGACTCAGCCACTTGATGTCTCTCACATCATGTGGTGTGAGCTTCGGTTTGCTGTGTTCAACCGCAAGGTGCCTATTTATGGACCCTACATTTTCGCTGATTTGAAGACTTGGGAGAAGATGTACCCGAGGAGGAGTTCTGGCTCTGTTGGATTCGCCATGAGCCCATTTGTCCGAGGTCAAACCCAACCGGGCCAACACCGCTACTCGTCTTTGAGGCATCTCTGCTAGGGCTGCTGCTTTGTTGATGAGGATCTTCTTTGGAGCTGAGGATGTTCTTTGGGGCCGTCCTACTAGGCCCACTCCGAGTGACTCTAGGCCATCTTGGGCCAAGAGGTTGTGGATAAGATGAAGTCTCTTTTACGCATGCAAGCCAAGGGACGATCAGGGCTCACGTGGAGTCAAGGAGAGTCGTCGCCCGGCACAACAAGATCTTGCAGCTCTATGGCGAGGATGTGTCTGGCGGGTGCGAGGCGCATCACTCCACGAGACCGAGTGGATGGAGAAGCAAGGATACAAGTGGACTGATTCTCGAGGAGGAGGCCGAGGAGTCCATTCAGTGCGGAGGAGTCTGACGAAGGAGTGGGACAGCTTCTGCTTGAGCCACCTCTTGTGTGTCTAGGTGTCCTCTCTGCCTTTTTGGCGTCTCGATGCCAAAGGGGGAGAGAGTGTAGGGATTTGGATTTGCGAGTTTGTGTGTGTGCCAGTTGAACTCTTTGCTGCTTTTATCGTTTGAACCTTGGTTATCTTATCTCATATGGTGTAAGACATATGCACTCTATCTATCCTAGCTAGCTTGTGTTATATTGTGCTCTTTCATGCTATGCTAGGCTTATTATCATGTCTTAGTCTCTAAAATATAGGGGGAGTGTTGATCCTAGTTTGTGTGCCATGCAGTCCAAAGCATTCATATATAGTGCACACATCTAGGGGGAGCCCCGTCTATATTTTAGAGGAGTGGGTTTACTCTTGCTTCAAACATATCTTATCTATGTGCAAATCCGTGTTGTCATCAATACACCAAAAGGGGGAGACTGTAAGGGCATATTTATCCCTAAGTGTTTTGGTGATTGATGACAATACTGTCTTGGACTAATCGTGTGCCTTGAGTCCCACAGATACTTCATCTTTAGGCACAAGGCGATTCGGTGCCCTCGGAGACTAATGAAGCGGCGTTGTTCTCGTTTCTCTTTGGTGGAGTTGAGTCGTGGGAGAGCCGTACTATTAAGAGGGGTCCGCGTCGGAAAGGTAGGGTGGAATCACCGTACACTTTCCCTCCTTTCTTTGCACTTTGGAGCTACCCATCGTTATCGTGGTTGTGGGAAAAATCGACAACTCTTGCTGTACTTGCGGTAGTACCATGAAGTACAAGCGGTAGTACCGCGACATGCCACGGTAGTACCGCCCCTCTGGCGCGGTAGTACCATGATACCTTGGCCTAGTGCCGCTCGGTCTTGGTAGTAAGGCGGATGTAATTTTTACATCCGCGCCCCTCCTGATAATACCGCTCCATTGGCGCGTAGTACCGCCGCACTTTGGCCTAGTGCCGCTCGGTGTGGTAGTAGGGGCGGATGTAATTTTTACATCCGCGGCACCACAGTAGTACCGCTCGCTCATGTAGTACTGCTGGGGCCCACGATAGTACCGCTCCTTGGAGTTGTAATCTTGTGGCCCATACGCCTAATCTTCTTTGCGTCGCGGTAGTAGGCGCGGATGTAATTTTTACATCCGTGCCTACCACAATAATACCGCCGCCTTGCGGTGGTAGTACCGCGTCGGGTTTTGCACCACCCTAGTTTCGCGAAGTAGGCACGGATGAAATTTATTTCGTCGCTCCTTTCGAGCCGTGACCCTCGCCTTGCGGTAGTACCGCAAGGGGAGCGATAGTACCGCGCCAATGGTAGTAATCGCTTCTAGCTCAAAGCGTGTTCCGCCCGTGCAGCTGCCACGGTAGTACCGTTGTCTCCACGGTAGTATCTGCTGCGCCGTCATGATAGTACCGCTCCTTGGAGCGGTAGTACCGTGAGTCGTGAGCAGAACTAGTGGATAACGGTTGGATCTTTTCCCCGACTATATAAGGGATGTCTTCTACCTCTAGTTGACTACCTCTTCTACCTCTAAGCTCCATTGTTGCTCCAAGCTCCATTTTCGCTCGATCTCTCTCCTAGCCAATCAAACTTGTTGATTTGCTCGGGATTGGGTGACAAGGGCCCGATCTACACTTCCACCAAAGGATATTTGATTCCCCACTTATCCCTTGCGGATCTTGTTACTCTTGGGTGTTGAGCACCCTAGGCAGTTGAGTCACCTCGAAGCCATACTCCATTGTGGTGAAGCTTCGTGGTGGTGTTGTTGTTGGGAGCCTCCGATTGTTGTGAGATTGCCCCAACCTTGCTTATAAAGGTTGATCGCGCCTTCAAGGGCACCAATAGTGGAATCACGGCATCTCGCATCGTGTGAGGGCGTGAGGAGAATACGGTGGCCCTAGTGGCTTCTTGGGGAGCATTGTGCCTCCACACCGCTCTAACGGAGACGTACTTCCCTTTAAAAGGAAGGAACTCCGGTAACACATCCTCGTCTCCACCGTCTCCACTCTTGGTTATTTCGTGCCTTTACTTTCGCAAGCTTACTTATTGTTACATCTCTTGCTTGCTTGCTTGCTAGTTGTTATTGCATCATATAGGTTGCTCACTTAGTTGCATATCTAGACAACCTATTTGTTGCAAAGTTTAATTTGGTAAAGAAAAGCTTAAAAAATTGTTAGTTGCCTATTCACCCCCCCTCTAGTCAACCATATCGATCCTTTCACTCGGTCATGTCTACATTGTTCTCGAACCGTAGGGTCCGCACGCTTAAGGTTTCGATGACAGTTATATTATGAGTTTATGTATTTTGATGTACCGAAGGTTGTTCGGAGTCCCGGATGTGATCACGGACATGACGAGAAGTCTCGAAATGGTCGAGACATCAAGATTAATATATTGGACGGATATATTTGGACACCGGAAAGGTTAGGAGAAGTTTGGAGCTCCGGAGGTTCTGGAACCCCGGGAGGTATATGGGCCTTATTGGGCCCATATAGGAAGAAGGGAGAAGGAACAAGGGAGGGGGGCGCGCCCCCCCAGCCCAATCCGAATTGGGGAGGGGGGCCGGCCCCCCTTTCCTTTCTCCTTCCCCCTCTTCCTATTACTACTACTAGTACTTGTTGGAAATATGCCCTAGAGGCAATAATAAAAGTATTATTATATTTCAATGTTCATGATAATTGTCTTTTGTTCATGCTATAACTGTGTTATCCGGAAATCGTAATACACGTGTGAACACTTAGACCACAATATGTCCCTAGTGAGCCTCTAGTTGACTAGCTCGTTGTGATCAACAGATAGTCATGGTTTCCTGACTATGGACATTGGATGTCGTTGATAACGGGATCACATCATTGGGAGAATGATGTGATGGACAAGACCCAATCATAAGCATAGCATAAAAGATCGTATAGTTCGTTTGCTAGAAGCTTTGCCAATGTCAAGTATCTATTCCTTCGACCATGAGATCGTGTAACTCCGGTTACCGTAGGAGTGCCTTGGGTGTATCAAGCGTCCTGGCGAATGGGTGACTATAAAGGTGCATTACAGGTATCTCCGAAAGTATCATTGGGTTGACATGAATCGAGGCGGGATTTGTCACTCCGTATGACGGAGAGGTATCTCTGGGCCCACTCGGTAATGCATCATCATAATGAGCTCGAAGTGACCAAGGTGTTGTACGGGATCATGCATTACTGATGCGAGTAAAGTGACTTGCGACGAGACCTGAACGAGGTATTGGGATACCGACGATCGAGTCTCGGGCAAATAACGCATCGATTGACAAAGGGAATTGCATACTGAGGTTTGATCGAATCCTCGACATCGTGGTTCAACCGATGAAATCATCGAGGAGCATGTGGGAGCCAACATGGGTATCCAGATCCGCTGTTGGTTATTGCCCGAGAGTCGTCTCGGTCATGTCTGCGTGTCTCCCGAACCCGTAGGGTCTACACTTAAGGTTCGGTGGCGCTAGGGTTAGTAGGAAGACAAGTATGTGAATACGAATGTTGTTGAGTCCGGATGAGATCCGGACGTCACGAGGAGTTCCGGAAGGGTCCGGAGGTAAAGAATAATATATAGGAAGTGGTGTTTTGGCCATCGGAAAGTTTGGGGTTCTGCAGGCAAAATCTGGGACCACCGGAAGGGTCCCGAGGTCCACCGGTGGGGCCACCCATCCGGAGGGCCCCATGGGCCATAGGGGAAGGAACCAGCCCACAGGGGCTGGTGCGCCCCTAGGCCCACCCCGCGCCTAGGGTTGAAACCCTAGGGGTGGGCGCCCACCGGCTTGGGGGCACTCCACCCCTGCCGCCGCCCCCTTGTAGATTGGATCTCTGAGGGCCAGCCACCAGGGGCCTATATAAAGGGGAGGGAGGGGGCTGCTGCACACATCTCCCAAGGCGCAGCCCTCCCTCCCAACACATCTCCTCCTCCGTAGAGCTCGTGAAGCCACGCTTGATCTTGCTTCACCACCATCACCACGCCGTCCGTCGTCTTGCCGGTGGTCTGTCTTCCTCAACCTCTCCTTCCCCTTGCTGGATCAAGAAGGAGGAGGCGTCGCTCGTCCCTGCACGTGTGTTGAGCGCGGAGGTGCTGTCCGTTCAGCACTTGGCATCGGTGATCTGAATCACGTCGAGTACGACTCCATCATCACCAAGCAAGCTTCGCACGCGATCTACAAGTGGTATGTAGATGCAAACTCTCTCCGTTACTCGTTGCTTAGATGAACTCATAGATGGATCTTGGTGAAACCGTAGGAAAAATTTTAATTTTCTCGCAGCGTTCCCCAACGGTGGCATCATGAGCTAGGTCTATCGTAGTTCTCTATTGCACGAGTAGAACACAAATTTGTTGTGGGCGTTGATCTTGTCATCTTACTTGCCCTACTAGTCTTTTCTTGCTCAACGGTATTGTGGGATGAAGCGGCCGGACCAACCTTACACGTGCGCTTACGTGAGACCGGTTCCACCGGTGACATGCACTAGTTGCATAAGGTGGTGGCGGGTGTCATCTCTCCACTTTAGTTGGAGCGGAATCGATGAACAGGGCCCTTATGAAGGGTAAATAGAAGTTGACAAAATCACGTTGTGGTGATTCGTAGGTAAGAAAACGTTCTTCCTAGAACCCAATCGCAGCCACGTAAAGATGCAACAACAACTAGAGGGCGTCTAACTTGTTTTTGCAGCGATTGATCATGTGATGTGATATGGCCGAAGTTGTGATGAATGTTGAATTGTGATGTATGAGATCATGTTCTTGTAATAGGATTCACGACTTGCATGTCGATGAGTATGACAACGGCGGAGCCATAGGAGTTGTCTTTATTTTTGTATGACCTGCGTGTCATTGAAGAGCGCCATGTAAACTACTTTACTTCATTACTAAGCGCGTTAGTCATAGAAGTAGAAGTAGTCGTTAGCGTGACAACTTCATGAAGACACGATGATGGAGATCATGATGATGGAGATCATGGTGTCAAGCGGTGACAAGGTGATCATGGAGCCCCGAAGATGGAGATCAATGGAGCTTGATGATATTGGCCATATCATGTCACAACTATATAATTGCATGAGATGTTTATTATGATTTTACATCTTGTTTACTTAGGACGACGGTAGTAAATAAGATGATCCCTTATAAAATTTCAAGAAGTGTTCTCCCTAAGCGTGCACCGTTGCTACGGTTCGTCGTTTCTAAGCACCACGTGATGATCGGGTGTGATGGATCCTTACGTTCACATACAACGGGTGTAAGACAGATTTACACAATGAAAACACTTAGGGTTAACTTGACGAGCCTAGCATGTGCGGACATGGCCTCGGAACACGGAGACCGAAGGTCGAACACGAGTCGTATGGAAGATACGATCAACATGAAGATGTTCACCGACGATGACTAGTCCGTCTCACGTGATGATCGGACACGGGCTAGTCGACTCGGATCGTGTAACACTTAGATGACTAGAGGGATGTCTAATCTAAGTGGGAGTTCGTAATTTTGATTAAGAACTTTATTATCATGAACTTAGTCTAAAACCTTTGCAAATATGTCTTGTAGATCAATGGCCAATGCTAATGTCAACATGAACTTCAACGCGTTCCTAGAAAACCAAGCTGAAAGATGATGGCAGCAACTATACGGATCGAGTCCGGAACACGAGATCATCCTCATAGCTGCCAAGAAGCAAGATGTCCTAGAAGCACCGTTAGGTGACCCACTGTTCTCCAAGACTGCAAGGCGATTTGAGCGTCTGGCGCGACTCGTTCGATGATTACTCCCTCGTTCGGTGCGGCATGCTCTACAGCTTAGAACCGGGGCTCCAAAAGCGTTTTGAGCATCACGGAGCATATGAGATGTTGAAGAGCTGAAACTAGTTTTCCAAGCTCATGCCCGGTCGAGAGATATGATGTCTCGACAAGTTCTCTGATTGTAAGATGGAGGAAAACAGTTACGTCGGTGAGCACATCCTCAAGATGTCAGGTTGCACAACCGTATGACCCGGTGAACATAAACCTCCAGATGAGGCGGTCATTGACAGAATCCTCGATCGCTCCCACCAAGCTACAAGAGCTTTGTGATGAACTACAACATGCGAGGGGATGGTAAAGACCATTCTGAAGTGTTCTCGATCTTTGAGGTCGCAGAGGCTGAAATCAAAAAGGAACATCAAGTGTTGATGGTCAATAAGACCACTAAGTTCAAGAAGGGCAAGGGAAGAAGAACTTCAAGAAGGACGGCAAAGATGTTGCAGCGCCCGTAAGCCTCGTTGCGGGAAGAAGTCAAAGAATGGACCCAAGCACGAGGTCGAGTGCTTTTATTGCAAGGGAAGGGTCTTCGAAGCGGAACTGCCCCAAATACTTAGCGGATAAGAAGGCCGCAACACCAAAGGTATATTTGATATACATGTAATTGATGTGTACCTTACCGAGACTCGTAGTAACTCCCGGTATTTGATACGGTGCCGTTGCTCATATTTGTAACTCACAGCGGGAGCTGCGGAATAAACGGAGATCTGGCGAAGGGACGAGGTGACGATCTGCGCGTCGGGAATGGTTCGAGTCGATGTGATCGCCGTCGCACGCTGCCTCTACATTTACCTACGGGATTAGTTTTGAACCTCAATAATTGTTATTTAGTGCCAAGTTTGAGCATGAACATTGTATCCGGATCTCGTTTATACGAGATGGCTACTCATTTAAGTCCGAGAATAATGGTTGTTCGATTTATATGAGAGATATGTTTTATGGTCATGCTCCGATGGTCAATGGTTTATTCTTAATGAATCTCGGCGTAATATTACACATGTTCATAGTGTGGATGCGAAAAGATGTAAAGTCGATAACGATAGTCCCACATACTTGTGTAATCGCCGCCTTGGTCACATTGGTGTCAAGCGCATGAAGAAGCTCCATCTTGATGGACTTTTAGAGTCTCTTGATTATGAATCGTTTGACACATGCGAACCATGCCTCTTAGGCAAAATGACCAAGACTCCGTTCTCCGGAACAATGGAGCGAGCAACCAACTTGTTGGAAATCATACATACCGATGTGTGCGGTCCAATGAGCGTTGAGGCTCGCGGAGGATATCGTTATGTTCTCACTCTCACTGATGATTTGAGTAGATATGGGTATGTCTACTTAATGAAACACAAGTCTGAGACCTTTGAAAAGTTCAAGGAATTTCAGAATGAGGTGGAGAATCAACGTGACCGAAAGATAAAGTTCCTCTGATCGGATCGTGGAGGAGAATACTTAAGTCACGAATTTGGCACACACTTAAAGAAATGTGGAATCGTTTCACAACTCACGCCGCTGGAACACCTCGGTAAACGGTGTGTCCGAGCGTCGTGTCGCACTCTATTGGATATGGTGCGGTCTATGATGTCTCTTACCGATTTACCGCTATCATTTTGGGGATCGCTCTAGAGACAGCTACATTCACTTTAAATAGGGCACCGTCTAAATCCGTTGAGGCGACACCGTATGAATTATGGTTTGGGAAGAAACCTAAGCTGTCGTTTCTAAAAGTTTGGGGATGCGATGCTTATGTCAAGAAACTTCAACTGAAAAGCTCGAACCCAAGTCGGAAAAATGCGTATTCATAGGATACCCTAAGGAAGCTGTCGGGTATACCTTCTACTTAAGATCCGAAGGCAAAGTCTTTGTTGTTAAGAACGGATGCTTTCTAGAGAAAGAGTTTCTCTCGAAAGAAGTAAGTGGGAGGAAAGTAGAACTTCGATGAAGTACTACCTCTCGAGCAGGAGAGTGGAGCGTACGAGCAGAAACCGTTCTGTGATGCCCCGCCAATCAAGAGGAAATCATTGATGATGATCAAGATACTTCGGATCAAGTTATCTGAACGAAGGTCCACAAGGACACGTTCCGCACTGCAGTGGTACGGCAACCTGTCATGGAAATCATGTTGGACAACAATGAACCTTGAACTATGAAGAAGCAATGGCGGCCCGGATTCCAACAAATGGCTTGAGGCCATGAAATCCGAGATAGAATCCATGTATGAAAACAAAGTATGGACTTTGACAGACTTGCCCGATGATCGCGAGCAATAGAAAATAAATGGATTTTTAAGAAGAAGACGGACGGATGGAAATGTTACCATCTATAAAGCTCGACTTGTCGCTAAGGGTTATCGACAAGTTCAAGGGATTGACTACGACGAGACATTCTCTCCGTGGCGAAGCTTAAGTCCGTCCGAATCATGTTAGCAATTGCGCATACTATGATTATGAGATATGGCGGATGGACGTCAAAGCGGCATTCCTTAACGGACATCTTAAGGAAGAGCTGTATATGATGCAGCGGAAGGTTTTATCGACCCTCGAGCGCTAACAAAGTATGCAAGCTCCGGTGATCCATTTATGGACTGGTGCAAGCGTCTCGGAGTTGGAACATTCGCTTTGATGAGATGATCAAAGCGTTTGGGTTCTACGCAGACTTATGGAGAAGCTGCGTTTACAAGAAAGTGAGTGGGAGCTCTGTAGCATTTCTCTGTTATATGTAGATGACATACTCTTGATGGGAAATGATACAAAACTTCGACAGCATTAAGGCCTACTTGAACAAGTGTTTTTCAATGAAGGACCTTGGAGAAGCTGCTTATATATTAGGCATCAAGATCTATAGGGATAGATCGAGGCGCCTCATAGGTCTTTCACAAAGCACATACCTTGATAAGATTTTGAAGAGGTTCAAAATGGATCAGTCCAAGAAGGGTTCTTGCCTATGTTACAAGGTGTGAAACCGAGCTCAGCTCGACCACCACCACGGCAAAAGATAAAGAAGAGATGAGTGACATCCCTATGCTTCAGCCATAGGATCTATTATGTATGCCATCTTTGTGTACTGACCGATGTAAACCTCGCCGTAAGTTTGGTTGCAAGATACCAAAGTAATCCCGCAAGGAACACCTTTGGACAGCGGTCAAGAATATCTGAAGTACACGAAAAGGACAAAGGACATGTTTCTCGTTTATGGAGGAGACGAAGAGCTCGTCAGAAGGGTTACGTCGACGCTTAGCCGACTCAGATCTGGATGACTCAAGTCACAAACCGGATACGTGTATATGTTGAATGGTGGAG
The DNA here is from genome assembly GCA_021437245.1 of Aegilops speltoides. Taxonomy (NCBI): domain Eukaryota; kingdom Viridiplantae; phylum Streptophyta; class Magnoliopsida; order Poales; family Poaceae; genus Aegilops; species Aegilops speltoides. The sequence continues at coordinate 475,345,207 of CM038144.1, read as the reverse complement.
CGATGGTAGTGCGGTAGCCGCAAGCAGAAGCGTCGTGGCGGGATCTACGTGTGAAGCGGAGTACATGGCAGCCTCGGAGGCAGCGCATGAAGCGATTTGGGTGAAGGAGTTCATCACCGACCTAGGAGTCATACCCAATGCGTCGGGGCCGATCAAACTCTTCTGTGACAACACTGGAGCTATTGCCCTTGCAAAGGAGCCCAGATTTCACAAGAAGACCAGGCACATCAAGCGTCGTTTCAACTCCATCCGTGAAAATGTTCAAGATGGAGACATAGAGATCTGCAAAGTGCACACGGATCTGAATGTTGCAGACCCGTTGACTAAACCTCTCTCGCGTGCAAAACATGATCAACACCAGAACTCTATGGGTGTTCGATTCATCACAATGTAACTAGATTAGTGACTCTAGTGCAAGTGGGAGACTGTTGGAAATATGCCCTAGAGGCAATAATAAAAGTATTATTATATTTCAATGTTCATGATAATTGTCTTTTGTTCATGCTATAACTGTGTTATCCGGAAATCGTAATACACGTGTGAACACTTAGACCACAATATGTCCCTAGTGAGCCTCTAGTTGACTAGCTCGTTGTGATCAACAGATAGTCATGGTTTCCTGACTATGGACATTGGATGTCGTTGATAACGGGATCACATCATTGGGAGAATGATGTGATGGACAAGACCCAATCATAAGCATAGCATAAAAGATCGTATAGTTCGTTTGCTAGAAGCTTTGCCAATGTCAAGTATCTATTCCTTCGACCATGAGATCGTGTAACTCCCGGTTACCGTAGGAGTGCCTTGGGTGTATCAAACGTCACAACGTGAATCGGGTGACTATAAAGGTGCATTACGGTATCTCCGAAAGTATCTGTTGGGTTGACATGAATCGAGGCGGGATTTGTCACTCCGTATGACGGAGAGGTATCTCTGGGCCCACTCGGTAATGCATCATCATAATGAGCTCGAAGTGACCAAGGTGTTGCCACGGATCATGCATTACTGATGCGAGTAAAGTGACTTGCGATAACGAGACCGAACGAGGTATTGGGATACCGACGATCGAGTCTCGGGCAAGTAACGCATCGATTGACAAAGGGAATTGCATATAGGGTTTGATCGAATCCTCGACATCGTGGTTCAACCGATGAAATCATCGAGGAGCATGTGGGAGCCAACATGGGTATCCAGATCCCGCTGTTGGTTATTGCCCGAGAGTCGTCTCGGTCATGTCTGCGTGTCTCCCGAACCCGTAGGGTCTACACATAAGGTTCGGTGGCGCTAGGGTTAGTAGGAAGACAAGTATGTGAATACGAATGTTGTTGAGTCCGGATGAGATCCCGGACGTCACGAGGAGTTCGGAAGGGTCCGGAGGTAAAGAATAATATATAGGAAGTGGTGTTTTGGCCATCGGAAAGTTTGGGGTTCTGCAAGCAAAATCTGGGACCACCGGAAGGGTCCCGAGGTCCACCGGTGGGGCCACCCATCCGGAGGGCCCCATGGGCCATAGGGGAAGGAACCAGCCCAGGGGGCTGGTGCGCCCCAGGCCCACCCCCGCGCCTAGGGTTGAAACCCTAGGGGTGAAGCGCCGCTTGGGGGCACTCCACCCCTTGGCCGCCGCCCCCCCTTGTAGATTGGATCTCACAGGGCCGCCACCTGGGGCCTATATAAAGGGGGAGGGAGGGGCTGCTGCACACACATCTCCCAAGGCGCAGCCCTCCCTCCCAACACATCTCCTCCTCCGTAGAGCTCGGTGAAGCCACAGCCGAATCTTGCTTCACCACCATCACCACGCCGTCGTCTTGCCGGTGGTCTTGTCTTCCTCAACCTCTCCTTCCCCTTGCTGGATCAAGAAGGAGGAGACGTCGCTCAAATCCCGCACGTGTGTTGAGCCGGAGGTGCTGTCCGTTCAGCACTTGGCATCGGTGATCTGAATCACGTTCGAGTACGACTCCATCATCACCAAGCAAGCTTCCGCACGTGATCTACAAGTGGTATGTAGATGCAAACTCTCTCCCGTTACTCGTTGCTTAGATGAACTCATAGATGGATCTTGGTGAAACCGTAGGAAAAATTTTAATTTTCTGCAACGTTCCCCAACAGTACTACTTCCTAATACTAGTACTCTTTCCTTCCCCCTCCAAATAAGATAAGGAAAAGGGGGGGAAACCTACTTGGAGTAGGTTTCCCCCTCCCCTATGGCGCGCCCCCCTTGGGCCGGCCACCTCCTCCCTCCCTCCTTTATATACAGGGGTAGGGGGGCACCCTAGGACACACAAGTTGATCATTGAGATTGTTCCTTAGCCGTGTGCGGTGCCCCCCTCCACGATATTACACCTCGGTCATATTGTAGTGGTGCTTAGGCAAAGCCCTGCGACAGGAGAACATCAAGATCGTCACCACGCCGTCGTGCTGACGGAACTCCTCCCCGCGCCTCTGCTGGATCGGAGATCGGGGTGCGTCATCGAGCTGTACGCGTGTCAAGAACTCGGAGGTGCCGGAGTAACGGTGCTTGGATCGGTTGGACCGGGAGGATGTACGACTACTTCCTCTACGTTGTGTCAACGCTTCCGCTTCGGTCTACGAGGGTACGTAGACAACACTCTCCCCTCTTGTTGCTATGCATCACCATGATCTTGTGTGTGCGTAGGAATTTTTTTGAAATTACTACGTTCCCCAACACCATTTTCATTGGGTGTGTAACCATATAAGGTTTTATTCATGTAAACAGAACAACAGTTTATTCTCTTACTTAAATGAATAACCGTATTGCAATAAACACGATCAAATCATATTCATGCTCAACGCAAACACCAAATAACATTTATTTAGGTTCAACACTAATCCCGAAAGTATAGGGAGTGTGCGATGATGATCATATCAATCTTGAAACTACTTTCAACACACATCGTCACTTCACCCTTAACTAGTTTCTGTTTATTCTGCAACTCCCGTTTCGAGTTACTACTCTTAGCAACTGAACTAGTAGCAAATACCGAGGGGTTGCTATAAACACTAGTAAAGTACACATCAATAACATGTATATCAAATATACCTTTGTTCACTTTGCCATCCTTCTTATCCGCCAAATACTTGGGGTAGTTCTGCTTCCAGTAACCAGTCCCTTTGCAGTAGAAGCACTTAGTCTCAGGCTTAGGTCCAGACTTGGGCTTCTTCACTTGAGCAGCAACTTGCTTGCCGTTCTTCTTGAAGTTCCCTTCTATCCCTTTGCCCTTTTCTTGAAACTAGTGGTCTTGTTAACCATCAACACTTGATGTTCTTTCTTGATTTCTACCTTCATCGATTTCATCATCATGAAAAACTCGAGAATCATTTTCATCATCCCTTGCATACTATAGTTCATCACGAAGTTCTACTAACTTGGTGATGGTGACTAGAGAATTTCGTCAATCACTATCTTATCGGAAGATTAACTCCCACTTGATTCAAGCGATTGTAGTACCCGGACAATCGAGCACATGCTCACTAGTTGAGCGATTCTCCTCCATCTTTTAGCTATAGAACTTGTTGGAGACTTCATATCTCTCAACTCGGTATTTGCTTGAAATATTAACTTCAATTCTGGAACATCTCATATGGTCCATGATGTTCAAAACATCTTTGAAGTCCCGATTCTAAGCCATAAAGCATGGTGCACAAAACTATCAAGTAGTCATCATATTGAGCTAGCCAAGCGTTCATAACGTGCGCATCCGCTCCTGCAATAGGTTTGTCACCTAGCGGTGCATTAAGGACATAATTCTTCTGTGCGGCAATGAGGATAAACCTCAGATCACGGATCCAATCCGCATCATTGCTACTAACATTTTTCAACACAATTTTCTCTAGGAACATATCGAAATAAACATATGAAAGCAACAACGCAAGCTATTGATCTTACAACATAATTTGCAAAATACTACCAGGACTAAGTTCATGATAAATTTAAGTTCAATTAATCATATTACTTAAGAACTCCCACTTAGACAGACATCTCTCTAGTCATCTAAGTGATCACGTGATCCAAATCAACTAAACCATAACCGATCATCACGTGAGATGGAGTAGTTTTCAATGGTGAACATCTTATGTTGATCATATCTACTATATGATTCACGCTCGACCTTTCGGTCTCCATGTTCCGAGGCCATATCCGCATATGCTAGGCTCGTCAAGTTTAACTCGAGTATTTCTGCGTGTGCAAAACTGGCTTGCACCCGTTGTAGATGGACGAGAGCCTATCACACCCGATCATCACGTGGTGTCCAGGCACGACGAACTTTGGCAACGGTGCATACTCGTGGAGAACACTACTTGATAATTTTAGTGAGAGATCATCTTAAAATGCTACCGTCAATCAAAGCAAGATAAGATGCATAAAGGATAAACATCACATGCAATCAATATAAGTGATATGATATGGCCATCATCTTCTTGTGCTTGTGATCTCCATCTCTCAAGCACCATCATGATCACCATCGTCACCGGCGCGACACCTTGATCTCCATCGTAGCATCGTTTTCGTTTCGCCATCTATTGCTTCTCGACTATCGCTACCGCTTAGTGATAAAGTAAAGCAATTACTGTAAGCGTTGCATTTCATACAATAAGCGACAACCATATGGCTCCTGCCGATTGCGGATAACCGGTTACAAAACATGATCATCTCATACAATAAAATATAGCATCATGTCTTGGACATATCACATCACAACATGCCCGCAAAAACAAGTTAGACGTCCTCTACTTTGTTGTTGCAAGTTTTACGTGGCTGCTACGGGCTTAAGCAAGAACCAATCTCACCTACGCATCAAAACCACAACGATAGTTTGTCAAGTTGATGATGTTTTAACCTTCGCAAGGACCGGGCGTAGCTACACTCGGTTCAACTAAAGTTGGAGAAACCGACACCGCTAGTCACTGTGTGCAAAGCACGGCGGTAAAACCAGTCTCGCGTAAGCGTCTGGCGTAATGTCGGTCCGGCCGCTTCATCCAACAATACCGCCAACCAAAGTATGACATCTTTGGTAAGCGGTATGACTTATATCGCCCACAACTCACTTGTGTTCTACTCGTGCATATAACATCAAACCATAAAACCGGCTTTGATACCTTTGTTGGGGAACGTAGTAATTTCAAAAATTTCCTCGCACACGCAAGATCATGGTGATGCATAGCAACGAGAGGGGAGAGTGTTGTCTACGCACCCTCGTGAACCGAAGCGAAGCGTTGACGCAAGCGTAGAGGAAGTAGTCGTCGTCCTCCCAGTCCAACCGATCCAAGCACAAGTTACTCGGCACCTTCGAGTTCTCGACACGCGTCTGACTCGATGGCGCACCTCGATCTCCAATCCGAGAGAGGCTCCAAGGGGAGTTCCGTCGGCAAGACGGCGTGGTGGACGATCTTGATGTTCTCTGTCGCAGGCTTCGCCTAAGCACCGCTACAATATGATCAAGGTGTAATATCGTGGAGGGGGCACCGCACACGGCTAAGGAACGATCAATGATCAACTTGTGTGTCCTAGGGTGCCCCCTACCCCGTATATAAAGGAGGGAAGGAGGAGGTGGCCGGCCTCAAGGGGGCGCCATAGGGAGGGGAAACCTACTCCAAGTAGGTTTCCTCTCTTTCCTTATCTTATTTGGAGGGAAGGAAGGAGTACTAGTATTAGGAAGTAGTACTAGTAGTAGGAAGGAAGAGAGGGGAAGGAGAAAGGAAGGGGGCGGCCCCCTCCCCAATTCGGATTGGGCTTGGGGCGCCCCCCTTGCTACTTCTTTCTTCCTCCTACATGGGCCCAATAAGGCCCATATACCTCCCGGGGTTCGGTAACCTCCGGAGCTCCAAACTTCTCGGAACCTTTCGGTGTCCAAATATATCCGTCCAATATATGAATCTTTATGTCTCGACCATTTCGAGACTCCTCGTCATGTCCGTGATCATATCCGGACTCAACAACCTTGGTACATCAAAATACATAAACTCATAATATAAGCATCATCGAAACCTTAAGCGTGCGGACCCTACGGTTCGAGAACAATGTAGACATGACCAAGACATGTCTCCGGTCAATAACCAATAGCGGGACACGGATGCCCATATTGGTTTCTACATATTCTACGAAGATCTTTATCGGTCGAACCGCAAGAACAACATACGTTGTTCCTTTGTCATCGGTATGTTACTTGCCGAGATTCGATCGTCGGTATCCAATACCTAGTTCAATCTCGTTACGCAAGTCTCTTTACTCGTTCCGTAATACATCATCTCACAACTATCTCATTAGTTGAAATGCTTGCAAGGCTTAAGTGATGTGTATTACCGAGAGGGCCAGAGATACCTCTCCGACATTGGAGTGACAAATCCTAATCTCGAAATCGCCAACCCAACAAGTACCTTTGGAGACACCAGAGAGCACCTTTATAATCACCCAATTACGTTGTGACGTTTGGTAGCACACAAAGTGTTCCTCCGGTAAACGGGAGTTGCATAATCTCATAGTCATAGGAACATGTATAAGTCATGGAGGAAGCAATATCAACATACTAAACGGTCGGGTGCTAAGCTAACTGAATGGGTCATGTCAATCAGATCATTCAACTAATGATGTGATCCCGTTAATCAAATAACAACTCTTTGTCCATGGTTAGGAAACATAACCATCTTTGATTAACAAGCTAGTCAAGTAGAGGCATACTAGTGACACTCTGTTTGTCTATATATTCGCACATGTATTATGTTTCCGGTTAATACAATTCTAGCATGAATAATAAACATTTATCATGATATAAGGAAATAAATAATAACTTTATTATTGCCTCTAGGGCATATTTCCTTCAATGTTGTCATGCCTCTCTTCTCACAGTCATCCTCGACCAGTTCCGGCGGCGGTCGTGCCAGATCTGACTCTCCCGCCTCATGTCGCCTAATCTCCGCCCAACAAATGGCTCTGGTCATTGGACACGGGCGATGCTGGTGTTATCGGTTGTAGGTTGTCGAAGGACCCCTAGTTTGTAGCAGAGCAGGCATCACGGGTAACCCCCTCTTTCCTCGGCTCATGTATGATGAGGGCGTGTCTTTGGACTTTCCCACCTTCCCTCTCTAGTCATGTTTGGAGTTGTCATTGGTCATGGATGGATTCATCTTTCGTGCCTACGTGCGCTCTTCTGCCCCTAGGTTTGTGCATGTCCATCCCCTTGTTCCTCCTTCTATGGCCTAGGTAGTGATATTTGAACTAATGTGCTCTTGGATCGTTGATTGAGCAATTATGTAGATAAGGGAGCTAGAACTAAGGGTGCTCAGGCCAGGAGCAAAACTAATTTATATCTATATCTTCTTTTTTAACATCTACCACTCATCTGGGCTGCATATGCACGTTCAAAAGTACATCAACAAGATTTGTGCGCCCATGATGGCATAGGAGGCGCGCCCCTGCCACTGGTACACATAAAAACATGGCTGCTTTGGGAAATTTTGGATGTTACCCATGCTCATGCATGATGGTAGTTGTTGCGAAGCTCATCTTATAAATCCATCATGAATCATCCCAGCACCACAAATTGTCTATTTAGTTCATCACAAACACCAGTATCATGGGGATAATGGAGGTAAATCAAAGCTCAATGCTGAACCCTTGGTACCTCCTCCATGTTATGTTAGGACAAGAAAACAACCCAAGGGACACCAAACCATTTATGCTCAGCTAGCTTCAGATTTTTGTTTTTGCATAATTAAGATGACAAGATTGCAGACATACGATACTAGCTAGCCAACTACCTGCTGAAGATAACGTGGCAACCACCAGCTTGTGGTCGCTCAGCGTGCGCTCCTTCCGGTTACACAGCAACCACGACAATATGATCGTCATGGTCTTGGCTTTTAGGATGGAGGCATTTTCTCATGGACGAACCGACCAACGTAGCAGCATTCCTAGCTGCAATTTCTTTGTCGTAGAAGCTGAAAGTATATGGCCTGAATTTATATTATGGTGTATGTACGAGAACTGATTCAGAATATGTTGGTCATTTGCGTTCTGAAGCTCTTTGCTGTATGATTTCTATGGGAGAGAATGATACATGAGCCAGTGATAATACAACTAAGTTTGTGAACATATCATTACAAAATGGTTGGCTAGATAATGTATGCATCTACTATGGTCATTTTTCTTTGTAGCTATACACTTATTTAGAATACTGTGCAATTTTATATATAGCTCATTTTGTTAGTAATGATAGTAAAGCGAGGAATATTTTTCTACTTGTCGATCTTCTATCCCCTATCCACCCTTTCGCTCATGTTCCCACTTTCAAAGAATGGACGTGGACCTGTGGGGTCTTGAACATGTTTATTGGGGCTTATTGGGGGCATTTGGAATATTTTTCTCCCGTTGCAACGCACAGACATGTGTGCTAGTATAACATAAAGCCAGTACCCAGGCTAAACAAGAGAGTGACTCATCACCCCGACTGCTGATCCCAGCGCAGCTCGAGTATATATGCACGTAATACTGACAAAGTAACAAACATACAGCTTTATGACACGCAAGTCTTTCACTTTGATTTTAGAAAAAACCGCATCCAAAAGATACATTGGTACCTGACGATCATCATGATAATCAAAATCACGAACATACTAATTCTCATATAGGTTGCTCATCTATTAAAATCATCATACCCCAAAAGGTGAGAGAAAATTTGTGTACCAGATCATCTTGAGATGCAAAGAATATATGCGAACGCCTGTCAGAGACACCTTCCTATCCATGAATATATGCGAACGCCTGTCAGAGACACCTTCCTATCCATTTCCCCGGCAAGGCTACTTCGCTCATTTCTATCCGACACCGATATTCACAAAACAGTTTCTTCCTGTAGTCAAGTGTTTAAACAAACAAGATTATAAGCAAGATCGTGCCGTCTCATCAGTTGCAGCTTATTAACGACTCCCTGTATGAGAAATATCAAGCTGGGCAGGGAAGGTGGTTAATATCATCAGTGGTATAGAGGTAACTCTACTCCATGCCCCAGAAGCCCAAATGGCATTTGTTTTCTCTTTTGCAATCAATACAAAAAACTATCACATGATATGTTAATCAAAGTGATATTATTTTGAGGTCAAGTGTTCAATCCAACATACAAAAAGGAGTAAAGGACAAGTTAGTTCTCATCGCCCAGTCTATATCTACAGCTCTGAATTACTGTGGATAGTGAATAGGTCATGAGACATGAACCGGTGCCCTAATTAGCTCTGGACTATTATGAAACATCACACAGAGACCATGGGTCAACCAAAAAGAACAGTCACACAGCATGAACTGATGCTAATGCAAGCATGACTGCAGCCTATAACATAAACCAATGATCCTTGAGTAAACATGCATATGCAAGCTATCCAAGATCATCTCGAGATGCAAGAATATATGCTCACATCTGTCAGAGATACTTGCCTATCTTGTGATGCAATAATATATGGTAACATCTGTCAGGGGCCCCTGTCTATCCATTTTTCTAGTTATGCTTCTTCGCTCCTTTTGATTCGATATAGGAAGCAGTTCCTTTTATGGTTAAGTACTAAACAAACAAGAAAACAGGTGCTCGTTCCATCGCATCAGTTGCAGCTTATTAACAGCTCCCTGTATATTTTGGCAAAAAAGAGAACAGCTCCTTGTATGAGAAACCAAATGTCGAACTGGGCTAGGAAGGTAGATAATACCATCAGTGACATATAGGTAACCACTACAGGGTCCAGAAGCTCAAATGCGGTTAGGTTTTTCTTTGGCAATCAATACAAAAAATATCACAGGATGCACTTATGTACTGCGGAATGCTGAAGCTTAAGCACATGGTTTTGCCTTTTCCAAGCTAGTTGAAATCTCCCAAATGAACTAAATTTTACCTTTATGTAGAAGCCAGGAAGATCACTGATAATTGTAAAGCAGAAAAAACAGATTTAGTACATGTTCATTTCTACTACATTGCTAGCAAGGCAAAAGAAATAATTTATGTGTCAAAGCAAATTTAGAACATGTTCCCAACAAAAGGAATGAAATCGGATGGGATCAAAGGTGCCGTGAGTATCAAAGCCTTAACAGCAGACACACCCAGTCAGAGAACAGGACAAATTCTAATTTCAACGAACAAATAATCTAAGAAACTACTCCTGTGCTGCTGTGTTTTACCATATGAAAGGGCATGTATTCTTAGGTTGCAGTCAATACCAGTTTGGTTGATACCATCAAGTGCTTTATGATTTACGTATCGTTTTTCTTCTAGAAACGCACAGAAGAAGCACTTTAAATAGATAAATAGACGTGCACAGTACCTATTTTCAAAGCTCTTCATGGAAGTGCAAGCATTGCAGCAGTTAATGATTGAACAACTTCATGGCTTATTAGACATCCAGGAAGATAACTATATGGCTCAATCCTCTATAGCACTATGCTCCCTAATTTTTAAGGGCTCACATTCAATTGAGGTCTCCAATTAAAATTGGGTCACTCGATTTTGACTGTGTCAACAATTTCTCAAGTAGTTCTCTAATGCAATTCTTTTAATTCACTATGCTCCTTAATTTTGAAGCTCTCCCGTTTGATTAAGATATTCAATTTTAGAATTGGTTCATATTTTGACTAGATCAACGATTTCTCAAATCAAACGGCAGCAACCGGAATATAAAAACGTATCAATCCCGTGCGACCTCTCATAACCTAGAAAAAATAAGCGCCAACATGTGATACTATAGCACCAATATAGTACATGCAGCAACCAAGAAAAATTCCCCATACAATTATGGGTTGATTAGCAGATAACACAGAAACACACCACGAAAGGCCCACCAAAACACCGCATTTATAAGTAAAAAAGAAAACATACTCCCATCATCTCGCCCACTCGCCAAACCAAATATTGCCTCAGTTCCAAAATATAAGCTGTATTCATTTTGTCAAAAGTCAAATTTCTTTAACTTAGACCAAGTTCAGAGCCAAAATTATCAACTCCCACAATACTAATTATATAAAATATGAAAAAAATGATTTCATGATGAATCTAATGATACCGATTTGATATTATGGATATCGATATATTTCTCTACAAATTTGGTCAAATCTTAAAGAGGTTTGACTTTTCAAAAAACTAATCACCGTAAATTCTAAAACAGAGGGAGTACAAAAATACGAAAACCCAACAACACCAATGGCGCAGCAAAGCGTGCCCAACCCTTCTAGTATAGGTGAATAACTAAGCAAATAAACAGACCATCTTGTATTTTGCAGCAAATGTTCAAGCATGCAAATCTGTAAATGCACAGGCATTGGAGTAGTATCCTGAAACAGAATAAAAACAACTTCTTATTTACAACTCTCGGATTTGATATATCACCCCTGTGAAGAACAGACATCACCACTGTAAGAAACAAACACTGCGGATCTTATCAAACAGCTTTTGGAAATGTACACCGATGTTCAAGAAAAGCATAGTTAAAGCTTCTACACTAAAGATTGTGACATTTTTTCTTCAACAAAGAAACAACAATCCCGCTGTAAGTTGTCAGAACTCAGAACAATTGGCCCAAGGAACTTCCAACAAATAATAAAACCATCTACAGTGGCAAGCACGGGCTTTACTCCTATCCTAACTCTGCAATGTTGAGCAAGATTTTACCTCTGCGGTTTGCACCTCATCCTATGCCGGGTAAAGTCCGAAACATACTTATATATCTTGCTACACCCAGGCGTCCTGCATTTATAGGGCTTTTCCCCTGTATGAACTTGGAAATGATCAGCCAGAGCCCATGTCCACTTGAAAGCCATACTGCAACCTTCCCACGGACACTTGTAAGGTGCCTCCTCATTGTGAATGCTCTGGTGGCGTCTCAGATACTTGTGGGATCTAAAATGTTTGCCGCATGACTTGATCGTGCATATGTTCTTCTTGTGGACAGAAAGTTCGGCTCTTTTCTTGAATGTCATGTGGCAGTAGTCAATGTCACATTCAAATCGTCCCTTCCTCTTTTTACCCTTGCTTGAGGCTGAATTGTCCACAAGACCTCTCTTTATGTCGGCGAGTTTAATGTCTGCAGATTCAGCGGTTGACATCGCACTCTCACAAGGAACAGTTATATCAAATGTCGCCTTTTCCTCACACTGACCATAGATGTCACCATCACCCATTTCAAGTTGGTCTGTCTTTGTTTCTTCCATATCCAGCTTTCTTTTACCTCTGCGCCTAGCATAACATATGACATCACTTCTCCCTGATTTACCAACACTTCTAACAACTACGCCTGATGCACATGAAACACTGGGTGCGTCACCCTGTTGCATTACTTCATCAAAAGCTAGACTCTTGTCGGTAACAGGACAGGTGCTCATGGCATTCACAGAACCAACATCTCCCCTGTCGTCTCTAGAAGGTTGCACTTCGGTGGCAACAGACTCTCCTGCATTTTCAATCTGCACATTGGCACCATCCAAATCGCAGTCAAGAGTTTCTGGCTCATTTAAAGCAGCATCACTATCTCCACTACAAGCGGAAGCTTGGCCAGTAACTTCTGGTTCTGAAGCAGCATCGGTAGCAATAGAAACCCCTCGTGTAATTTCCAATTCGGTAGATTCATTTATAAGAGAAGGTCGACCTGTATCTTCTGGTTCTATGGAAACTTCAGTGTCAAGGTTAGCACCTCCTGTAACTCCTGTCTCAGTGACAAGAGAAACTCTCCCTATAAGTCCAGGATGAGTTGTAGCTTCAGTAACAAGTGTACCTAACAGTACTGAGTCCATTTCAGCAGTAGATTCATTCGCAAAAGAAGGTCCAATTTTAATTTCCGGTCCTGCAGTGCCTTCATTGTCAAGGGGAGCTCCAGTTGTAACTTCCAGCGCGGTGACTACATCTGCTGCCTCAGCTGCAGGTTCACTCACAAGTGAACCTGCCTCTGAAGCCTCTCGCTCAGTAGCAGCTCCATTAGCAAGAGAAACTCTTTCCGGTAGTCCTGGATGAGTTGCAGCTTCAGTCACAAGGGAACCTGAGTGTACAAAATCCATTTCAGCAGCAGATTCATTGGCAGGAGAAGCTTCCATTTTAATATCTGGCTCTGCAACACCTTTGTTGTCGAAGGAAGCTACAGTTGTAACTCTCAGAGCGGCGACTACACCTGCAGCCTCAGTTGCAGTTTTAGCAGCACATTCATTGACAGGGGAAGCTCCCATTTTAATATCTGGCTCTGCAACACCTTGGTTGTCGAGGGGAGCTCCTGGTGTGGTGACTAAATCTGCTGCCTCAGTTGCAGCTTCAGAAGCAGATTCACGGATGGTAGGAGCTCCCATTTCAGTATCTGGATCTGCAATGCCTTTGTTGTCAAGGGGAGCCCCGGTTGTAATTCCCGATGAGGTGGCTACATCTGCTGCCTCAGTTGCAGCTTCACTCACAAGACAAAGTCCCCCTGAAACTTCTGTCTCAGCAACAGCTTCATGGGCGAGAGAAGCTCCACTTATAACTTCTGGCTCGGCGATCGATCCACTCACAAGAGAAACTCCCATTGAAACTTCTCGCCCCCCAACAGCTTCATTAGCAAGAGAAACTCCACTCAGAACTTCTGTCTCAGTGACCGATCCACTCACAAGAGAAGCTCCCCCAGTAACCTCCAGGTCGGTGACAGAGCCATCCACAAGAGGAGTTGCCACTACAACCTCCTGCTCAGCAGTAGCTTCATCAACAACATGGGCTCCTTCCCTGACTACCGGCTCAGTAGCAGCTTCGCTGACAAGAGTAGTCTCCTCCATAGCTTCAGGCCACACAGAACCTTTAATCACAGAGTGCTCATGGCCTGCCTCACATTCTTGAGCTGGAATCATTTGTCAAACACCAAAAGAACAAATATTTCAAACATTAGTAGCAAGCCAATCAGTTTTTTGAATAAAAAGCCAAGCATTCTTGTTTCGAGAATAGAAGCAAGCTACACGTTTTTAAGTACTGATGAAGTGACCAAAAAAAAAGTAGTAGGGTGTGGCAGCGTAGAACGCACGCACCTTCAAGGACAGGAGGTTGCTGAGGTAGGCGGTGGTCCTCGTCGCTCTTGAACAGCTCGCCCTCCGGCTCCAGGCCGGCAATGTGCCCCTTGTGCTTAATCCCGTCCGGAGCAACCTGCGATTCCGCGGAACACACAACCGCCCGTGAGGACCCCCGTTCCAGCCGAGTCAAAATCGCCGCTTTCCCCATAGGCCGGGGCGATGTAATGCGGATGGGGGAGAGGGAGGGGGTAGGTACCTGCGGGTCGGAGCCGCGGGTGAGCTCGCAGATGGCGCAGTCGTCGGCGGCGGCGTGGAGCCAGGGCGCGGGCTGGGGCGGGGCCGCGGAGGCGGCGGCGGGGGCCGAGTTGGCGAGCAGGCGCGCGGCGTAGCGCCGGATGCGCATGGCGGTGGCCGCGGGGGCGGGGTGGGACGGCGGGGCGGAGGGTGGGGAATTTTGGGGGGGGGGGGGGAGCAGCACCGCGTGGGGAGGGGGAGGAGAGGGAGAGGGGAAGGGGGAGGGAATTTTCTGGTGGCGTGGCGTGGTGTGGTGCGGTGGCTCCTCTCGGGCCCGAGCTCCCGCCTGCTGTAGGGGGTGGGGGCTCGGCTCGCTCTCACCGCGGCGTCAGCTAGGGTTGCTGCCGTGACCCGACCAAATTGACGGGGCGCCGTCTGCCTCCTCCAGTGGGTGTGGTGCGGGTGTGGGTGGCCTCCGCGGAGAACGAAGTGCTCTTCTCCTTGTTCCTCTTGGGAAACCCAACCGCCGTCAAAACCGGGTGCCGCTGAAATTACTCGTGTTTTTTTACGTGGAAAGGTGGAAGCCCTGCCTATTTGGTTAGGAAAATGCTAAAAATTTGACGTCAGATTTTTAAGGATGACAAATCAAATATTTTTCATGGCAAATTACGTGTTGTGAGCATGGCAATTTCATCCGGTAAGCATGGCAAATCCTGACAAAAAAACTGAACATGCCTTGGCAAAAAAACTGAACATCTCCTCCAAAAAAATTGAACATGCCTTGGCAAAACCCACGTCCGTACTGATGAGAATCTCGTGATAAGGAGACATGATCTCCGCTTCGACAAGACGTGCCAATAAAACCGTCTCGCGAAGCGTGGAGCAGCAGGCCGGAAAAATGATTCGAAATAATGACAGGACGAGGACGTAATGTCGTGTTGTAACAGTTATCAGCAGATTGGACTCGTGAAAACATTGTGCACTCCACGGTGGTATGTGGAATTTGTTTTGCAGAACCGGACACGATTTTTATGTTCAATATCTACTTTGGAGTATTCGGAGAAGGAATCCGCCTTGCAATGCCAAAGACAATCTGCGCGCGGGACTCATCGTCATTGAAGCCTGGTTCAGGGGCTACTGAGGGAGTCCTGGATTAAGGGGTCCTCGGACAGCCGGACTATATGCGTATGCCGGACTGTTGGGCTATGAAGATACAAGATAGAAGACTTCGTTCCGTGTCTGGATGAGACTCTCCTTTGCGTGGGAGGCAAGCTTGGTGATTCGGATATGAAGATTCATTTCCCTGTAACCGACTCTGTGTAACCCTAACCCCCTCCGGTGTCTATATAAACCGGAGGGTTTAGACCGTAGAACAATCAATCATAACCATAGGCTAGCTTCTAGGGTTTAGCTTCTACGATCTCGTGGTAGATCAACTCTTGTAATACTCATATCATCAAGATCAATCAAGCAGGAAGTAGGGTATTACCTCCACCGAGAGGGCCCGAATATGGGTAAACATTGTGTCCCCCGTCTCCTGTTACCCTTAGCCTTAGACGCACAGTTCGGGACCTCCTACCCGAGATCCACCCGCTTTACACTGACATTGGTGCTTTCATTGAGAGTTCCACTGTGTCGCCACCGTAAGGCTTGATGGCTCCTTCAATCGCCTACAACAACACCGTCCAGGGTGGAGTTTTTTTCCCCGGACAGATCTTCATATTCGGCGGCTTCGCACTCGGGCCAACTCGCTTGGCCATCTGGAGCAGATCGACAGCTACGCCCCTGGCCATCAGGTCAGGTTTGAAAGATTGAACTACACCACCGACATCCGCAGAGACTTGATCTTCGACAGATTTAAGCCTACGACAGCCGCTCCCCGCCGCCATGATGAACATGACCTAAATCTGTCATCAGACTATGTGCGGGAGATTGCGCCTATAACCGCGTTGGCCTTAGATCCAGAGCGGAGCGCGCCATCCGAGGACGGGAGGCTCGACCTCGCCCCGGAAACCGCGGACTCAGCGGCGCTAGAGCCGAACACAGATTTGACCTCCAACAAGGCATGTGTCATCGGAACCTCGGACTCGTCTCCGGCCATCTCCGGCCATAGGCTCCGAACCGCGTGTATCCACACCCATCGAATCCGACCGGGCGCCGATCTTAGAGTTTAGCTCCGTGGACATCTTCCAACACTCGCCCTAAGGCGATGTGTTAAACTCATTAAAGTCCCTCTCCTTGTCAGGAGATTCTTGGTCGAACTATGTCCGGCTTGAGTGGGAAGCGAACGACGAAGAACTTTGTTACCCACCCACCACCCACTTGATAGCCACTGTCCACGATTTGACCGACATGCTTGATTTTGACTCCGAAGACATCGACGCTATGGACGACGATGCCGGAGAAGAACAGGAACCACCGCCCACAGGGCGCTGGACAGCCACCTCCTCATACGACATATACATGGTGGATACACCCAAAGAAGACAACGGCGATGACAAAAAGGACCCAGTCGAGGATAAAACTCCTGGAAAGCACCCAAAGCGCCGACATCAGCGGCGCCGCTCGAAACCACGCCATGATAAAAGCGATACCGACACAAGAGGGAACAACACCCCGGACGACGCCGAAGACAATAAACAAACCACGGACCCAGCAATGGAGCTAGACGAGCAAGGTGATGGCAAACACAGTCCGGGGCCCCTGTCCGATCACAGCGATGCTGAAGACTCCAATTATCAACCCATATCCAAAGAGGAGAGCAGTCGGGATGATGGTGCATTCATCATCCCGAAAGAACAATTGGAACAAGAGCACCTCCACCAGAGACTTATTGCCACCGCGAGGAGCTTGAAAAAGCAGAAGCAACGGCTTAAAGCCGCACAAGATACGCTCAATGATAAATGGAACGAAGTGCTCGACACAGAGGAAAAATACGGCGGTAATCGCCAAACAAATAGCTACCCCAAACACAAACTGCTTCTCGAATTCGACAACAATGCTATAGCGCCCATACCGCCGAATAACAATATGGCCGATCAGCCAGGCCGACCACCTCGTAATCGAGGCAGAGCGGCCACCAACGCCACACACAAAACCGCACCCCTACCCATAAAGGAAAGGAGGTCACAACCTAGAACTAGAAATACGATTTACGTGAGGACCTGGGCAAAAGAGCTGGCAGAACCAGGTCCATTTATGGATCTAGGGAACGCGTTCCCGCACAGGATCAGGGCCATCAAATCAAATATGCAGGTAACTTACCAGTTCGAAACCAACACCGAACACTGCAACCGTTGGGCTCAAGGCATGACACAGCTTAAACACAGGTGTCTGACACACCCTTGTGCTTCACCGATGAGGTGCTGGATCATGAATTTCCAGAAGGGTTTAAACCCGTGAACATAGAGGCATACGACGGAACGATAGACCCTGCAGTCTGGATAGAAGACTTTATTCTTCACATCCATATGGCTCGCGGAGATGATCTCCACGCCATCAAATACCTACACCTCAAGCTAAAAGGACCAGCTCGGCACTAGCTGAAAAGCCTCCCCGAAAATTCCATTGGAAGCTGGGAAGAACTTGAGGATGATTTCAGGGCCAATTTCCAAGGGACCTATGTCCGACCTCCGAATGCAGACGATCTAAGTCACATAACCCAATAACCCGGAGAGTCAGCCCGTAAGCTTTGGAACCGGTTTCTCACTAAAAAGAACCAAATCGTCGATTGTCTGGACGCCGAAGCCTTAGTAGCTTTTAAACACAGTGTTCGGGACGAATGGCTAGCCAGACACCTAGGCCAGGAAAAGCCAAGGACAATGGCAGCCCTAACTACACTCATGACCCGCTTTTGGACGGGAGAGGACAACTGGTTGGCACGTAGCAGCACCAGCGACCCTGGCACATCTGAAGTCAGGGATGGCAATGTTGGGGAACGTAGTAATTTCAAAAAATTTCCTACGCACACGCAAGATCATGGTGATGCATAGCAACGAGAGGGGAGAGTGTTGTCTACGTACCCTCGAGACCCGGCGAAGCGATCTGGCGTAGAGGAAGTAGTCGACGTTCTCCTCGCGATCCGACCGATCCGGCGCCGTTACTCGGCGCCCCGAGTTCTTGACACACGACAGCTCGATGGCGTCCCTCGACTCGATCCAGCCGAAAGTGTCGAGGGAGAGTTCCGTCAAGACGACGGCGTGGGACGATCTTGATGTTCTATCGGCGCAGGCTTCGCCTAAGCTTCATGACGATATGACCGAGGTGGAATATGGTGGAGGGGCACCGACACGGCTAAGGAACGATCCGTAGATCAAACTTGTGTGTTCATGGGGTGCCCCCGCCTGTATATAAAGGAGGGAGGGAGGAGGAGGCCGGCCCTCTCTATGGCGCGCCATGGGGAGTCCTACTCCCACCGGAGTAGGATTCCCCTTCCTAGTCCAACTAGTAGTCCTTCCATGTATTAGGAGTAGGAGAGAAGGAAAGGGAAGAGAGAAGGAGAAGGAAGGAAGGGCGCGCCTCCCTAGTCCAATTCGGACTAGACCAAGGGAGGCGGCGGCCACCCTTTTGGCCCTTTTCTCCTTTCCCGTATGGCCCATTAAGGCCCAATACGAATTCCCGTAACTCTTGGTACTCGAAAAATACCCAATCACTCGGAACCTTTCCGAACTCCGAATATAGTCGTCCAATATATCGATCTTTACGTCTCGACCATTTCGAGACTCCTCGTCATGTCCCCGATCTCATCCGGGACTCGAACTCCTTCGGTACATCAAAACTCATAAACTCATAATATAACCGTCATCGAAACCTTAAGCGTGCGGACCCTACGGTTCGAGAACAATGTAGACATGACCGAGACACGTCTCGGTCAATAACCAATAAGCGGGACCTGGATGCCCATATTGGCTCCTACATATTCTACGAAGATCTTTATCGGTCGGACCGCATAACAACATACGTTTGTTCCTTTGTCATCGATGCGTTACTTGCCCGAGATTCGATCGTCGGTATCCAATACCTAGTTCAATCTCGTTACGCAAGTCTCTTTACTCGTTCCGTAATACATCATCTCACAACTAACTCATTAGTTGCAATGCTTGCAAGGCTTAAGTGATGTGCATTACCGAGAGGGCCAGAGATACCTCTCCGGCAATCGGAGTGACAAATCCTAATCTCGAAATCGCCAACCCAACATACGCCTTTGGAGACACTGTAGTACTCCTTTATAATCACCCGATTCACGTTGTGACGTTTGGTAGCACCAAAGTGTTCCTCCGTAAACGGAGTTGCATAATCTCATAATTACGAGGAACATGCCTTTGGTGGAAAAAAGGCCTTTGGTCGCGTTCATAATCGCCATTAGTCGCGGCTGCGCAACGCGACCAACAAAGCGCGACTAAAGCCCACCACCTTTAGTCGCGGCTGCTTAAGAACCGCGACTAAAGGCCCGCCCACGTGGGCGCCAGGTGGCCGTCAGGCGGAGGACCTTTAGTCGCGGTTCTTCGCCAACCGCGACTAAAGGCCGCCCTTGAGTTTAGGGTTTTAGCCCCACCCCCTAAACCTGTTTTCTGTTTAATTTGTATTGTTTTATTTCTTTTGTGCTTTATTTTAATTTTGAAGGAGTTTCATATATTCTACGGTACTACATACATGCATATGAATGTACAATTTCAAATAAATTTGAAATTAGAACCAAAAGAATTCAAGAGGAATATACAATATATATTCAATATCATCGGATGACCATATACAATTTTGAACAAGTTTCCATACATGATTTAATCCATATAAAGTTCTACGTCCTCGTGATAGTGTTCTCCTTTAGGATGGAGGACTTCCTGCAGAACCATCCAGCTAGTTCCTCTTGAAGTGGTGAAGCGAGCTTCGGACTAAGCATCCACGGAGGTTATTCCTCTTAGCATTGGTATCACTCGAATCAACCCGCTCAGAGGTGTATCTCGGATCATCTCACGAACATAGTATGCACATAGATTGGTCAACGGTGGCTGAATATCCCCGATCTTAGTCTTTACCCTTTTGAATTCTAGCTCTTTTTGAATTCACCGACCTTTGTATCTACGAACCGTCTCCAAACCCTACGAGGCAAAGAAAATTAAATGAACAAGAGAGTTATTAGTTACTTGATATTAGGAAATGAACGAAATAGGCCGATCGATATAGGCGCAAATGAATGAAAATAATTACTTCGCAGCATTTTTTCGATGTCGCCCAAAGCTTTGGATCCTTATCCGAGAGTCGTGGGCGAGACATTACGAGGTGTTAACTTTAATTACTAGCAGAATCCGGTGGAACTGCGGACACGATACATGCACAAGACGTCATGCATAACTCATCGATTAGCCGCCACATACCATGCATGGAGTAAACAAAAGAGAATGTGCTCAAGACGAAACACTCACCCAAAATGGTAAGGAAATAGAATATCACTTTTGAGTTCTGCTTTGTAAGAAAGCGCCGCAGTCCGCCTCCACGTCGGCGGGGTAATGCTTCAACACAATATCATTAACGATGTGTGGGTCAATGAACCCAACATCATGGATGTTCCTTACTCGCATTCCTTAATCTTCATTTCGCATGTATAATAGAGGACACAACAATATAGTTAGGACATATATATAGTGCGAGGCAATATGAACGAGATGGGGTAGAAATTAATAAATCACTTACGTAACGTAGCAACCGATGATAGATTTGTCGAGCTCGCGCAGATTGAAAAGTGGAACAATTCACTCAGTTCAACTTGTACATAGTAATGTTTGAAGTGATGCTCATGTCTAACTTCCGCATAAATATAATCTTTGGCGTTTTAATTTTTATGTAACCCTTGTACCAATTCAGCAGAGCGTTTCATTTGGTCGTAGATCCTTTTCTCAAGAGCTCGACGAGAGGCCCATTCTTGACATATGTAATTACTACCTCCTTGTTGGCAACTCATCAAGGTCTAATAGTTCACGAAGAGTAATACCTAAGTTGGCGCTTGTTCTCTCGCACTCGTTACTAATCAATCCTGTCTTGCCGCAGCTTGTATGATCTCGGGGCATCCGGACGAAGGCTTCCACTATAAGAGGGCAATCGATTGTTTACTTTGTTCCCGAGCTGGGCAACTTGTTTCCGCTTTTATACTTCGGCCTTCTCCGCTCTTTGTTCTCCTTGAACATGAATGCCTGCTGCGAAGTTCACGTGCATAGTCGGTAGGCGATTCTTGTGCTTGGGACGGTGTGCTCAAAATGACTTAGCCCACTTCTTTTGCTCATCGAAAAAATCTTGGCTTGGGCTCGGGCTCTCTTTTCTTCTTGCAGTCCGCCTTCCATTTCTCCAAATCAGCAGCAGCGCGCGCGTCGACTTCCTCGGCACTCGTTCCCAAGGCCTTGTGGGGAGAGGCTTGATGATGGCTCCGTACCTTTGTGGTCTTAGGTACATAAGGGTCGGGTTAATAATCCAGACTGCTTACCTTCTTTGCCATAGGTGGATTGGGCGGCGTCGATCACCACGGACGAGGACTGGGGCGGTGGATGATCACCACGGACGTTAGGATCGGGGCGGCGTCGGTGATGTGACGGAGGTGTAGGTGAACCGCCACCACCACCACCACCACCACCACCGCCACCGCCACCACCACCACCGTGAGGGGTGGACTTGTTGTCCTTGGCGCCTCGCTCGAAACTTGATAAACTTCTTTTGCCATAGAATGTAATGGCGCTTGACATCTTCAAGTCTTTTCTCCCCTTGGTGTAGCAATTTCAATCTCGTGTCCTCAAACCCTTGGACTATGTCCTCCACCGTGACACGAGCATAGCCATCTTTAATGGGGTTGTTGTGGTGGAGTGCTCTGTAAACATGGTAAAGCATCGCCGATGGCTACCTTCATGGACATGTTCCCGATAGGATATCTACAGATGACATTCTTTCATCTCCTTTATATCGCCCACGGGTAGCGAGGAGGCTCCGGTGCAGTAATTTCGACCACCGAGGCTCCGGTGCGATAATTTCGATCGTCGGTGCATCCGCACCAGCCGGTGGGGCCTCCGTGGAAGCCACGCTACTTCTCGCTGCTGGCTTCCGAGATCCATTGGATGATCTTCATCTTGCACCGAGCTGAATCTCTTTCGCTACTAGTACACTCATGGTTTTCTTCATCACTTCCATTTCGATGCCAACCGCGCCACAACATCCGCTTCCCGATCCATCTTTCTCTTATGGCTTCAGAATCAGACGGGTCATCGTTCGGGGAACCCTATTTTCCACGGAATGTGCCCCATGCCTCGTACACGTCCTCCGTGTTCAGGATTCGAGGGCTTTTGTCGTAGCGTCGTCCTCTCTGTTGAACTTGATCTTCCCTCTTGAGCATCCTTCATTGCGTCAATAAGGGCTTGGGTGGGTTTAATTAATTTGCCACAGTAAACACACTCCCCTGTCTCCGGGTTGAGCGTTCCCCATGCCCGTACCACCAGCTTTTGGCCCTTGGGTCCCATCCTCCGCACTGGGACGGATTCCTCGCGCCCTCACTCGTTCTCCATCTTCTCGAACCTAGGCACCCAAATGCGATACCCTCCTGGCCCCATAACATGATTGTACTCCTTCTTAGCCGCATTTTCCTTATTTTGTTTCGATATTTGAATGAACTGCTCCGATTTCTTTTGCTTCACAAATTCGGCCAATCATCTTTCGGTTTCTCATATTGTCCTCGAAATCCGAGTCTTGTTACGCTTGACAAAGTCACGGGCTAGATTTTGCTTGAATTTCCGAATCGTCGGCCATCTTATGAAGAGCGAACTGTTTGACTAGCCTCCTCCTCTCCTTGTTTTCCTCAATCTTGTTACCCTCCTCATCGAATTTGTTGTATTCGGAGGTAGAGCGAAATGTTCCATAAGCTTTTTAAGCAATCTTTTTTGTTCTCTTATCGACAAAAGTGAAACCATCAATTCGTGCCTTCTTTGGCTCATTCCACTCTCGACGGTGATCGAGGCGTTGTCTCTAACAATGGCTCCGCATTGGTGACAAACTTGGTGGCGTTCTTGCGGGGCTCCGGTGCCTGCCGGTTGCCTGATCGACAACTGGATGGTGCATGTTTCTCCTGGTTTCATCGTCTTGGTTGCGCCACGCTTTGACGACGTACTCGATTGTTTGACGATCCGCCGAGGGCTAAAATAAGAAAGAGAGTCGCGTTAGTACACATATTTATTCAAATCGGTTAGTTTGTATCACCGGAGGCTCAATGTATATATATACCTCGGCACGGAGGTGGTTGCTACTTCCATTTGAAGATAAATCGTTTATCGGCGTTTCTTGACATCATCTTCTTGACGGCGCCTTCATCTTCACCGTCAAGGTTCGAGATAAGAAGAGATATCATCTTCTTCTTCTCCGGTCGGCACATATTGAATATCGCCGTTTATGATGCCGAACATATGTGCTTCACCGTCCGGATCATAGTTGTCCATAATCGGGTCACTCTATCGTCCGCCATTATGTCGATCCCGAAAACATGTAGTAAAACAAATTAATTAAGTGAAGAAGGCGGTGGCGGTGGCGGTGGCGAAGGGCGGTGGCAAAAGGAGGGGCGAGAAGGGGTGGGAGAGGGTGTCGCGAGAGAGCGCGAGGCAGGCGGCAGACGACGGCGTCACGGAGAGGAGGCGAGACAACACACATGTATAACCCTCGCCGCCTCTCGATCCCAAAAAACACGCGCATCGCCGCCCCCTCGCCGCCCTCGCCGCCCCTCCATTTTATTTTTTGTTTTTCTTTGGCGGTTTTTGGGGTTTAGGGTTTTAAGTTATTTACCGCTTTTGTTAAACTAATTAACTAGTTAAAATTAAAAGAACAAAAAAAAAAAAAAGAAAAAATTCCTTTTCCTTTTCCTTTTCTTCTTCTTCCTTTTCCTTTTCTTTTCTTTCTTCTTCTTCCTTTTCCTTTCTTCTTCTTTCTTCTTCTTTCTTCTTCTTCCTTTTTCCTTTTGTTTTTCTTTGGCGGTTTCTGTTGTTTTTTTGTTTTTGGGGTTTAGGGTTTTAAGTTATTTACCGCTTTTGTTAAACTAATTAACTAGTTAAAATTAAAAGAACAAAAAAAAAAAAAAAAAAAAAAAATTCCTTTTCCTTTTCCTTTTCTTCTTCTTCCTTCTTCCTTTTCTTTTCTTTCTTCTTCTTCCTTTTCCTTTCTTCTTCTTTCTTCTTCTTTCTTCTTCTTCCTTTTTCTTTTTGTTTTTCTTTGGCGGTTTTCTGTTGTTTTTGTTTTTGGGGTTTAGGGTTTTAAGTTATTTACCATTTTTGTTAAACTAATTAACTAGTTAAAATTAAAAGAACAAAAAAAAAAAAAAAAAAAAAAATTCCTTTTCCTTTTCCTTTTCTTCTTCTTCCTTTTCCTTTTTCTTTTCTTTCTTCTTCTTCCTTTTCCTTTCTTCTTCTTTCTTCTTCTTTCTTCTTCTTCCTTTTTCCTTTTGTTTTTCTTTGGCGGTTTTCTGTTGTTTTTTGTTTTTGGGGTTTAGGGTTTTAAGTTATTTACCGCTTTTGTTAAACTAATTAACTATTTAAAATTAAAGAACAAAAAAAAAAAAAAAAAAAAAATTCTTTTCCTTTTCCTTTTCTTCTTCTTCCTTTTCCTTTTCTTTTCTTTCTTCTTCTTCCTTTTCCTTTCTTCTTCTTTCTTCTTCTTTCTTCTTCCTTTTTCCTTTTGTTTTCTTTGGCGGTTTTTCTTCTTCTTCTTCTTCTTCGGCATGAGGAGGAGGCGGGGCAATGGCGGCAGTGGCGTCGAGGCGTCAGGCGGCGTGAGGCGTGGCTGGCGAGGCAGGGTAGGCGGCGGCGGGCAAGGCGGCGGCGGCGACACTGGGACGGGCGGCGGCGCCATCGGGACGAGGCGGCAGGGCTTTGAGGCCAGCGTCAGCGTCGATCGGCGTCGAGGCGGTAACCGGCGTCGGCGTCGGCGTCGATCGGCGTCGAGGCGGCAGGCCGGCGTCGAGAGAGGCGAATGGGAGGCAAAACTGCTAAGTCAGATGTTATAGACTAACCTTTAGTCGCGGTTGGGGAGGAGGACGCGACTAAAGGTACCTTTTAATCGCGGGCCGCCTCCCCACCGCGACTAAAGGATTTTACCGCCGCTTCCGTTCAGCAGAAAGACCCTTTAGTCGCGGTTGGGGACAACAACCGCGACTAAAGGGTAACTTTAGTCGCGCCCGCCTCCCCACCGCGACTAAAGGTGTGTCTTTGGAAGCTGGCGCGATGCGGTGGGATGTTTAGTCCCACTCGCTAGCCGAGAGGCGTCGACAGTGGTTTATAAGCGGCTGCGCCACCACTTCGAGCTCCTCTCAAATGCGAGCTTACGGGCCTATTTCATTACTATGAGCTGTGGGCCTATTGGGCCTTCTACGGGCTGAATCTCGCCCATTAATGGGTTTCTAGTCGTATTCAGCCGTGGTGGCCCAAAGAGGTGGCATATTTTTTATTTTTTGCACTTTTTTGTTTTCATTTTTGCTTTATTTATTTTGTTTTGTTTCTACTTACAACAAAAAACTTATTTATTTTATTTTATTTTGTTTCTAATTACTTATTTATTTTACTTTATGATAATTATTTTTGCTATTAAAGTTTCTAATTACTTATTTATTTATGTTATTAAAATCTTAAAAATACAATTATATATCAAAAAATCAGAAAATAAAACTAATTCATTTTAAATTCTTGTTTTTCTTCTGCTTTTTTCTTCCTTTTTCTTCTTTTTTTTCTTCATTTGTTTCTTCCTTTTCTTGTTTTTCTTCTTTTTTTCTTCCTTTCTTCCTTTTCCTTTTTTTTTCTTTTTTTTTCTCGCATTTGTTTTTTTCTTATGTTTTTCTTCATTTGTTTTTTCTTACATTTTTTTTTTTTTTCTTGTTTTTCCTTTTTTCTTCTCTTTTTTTCTTCTGCTTTTTTTCCTTTTCCTTCTTTCTTCTTCTTCCTTTTTCCTTTTAAAATCAGAAAAATAAAACTAATTCATTTAAAATCTTAAAAATACAATTATATATCAAAAAATCAGAAAAATAAAACTAATCCCTTGAAGGTTTGACAAAGGTTTGATACATCATTCAGTTCATCGACCAAATACAAAGTTTGGTACAATAAATTATTACACATCAATTCTTCCCTTGTGTCCAGCTTGCTTACGATTGTGCGTATCCATGGAGCATCCTCATCATTTAACTTAATGCTTGGGTCGGTGTTCACTTTGAAGGGCGGAATTTCAGCAAACATATTATAATCTTCGACATGTCCATCTTGTCCTCCACTCCCACGATGTTTCTTTTCCTGAAAGAACAATGTGGCGCTTTGAATCATCGCATGATGTCTCGATCGTTTTCTTATCTTTCCGTTTTCTCGGTTTGCTACTCATGTCCTTCACATAGAAAACCCGAGCGACATCTTTCGCTAGGGACGAATGGTTCGTCAAGGTAACCAAGATTGTTGAAATCCACCATTGTCATTCCGTATTGCTGGTCCACCTTTACCCCACCTCCTGTTAGCTTGAACCATTTGCACGGAACAAAGGGACCTTAAAGGAGGGTCCATAGTCAAGTTCCCATATCTCCTCTATGTAACCATAATATGTGACCTTTTGCCCATTCTCGGTTCTTGCATCAAAGCGGACACCACTGTTTTGGTTGGTGCTCTTTTTATCTTGGGCGATCG
The DNA here is from genome assembly GCA_021437245.1 of Aegilops speltoides. NCBI lineage: Eukaryota > Viridiplantae > Streptophyta > Magnoliopsida > Poales > Poaceae > Aegilops > Aegilops speltoides. The sequence continues at coordinate 475,318,294 of CM038144.1, read as the reverse complement.
TGTAAAATGTATTCCCATTTATCTCGTACCCTTGGAAAGTCGTTATAGTCAAAGATGGTGTCTTGGCCAACATGTACGGTGATCTACAACATCATTGTCATTCATTAAATGTTTTCTCAACCAAGCTGCGAAAGTCTCCATGTGGGCCTTCCTAATCCAGATTCGGGCTTCCCGGGTTGTCCGAAAGCGTAAAATATTCTTGTGTTTCTCAAAGCACGGAGCCACCAAGTTGGAATTGGTCAAGACAAGGTGTGGTGTGCTTGATCGAGAATGGCCGTCCATACATATCGTTGATTTCCTTCCGATCGTGCCTTTTCCACTTAGTCTCCCCTCGTGCGCGATCGAGGAAGACCAATCGGCTTAAGGTCGGGAACAAAGTCAACACAAAACTCAATTACCTCCTCATTTCCATAGCCCTTGGCGATGCTTCCTTCCGCCTAGCACGGTTACGAACATATTTCTTTAATACTCCCATGAACCTCTCAAGGGGAACATATTGTGTAGAAATACGGGACCGAGAACGGAAATCTCTTCGACTAGGTGAACCAGGAGGTGCGTCATAATATTGAAGAAGGATGGCGGGAACACCAACTCAAGCCCGACAAGACATTGGATCACATCGTTCAGAATCGTGGTAGAACTTGGATTGATTACCTTCGAGAGATTGCATTGAGGAATGCACATAGCTTCACAATGGCTAATCGAACATTTTCGGCGAGAGCCCCTCAAAGCAATCGGAAGCAATTGCGTCATAATCACGTGGCGATCGTGAGACTTGAGTTTTGGAACTTTTCTCCGCCATGTTTATTATTCCCTTTATATTGGGCGAGAATCCAGACGGGACCTTCATCTGCTCGGGCATTCAAAAAGATGACCTTCTCTTCTTTGGTCGGGCGTAGGCGGCACGACCTTGAAACCATTCCGGATGCGGTCATCGTGGTCTTTCAAACGTTCTTTGGTCTGCCGTGCTTCCTTTGTATCATTTGTCTTCCCATACGCCCAAGAAGCTTAGGAGGTTCACGCAAATATTCTTCGTAACGTGCATCACGTCGATTGCAGAGCGGACTTCTAGGATTTTCCAATATTCTAGCTCCCGAATATAGATTTCTTCTTCCACATGGCTGCGTGCCCGTCGGCTCCCTTCGAACTGATTGTCGCGGGACCCTTTCCAAAGATGACTTTCAAATCCTTGACCATATCAAATACCTCGGCACGGTCGTTCGCGAGCTTCGCCGGTGATCGCCTTGCCGTTGTAATGCTTGCCTTTCTTTCTTCTTGGATGAATTTTGGAAGAAATCGACGATGCCCAAGGTACACGTTCTTTTTACAATTTGGCAAATGTACACTTTCGGTCTCATATAGCGGTGCGTGCATGCATTGTATCCCTTATTTGTGAGTCCGAAAGGTTACTAAGAGCAGGCCAATCGTTGATGGTTCTGAAAAGCAACGCTCGAGGTCAAATTCCTCTTGTTTGTGCTCATCCACACACGGACACCACCCCACAGCTGTAAAGTTCATCAACTAATGGCCTTAGGTACACATCGATGTCGTTCGGGTTGCCGGACCTTGGATGAGCACCGGCATCATAATGAACTTCCGCTTCATGCACAACCAAGGAGGAAGGTTGTAGATGCATAGAGTCACGGGCAGTGCTATGGCTGGAGCTCGCCGCCAAAAGGATTCATGCCATCCGCATTTAGAGCAAATCTTATGTTCCTTGCGTCATTTGCAAAATCTGTGAACCATCGTCGATCTTTCTCCATTGCGTTCCATCTGCGGTGTGTCTCAACTCCCGTCCGACTTACGTTTCTCTTTGTGCCATCGCAACAACTTGGCATGCTTTTGTTCATGAGCAGACGTTTCAACCGTGGTATTATAGGAGCATACCACATCACCTTGGCGGGAACCCTCTTCACGGTTTCGGTCCTCAACATCGTCACCGGGTCATCGACTCGATCTTATAACGCAATGCAAGTGCATCTGGGCATTCATTCAAATTCTCGTATTCACGCGGTAGAGGATGCGATCGTTGATGCATGCATGTATCTTCGAACCTCTAAACCTAGAGGGCGGACAACCTTCTTTGCTTCAGACGTCTTGGCGGGCAACTCGTTATCCTTTGAAACATATTCTTCAACATTTTCAGCAAGTTTTCAAATGCCGAGTCAGCTACACGCCTCGCCTTCCATTTCAGCAAATCCGATTGTGCAGCCCAGCTTTTTGAGACCATCATCGCATCCGGGTACAGCGCCTTTCGTGATCCTCTAACATGCGATCCAAATTCTCCCTCTCCTTTTCGGGCCAGCGTCTCCGTGCATCAAGCAATGGTCCGACCAAGATCATCAACGGATCATCACGTGCCTCTTCTTCACCTTCCCTTCACCTTCAAAGATCCTCCATGAAAGTATCACGAAATGAGCAAGATAGCTTTCATCGATGAAATCATCCCTTCTTCATCTTCTTCCATTATAACCCTCTTTCTCCATGCTTGGTCCAACAATTATAGCTTGGCATGAAACCCTTACAAGCAGATGCATGTGAACAACTCTTGAGGAAGAGTAACCCTTCTCATTCTTACAGATAACACATGGACGGATAACAAAACCCCCGCTTGTTCGCATTAGCCACTACGAGGAAATCTTTCAAACCCGTAGTGAACTCACGGAGAGTCGGTTACAGTACATCCATTGCCGATTCATCGCATTATTATAATATAAAATATATAATTAACCATCATGCATTTGTTATGAACTACACACATGCATATTGACACATCAAAGGTTCATCAAGTTGCTAACATGATCGAAGAGTGTGGCTCCAACACTTCATGTCATGTTTGTTTCATGCTCTTGGGGCATTTCATCAAACACCTTATGTGCATGAGAGGAACCAAAAGCAAACCTACACCCACTTGTGAAGAGAATGGCTCCAAATGGCTAAGTGTTGGCTGCTGGATGGGTATATATAGGGAGGAGCTTTAGTCGCGGTTGGCACGGCAAGCCGTGACTAAAAGTGCCGAAACCTTTAGTCATGTTGGCTCGCCAACCGCGACTAAAGCCCCTCACGCACCAGTGGCCACCGAGCGCCCAGGCCTCAGCCTTTGGTCGCGGTTCACCTCGAACGCGACTAAAGGTCCCATTGGTCATGGTTCCTACTGACTTCGCGACTTATAAATTTGGACGGAAAGCCTGTTTTCCACTAGTGATGTATAAGTCATGGATAAAAGCAAGAGCAACATACTAAACGATCGAGTGCTAAGCTAATGGAATGGGTCATGTCAATCAGATCATTCTACTAATGATGTGACCTTGTTAATCAAATAACAACTCTTTGTTCATGGTTAGGAAACATAACCATCTTTGATTAACAAGCTAGTCAAGTAGAGGCATACTAGTGACACTCTGTTTGTCTATATATTCACACATGTATTATGTTTCCGGTTAATACAATTCTAGCATGAATAATAAACATTTATCATGATATAAGGAAATAAATAATAACTTTATTATTGCCTCTAGGGCATATTTCCTTGATCTCCCACTTGCACTAGAGTCAATAATCTAGATCACATCACCATGTGATTAACATCGATATTTCACATCATCATGTGATTAACACCCATAGTTCACATCGCCATGTGACCAACACCCAAAGGGTTTACTAGATTCGTAATCTAGTTCACATCGCTATGTGATTAACACCCAAAGAGTACTAAGGTGTGATCATGTTTTGCTTGTGAGAGAGTCTTAGTCAACGGGTCTTTTACATCGAGATCCGTTATGTATTTTGCAATTTTCTATGTCTACAATGCTCGCACGAAGCTACTCTAGCTAATTGCTCCCACTTTCAATATGTATCTAGATCGAGACTTAGAGTCATCGGATCGGTGTCAAAACTTGCATCGACGTAACCCTTTACGACGAACCTTTTGTCACTTCCATAATCGAGAAACATATCCTTATTCTACTAAGGATAATTTTGACCGTTGTCGATGATCTACTCCTAGATCACTATTGTACTCCTTGCCAAACTCAAAGCAGGGTATACAATATATCGGTACACAGCATGGCATACTTTATAGAACCTATGGCCAAGGCATAGGGAATGACTTTCATTCTCTTTCTATCTTCTCGCCGTGATCGGGTTTTGAGTCTTACTCAATTTCACACCTTGTAACACGAGGCAAGAACTCTTTCTTTGGTGTTCCATTTTGAACTACTTCAAAATCTTGTCAAGGTATGTACTTCATTGAAAAAACTTATCAAGCGTCTTGATCTATCTCTATAGATCTTGATGCTCAATATGTAAGCAGCTTCACCGAGGTCTTTCTTTGAAAAACTTCTTTCAAACACTCCTTTATGCTTTGCAGAATAATTATACATTATTTCTGATCTACAATATGTCATTCACATATACTTACAGAAATGTTGTAGTGCTCCCACTCACTTTCTAGTAAATACTGGGCTTCACCATAAGTGCAGACAAAACTATATGCTTTGATCAACTCATCAAAGCGTATATTCCAACTCCGAGATGCTTGCACCAGTCCATAGATGGATCGCTGGAGCTTGCACACTTTGTTAGCTCCCTTTGGATTGATAAAACCTTCTGGTTGCATCATATACAACTCTTCTTCCAGAAATCCATTCAGGAATGCAGTCTTTACATCCATTTGCCAAATTTCATAAATTGTGGCAATTGCTAACATGATTCGGACAGACTTAAGCATCGCTACAGTTGAGAAAATCTCATTGTAGTCAACATCTTGAACTTTGTCGAAAACCTTTTTGCAACAAGTCGAGCTTTGTAGATATTAACACTACTATCAACGTCCGTCATCCTCTTGAAGATCCATTTATTTTCTATGGTTTGCCGATCATCGGGCAAATCCATCAAAGTCCATACTTTGTTCTCATACATGGATCATATCTCAGATTTCATGGCCTCAAACCATTTTGCGGAATCTGGGCTCACCATCGCTTCTTCATAGTTCGTAGGTTCGTCATGATCTAGTAGCATGACTTCCAGAACAGGATTGCCGTACCACTCTGGTGCGGATCTCACTCTGGTTTACCTACGAGATTCGGTAGTGACTTGATCTGAAGTTACATGATCATCATCATTAGCTTCCTCACTAATTGGTGTAGGTGTCACAGGAACCAATTTCTGTGATGAACTACTTTCCAATAAGGGAGCTAGTACTGTTACCTCATCAAGTTCTACTTTCCTCCCACTCACTTCTTTCGAGAGAAACTCCTTCTCTAGAAAGGATCCATTTATTAGCAACGAATGTTTTGCCTTCGGATCTGTGATAGAAGGTGTACCCAACAATTTCCTTTGGGTATTCTATGAAGACGTGCTTCGATTTGGGTTTGAGCTTATCAGGATGAAACTTTTCACATAAGCATCGCAGCCCCAAACTTTAAGAAACGACAACTTTGGTTTCTTGCTAAACCACAGTTCATATAGTGTCGTCTCAACAGATTTAGATGGTGCCCTATTTAACGTGAATGCAGCTGTCTCTAATGCATGATCCCAAAACGATATTGGTAAATCGGTAAGAAACATCATAGATTGTACTATATCCAATAAAGTACGGTTATGACGTTCGGACACACCATTATGATGTGATGTTCCAGGTGGCATGAATTTGTGAAACTATTCCACATTGTTTTAATTGAAGACCAAACTCGTAACTCAAATATTTGTCTCATGATCGGATCGTAGAAACCTTATTTTCTTGTCACGATGATTTTTCCACTTCACTTTGAAATTCTTTGAACTTTTCAACTATTTCAGACTTATGTTTCATCAAGTAGATATACCCATATCTGCTCAAATCATCTGTGAAGGTCGAAAATAACGATACCCACCATGAGCCTTGACACTCATTGGATCGCATACATCGGTATGTATTATTTCCAATAAGTCGGTTGCTCGCTCCACTATTAGGAGAACGGAGTCTTAGTCATCTTGCCCATGAGGCATGGTTCGCAAGCATCAAGTGATTCATAATCAAGTGATTCCAAAATCCCATCAGCATGGAGTTTCTTCATGCGCTTTACACCAATATGACCTAAACGGTAGTGCTACAAATAAGTTGCACTATCATTATTAACTTTGCATCTTTTGGTTTCAATATTATGAATATGTGTATCACTACGATCGAGATCCAATGAACCATTTTCATTGGGCGTGTAACCATATAAGGTTTTATTCATGTAAACAGAACAACACTTTATTCTCTTACTTAAATGAATAACCGTTTTGCAATAAACACGATCAAATCATATTCATGCTCAACGCAAACACCAAATAACATTTATTTAGGTTCAACACTAATCCCGAAAGTATAGGGAGTGTGCGATGATGATCATATCAATCTTGAAACTACTTTCAACACACATCGTCACTTCACCCTTAACTAGTTTCATTTATTACGCAACTCCGTTTGAGTTACTACTCTTAGCAACTGATCCAGTACCAAATACCGAGGGGTTGCTATAAACACTAGTAAACTACACATCAATAACATGTATATCAAATATACCTTTGTTCACTTTGCCATCCTTCTTATCCGCCAAATACTTGGGGTAGTTCCGCTTCCAGTGACCAATCCCTTTGCAGTAAAAGCACTTAGTCTCAGGATTAGGACCAGACTTGGGCTTCTTCACTTGAGCAGCAACTTGCTTGCCGTTCTTCTTGAAGTTCCCCTCTTCCCTTTGCCCTTTTCTTGAAACTAGTGGTCTTGTCTACCATCAACACTTGATGTTTTTCTTGATTTCTACCTTCGTCGATTTCAACATCACGAAGAGCTCGGGAATCGTTCTCGTCATCCCTTGCATACTATAGTTCATCACGAAGTTCTACTAACTTGGTGGTGGTGACTAGAGAATTCATCAATCACTATCTTATCGGAAGATTAACTCCCACTTGATTCAGCGATTGTAGTACCCGGACAATCGAGCACATGCTCACTAGTTGAGCGATTCTCCTCCATCTTTTAGCTATAGAACTTGTTGGAGACTTCATATCTCTCAACTCGGTATTTGCTTGAAATATTAACTTCAATTCTGGAACATCTCATATGGTCCATGATGTTCAAAACATCTTTGAAGTCCCGATTCTAAGCCATAAAGCATGGTGCACAAAACTATCAAGTAGTCATCATATTGAGCTAGCCAAGCGTTCATAACGCTTTGATCCGCTCCTGCAATAGGTCATCACCTAGCGGTGCATTAAGGACATAATTCTTACGTGCAGCGGTGAGGATAAACCTCGATCACGGATCCAATCCGCATCATTGCTACTAACATTTTTCAACACAGTTTTTCTAGGAACATATCAAAATAAACATATGAAAGCAACAACGCGAGCTATTGATCTACAACATGGTTTGCAAAATACTACCAGGACTAAGTTCATGATAAATTTAAGTTCAATTAATCATATTACTTAAGAACTCCCACTTAGACAGACATCTCTAGTCATCTAAGTGATCACGTGATCCAAATCAACTAAACCATAACCGATCATCACGTGAGATGGAGTAGTTTTCAATGGTGAACATCATTATGTTGATCATATCTACTATATGATTCACGCTCGACCTTTCGGTCTCCGTGTTCCGAGGCCATATCTCGCATATGCTAGGCTCGTCAAGTATAACTCGAGTATTTCGCGTGTGCAAAACTGGCTTGCACCCGTTGTAGATGGACGAGAGCTTATCACACCCGATCATCACGTGGTGTGCAGGCACGACGAACTTTGGCAACGGTGCATACTCGGGAGAACACTTCTTGATAATTTAGTGAGAGATCATCTTATAATGCTACCGTCAATCAAAGCAAGATAAGATGCATAAAAGATAAACATCACATGCAAATCAATATAAGTGATATGATATGGTCATCATCATCTTGTGCTTCGTGATCTCCATCTCGCAGCACCACCATGATCACCATCGCCACCGCGCGACACCTTGATCTCCATCGTAGCATCGTTGTCGTCTCGCCAATCTTATGCTTCTACGACTATCGCTACCGCTTAGTGATAAAGTAAAGCAATTACTGTAGCGTTGCATTTCATACAATAAAGCGACAACCATATGGCTCCAGCCGATTGCCGATAACCGGTTACAAAACATGATCATCTCATACAATAAAATATAGCATCACGTCTTGACCATATCACATCACAACATGCCCTGCAAAAACAAGTTAGGCGTCCTCTACTTTGTTGTTGCAAATTTTACGTGGCTGCTACGGGCTTAAGCAAGAACCAATCTCACCTACGCATCAAAACCACAGCGATACTTCGTCAAATAGACTCGTTTTAACCTTCTCAAGGACCGGCGTAGCCACACAGTTCAACTAAAGTGAGAGAGCAGACACCCGCCGATCACCTTTAAGCAACGAGTGCTCGTGGCGGTGAAACCAGTCTCGCGTAAGCGTCTGGCGTAATGTCGGTCCGGGCGCTTCATCTCACAATACCGCTGAACCAAAGTATGACATGCTGGTAGGTAGTATGACTTGTATCGCCCACAACTCACTTGTGTTCTACTCGTGCAAAACATCAAACCATAAAACCTAGGCTCGGATGCCTTTGTTGGGGAACGTAGTAATTTCAAAAATTTCCTACGCACACGCAAGATCATGGTGATGCATAGCAACGAGAGGGAGAGTGTTGTCTCACGCACTCGAGACCAAGCGGAAGCGATCACAACGTAGAGGAAGTAGTCGACGTTCTCCTCGCGATCCGACCGATCCGGCGCCGTTACTCGGCGCCCCGAGTTCTTGACACACGACAGCTCGATGGCGTCCCTCGTACTCGATCCAGCCGAGTGTCGGGAGAGTTCCGTCAAGACGACGGCGTGGTGGACGATCTTGATGTTCTATCGCGCAGGGCTTCGCCTAAGCTTCATGACGATATGACCGAGGTGGAATATGGTGGAGGGGGCACCGCACACGCCTAAGGAACGATCCGTAGATCAAACTTGTGTGTTCATGGGGTGCCCCTGCCCCGTATATAAAGGAGGGAGGGAGGAGGAGGCCGCCCTCTCTATGGCGCGCCATGGGGAGTCCTACTCCCACGGGAGTAGGATTCCCCTTCCTAGTCCAACTAGTAGTCCTTCCATGTATTAGGAGTAGGAGAGAAGGAAGGGAAGAGAGAAGGAGAAGGAAGGAAGGGTGCCCCTCCCTAGTCCAATTCGGACTAGACCAAGGGGGGCGGCGGCCACCCTTTGGCCCTTTTTCTCCTTTCCCGTATGGCCCATTAAGGCCCAATACGAATTCCGTAACTCTTGGTACTCGAAAAATACCGAATCACTCGGAACCTTTCCGAACTCCGAATATAGTCGTCCAATATATCGATCTTTACGTCTCGACCATTTCGAGACTCCTCATCATGTCCCCGATCTCATCCGGGACTCCGAACTCCTTCGGTACATCAAAACTCATAAACTCATAATATAACCGTCATCGAAACCTTAAGCGTGCGGACCCTACGGTTCGAGAACAATGTAGACATGACCGAGACACGTCTCCGGTCAATAACCAATAGCGGGACCTGGATGCCCATATTGGCTCCTACATATTCTACGAAGATCTTTATCGGTCGACCGCATAACAACATCGCTTGTTCCCTTTGTCATCGGTATGTTACTTGCCCGAGATTCGATCGTCGGTATCCAATACCTAGTTCAATCTCGTTACGCAAGTCTCTTTACTCGTTCCGTAATACATCATCTCACAACTAACTCATTAGTTGCAATGCTTGCAAGGCTTAAGTGATGTGCATTACCGAGAGGGCCCAGAGATACCTCTCCGGCAATCGGAGTGACAAATCCTAATCTCGAAATCGCCAACCCAACATCGCCTTTGGAGACACCTGTAGTACTCCTTTATAATCACCCGATTCGTTGTGACGTTTGGTAGCACCAAAGTGTTCCTCCGTAAGCGGAGTTGCATAATCTCATAGTTACGAGGAACATGTATAAGTCATGGATAAAAGCGGTAGCAACATACTAAGCGATCGAGTGCTAAGCTAATGGAATGGGTCATGTCAATCAGATCATTCTACTAATGATGTGACCTTGTTAATCAAATAACAACTCTTTGTTCATGGTTAGGAAACATAACCATCTTTGATTAACAAGCTAGTCAAGTAGAGGCATACTAGTGACACTCTGTTTGTCTATATATTCACACATGTATTATGTTTCCGGTTAATACAATTCTAGCATGAATAATAAACATTTATCATGATATAAGGAAATAAATAATAACTTTATTATTGCCTCTAGGGCATATTTCCTTCAGGCAATGGAAAGCCATGATGAAATAAAAACAAACGTTGGAACAACGGAGAAAGCCCGGACAATACGGCGGTAAACGCCGGATTCAAGGGCTCCAGACCCGGTCAACAGAAAGAGTCACTTAAAGGCAGCAGAAATGGTCCGTCTAGCCTAGATAAAATCCTCGAAAGGTCCTGCCAAATTCATGGCACCCCCGACAAACCAGCTAACCATACCAACAGAGAGTGTTGGGTCTTCAAGCAGGCCGGCAAGCTCAACGCCGAACACAAGGGGAAGGGACCGCAAAGCGAAGACGAGGACGAATCTCGCCGGTCGAATACGGGGGACAAAAGAAATTTCCACCGGAGGTCAAAACAGTGAACATGATTTATGTCACTCATATCCCAAAGAGGGAGCGCAAACGCGCACTCCGGGACTTATATGCTATAGAGCCTGTGGCCCCCAAATTCAACCCATGGTCGGCCTGTCCGATCACTTTCGATCGCAGGGATCATCCAACTAGTGCTCGACCCAATAATCGACGGATACCACCTTACTCGAGTCCTCATGGACAGCGACATTAGCCTCAATCTGATATATCAGGACACTGTCAGCAAGATGGGGATAGACCCGTCAAGAATCAAGCAAAGCAGCACTACCTTTAAAGGAGTAATACCAGGCGTAGAAGCCCGCTGCACGGGCACCCTAACTTTGGACGTCGTCTTCGGCTCCCCCAACAATTTTCAAAGCGAGGAACTAGTCTTCGACATTGCTCCGTTCCGAAGTGGCTATCACGCACTAGTCGGACGAACGGCCTTCGCCCATTTCAATGCAGTCCCGCACTACGCTTATCTTAAGCTCAAGATGCCTGGGCCGCTTGGTGTCATCACGATGAGCGGAAGTACAGAGTGTTCTCTTCGTACAGAAGAATATACGGTGGCTCTAGTAGCCGAAGCTCGAAGCAGCCTTTTTAAACCAAACAGCTCATCGGTCCTCAAGACCGTGGACACAACCAAACGTGTTCGGTATACACCTACGTGTAAAAGCTCAGATAAACCTGCGCTTGCGTAGCAGCCTTGCCCCCATAGATCGCCCCATAAGAAGATTGTACATATTTTCCTGTGTACATAAATATACACTCAAAATTCCTTGGGTAGCGATGGGGGCACCCTGCACGTAATAAGTCCATAGTTCGGCTTGACCCTATTCGGACTGAAGAAGCTACAGTTCACGGTTCATCAAAACCAACAAATTATACCCACGGCCGTACCAGATTTTTCACCTGGTTCTTTCTTTTTTACAGATAGGCCATCATGATATACCCTTCAAGGACATGGCACAACAGAGACAAAGGCGCAGACATGCAGCAGGGCCCCGTTTCAAGGTTTCTGTTTAGATTAAGACCCTGTGTAAACCTTTTTTCTTCTTTTTATCTCTTGTTGTTGCATACCCTCTTGGCATATAAAACGCCCTGGATGTGGGCAGTACTTGCGAACTTACGATTCGCCGTACTAAAATGGATGTGATAGAGGCAGCCAAGCAGTGGGCTTTGAGAACTATATTCTCACCACAGGCGCTCTTTCCTCACGCCGGGTTGTAGCACATACCTTGAATTTAGGGTTAATTACCGGGGGGCTGTATCCAGCCCGGTATGTATTGAAAAGTCCGAATACCTTTGGGAGTGTTCGGCGTCGCGAGTTTTGGCCTTATATGCATCAGCTCCGAATCATGTCTTGGGTCAATAGTTGGGTTTGACCGGCTCCTGTGCTTGCTGCCTTACGTTCTGTTATATCCGCTAAGGTGGCCAAGGGAGAACTACTGTGATTGTGCCCTGGTTCATCCGGATGAGCACCTCAGTAGAGAAAGCCGAAAACTGACTGTCATGATAAGGCAAGTGCTGGTCAACCACTCGATGACTCAGCGGAATCTTCGCGATTCCTCCGCATTAACGAAGGACCGGTTTCCTGGTCATGTATGTATATGCACCGTATTCCGATAAAACACGGACATACCAAGGGCTATATAGTAGCCCCATCGTCAAACTCCTATGGCTAAGTGAAAGTGTTAAAGCTCTAAGTCCGATTGCCTAGTTCGACGCACTAACACCTCCTTAAATGGACCAAGACGTTGGGTCAAGTGTGATCAAGTGCTTTTCCGAACACCCCCGTGTTATACGCGAGGGGGCCGAAGCCGACGACTGCAAACTTTCAGGTTATATACATATATACATAAACGGCCGCACATGAGGCACTAAAATACTTTACGGGCAAAAGTATAAACACAGCCTTCATTTTCATAAGCATTGTTTTTACAATTCGGATACATGTTACTCGAACATAACATTCTTCGAGCACTGACCCTCTATCAAGCGGGCACCCTCTAATACTTCTTCAAAATATTGATCTGGCGTGTCCTTACCCCCAGGCGGACCCCCTGTCGCAATATCGGTGGCCTTCATCTTCGCCAAATACATCTTCACGCGGGCAAGGGCCATCATGCACCTTCTATGCACGTTGATTGCTTGACAATGTCGATATGCGACACTACACAAATAAGTTGCTGGACTAAACCAAAATAACTGTTCGCAGTCGCTCCCCCAGGCCACAACCGGTCCACGACAGCCTTCATGGTAAGTCCGGATATCCTGTGGAGCTCACCCCATTCGGCCATCTGCTCATTCAATAGCAGCGGACGCCTTGGCATGCTAAACTGCAACCAGAAAAGCCGTTCCGCTTCATGGCCTTCTTGGGCCTGGAAAAACTGCATCGCATTCGAAGCACTCTTCGATAAGTCCAAATATGCATCCGGAGAACTCCACATTTGATCAAGCGAGGAATACTTCGGATCGCCAAACTTAGTTCGTAATAAAAAGGGCTTCCCAGCCGCGATCTCCCCGGCTTGCTGGATCTCCTCCCGTGCCACTCTGGCCTTTGACCGGGTTTCCTTTGCCGCTTGTAAGGCCTTCTCAAGGTCAGCCACTTTTTCTTTGGTCTCTTTCTCGAGAAGCGCATACTTGCTAGCGGCATAGCTCAAGCGCCATGTTGGATATTTTCTCCTCACTAAGGCGATGAGCAACCTGTTCGGCTTTTAATTCACCAACTGCCTTCTCAACAGCCGCGTTGCTTATCCTGGCTTGCTCCTTGGCCCGGGCAAGCTCAGCCCGAAGGGTCTCCACGGCGGCAGCACCATCTGCAGTCAAGCATACTATAAATTCCAGCATCATGCTCTAATTTATACTCACTGACTGCCCAAAATACATACCTTGCGCCTCATCAAGCCGCTGGTTCATGAGTCATCATCCGCCGCATCAAGTTGCGCTCCAGTTTGGCAAATTGGGCAACCCGGGCATGGGCTGGGGTCACAACCGCATGTATACAAATTAGCACAATTATTACCTGAGCATATTTATCTTTTGATCCTCTGATCATCACTAGTTGGTGGGCAACCAGAGTCTAAGGGGCTACTATCTATATACAGTGCACATTGCGTTTATGGTACAAAACAAGAGGCTACATTACGTACCTCAAAACCTCTTAGCAGGCTCGTGAAAGCTTCATTCAATCCGCTTTTTGCGAACGAAATTCTCTCACCCATTAAGGTATGATGTTCCTATGAAATATGCGCTTGCCGCAGAAGCCCCGTCCATATGTCCGGCTATATATTGGATGGTCCAGGACTTGTGTTGTTGATCTCTCTAGGAGCCGAACACCCTAGACCTTGGGCGGCCGAAGAGTCATCTTCTGGCGGGTGCTCCATCGCGGGTCCGAAGAAATCCTCCGGGACGACACCTCAGGGTCGTCCGCATTATGGGGCGAGGAAGTATGAGGCGGTGTTTCGCTCTCCATCATCTCCGGAAGAAGATCTGCCGAGGACGAAGATTGTTGAGGGAGGCTACGGGCCGAACTGCAAAAGATACGTTTCGAAATATTACCCTCACAAACAGGAAAAGAACGGGGTATGCTTATTAAACACCTTTGTGCACTTACGATTCGGCCAAAGGCTGGCCCCCTTGTGGGCACTGTGCGGCAATATCGCCTCCAGAATTCGGACCCCCTGATAGGGATTTCTTCCCTCGCTTGGAAGCCTGTGCCTTCAGGTCTTCGGGAGCGGCTCTTTTCTTCTCGTAGGGGGAAGGGATGTTAGATTCTCCTCCCTGTTCACCCTCTGACATGGGAGTTCCGATTTCCTCGGATACGGTGCGAGATGCACCTCCGGTATGAAGGCCGCTTTGGGCCTCTCCACTCCTCTCATTTCCTTCCCTCAACGACACTTGATAGGGTGCCAGAGCCATCATCTTGGTTAATACTGGGTCCGCTGAGTTCTCAGGAAGAGGGGCCGAACACCTGATCCTCTCCGCCTTCCTTACCCAGCCCTGGTAGAGTATGGTTTTCTCAGTTTTGTTATGGGGAACTTAAGCTAAAAACATGTTCCGAAATTGAGTACTTACCGGGGAATCGGGATGGTTACAGTCGCGGCCTGCGTCCTCTATGGTGTCCGGACACCTTTTTCGTGACCCGAAGACCAATTCATTCATTCCTTCGAGCGTTGTGCCAAAGAAGCGCTGAATGGTTCGTGGTCCTTCTGAATTGAATTCCCACATACAGAGAGGTCGGCGCTGGCATGGCAAGACCCGACGGACTAACATAACTTGGATTACCTTGACGAGGTTGATGTCCTTCTTAATAAGGTCTCGAATGCGGCTCTGCAGTATTTGAACTTTGTCTGGCGACCCCCAATCCAGCCCCTTGTTGATCCACGATGCGAGTTGTGGCGGAGGGCCGGATTAGAAGGCAGGTGAAGCTACCCACTTGGTACCGCGCGGGCTCCGTGATATAAAACCACTCCCGTTGTCATAGTCCGGAAGTTGCGGTGAAGGAACCCTTTGGCCAGACGACATCGACTGATTTGCTTATCAGAGCACCTCCGCACTCTGCGTGTCTCCCATCTATTATCCTCGGCCTTACATCAAAGGTCTTGAGCCACAAGCCGAAGTGTGGAGAGGTATGGAGGAAAGCCTGCATACGATAATAAATGATGAGATGTGAAGGAGGGAGTCTGGAGTTAGATCATGGAAATCTAGTCCGTAGTAAAACATGAGCCCTCGAACGAAGGGGTTGAGGGAGAAACCTAGCCCCCGGAGGAAGTGAGGGATAAACACAACCCTCTCATTATGCCTAGGAGTAGGGATAACCTGCCCTGGTGCAGGAAGCTTGTGAAGGATTTCCGCGGTCAAGTACCTCGCCTCCCTGAGCTTCGTGATGTCCTCCTCGGTGACAGAGGAAGCCGTCCACCGGCCCTGAAAGCTGGATCCGGACATGGCCTAGGGTTCGAAGCGACTGGTTAAGCCTTGGGTGGTGGAGCTCGAGGCGAGAGGAGGAGGGAGTAGCGTAGTAGGGAAAGGTGGGTTTGGCCTACTTATAAAGATGACGAATATCAAACTCCCCTACGTGGCCTTAAAATATGCCTATTCCCAAGGAATCATACCAACGGGACAGTTGGGTTACCCACGTCCGTATTGATGAGAATCCCGTGATAAGGGGACGCGATCTCTGCTTCGACAAGACGTGCCAATAAAACTGCCTCGCAAAGCGTGGAGCAGCAGGTCGGAAAAACGATTCGAATTAATGGCAGGACGAGGACGTAATGTCGTGTTGTAACAGTTATCAGCAGATTGGACTCGTGAAAACATTGTGCACTCCACGGTGGTATGTGGAATTTGTTTTGCAGAGCCGGACACGATTTTTATGTTCAAGATCTACTTTGGAGTATTCGGAGAAGGAACCCGCCTTGCAATGCCGAAGACAATCTACGCGCCGGACTCATCGTCATTGAAGCCTGGTTCAGGGGCTACTGAGGGAGTCCTGGATTAAGGGGTCCTCAGACAGCCAGACTATATGCGTATGCCGGACTGTTGGGCTATGAAGATACAAGATAGAAGACTTCGTCCCGTGTCCGAATGGGACTCTCCTTTGCGTGGAAGGCAAGCTTGGCGATTCGGATATGAAGATTCCTTTCCCTGTAACCGACTATGTGTAACCCTAGCCCCCTCCGGTGTCTATATAAACTGGAGAGTTTAGACCGTAGAACAATCAATCATAACCATAGGCTAGCTTCTAGGGTTTAGCCTCTACGATCTCGTGGTAGATCAACTCTTGTAATACTCATATCATCAAGATCAATCAAGCAGGAAGTAGGGTATTACCTCCATCGAGAGGGCCCAAACCTGGGTAAACATTGTGTCCCCGCCTCCTGTTACCATTAGCCTTAGACGCACGGTTCAGGACCCCCTACCCGAGATCCGCCGGTTTTGACACCGACAGTCGCCGCCACCTCATGTTCCTTCACTGGGAGGCCTGATCTGGAGTTTGTTCGGGGCTCCGGAGGGGTTAATTCGTTGATGTCGTCATCTACAACCCTTCTTCATCAAGAACCTCATGATGCTCACCACTAGGAGTGAGTAATTTCATCGTAGCATACCGGGGGTAGATGGAGATGGATGAGATTGATCTGTAATCGACTCAATTTGTTATGGCTTGGTTTCTAGTATCCAGTATGTTCTGAGATTGATGTTGCTATGATTTTGCTATGTTTAATGCTTGCCACTGGGTTCCGAGTGCCATGATTTCAGATCTGAACCTGCTATGTTTTCATGAATATATTTGAGTTCTTCATCATATGTGCAAGTTATATGCAGTTGTTATTGTTCTGATCCGTAGACTCCCAAGGTAACAATAACAGGGATACTCTCCAGGGATGACTATAACTTGAGGAGTTCATGTATTCACTAAGTGTTAATGCATTGTTCTGGTTCTCTACTTTAAGGAGCGACTTAATTACCCTTAGATTTACATTAGGAACCCGTAGCCACGGGAGGGTAGGATAAAAGATGTTATACAAGTTCTTATTTTAAGCACGTATGACTATATACGGAATGCATGCCTACATATGATTGATGAATTGGTGTTATTGTGTATCGCTCAAGGTTGTGACTTTTACATGATGAATTTCATCCAAATATCCATTGCTACTCCATGCCTATGCTTTGGTCATATTGTCTTTGCTAAGTTACTACTAGTATTGCTACTGTTCCAACTGCTAAGAAACTGCTGCTACTACTATTGTCATTGTTACCGCTCCTATCAAAACTATCATACTACTATGCTACTAATATTTTGTTGCATATGAACAACTTCTCAGGTGTGGTTGAATTGACAACTCAACTGCTAAGGCTGATAAATATTCTTTGGTTTCCCTTGTGTCGAATTAATAAATTGGGTGAAATACTACCCTCAAAGAATGTTGCGATCTCCTATACTTGTGGGTCATCAAGACATTTTTCTGGCGTCGTTGTCAAGGAGCATAGCTCTATTTATTAAGTTCGCTTGGGAGTTAAATATCTGCTGTAATTTATATTCACTATGGAGACTTTGAGAGACTCTAAGACCAAGATCATGCCCTCTAAGGCGAGGGGACGTAAGGAACTGCCAACTCGTCTACACTTGACTCACCTTCTGTTCTAAGTCAACTTGCAACACAACCACCTGTTATTCAATCTGATATGTCACAAGTAATAGACACTGTTGTGCTATTGATGATACTCATGATCATGCTTCTACTTTGCTTAATGAATCTTTGCCACTTGGTGAATTACTTGATGCTCATATTGCTAAAGCTAAAGAAACTGAAATTGATGAAAACTATGAATCACCTATTACACCTAGCACACCTACTAGAACTAAAATGTTTGATGCACATGAAGGTTAAACTCTTGATGAGGAGACCGCTAAAGAATTGTTTGCTTGTGAAAATAGGGAGGATCTTAAGGATTTAATAGATAGTCTAAAAAAAGCTATGAACCAAATGATGAAATATGAACCTAAGTTTGCAACTTCTCTTATATTTGTTACGAATAAGGACCATGAATTATATGTTGATACTAAACTTATTACTTGGTAGAATCTGATCCTTTTCATGGCTATGAATCTGAAATTGTTGTGGCACATCTCACTAAACTAAATGAAATTGCCACCCTATTTGCTCAAGAGGAAAAGATTTAATTGTTTCCTTTCTCATTAAAGGGTGATGCTAAAGTATGGTTTAATGAACTTGCTCATGGTTGTGTGCGTAGTCCCCAGGATATGATTTACTACTTCACTAAAAAATATTTTCCTGCTCATGACAAACAAGCTGCCTTACAGGAAATTTAAAACTTTGTGCAACTTGAGAAAGAGCATCTCCCTCAAGCTGGGGGGGGGGGGGCTTCCAATTATTTAGAAAAATGAAATACTTGATATCTTTTATAAATGACTAACCAATGCTTCTAGGGACTATCAAGATAGTTGTGTTGGCTGTTTTTTTAGAGAAAGAATGGTTGAACAAGCTCAGGGATTATTGAATAACTTATTGGAAAATGTCGATGATTCCACACTTCCGAACCACCACCCAAGCCAACTCCGAAGAAAAGAGGTATTTTATTCCTCAGACCAGAAGATATGCAAGAAGCCAAGAAATCTATGAAAGAGAAAGGTACTAAATCTGAAGATGTTAAGAATCTACCACCTATTGAAGAAATACATAGACGTGATATCCCGACACAGGTAGTAGAGGTAAATTCTCTCTATAGGTTTGATTAGGGCGACATTCCTTATAGCAAATCTCCAACTCGGTGCCTAGATGAATTTGATAACTTCAGTGTTAAACAAGAAAATTTCAATATGCGAATAAGTGATCAATTGAAATGTGATTCTATTATCATCGAATTCTTGAGTGATGTATTCGTTAGAATTTCTAACGATATTAAAGGTTTATGTAAACATTACTCTATGGTTCACACTCAACTGGAACAACTTTATAAATCACAAAATGATTTGATGAAGGAAATGCCCAGTAAAACTAATCATCATGTTGTTAGAGTAATGACTAGGGGTGCTAGAAGGACTTAGGAACCTTTTTATCCCGAGGGTCATCCTTAAAGAATTGAATAAGATTCTCAAAGAGTTAATGATAGTGCACCCAATTTGCCTAAGAAGAAGAAGAAAAAGAGTTAATGATAATGCACCCAGTTCTCCATGGCTCGGGCGAGGGCACCGAGTTCGCGCGCGGCTTGCTGGCGTGGTGACTATCCTGCGTCCTGGTGACTCACGTACGTGTTGGTGGTGGTGCGGTAGCAGGGAAGGCTGATGGTGGCACGATGACTGTGTGGGCATGTGTCACGGATCTAGTGCAAGCAGCGGTCCATGATGGCCGGTGGCGCCCCGATGCGCGTGCGTGTAGACGTGAAGTGGCAGGGCTGGTCTTGGCAGCAGATGGCCTCTGCCATGGTCGTCTCGGTTAGTGGACGCGGTGGCGCAGCGGTGGGGGTCTAGTCTGTTCCCATTCTTCTCCTTTGGGCTTTGCTGCGGCTGGTCATGTATCCAGTGGTGTGGATCGACTCCTTGTTGCTTGAGGTGCGCATGGCGGGCTGGAGTGGTAGGGGGACTCCAAGGTGGGAGGCACGGGCCTCTAGGCCTGGCCAATACCATGATGTGGAGGTCGTAGATTGAGCGCAATTGCAGCCCCAGTCCCTGGTTTGGGTGGCTGATGGCCACTGGTGACTTCCCTCTGCCTAGATCTAGCCGGCTGGGCTCCAGTCCTGCCAAAGGGCGCATTCTGGGCTGAAGGAGCACTCTTTTGCTTCTTTGCCAGTCAACGGTGTCGGGGGTCATGGCGAGGGTGGTGGGATGGTTGAGGATGCCGAGGCGGCGGCCCTGGAGGTGGGAGCCACGGTGCTTATGGGCGGAGCCCGTGGCTCGGATTTTGGCTGACTACCATGGTTGTGAGGGTGGTGTCATGGCTGGCTATCGGCGGTTGATGGTCGTGCGACAATCTGCCCATACCAGCGTTCGGACGTGTATAGTGTTAGCTGGGTGAAAACTGTTAGGAAACATAGTAGAAAACAAAAAATCGTCCTACAAACAAACCAGACGCGCCCCAGGGGGGCACGCCCCCATGTTTTGTGGGCCCCTCGTGGCACCTCTTGGCCTAATCCCACTACTATAAATTCCCAAATATTCCCAGTACATCACAGAGCCGCCCAAAATACTTTTTCACCGCCGCAAGTTTATGTTCTTTGGAGATCCCATCTGGAGACCTTTTTCGGTGTTCTCCCGGAGGGGGAATCGATCACGGAGGGACTCTACATCAACCTTGCTGCCCTTCCGATGACGTGTGAATAGTTTATCATAGACCTATGGGTCCATAGCTAGTAGCTAGATGGCTTCTTCTCTCTCTCTCTTTGATCTTCAATACAATGTTTTTGGAGATCTATTCTATGTAATCCTTTTTTGCGGTGTGTTTGTTGGGATCCAATGAATTATGGGTTTATGATCAGATTATTCCTGAATATTATTTGAGTCTTCTCTGAACTCTTTTATGCATGATTGTTACACTACAGAAAAAGACACATTCGTGACATTTTGGGCCGAATGAATTTTTCTGTCATGCTTATGACACTTCTATGACGATAATTGTGACAAAACCACGTATCATCGTAGATGTGGTGGACTCCTACTTCTATGACAAAAAAATCATGACAGACAATGGGCTTTTCATCCTGGGCGAGGCAGGGACACACCTGTATGACATTCTTTGGGCCGTCCATGACAGAAAAATCATGGTAGAAGTGAGGGCGAGGAAAATATCGGGGAGTTCCCGGTTACAGTGGGTGGTCGGGGCCGAGCGATGCAAGGAGGATTGCGCATTTCTCTCGTACACGTACGTGCATGTGTGCGGCGTGTTGGGATCTAACTGAACCCGAGCGTGGCGTCCGCTTACTGAACCTGAGCGATTGCACTAGCTACGTTACTGAACCCGAGCAATCGATCCCTTGGCTGTTAATTGAACCCGAGCGATTCCTTCGCTACTACTGCTAACTGAAGCCGATCGAACCAGCTGCCTCTTAATGAACAGTGAACATTTTTGGGGGTTGGATGAGCAGTTCCCGGTGGGGGTTGGATGAACAGGACCCCATCGTAGTAGTGGTCGTTGCCGCTGAATGAACAGGACCCCATGGTAGTAGAGGTCGTTGCCGCTGGATGAACAGGACCCCAATCAAGGAGGTGGGGTGGATGAACAGGACCCCGTGGAGGGCTGGTTGAATAGTAGCTAGTGGAGGCTGGATGAACAGTAGCCCGTAGATGAACAGTAGCTGGTGGAGGCTGGAGGAAGTCGACGATGGATGAACAGTAGCTGGTGGAGGCTGGAGGAAGTCGACAGTGGATAAACAGTAGCAGGCGGAGGCTGGAGCAAGGTAGTAGATGGTGGATGAACAGTATCCCATGGAGTCCCGTTTTGCGGTACGCCACACCGCTCCCGATGAACAGGGCCTCGTTTCGATCGTAGGCGCTCCAACACAAGTTTGTTTCCTTCGTTTTGCAATACGCCGCACCCCTCCCGATCAACAACACCCCATTTCGACCGTAGGAGCTCGAACACAAGTCTGTTTCCTCCGTTCTATGGTACGACATACCCCTCCCGATGAACATGACCCTATTTCGACTGTAGGCGGTCGAACAGAAGGCTGTTTCCTCTGCTCTGCAGTACGCCAGACCTCGTTTCGGCTGTTCCGTCCAAGCCAGTTGGCTCCCAATGAACAAGTCGTATTCCGACCTAGTCGGTTGCCTCCCGATAAACATGATGTTGTTTGCTCTGTTCTGACCCAGCCAGTTGGCTGGCGATGAATAAGACGATGTCGCTGTACACGTTAGAGACCCTGCCCGTATGTACGTATGTAGCCGTATTTACTTTCTTTCAGCGTGGTTGTACGTACGTGTACACGATATATATAGACGGGACTGCGCCTCTACTACGACACGTGCCGCTCCTTATTCGGCCACGGTCCACCGCTGTAGAGGGACCGATCGACCAGTATGTACGTACACGGTCGCAACCAGACAGACAATGCTACGTACGCTTCGACCAGATGGGTCCCAGCTGCCAGGGAAGATAAGGAGGCACTTCCTTGCATGCGAAGATATATCTGGCGAGTCCCAGCTGTCAGGTGAAAGAATTTTCTTTTTTTCTCGTAATATGGACGCACTTCCTTGCGTGCGAAGATATAACTGGTGGGTCCCAGCTGTCGGGGGCAAAAAAATTTCTGCAAAATACAGAGGCCCTTCCGGTGGGTCCTCGCTGTCAGGTGGATGAATCTTTATTTTGCACGTAATAAGGAGGCACTTCCTTGAGGCGGCCGTGGACTCAACTGTCAGCCTCTCCACGTACAATCCTCTTCCAATGACTCTCGTTTGTTGAACATGTTGACCACGCTGCACCGGGCACCCCAAGGCGGTGGACGATGGTGAGGCCCTAGACGGCAACGAGACAGTGATGGGAATACATGGCAGTGGAGTCACAGATAGAGAGGTGTACGAGGGTTAACTGGTTGTGGTGCGGCGTGGTTCTGCAGTCGGCGAAGAATAACAGGAGGTATGGACGGGTGGAGGGATGGCTTGGCCGGCGGTGGGGTAGCATTTCGTAGTGAAGCGTGCTAAGCAGAGCTGCTAGCAGCCAGAGGCGGGAGCAGGTGGTTCCGACGGCGCTGGAGGAAGAAGACTAGAGATTGAAGATGAATGCCGGTCGTTGGGTGTAAATCCAACGGCTAGTGATGTTAGAATCATTTGTTGACTAAGTTGACAACACCTTGCGTTGACTTCGACCTATTGGCCCACATTTCAGCCTCCAAAAATGTCGCACATAGTCAACACATTTTTTTAAGAATTTACAGTCCATTTGCTGGGCTGGGTGAACAAATAATGTAGCACTCATGCGGCCCATTAATTTTTTTTCTAAAAAACTACATCCCATTTGCACTTTCTCGAAAAACACGAATTT
The DNA here is from genome assembly GCA_021437245.1 of Aegilops speltoides. NCBI lineage: Eukaryota > Viridiplantae > Streptophyta > Magnoliopsida > Poales > Poaceae > Aegilops > Aegilops speltoides. Next base: position 475,295,133 of record CM038144.1, on the reverse strand, counting down.
GCTGGGCTGGGTGAACAAATAATATAGGGTCCATACGGCCCATTTGTTTTTTTCTTAAAAAATTACAGCCCATTTGCACTTCCTCGAAATACATGATTTTGCTGGGCTGGTTCTAATTATCATGTTGGGTTGGGCGCAACAATGTTATCAAAAAATAAATAGGAGCTAAGCATTTTGTTATAAATATATTTAAATAATAAGTGCTTTATTTACGTTGGTCCTTAAATCTTACCAAGCTTTTGTACACAATCACCTGGATTTTCGTTGACCTTAATGTAAAAAGAACCCAGGATTTTATCGTTAAATATTTATTTTTATAAGTTCGTAATACGTGGGATTTTTTCTTATATACGTAAGTATTCGTTAAATATATGATGATAATAACAATAATATAGAATAACATATAGAATAATATAAATATATATAATATAGTTAGAAGGGAAACATAAGTTGGACCTGGCGTTCCTATTCTTATATAGAAAAATAGAATAGACCTCTGTGTTTTCTTCAAAAAAATACATAAGTTGGGCTGCAGATATTTAAGAAAAAATAAAACCTAGGATGGGAGGACCATAGGCCAATCGATACATGACGACCCTTAAAAATACAAACCGACATGTAGTGGGCTACACATGTGAAAAAAGAAAGCCTAGACTGGGCAGCCGACAACCCAGCTAATAATTGTTGGCCCACCGATAATAAATGATACCTGCCAGCTCCCCGATGACTAGCTTCGTTGTAAATTTATCTCCTTTAGTAACTACGTTGACAAACCCGTGGCCCCCAACGTCAGTATAGCATTAGGAGGAAGTATATTTGTGCTCTTCCTCTGAAACTTGTAGTTTCTTATCTGAAACTGAAACTTGCAGTTTCTTCTCTGAGAATCACATGGTCTGCACTTTTATATGAAACTATATTTTTTAAAGTGCTAAAAGTATATCTCTAGAATTCATAAAATACTTCATATGCTCAATACTGCAAATCTGAAATTCAGAAGACATTCATATCTGAAAGTACTCTCAAAATACACAACACAAAACACAATTCACAACCTGCAAATACTGACAACCCTAAGCTTCTCCTCAGACTATTTGGGGGGGGGGGTCCCCTCCTATTCCTCGGTGGAAGACAGCCGCCCCGTGGGACAAGGTGAACGACGAGGGAGAGGATGGCGGGGAAGCGTCGTCACGCCAACTGTTTTTCTCCTCTTGTAGTTGGGTTCGGTCGATGAAGACTTCACCGGCTTGCTCTGCCACGGAACCCTCACAAACGGCACCGTGTTGATGCTCGATCCTTCAATCTTGGATGGATGCCCCATCTTGGATCGATACTCCCACCACTGCAGCCTCACGATCGGATCCGGTGAATCTGTTTGCTCCATGCCCAGAGGAGCAGCTATATGTACTCCGACGTGACTCCCTCCGGGAGTATCACCGCCTTTTTGCTCTTTTTCAAATATTTGGCCATCGATGTCGACATCACTGCTAATTGCTCCACATTGTCAAACCAAGACTGTATCTCCAACATCCTAGCTAGCTTCACAGGGTTGCCGCCTGCGATCCACACGTATCGGTTGTACTCCATCGATCTACTTCTCCACAACACCTTCACTCGCTGGCGGTGGTTTTTGAATGGAAGAGGAGAGGAGTGGCACTGGTTTTGGATTAGAATGGGAGAGGAGCGGCGGTGGTTCTGAAATGGAAGAGGAGAGGAGCGACGTTGGTTTTGGATTGGAACGGGGGAGGAGCGGCGGTGGTTTTGAAATGGAAGAGGAGAGGTGCGGTGCTGGTTTTGGATTGGAAGAGAAGAGGAGCGGCGCTGGTTTTGAAATGGAAGAGGAGAGGAGCGGCGCTGGTTTTGAAATGGAAGAGGAGAGGAGCGGCGCTGGTCTTGGAAGTATTTTTCTGTTTTGCGTATTTTGGGTCAAAGTTTGACCACGTACTGTATTTGACAAGCAAAATGTGAATGTATGTCATCAAAATTGTATCATTTGGTTCGTATCTGAATGTACTTTCAAATTATATTATTTTTGCAACGTATAACATATATTTTATTTGTTAAAATCATGGTCAAATATGACCTAGAATACAAGGGAGACTAGTTAATATGGGGTCGCTTTCTTAATTAAGGGTAAATTGATTTTGATTTTGATCCAGTCACAGCGTGCCCGCCCTCTCGTCCAATCCTGTAAATCGCTGCCGCACGCTCCTCTCCCTCTTCTCCATTGCAAAACCACCCCTCTCCTCTCCATCTTCTCCATTCCAAAACCACCGTCTCACCTCTCCCTCTTCTCCATTGCAAAACCATCCCCTCTCCTCTCCATCTTCTCCATTGAAAAACCACTATCTCGCCTCTCCCTCTTCTCCATTGCAAGACCACCATCTCTCCTCCATCTTCCAAAGCTAGCACCGGACCTCTCAGAAGGACATATGTGGAGAGGATGCAGCAGCGAATCGAGCAGATCACCGACGGCGACTAGGCGAAGTTAGCCAGGTTGATGGAGATCCTTACTTGGTTTGACAACGAGTGGGAGATTTCAAGGACGGTGAGGGCCATGTGGCAATGTATGTGAAAGAGCAAGACAACAGCAATGAGGGCGGCGATATACTCCCTCGCGGCAGTCACGCCCAGTCCTTCGAGTTCATCGAGTATCTCCTCTAGGCGATGGAGCAGACATATTCGCCCGAGGCGTAAGTCAGGCGGAGGTGGTGGGCATACAGGTCGAAGCTCGAGCATCCGGAGGATAACGAATCGATTGATTATGGTGTGCCGTTCGTGAGGGTGCAGTGCCAACCGGAGCCACAGGAGTATCCGTTCTCCCACTGCAGGAGGAGGCCGGATGGCGCGATGTTGCTTCCCCGCCATTCTCCATGGTTCCCTTGCCGCTCACCTTGTTTCAAAGGCAGCGGTAGGGTTTAAGGTAAGCTTCGCACTAGCCTAATCTTCCATCTGCTCATGTTTACAATTAGTGTGACGGCTAATGAAAATCATACGGGTAAGTACTGGGTAGTACTCCGAGTCTCTGAGTACTAGGCCAATCACCCTAAAATAGCTCTGTACCAAAAACAAAGTTGTGACAATGTGTAAAAATAAAGAAAAATTGATTGGGGCTTCTTTCAGAAGAGAGTACCCCCTAGAAAAGTGCCAATGTAAGCTACTATTATTTGATTAGAGGATTTGCTACCGAGAAAGATCCTCCACAGAGAGTGCCACCCATCCCACCAGTGGTGGATGCCAATGCTTAGATGGAGCATGGTTGGTGTCGATAAATTTTACTTGGCACCTCGTACTCTGCATATGTCGGTTCCATCCGTACATTTGTGCAGTTCCACCAAAATGCAGCAGAATAACCCTGTTTGCACAGATAATGAAAAGGCGTGATTACATTATAGTGGCTCTAGTTGATGAAACATACACTCATAAATAGAAGAAATTCATTTTCTTAATGGGAAAATATTGCGATAGTATCATAGTATGCCATGCTGCGAGGGCGAGATGGGCCCTACGACGCCTCATACGGTATGCCTCATACTGGAAATCGACCCAATTCTCCCCGATACACCTTCTGCCAGTGATGAACATCAATGTACATCGGTAGTACAAGGAGGGGCCTTGAGACATTCCAATCTCTATTTTTGTGCAGACTAACTAAAATTAAGCACCCTAGTTTGCAGAAACACTTAAACATTAACAATGCGACTAGTTGATGAAACATATACTAACAAAGAGAAGCACTTTCTTTATCTACATTGGAAATGAAATTATAGAGAGGACACTAGCTCTACTTTAACTGCATTATTGCTTCATTTTATCAGTGGCACTAGGGTCAAGTAGGTGGCAAGCAAGGTGTACCGTGTGTTGCAAGGATGGAGGTCGGGGGTGCTTAGACTGGGATGCTGAAGCTGGCTCTTTCATTCCCTATCTTCCCCCTGATGTTTCTGTGGTAGCTTTTGGGTTGTAATCCAAACTTGGTCGAGCTGGGGCTGCGTCCCCCTACCTGCCTAGCTTATGTGGCAAACTTGTCTCCTGCTAGTACCACTAGTAGGAAAAGGGTCAAATGTGCAACACATTAGTGCCGGTTTGTATTAGAGCCAGCACTAATGTATACATTAGTGCCGGTTCCAACGGCTAGCTGGGCCGCTCTCATTAGTACCGGTTCGTGGCTAACCTTTAGCACCGGTTCGTGCCACGAACCGGTACTACTGAGGGTGGTGGCAGGATGTTGTTAGTCCGGGCCCCCTCCAGCACCTTTAGTACCGGTTCGTGCCACGAACCGGTACTATAGGTCGACGATACATAAACCCTTCGGTCCACCCGAGCCACTCTGTTCTTCCCCTTTCCCTCACTTCTCCTCTGTTCTTCCCCTTTCCCTCGAGCTCCTCACAAATTTTACCCAAAATTTGTCAAGATTTGAAGGCCCCCATCCATTCAAATGATCACAAAGGTTAGCAACTTTGTCCTTTCAACTCTCATTGCTAGATTAGCTCTTCCCATGCTTTGTATAGTTACTAATTTGTGAGTTTAGTAATTTGGGAGGAAATATATATATGTGCTAGTATTTGGTTTATATGCAATTTGAGGTCAAAAATAACACTTAGTTTGCATATGTAGGTGTGGTTTACTTAGTGCCTTCTAAATCTCCGTCGTAACCACCGTCGATCGCCCACATAGATCCGCCACCGGCACCACCTTGTAGTGAGCCTCTTGTTCATGTAATTTTATATAAAAATTGATGTTTGTGTGATTTGGATATATAGTTAATCATGTAATAATTATCTTACCCGTCGTTGTTTGTTATACATAGTGCCATGGTTTTGATATCCGTCCCGTCGGCCCTCGTCCTTGTTATGATTCGGATGTGGTATATTCTCTTATAAAACTATTAGTTGCATTTCGTGTTTATGACAAATTATGCCCATCAAGTTGACATAGATATTTTTATCTAGGAGGTATGTGAACCGGAAATTCCAACCGACCCTATTGTCGAGAGGTTAAATTTAGTTGAAAGAGAAAGCGAGTACTTGAAAGAAAAATTGAAAAGAATTGAAGGGGAGAAGATGGAATTGGAGTTGCATGTTGCCGATGTCGTCGATGATCACAAGATCAAGATGGAGAAAATGCGCTTGAAGAATAGAAAGATTAGAAAATATGCCATCGATAGTGAGGCTTGGTATCATTATCTTTGTTGGATCAATTGTTACCTTAGTTGCGATCTTGATCGCATTTGTTGTTGCATTTAAATGCTTTAGCTAGAGAGTTATTTGTTTGTTGCATTTAAGTGTTGTATGAACTTTATGTATGAACTTGTATTAATTTGGTCTATTCGATTGTTGTGTAGTGAAGATGAGCGGCAATGGATGTACGATGACCGATGCTCTCCCGATTCGTTGAGGCGTGCATACTTTTACGCTATGCCGAGGCAAACAAGCGGCGGATGGTTTTATGCCTTGTCCATGTCTTTCTCAGAAGAATGATCGCAATTACTCTCGTCAAGAACCATTCACGTCCACTGTTTGAGTCGGTTTCATGCCCCACTATAATGTTTGGACCAAGCACGGAGAAAGAGGGGTTATGATGGAAGACAATGAAGAAGAAGAGGACGACAACAGCTATCCGGCCATGGGTTCCCTGAATACGATGATACAACAATGGGGAAGAAGCTGAGCGGCAATGCGGAAGAAGTGAAGAAGAGGCATCGATGAGCCCATTGATGATCTAGGTCGGGCCATTGCCGATGCAAAGAGAAACTGCGCAAGTGATTTGGAGAAGAAGAAGTTGCAACGCATGTTAGAGGATCACAAAAATTGTTGTACCAATTGCGAGGTGACAAGAAAAAGCTGGGCACCCTGCTGGAATTGCTGCAATGGAAGGCGAGAGAATGGTGTATCGACAAGGATTTGGAAAGTTGCTGCTAATGATAAAGGATATGCTTCCAAAGGACAATGAATTGCCCGAGAAATGCGTCTGAAGCAAAGAAGGTTATCGCCCTCTAGGGTTAGAGGTGCAAAAGATACATGCATGCCCTAATGATTGCATCCTCTACCGCGGTGAGTACGAGGATTTGAGCGCTTGCGGTATGTGGTGCATTGCGCTATAAGATCAGCCGCGATGAGCTGGTGATATCGAGGGCGGCGCCCAGAAGAAGATTCCTGCCAAGGTGATGTGGTATTCTCCTATAATACCACGGTTGAAACGTTGTTCCAAAACAAAGAGCATGCCAAGGCGATGTGATGGCACGAGAAGACCGTAAGAAAGGCGGAAAGTTGAGAGTACCACGACGGGTTCTGAGTGGAGAAAAATCGAAAGAAATGCGGGAAGGAGTTTGCGAGATGGCGCAAGGAGCGTATGGTTTGGTCTAAGCGCAGATGGCATTAATCCTTTTGGGGAGCAGAGCAGCAACCATAGCACTGGCCCGTGACTCTATGTTTGTATAACCTTCCTCCTTGGTTGTGCATGAAGCGGAAGTTCATTATGATGCGGTGCTCATCCAAGGCCCTAAGCAACCCGGCAACAACATTGATGTGTACCTAAGGCCATTAGTTGAAGAACTCTTACAAGCTGTGGAATGGAGCAGTGTGCGTGCGTGGGATGAGCACATGGGGAAGAATTTGACCTCAAAGGCGCTGCTGTTCGTGACCATCAATGATTGGCTGCTCTCGGTAACCTTCGTGACGGACAAACAAGGGATACCACGGATGCACGCCTTTGTTTGGATGATATCGACGATATATATTTGAATAGTTGTAAGAAGAATGTGTACAGGACATCGTCGATTTCTTCCGAGCAGGCATCCGTGAAGAAAGAAAGGCAAGCATTTCAAAGGTGAGGCGGATCAACGGACGAAGCCTCGCCACCGTCTTGGTGCTGATTACATGATATGGCCAAGGATTTGAAGGTGATATTTGGAAAGGGTCCTGGCGGACAACCTGTTCCGAAGGACGCAGACGGACGCGCACCCATGTGGAAGAAGAAATCTATATTTTGGGACCTATCATATTGGAAAGACCTAGAGGTCCGCTCCGCAATCGACGTGATGCACGTGACGAAGAATCTTTGCGTGACCTCGCTTGGCTTCTTGGGCATGTATGGGAAGACAAAAGATACACTTGAGGCACGGAGGACCAGCAACGTATGCACGGAGAAGGCGACATACATCGTGGTCATGCAAGCTACGCTCTTACCAAAGAAGAGAAGGAAATCTTCTTTGAATGCCTTTCGATATTAAGGTACCGTCGGCTTTCGTCGAATATAAAGGAATAATAAACATGGCAGAGAAAAAATTCCGAACCTAAAGTCTCATGGCGCCACGTGATTATGACGCAAGCGCTTCCGGTTGCATTGAGGGGCTTCTACCGAAAGCGTTCGATTAGCCATTGTGAAGCTATGTGCATTTCTCAATGCAATCTCTCGAAGGTAATCGATCCGAAATCATACCAAGGTTCTGAGAATGATTTGGTGCAATGTCTTGTCGGTTTGAGTTGGTGTTCCCACCATCCTTCTTCAACATCATGACACACGTCCTAGTTCACCTATCTTGAAGAGATTAACGTTTTGGGTCTGTATTTCTACACAATATGTTCCCCTTTGAGAGGTTCATGGGAGTCTTAAAGAAATATGTTCATAACCATGCTAGGCGAAGGAAGCATCTCCAAGGGCCATCAAAATGAGGAGGTCATTGAGTTTTGTATTGACTTTATTCGACCTTAAGCCGATTGGTGTTCTGAATCGCGGCATAAGGGCGCATCGGATGGAAAAGGCATGCTAGGAGGGGAACAAATAATATGTATGGAAGGACATTCTCTCCTTTGAAGCACACTACAGTTCTCTGAATTCCACCTTGGTGGCTCCGTATATGGATGAACACAAGAATTTGCTACGCTCCAAACACGGGCGGTCGATGACTGGATTACACGTGAACAAACCGGGAGTTTTCGCCAACTGGTTACTGAACCGTACCATGCATGACACCTCTATTGAAGATGACCTATCACTACTAGGGAAAAGCCTAGCAAATAGCTATGGTACCAGCGCTACTAATAAGCGCTACAACTAACTTATAGCGATGGCTGGTGCAACCCACGCCACTGACTAACGTATAGCGATGGCGTGGGTAGAAACCAGCTACTACTAATATGTAATCTCTAAATTTTTTTTGATTTTTTTCGAATTTTTTTTGAATTTTTCCCCTAATTTTCAAATTTCTGAATTATTTTAACCTCAAATCTCTAATCACCCCTCATCGCTGCTCAATTTAATCTCTAATCACCCCTCATCATTCCAGATCATCTAACTCCCCAGACGGTCACCCATCCTCTCACTACTCCAGCCTGAGCACGCTTAACTTTCGGGTTCTATTCTCCCTCGTTTCCAAGTCTGCATTTGTTGTTTTCCTGACAATAGTAAGATGTCAATCCTATTAACCTCAGGAATTTAGCTTGAGCATGAAGTCACACATTTCACAGTTTGAGTTTGAAACTATTGTTCTAAAAAATTAGTAACACTAATATTTCTTGAATAATTAGTTTCACCACAGTTTGACCATAGTTTGACCAGATTTGACCACAGTTTGACCAGATTTGACCACAGTTTGACCATAGTTTGACCAAAATTCAAAAAACCTAAAATAATTATTTAGTAACACTAATATTTTTGAATAATTAGCTTGACCATAGTTTGACCAGATTTAACAAAAATTAAAAAAAAACTGTTTTTTTTTGATTTTTTTTGCCTCTAGATCTTAAAAGCCCCGTAACTTTCTTTTCTGTTAGGCTTTTGAGGATTTTAAAAATGTTTAACAGGGTTCCCCTAGTTAAATTCGGATGTAACTTTTCGAGTAGATGATTTTTCATATAAAAAACTTTTTCATCCGAGTTCGTATGCAAAAGTTATGGCCATTTTACAAATTTCCAGAGAGATTTTGCAAATAAAGTCGAAATTCATATTTGTAAATTTTCCCAACAACTAGACCACATATCACATGGGAAACTTATTTTCTTTTATTTTTTGACATTTTATCATTTTCTTTTATTTTTTAAAACTGAAAAGGCGGTCCACGGGGGGTAGACTTTGACAAATAGGCCATACCCGCGCTACTACTATGACAAGCGATTAGCGATGGCGGGTTTTAACCCTCGCTACTACTAAGTTGATAGCGATGGCGGGTTAGTAGTAGCGAGGGTTAAAAACCCGCGCTACCGCTATCAACTTAGTAGTAGCGAGGTTAAAAACCCGCGCTACTACTATGGCATATCCCGGGGGGCACGGTAGAGACCGCTTAGTAGTAGCGAGGGTTACAAACCCGCTGCTGCTGCTATCAACTTAGTAGTAGCGAGGTTTAAAAACCTGCGCTGCTAGTAAGTAGCAGTAGCGAGGGTTTTTAACCCTCGCCGCTAAGATTCAATGTATAGCCTTTTCCTAGTAGTGTGTACTTGCTGTCCCGATTACCATCTTGAATATAATGACTTTCAAAGTGCGAGATAAATGGTAATACATTTTACGATCGCCCAAGATAAGAAGAGCACCAACCAAAACAGTGGTGTCCGCTTTGATGCGTAAACCAAGGCGGAAAGGAAACATATTATGGTTATATACGGACATATGGGAACTTGACTAGTTTAAAGGTCCCTTTGTTTGGTGCAAATGGGTCAATATGACACGAGGCGGGTAACGGAAGACCCGCGATGCGGAATGACAACAGTGGATCTCAACGATCTTGCGATGCTGAGCGAACCATTCGTCCTAGCCAATGGCGTGTACGGGTTTTCTATGTGAAGGACATGTCTACCAAGCCAAGAAAAAGAAAAGATAAGGAAGCGAATGCATCGTACGATGAGCCAAAGCGGCGCATAGTTCTTTCTGGGAAGAGAAACATCGTGGGAGTGGATGACAAGACAGACAAGTCAGAAGATTATGAAAAGTTTGATGAAATTGCTCCATTCACAGTGAATATTGACCCGAGCATCCCGTGAAATGATGAAGATTTTCCATGGTTACGGCGCAAAGGGACACACGCGAAGAAAAAGTTTCACACTGAAAGATCTGGGATGTGATCGGCTTCACTATCATCACTTTCTTTTGTGTTTCACACCCACGAGGGAATGTCTGTAATAGTTAGGGTAGTTATGTGTTTTGGCATTTGAAACGCGAAGAAATTTTATGTGCAAACAAATTCTTTTCATGCATTTCTTGATTTTTTCCGGCTAAATGACCCTGAAATTGAAAAGCAATTCAAATGAACTCGTAAAAGGTTGAAAGTTGGCATGGTATCATAATTTCATACAAATAGCATGTGGAAGAAAGTAGAGAGGGTTACGGCAAAAACTGGATGCACTTCGTGTACAAAATGGACAATCACTTTCGAAGTATCAGGGTTTCACGCGAAGCTGAACTGTTACAAATTCATTTCATTTTTAAATAACCTAAGCATTACTAAATTGAATATAATGATAAAACACACTAATATTGAACATAAGAAAAAGAATCACTGAAAAACTTTTTCAAAGTTAAGTTATTCACAAACTAGTGATTCACACAAATTTCAAATAATTCAAAATTTAAACTATTCAAATTTGAAATCTACGGCACTAACAGAAAGTTTGTAATTTTTGTACCAAGCATAAATATTCACAAAGAAACTCTAAATCTAGCAAAAACAACTCAAAAATATAAAACAAAAAAAATAAAGCAAAAAAATTAAGAAAAAAAGCCCGCTGGCCCGGGCCAAAGCGGCGTGCATCGACTAGCGACACAACCTTCGTTGGGCGGGATGCAGGCCCATGCAAGGCGCATGATAGGCCCACAAGGCGAGGAGGACAGGTAGGCCCAGTAGGCCTGATTAGGAGAGGAGCTCGAGAGAGCTACCGCACTGGGGCTTATAAACCAGTGCGGTAGCCCCTCGACTAGCGAGGTGGGACTAAACTTCCGCACCGCACCTGCGCGAGTGCACCCCCTTTAGTACCGGGTCGTGGCACAAATCGGTACTAAAGGGGGGGCCTTTAGTACCGGTTTGTGCCACCACCCGGTACTAAAGGGGGTCGCTTCCCGCCGCTTGGCCATGCCAAAACAGACCTTTAGTACCGGTTGGTGGCTCCAACCGGTACTAAAGGTGCCTTCTATATAAGAAAACACTTCAAAATTTAATGGGTTTCTCATCTATCCTCTGCTTCTTCTCCTCTGCACTGCCGCCGCTGCCCCGCCGTCTCCATATCCTCAACGCCGCTTGCCCGCCCGCCGCCGCCGACGCTGCCCGTCCCCTTAAATCGCCGCCCGTCGTCCCGTCCCGTCGTCCCGTCGTCACCGCCCGTCCGGCAGCGTCGCCACCGTCCCGTCGTCGTCGCCGCCCGTCGTCGTCCCGTCCCGTCGTCGCCGCCGCCCATCGCCCATACGTCGTCGTCGCTGCGCCGTCGCCGTCCCGTCGCCGCCGTCGCCTGTCGCCATCTGCCATGTGCGCCCGCCGCCTCTCGCTGCCGTGAGCGGTGTGCCACACACACACACACATACATTTTAGTTATAGATTTTTCTGTTTTAAGAAATTGTTAGACATTTTCTGTTTTTAGAAATAGTTAGACTTGTTAGAATTGTTAGAAATGTTAGAAATTGTTAGAAATTTTTCTGTTTTTAGTTATAGAAATAGTTATAAAAAGTTAGAATTGTTAGAATTTTTCTGTTTTTAGTTATAGAAATAGTTATAAAATGTTAGTTATATATATAGAAATGTTATAATTTTTTCTGTTTTTTAGTTATAGAAATATTAGAAATGTTATAGAAATGTTAGTTATATATAGCATTGTTAGAAATGTTATAGAAATGTTAGTTATAAAGAAATGTTAGAAATTTTAGTTATCAAAATTCAATCATTAAAAAAATGTTACTTTTTGCGGGCATATAGCTAGTATTTGTTCTCGACGATGCCGGCCCGCATCCTCGCCGTCGACCCGTCCTCAAGAACGACGTCCGGCCGACCCATGTCCGGACTGGCTCCGCCTGGCTGGCACTTGGGAGGTGCTACTTGGAGGCGCGCCGCTGACGAGAACCCGGCGCGGGTCCCATCGTCGACCCGATCTCGTTTGGTGGCGTTCGCGTGGGCCAATTTCGGTGCGGAGGACCCGGCCCCGGAGGTGGTACGTCGCCGTGTCGGGGAGGAGGACGAGCACGTCCATCGCTACATGGTTGCGTTAGAGGCGGCGAGTTCTCCAATACGTGGCGATATCTTGGGATCTCACTTCAGCTATGATCTGTGAGGTTCCTTCTCTTTGGGTGTCCATCGCCGCGCCGGAGGAACGCGAGTGTCCTAGATTCTTACGTAGTATTCGATCTTTATTAGCTAATAGCCGTGATGTACTATTCAATATTATATATTATTCGAGATGATGTATTGAGATTATATCTATTATTACGGACGATGTATTGAGATTATATCTATTATTCGAGATTTGAATACTAAATTGTTTTATATTTCTTTTGGATTAGTTAAACAAAAGCTATGGCGAACAATACCGGCGAGAGAGGAGAACAGACCATGTTCGATATGATCGTGGGGGAGATGATAATCGAATGAAGAAGATTATGGCGGCTCGAATTTCTAAACAACACCGGAGAGGGTGATATGATATTCGATCACGCGAAGTCATGAACTATAATTATGCGATGACGAAGAACATGTTGATCTGAAACAACAAACACCGGCGAGGTATGTATATTTATATAAGCGGGCATCTGGTGATCATCACATGTTTTAAATGACTTGAAGATATATTAACGAATCGATCTTTGTTCTTTCAGCCATCCGGATCGAGCAAATCTTTAGGCAAAAGGACGAAACGAGGCCCGAACAAAAGTTGAAGCCGGGCGTAAAGTACAATATCGAGGCATGCGACCCTATTGGCAAACCATTAGCGCCTAAGAAGATTGCGGACAAGTTCGTTAAATCGGTCACGGAGTTCTTGTGAAGGACCAACTCGATCTAACTTCAAGAATGGAGAGCGCCCGGCAAAGCCACGTCCAGATGTTACTTATGTCGACAAGAATCAAAAAGATCTGCTTTGGGATACTCTCATGGAACATTTCACCCTACCAGATCATTTCACAGAAGCAGATGTGCAGAAAGTCAAAGAGGCTCCTCTTAAGATGATGGCGACTGCATTCAAGAACTACAAGAATGGTGAATGGAACAAGTACATCAACGGAACAAGGGAACACTGGAGAACCAACGTGATCATTGGGACGATTCCATGAAATTCAAGGATTCAGAATTAGCTAAGGAACGGTCGAGAATAAACAAGAAGAATGCAAAAAAAAGGATAAGTTCCATAAGCTGGGGCCAGGTGGCTATGCGGTGGCAATGCCTAAGTGGGATAAGTCCGAGAAAGAGATGGAGGATGTAGGTGTCCTCCGGCTACTAAGAGCTGGCCCCTGTGGTCGGGACTTGGTTCTATGCGCATGGGGGAGTTGGACCGGAGGCAGGCAATGTTTCGACGAGGGCAAGTCTGAAGGAGTCGACGATGCGATACTTGTTGCAATAGAAGAGGCACGAGCGGGGTGTTCCAGCCAACAGAGAGAACGACGAGCTTACTGGCGTGCCACGGGAAATCTGAACACCGGGAAGAACACGAGGCAAGGCGCTCTGCCGTGGTATGAGGGTTTTCAGATGGAACAACGACTGAGAACCCGTGCGAGAAAGAAGATTGCGGAGGAGAAGAAGAGGAAGATGGAGGAGGAGCAGAGAAGCGGGACTATGAACGCCTTCAAGGCCTAGAAGCAAGTCAAGCGGAATTGGCGGTCAAATTCCAGCGGCAGCAGGAGCAGATCGACTCACTTACCCATCAAAGGGGTCTCGGCAGTGCGGCAGCTAGCGGATGATCCAGCATTGGATAGCACCTGCCCATCCATGCCGAGAAGCGGCGTGGGTTCCGTCCGAGACGACGCAATCTTGGTAGATACCCGTGGATGACATCACGGAGAACACTAGCTGCGAGCTACGTCAAAATGAAGAACATATCCATGAAGGTGGCGGACGGCTGTGCTTTCACAAATCCCCGAGGCAACCTTCCATTGCAACCCGATTCAGTGGGCTATGCTCGTGTCTTGGTTGATGAGGTGGTGGACCCACCATATTCGGGCTCTGACTTGACATTCTTTGGAGGTGGCGGCGCTTTCTCGGAGAGGCCAAACATCGTATCATCCTATGGAAAAAGGATTGCATCATCTTTCCAAGGCCACCGACACTGGCGTCACCCGAGTCCTCGTCGAAGTCCGCCACCGAGTCGTGAGACTCCGCTCCTCTAAGTCCGGCAAAGTGTCGGGACAATCCTCCTCCTCCAAGTCCGGCAAAGTGTCGGGACAATCCTCCTCCTCCAAGTCGCCACAGCGTCGGGCGCCCTCCTCCTCAAGTCGGCACAACCTCGGGCCACTCCTCCTCGTCCAACTCAGTCCGTCGGCCGTCTCCGCCGCCTCGGCAATCGTAGAAGAGACACCCGCAGCTATGGTGTGCGTGGTAGTGCAAGTCGAGGTAGTACAGAAATACAGGCGGAGGCAAGCGATATAAATATGGTCCAAGCCTCAAGCCTCTTCCGCAGAGGTCTTATGACAGTCAGGAGGAAATCACAGCCATATCGAAGGCCGAGGTGGAAGCCCATTTTGCACCGAAACCGCCACCGCCGCCAAGGGAGAAAGTTCACGAGGAAGCGATTGACCACTTCATTCGTATGGCTCAACCACCAGCTTCCAAGCCTGTTGACACAGACTATGAGCGCCACATCGGGAAGTTAAATCGAGCACGTCTACAAAGGGAGGCGAGCACGTCTACATCGGGATCGAGCAAACAGAAGCAGCTGCCAAAAATGCGGAAAACCATTCCCAGTGGGAGAACAGCGGTATAATCGATCCCTCGCTTGTTGTGCCAACAACGGTGATGATTAAGCGCCCCAATATTATTGTGGGCAAGCGATGCATGTTCGAGGTGGGCAATGTGGTAATAATGGAGGAGCATATAATGCAGGCTGAAGTTCTCAACATCACTGTTGGACAACTCCTCGAGATCTAGCCCATGCCTTTTCTTAGAGAGGATGAAGTAAAACGGAAATATGTCCGGGGCCAACCTTTGGTCGCGCCAGACAAGGTCAAGAACCTCCCAACGAGAATGTATGAATTGCATCAATGGTACATGAACATTACCAAGATTTCAGATCAAGTGTCCGTTACTACCATGAGAAAGCTGGGTCCGTTGAGTATTTAGAACTGTTTCAGTTATACAATCAGGGCCTTTTCGACAAATCTATCGTCGATTGCTATTATGCGTAAGTGATCTCTTTCTATAATTTAAGTCTCAAGCTAGCTATAGTGATCCTTTTGATCAATCATTACCGTAATTATCCTCACTATATTCTTTTACGTGGTATTATGCGGGATGAAGATATATGAAATGAGAAAAGGTGGACGCTATGGCATTGGGTTCATTGACCCAAACACCGTTAATGAATTCACATGGAAGATAAATGAACATCATGCAAAGGAAGTAGAGGACAGCATGCTAGAGTTCTTGAAGCGCCTCAAATACAATGAAGATATACTACTTCCTTACCACTTTGGGTGAGTCACACTGTACTACAAATTCTCTGTTTTTGCCTACTAGCTAGCTACATGTTTTTGCTTACATATGCCCGCTTAATTAAGACATGTAAACGTGTGTGCATGCAGATTTCACTGGGTCTTGTGTATCATTAAAGTTGACTCCGGAAGAGTTGAAGTACTGGACTCACTAATCTCAAAAAAAAACTGACTTTAACATCTTGTATGGGATAGTCAACAGGTAATTTCAATCATTATTAACTATATATCTCGGCCTATTTAGTTCGTCATTTCATGATATGAACTATTTAATAACCCCTTTATTCATTTTCTTTGTCGGCGGGCAGGGCTTGGGCAAGATTCATCAGCGTCATGGAAGGTGAATGGAAACAAAAGCTTCAATGGGTTCGACCCAAGGTAAGTAATTAAGTAGTACTAGCTAGCTAGCTAGCTGCCATCTCTTTAATTATCATGCTTGATTAATTTTATCGATCAAATTCCATTCTCGTAAAGGCCAAGAAGCGGTAGGGACTGATCTGTGTGCATTCTGCGTTTGCGAGAACATTCGCATGATGGCGTCCGAAAGGAGCAGATCTCAAAGACAGCAATGGATGCGCTTGTCAGAACACTATTCACAATTTTTACACCATTATCGATATCTAGTCACACAACTAATACACATGCATATTGATCTCCTTCTTAACAGTTCAAAGAGGTGCGGGAGAAGCTCATAGAAAGGGAGCACGTAGAAGCACTTCAAGAGGAAATAGCGGGATTTTTGCTCGACCAGGTCATAAATCCGAATGGAGAATTCTATTACCCGCTACCGCCCCCATGAAAACCACTTTCAATTGTCATCGTGCTCCGAAGGCACCAATTAGACTGGCTCCGAAGGCAACATTCATATGTAGGAGAAATTGTATATAGCTATACATGTGTGTATGTGTGAATTAATTAATATGGTGGTTTAATTTGTGAGACATTGATGTGATATATATATGCATGATTGGTTCTACTAGAAATTCTATATATATATATATATATATATGCATAACGTGTACAATGTGTAGTATCGTAAAATACCAAACAAGCGAAAAAAAAATTAAAATGGAAACACAAAATTAAATGAAAAGAAATCATAAAACTAAAACCCCCAAACCTTATAGTACCGGTTGGTCTTACCAACGGTACTAAAACTCAGTCCTCGGGCTGGCTCGTGCCACGTGGTTGCCCTTTAGCACCGGTTCGTCTTGAACCGGTACTAAAGGGGGGCTTTAGTGACCACAAATTAGTGCGGTTATGTAACGGCACTATAGAACTCTCTGAACGGTGCTAATGCCGGTTACGCACTAGTAATACTCATCCGTTCTAGTAGTAGTTGCATAACTGCCCATTTACACTGAGATGTTGTCGGATAATGGTTCTCTATGGTTGGGTTTCTTTAATGAAATCGGAGGAAACACCCTCTTTTGATATAAAAAAATTAGTGGCACTAGTGGTGCCTAAACGTTGCCTCAAATTGATAGTGCCACTAGATTAAGGTGCAAAATAATAACATTACTGCTTTATCATGCCAGTGCAAAAACAGTAGCACAAGAGCGGAGTCAACATGCAGGATCTTTGGCAGATGGTTGAACTAAAAAGGAACATACCTCGTGATGGGAACCATATCTGCAGTCAACGCCATCGTAGAAGAGATGACACTAGTCACCAACATGGGTGATTCAATTCATGGGACCTTTTTGTGTCATTCACTAAAATGAAGCAAAGTTTGCATCATGCAGTTAGCAAGTACTTGGTCCCATGAGCTAGCAGCTTCTTCTTCATTAGTTGCAATAAAATTGAGCAACTACTGGAATCTCGCATTTTGCCGTCTGCCTCCTCTTTGCCGTCTGCCAGCTGACGGCAAAGAGGCTCTTTGCCGTCCGCTTCCACAAAGCGGACGACAAAGAATGGGCTGATGGCAAAAAGGATATTTGCCGTCAGCTGCTTCTTTACCGTCAGCTAGCTGATGACAAAGACCTAGAAGGCAGACGACAAAGAGCCAGGTGGGCCCCACAGGGCACGGTGTGGCTAGGTCAGCCTATTTGCCGTCAGCCTAATCTTTGCCGTCAGCCTGCTGGACCTTTGCTGTCCATTGGCGGACGACAAAGAAAGAGCCCAGCTAACGGCCGTCTCCCCCTTCTGCTATGCGCGCCCTTTTCCGTCCGCTAGCGGACGACAAAGAACGTCCCCCCACTAATTAGTAATGGCCGCCACCTCTCTGTCTCTCTGGCCCCACCCCACTGCTCTCTCCCCTCTCTCCACCCCGTGCCCACTCACCCGCGCCCGCGCCCGCACCGCCGCCATCGAGCACCGTCGCCACCCACCCCGCTGTAGCACCACCCCGCCGCCCCGGAGCCCTGCGGCCCGTCGCCACCACCGCTCAGCGCCCCCTCCGCCTCGCCATCGCCGCCCCACCGCCGCCCGGACAATGCCGCCCCCCACCCCGCCACAAAGACCACCCCACCGCCGGAGCCTCATGCCTGTTGCCACTACCGCCGGTGCCCCTCCGCCCGGCCAGCGCCACCCGCTGCCCGGGCTGCGACCCGTCGCCACCATCGCCCAGCGCCCCTCCGCTCGGCAGCGCCCTCGCCGGTGAGCAACCCGCCGCCCGGCGCCCAGCCCCTGGCTGCCTGCCATGAGCCATCCCACCTCGCCAGGTGAGCTCCGGCCGCACCCCTCTTCTCCTGTTTTTTTCTTCTATTTTTTTAGTTTAGATTACTTTTAGTTTTGTTTTAGATGTAGTTTAGTTTAGATTGCTTTTAGTTTGGTTTTATACTTAGTTTACTTTAGTTTACTTTTAGTTTGGTCTTAGGTTTAGTTTAGTTTTAGGTTTATGTTTAGTCATGAAAAAAACTAAGAATAATTAGAAGAATAGGAGAAGAAGAATAGCTAGGTTTAGGTGTAGTTTTTTCCTGTTTTGTTTTAGGTTAATTAGTTCTAGGTTTAAGAAGAGGAAAAGGAGGAGGAGGAGGAGGAGGAGGAGGAGGAGAAGAAGAAGAAGAAGAAGAAGAAGAAGAAGAAGAAGAAGAAGAAGAGGAGGAGGAGGAGGAGGAGGAGGAGGAGGAGGAGGAGGAGGAGAAAGAAGAAGAAGAAGAAAGAGGAGAGGAGGAGGAGGAGAAGAAAGCTAGAGGAGAGGAGGAGAAGAACAAGACCACCGACACCCCGACCCCGACCCCGACCACCGACACCCCGACACCTGACACCCCGACCACCGACACCCCGACCCCGACCACCGACACCTCGACCCCGACCCCGACACCCTGACACCCTGAGACCCCGACAATCGACACCTGGACCCCCCCACCCCAACCCTCAACCCCCGACACCCTGACACCACATCCCGACCCACACCCCGACCCCGACCCCGACACCCTAACACCCCGACCCAGACACGACACCCCGGCATGACACCCCGACCCCGACACCTTGACACCACACCCCGACCCCGACCCCGACCACCGACACCCCGACACCTGACATCCCGACCACCGACACCCCGACCCCGAACCCGACCACTGACACCCCGACCCGACCCGACACGGACACCACGAGATCCCGACAATCGACACCCGACCCCACCCGACCCGACCCCAACACCGACACCACACCCGACACCTGACAGACACACCCGACCCGACCCGACCCGACACCTGACACCCCAATCGACCCCGACACCCTGACACCACAAATACACCCCGACCCCGACCCCGACCCGGACCCCGACGGGGTCATATATTTGTGAATTATGAGTTAGTTCATATTTTTTTCGATTTTGTTATGCAAAACATCATATATATTTGTGTTGATCGGGTGGATTTAAATGTGCAGTTGTTTTGTCCCTGCGAGGGTGTGGTGTTTAACGACCTCCCCGTGCGTTCGACGAGCTCCACCCCTGCGTTAGTTGGTGAGCACAAATGACATCTCCTCCTCCCCCTTCATTTGCTCTGTTCCGGTCTTCATGCTGATGAAACTTGCTAGCTATATGTGTCAATCATTAGTATGCGTAACCACTATGCGTCTCCCGTTCGAAAGGGTTACATCTATAAATATGCGTGCATTTGAAATATTTATAATCGTGATTCTTTCGAATTGTCCAACGTTATCCATGGACAGCCCGAGTATGTGTAGATTGGGTTCATTTTCCCATATTCTCAGCTCCGGATCCGATGCAGAATTTCGTCAGTGCCTCCCTGTTGTTCTCCGGGTACACATCCTCTCTGCTTATTGCCGAGACGTGTATCAGGAGAACAGCGGGGAGGTGCTGCCGAAATTTTGCGCCGGATCCGGAGCAGAGCATGGGAAAACAAACCCGATCTACACATACTCGGGTGGGATTAGGACCTATCCTTACCTATTAGCATGTAGGTTGCATGGACGTAATAAAACTGACAAACTCCATTAACTGATGGGTATGGTTTGCTTAATTATGTATATATTTCTTGTGTGTCTAGTAGGAAGTCAATATGAGTGATCGTGCGTGGATGTACACCGGTTACACTAGTCAGTATGTTTGGACCGAGGAATGGTTAACAAAAACCAAGGGGTTTCTTAGAGCCGCATTTGCAAATGGCCAAAAATTAAGCTGGTGCCCCTGTGTCCGGTGCGACAACTATAATCGGAGGGACGAGCTTCAAATGAGTAAATACCTGCAGAAGTTTGGTTTTACGCCTGGTTACACGGTCTGGACATTACATGGTGAGTCTACCCAACGTGCCAGAGCCGAGACGGTTCATCGTCGCACCGACGAGCATGGTATCGGGATGGAAGACATGGTGCAAGACTTTGACGATGACCGGGACTCGGACGAGGAGAACCTGCAAAGGCCTTCACTGAAATGTTGGAGTCCTCAAAACTTCCTCTCCACGAGCACACTGAGCTTTGTCAGCTAGATGCCATCTCACAAATAATGGCATTGAAGGCTCAATTCAACTTGGGCAGAGAATGCTACCTGCAAACCTGTATTCAGACGATTTCTACCCAAAGGCCATGTGCTACCTGCAAACCTGTACTAGTCAGACAAAATCCTCCATGCTCTTAAGATGCCCTATGAGAAGATACATGCCTGTGAGAAAGGATGTGCCTTATTTAGGCGTCAGTATGAGGACTTGAACTATTGTCCCATTTGCAAGTCTTCCAGGTATGTTGTGGTAGACAACGGTATGGGTGAGAAGACGCAGACCAAAATACCCGTTAATGTTCTTTGGTATATGCCAATCGTACCAAGACTTCAACGTCTTTTCATGGTCAAAGAGACGGCCAGATAGATGACATGGCACAAAACGGGCAAAAGAACCGAACTAGATGAAGATGGGAATGTGGTGATGGTGCACACATCGGATGGTGAAGCGTGGAAGCGCTTTGATGCATTACATAAGGAAAAAACGGCAGGTCCAAGGCATCCTCGAGTCGCCGTCAGCACGGATGGGTTCAGTGTGTTTGGTCAGACAGCAGCCCAATACAATTGTTGGCCCGTGTTTGTCATTCCACTCAATCTCCCCCCGGCAGATTATGCAAAGAAAGAACACTTTCTTGACATTGAT
Source organism: Aegilops speltoides (assembly GCA_021437245.1). Taxonomy (NCBI): domain Eukaryota; kingdom Viridiplantae; phylum Streptophyta; class Magnoliopsida; order Poales; family Poaceae; genus Aegilops; species Aegilops speltoides. The sequence continues at coordinate 475,273,984 of CM038144.1, read as the reverse complement.
AATTCCAGGGCCGAACTATCTGGGGAAGAATACGAATGTGTACATGCAGCCGCTTAAGGACGAATTGCAAGAAGCTTGGGATAATGGGTTCAAGACATACGACGCCTTTAGCAAACAGAACTTCATAATGCGTGCCTGGTACATGTACTCGACGCATGACTTGCCGGCGTATGCGCTATTCGTTGGCTGGTGTGTGCATGGAAGGTTCCCGTGCCCCACATGCAAGGGAGCTCTTGAGTTTCGTTGGTTGACGGCAGGGCACAAGTATACTTGCTTCGAGTTGCATAGACCGTTTCTAGATCCTCGCCATAAGTTCAGGAAAGACAAGAAGAACTTCATCAAAGGTAGAGTTGTCAAACACTCTGCACCACTTGCGTTGACAGGCCAACAGACCCTAGATTAGTTAAACGCTCTCGAGCCAGATCCAGAGCGTCCAGGGTATTTCAAGGGGTATAATAAGGAAGACGCGTGGACTCACAAGACATGCTTCTGGGATCTGCCTTACTTCAGACCTCCTTTGCCCTCACAACATCAACGTGATGCACACTGAAAAGAATATCGCCGAAGCCATTTTTGGTACACTGTTTGGCATAGAGGGGTAATCAAAGGATAATACTAAGGCTAGAGTCGATCAAGAGGAGCTCTGTGATAGACTGTTACAAAACATGCAAGAACCAAAAGGAAAGCGAAACTAGATGAAGCCAAAGGCATGGTTCAATCTTGGAAGGCCAACTACGAGGGAAATTATTTTGTGGGTGAAAATGCAGTTGATGTTCCCCGATGGGTATGCAGCAAATCTAAAGAGGGGAGCGAGTCTTGATAAATTGAAACTATTTGGTCTAAAAACTCATGATTGGCACATATGGATTGAGCGGATAATGTCGGTGATGTTGCGTGGCTTCATCCGTGAGGATGAATGGCTAGTACTGGCAGAGCTAAGCTATTTCTTCCGTGTTCTTTGTGCGAAAGAATTATCTCCTGGCCTCCTGGAAGAAATGGAACAGTTGGCGCCAGAGTTGATCTGCAAGTTAGAGATGATCTTTCCGCCAAGCTTATTTAATCCAATGCAACACTTGATTTTTCATCTCTCGACCGAGGCAAGATTGGGGGGCGGGGGCCCGTGCAAAATCGTTGGTGCTACTCAACTGAGAGGATGCAGACGATGCTTCGAGCAAATTGTAAAAATAAACGTAGAATTGAGGCATCGATGGCCGAGGCATTCATCACTGAGCATGCAGCAAACTTCGTGATAGCACACTACGAAGCCAAAAATCGTCATTTGCATAATCCGAAGTGTAGGATCGAAGAAGGTGAGAGTGTCTAGAAGGGGGGGAGGGGGTGATTAGACTACTCGACAAGATAAAAATTCAGTCTTTTATCAAGGACAGATTTTGGCAGATTTTGCATAACACACACAAGTCAAGTAGTACACTACACATGCAATTCTAGAGTATGGGCAGCGGAAAGTAAATTGCACAAGTGGTAAAGAGAAGTGGAGAAGATCAAACGCAATTTGGAGACGCGGTGATTTTTCTCGTGGTTCCGATAGGTGGTGCTATCGTACTTCCACGTTGATGGAGACTTCAACCCACGGAGGGTAACGGCTGCGAGAGTCCACGGAGGCTCCACCCACGAAGGGTCCACGAAGAAGCAACCTTGTCTATTCCATCATGGCCTCGCCCACGGAGGGCTAGCCTTACTCGGGTAGATCTTCACGAAGTAGGCGATCTCCTTGCCCTTACAAACTTCTTGGTTCAACTCCACATCTCGACGGAGGCTCCCAAGCGACACCTAACCAATCTAGGAGGCACCACCCTCCAAAAGGTAATAGATGGTGTTGATGATGATGAACTCCTTGCTCTTGTGCTTCAAATGATAATCTCCCCAACACTCAACTCTCCTCACTGATTTGGCTGTGGTGGAAGAAAGGATTGAGTGGAAAGCAACTTGGGAAGGCTAGAGATCAAGCTTCATATGGTGGGAGTGGAGCAACTTGATCTCAACACAAGGGTAGGTAGTTCTATTCTCAGAAATGTAAGGTAGGAGTGGTAGTTCTTTCTGATGGCTCTCTCCATGAATGAAGAGGGGGTGGAGGGGTATTTATAGCCTCCACACAAAATCCAACCGTCACACACATTTGAGCAATCTCGGTGGGACCAAGGTTGACAACTCGGTGAGACCGAAAGTTCAAATAATGTGAACGTTGGGATTTTCGGTGGGACCGAAAATACAATCTCGGTTTGTCCGATTCGTGCAAAGACAAGAGCTTGCCAATCTCGGTGAGACAGACTTCATCATCTCGGTGACACTGATTTGATGACAGAAGGTTACAGAAGCTTGGCAACTCAAGTTTCGGTGAGACCGAGTTCAGAATCGGAAAATCCGAGTTTTCTAGGGTTTGGCTTTGTGGCTGAGGTGGTTCATCTCGGTGTTGACTGAGTTTGGAATATCGGTGGGACCGAGATTACTTATGAGTGTATGTGGTAGTGAAAGTTCTTGATAGTTTAGGAGATGTATCACTAAGCACTTGAGCAACCAGATCATCATCATAACCTCATCCTTTTAATAGTATTGGCTTTCCTATGGACTCAATGTGATCTTGGATCACTAAACCAAAAATGGAGTCTTGAGCTTTTTCCAATGCTTGCCTTAGCATTTTGAGGGTCCACCTCTTGATCCTTTTGCCATGCCAATGTGATTGAACTTCCTGAAACATACTTAATAAAAGCATTAGTCCAACCACAAAGTATGTTGTCATTAATTACCAAAACCACCCAGGGAGCAAATGTGCTTTCAATCTCCCCCTTTTTGGTAATTGATGGCAACACACAAAACAAGACATCAAAGCTTACTGAAAGAAAGACAGAATTATCACGAAAGCTTCGACAAACATGTAGTACACAGGCTCCCCCTACAAGTGTGCAAGATTTTCATAGATTATGGTTTTGGACTACCACAAGCACACAAGAGAGAAAGGCAAGATGTGCTACATGCAGCTTGGCTATATGCATCAGAGCAGATGAAAAGAAGTGAGTGATAATGCATATGTGCATGGTGATTTCTTGCAAACAAGTATTCACAAGCAAGTCACCATCATGCACATTCGCAAGGTGCATATACTTACCTTGAGGTTCCTTGGCATTGTACCGAAGAGATAAACTTGGGAAAACAAGGTTAGATAACACAAGAGTATTTCTTCAACCAACGGCAAGAACATCAAGAGTACCAAGCCAGGATGACATGAATAAAGAGTGTCTCATATTGAGCACAAGCTTGAATCAACAAACATGTCTCCAAAACTAAAAGGATTTTCAATGAACTCGAGAGATTTTGCTTTCCATAAGATATCAATTGTGAAGGTTCCTCTCCTTTGAGTTGTCTCAGATCAAGGGGTTTGATGGAAAGAGCAAAATCAAAAGAATGATGCCAAATGTAATATCCAATGTGGAACACGGCAAAGCTTTGATGTGATTCTCTCCCCCTTAAGGTAAGATTGCTCTTCTTCTCCCCCTAAATCTTCTCTTCTCCCCCTAAGTCTTCTCCCCCTTTGACATCAAGTGCCGAAAAGAACAGCAAACTAGGAAGGTCAGGGAGGATGGAAAGAAAGAAGTGGGATCCTTAAGAATCACAACAGGGCAATAAGAAAACATGCATAGAGAACCATTGAGTGGAGCTGCAGAAGATGATATCCTGAAAGAAATAAATCGGTGACACCGAATTAAGATGGATCGGTGGGTCCGAAAGTCAGGGCTTAGGGCAGATCCTTTTCGGTCAGACCGAAATATTTAAGTCGGTGGCCTTGAGTTTAATTCAAGGAAATCTGAAACAATTCAGCTCACTTTGCAAGGAATGTTTCAAAGGATTTGCAATGAATTTGTGAATGATTTTCGAGAAATTGATCAGAGCCAAAAGGATATTCAGAAGAATAGAAATGAAAAAGATTCCTAGATGAAGTTTTTTTAATGAAAACTCAATGAGAGAACATAAGAGAAAATAGAAAGACTCCAAAACATATGTACTTCATCTAGATAGGGAATTGGTGACAAGGTCACCTATGTTTGAGTATTTTGACTTAGGAGTCAAATGAGAACATTTGATCATAGGTCATACTCATCGTTTAAGCTCAAAATGGGGTTGCCATTTTTCGATTAAGCATTTGATGTGATCACATCTTATGAAGCTGCTTGTACTCATGACTTTGAGCAAACCTCTTTAAAGATGTGAAGAACATACCTTGGGCGTGTTGTTGCTTTGCTCATGTAGGTGAACTTGATGTAGGTGCTCATTGAATGTGAAGTTGGAGCGCCATTTCCACTTGTGTAGTTCATCTTCCTACATGGGTTAGGCAAGCAAGGAAATACTCAAGGATATCCAAGATGACAAGAGTGAAATACTAGATGTATAAGGTGTCAAAAAGGATATGTGGAATTTTGTTCCTTGAACTCAACATCCCAAAGGACTAGATACTTGGTTAATGACAAGATTACTCATGATTTGAGTGTGTGGTAATCTTGTGGAATGTAGATCATCGAAGTACCTGCAAGGATTTAGATGCAATACAAGAAGGCAAATGTGTCCAAGACATATGATCATCATCATAAGAGAAATATCAAGGATTAGTCAAGTAGGCTCATGCCTTGCATGCATCAATGGAGTTTTCACTCCAAGTTTGAAGCATCAATGATGTTCAACTCACTCCTTAAGCGACAAAACACCTTCTCATCAAGAGGTTTTGTAAAGATATCAGCGAGTTGTTTGTCAGTTCGAACATGCTTAAGATTGATGTCACCCTTGGCAATGTGATCACGAATAAAATGGTGACGAACTTCAATATGTTTCGTTCGAGAGTGTTGCACGGGATTGTGTCCAATCTTAATCGCACTCTCATTGTCACAAAGCAAGGGAACATGTCTCACATGTATCCCATAATCCTTAAGCGTTTGTGTCATCCATATGGCCTGAGCACAACATGAACCAGCAGCAATATATTACGCTTGGCGGTGGATAATGATACCCAATTTTGTTTCTTGGAGGACCAAGATACAAGGGATCGACCAAGGAATTGACACGTGCGAAGTTGACTTTCTATCAACCTGTCACCGCATAGTCCGAGTCGGAATAGCCAACAAGATCGAAAGAGGCCCTCTTAGGATACCAAATGCCAAAGTTTGGTGTGTGTATCAAATATCTCACAATCCTTTTAACAGCTTTAAGATGACATTCTTTAGGGGCTGCTTGATATCGAGCACACATGCATACACTCAACATTATGTCAGGACGAGAAGCACAAAGATATAGTAGAGAACCAATCATAGATCACTAAACCTTTTGATCAACGGGTTCTCCATCTTTTGTCAAGTCATTATGTCCACTTGTAGGCATGGGGGTTCTCATACCTTTGCTTTCTTGCATGTTGAACTTCTTGAAGAGATCCTTGGTGTACTTTGTTTGTGAGACAAAGGTACCCTCCTTAGATTGCTTGATTTGCAACCCAAGGAAGAATTTGAGTTCACTCATCATGGACATATCATACTTCTCCGACATGAGCTTTCCAAACTTCTCGCTAAAATGAGGGTTAGTTGAACCAAAGATAATATCATCAACATATATTTGGCACACAAATAGTTCACCATCTACCCTTTTCGTGAATAGCGTTGAGTCTATTTTTCCAATCTCAAATCCTTTTTCAAGAAGAAAGCTAGTCAAGCATTTGTACCAAGCTCTAGGAGCTTGTTTAAGACCATAAAGAGCTTTGTGCAACTTGTAAACATGATTAGGCTTTTTAGGATTCACAAATCCGGGAGGTTGTTTCACAAATACTTCCTCCTCAATTTCACCATTTAGGAAAGCACTTTTAATATCCATTTGATAGAGAGTAATATCATGGTGATTGGCATAAGCAAGAAGAATAAGAATGGACTCAAGTCTAGCAACGGGGGCATAGGTCTCACCATAGTCCATACCTTCGACTTGTGTGTAACCTTGAGCTACGAGACGAGCCTTGTTGCGGATGACTTGTCCATCTTCATCTTGCTTGTTCCGAAACACCCATTTGGTTCCAATGACGTTTTGATCATCCTTGGGCTTCTCTACCAAAGTCCATACATTGTTCCTCTCGAAGTTGTGTAGCTCTTCGTGCATAGCGTTCACCCAATCCGGGTCTTCAAGTTCTTCTTCTACCTTCATAGGTTCAATACTAGAGATAAATGAGTAATGCTCACAAAAGTTAGCTAAGCGAGTTTTAGAGCGAGTAATTCTCCCGGAGTCGATGTCGTTCATCATTTGTTCCACGGGATGATTTTTCTTGACTCTTGCTCGGACTCGGGATAGCTTTTGTTGTGGTTGTGGCTGAGCTTCCTCATCATCCTCATCTTCCTCTTCTTCTTCATTGTTGTTGGTGTTGTCTTGAGGCGGTGGAGAAGGAGGTTGTGGTGGATCTTCTTGTTGCACTTCCTCATCTTGGTGAGTTCCACTTGTGGAGGCCTCCATGTTGCCTTGAGGTTCATCTTGCCGTGAGGTAGGGGCTCCACATATGTAGATGAGGTACTCTCCTTCACTTCCATGGGACGGATCTTTCCAATAGATAAATCTTGGATGGCTTCCGATGGGTCCTTGTCTCCTACATCAATAGGCATTTGCTCTACTTGCGAGCCATTAGATTCATCAAACTTCACATCTACCGTCTCTTCAACCTTTGGGTGAAATTATTGTGACACGGTAGGTGTGGGAGTTTGATCCATAACCAAGGAAAAAGCCTTCATGAGTTTTAGGAGCAAATTTAGACCGACGATGCTTATCAAGGATATAGCATTTCAACCAAAGACACGAAAGTATCCCACTTGGGGTTTGTTACGGTGAGGAGCTCGTATGAAGTCTTGCCGAGGAGCTTATGAAGATAAAGCCTGTTGATAGCATGACAAAGCTGTCTCGACGGCTTCTCCCCAAAAGTGCTTCGGTGTCTTGTATTCATCAAGCATCGTTCTCGCCATCTCTATGAGCGTTCGGTTCTTCCTCTCAACAACTCCATTTTGTTGAGGAGTGTACGTAGCCGAGAACTCATGTAGAATCCCTTCCTCATCGAGAAGAGAGTCTACATTGGCGTTCTTGAACTCCGTTCCATTGTCACTTCGAACTTTCTTGATCTTCACCTCAAATTGATTTTGGGCCTTTCTGGCAAAGGTTTTGAAGATTCTCCGAACCTGCGATTTGTCATCAAGGAAAAATACCCACGTAAATCTGGAATAATCATCAACTATAACTAGACCAAAGGAGTTACCACCAAGGCTTTTGTAAGCATTGGGACTGAAGAGATCCATATGAAGAAGCTCAAGCGGTCTCCTTGTGGTCATGATGTTCTTCACGGGATGACTTCCACCTACTTGTTTTCCTGCCTGACAAGCACTACAAAGTCTATCTTTGTCAAAGAGAACATCTTTAACGCCAAGAATATGATCACCTTTGATTAGCTTGTCTAGATTACGCATACCAACATGTCCAAGCCTTCTATGCCATAACCAACCTTTAGCGGATCTAGCAATGAAGCAAGTTCTAGGTTGGGCTTTCTTAGTGAAATCAACAATATATAGATCACCTCTACGGATACGGTAAATGCCATGTTATGATTGTCACGACGAAAAACTTGGCAATCTACTTCGTGAATAGCACATTGAATCCAAAGTCACTAATCTAGACACGGAAAGTAAATTGTATCCAAGTGATTCTACAAGCATGACATTTTGAATAGAGCTATCATGAGATATGGCCACCTTACCAAGGCCAAGTACCTTACCCTTGGAGTTGTCTCCAAAAGTCACATTCTTGCGTGGACCATCGTTCTTTGCAAGCTCTCGAAACATGTCTTCGTCTCCGGTCATGTGAGCGGTGCATCCACTATCAAGAATCCACTCTTTTCCACCGGATATGTAGTCTCTCGATTCGCCATAAGATTGAGACTCTTCATGATCTTGTCTAGCTCGGTGTCCGAATCGGAGTAATCATCATCATGCTCATGCTCATCATCATATTGACCCATAGATTGTTCATCATCAACACCTAGGTGAATTTGACAACAACTTGCATTAGTTTTGTCAATGTGACAATAATCATCGGAATGCAATACAAGAGCATTTCTAATTAGAGCATTGATAAGACAAGGATCACCCTTCTTTTTCATAAGATCACGAAGCTCAAAGAAGCATTTATCAAAGTTGGGATCATTGGGGTGCATCATATCAAATTCAATAGTCTTGTATAGAATTTCATCAAGACCTCTCAAAGAGTAGTCCGGATAAAGTTCTTCCAAGAACTTCCACATAGCATAGGCACACTCAAAGTTTGTAACGAGCTTAAGCAAGTTATCGGGCAAACCTCTAATGATAAGATTTACAGTTCTAAGGTTACGAAGCAAATCAAGCTCTTCATCCATGGTAGGGTGCAAGGGGTCAAATGGAGGCACATATGGGGTTTCAACATATTTTCGCAAATTGTATGTCTTAAAGATAATAAGCATTTCAATCCTCCACGAGTTATAGGACACTCCATTAAGAATAGACACTCTATGGCTAACACTCCCAAATGTAGACACGTCCATCTTCCTCCAATGGTGTGTAAACCAGAGTAATGGAAACCAATGCTCTGATACCAATTGTAGGATCGAAGAAGGTGAGAGTGTCTAGAAGGGGGGGGGGGGTGATTAGACTACTCGACCAGATAAAAATTCAGTCTTTTATCAAGGACAGATTTTGGCAGATTTTGCATAACACACACAAGTCAAGTAGTACACTACACATGCAATTCTAGAGTATGGGCAGCGGAAAGTAAATTGCACAAGTGGTAAAGAGAAGTGGAGAAGATCAAACGCAATTTGGAGACGCGGTGATTTTTCTCGTGGTTCCGATAGGTGGTGCTATCGCACTTCCACGTTGATGGAGACTTCAACCCACGGAGGGTAACGGCTGCGAGAGTCCACGGAGGCTCCACCCACGAAGGGTCCACGAAGAAGCAACCTTGTCTATTCCATCATGGCCACGCCCACGGAGGGCTAGCCTTACTCGGGTAGATCTTCACGAAGTAGGCGATCTCCTTGCCCTTACAAACTTCTTGGTTCAACTCCACATCTCGACGGAGGCTCCCAAGCGACACCTAACCAATCTAGGAGGCACCACCCTCCAAAAGGTAATAGATGGTGTTGTTGATGATGAACTCCTTGCTCTTGTGCTTCAAATGATAATCTCCCCAACACTCAACTCTCCTCACTGATTTGGCTGTGGTGGAAGAAAGGATTGAGTGGAAAGCAACTTGGGAAGGCTAGAGATCAAGCTTCATATGGTGGGAGTGGAGCAACTTGATCTCAACACAAGGGCAGGTAGTTCTCTTCTCAGAAATGTAAGGTAGGAGTGGTAGTTCTTTCTGATGGCTCTCTCCACGAATGAAGAGGGGGTGGAGGGGTATTTATAGACTCCACACAAAATCCAACCGTCACACACATTTGAGCAATCTCGGTGGGACCGAAGTTGACAACTCGGTGAGACCGAAAGTTCAAATAATGTGAACGTTGGGATTTTCGGTGGGACCGAAAATACAATCTCGGTTTGTCCGATTCGTGCAAAGACAAGAGCTTGCCAATCTCGGTGAGACCGATTTGATGACAGAAGGTTACAGAAGCTTGGCAACTCAAGTTTCGGTGAGACCGAGTTCAGAATCGAAAAATCCGAGTTTTCTAGGGTTTGGCTTTGTGGCTGAGGTGGTTCATCTCGGTGTGACTGAGTTTGGAATATCGGTGGGACCGAGATTACTTATGAGTGTATGTGGCAGTGAAAGTTCTTGATAGTTTAGGAGATGTATCACTAAGCACTTGAGCAACGGATCATCATCATAACCTCATCCCTTTTAATAGTATTGGCTTTCCTATGGACTCAATGTGATCTTGGATCACTAAACCAAAAATGGAGTCTTGAGCTTTTGCCAATGCTTGCCTTAGCATTTTGAGGGTCCACCTCTTGATCCTTTTGCCATGCCAATGTGATTGAACTTCCTGAAACATACTTAATAAAAGCATTAGTCCAACCACAAAGTATGTTGTCATTAATTACCAAAACCACCCAGGGAGCAAATGTGCTTTCACGAAGCCTCGGTACAATGCTGACGACCCTAAAAAGGGTCTATCCAACCTCAGTCTATTCAAAGGGAATCTCGCACCAACCAGTGGTTGGAAACTAGTATCGTTGGATGTTGAAGAATGGCGTACCATTTCGCTGTATCTCTTCAACAACCTAACAGAAGTGTGGCCATACATCGAGTAAGATCTTGGTACATTGTTTCATAACTTCTAATTTCTTTGAACCGCTCTTATTCCTGGATATTTGATGCAGTCGATACGTCGCCATATTCTCGTATGGAGCGGTGATCCAAAAGGATTCTGTCGAAGAGTATGAGCTTCTGGCAAAGCAAGGAGGCAAATATCCCGGGTTCATCTCTTGGTTAAAAAACCCGGTAAATTCCATTAGACCATTTCATTTCTTTGGCTAATTTGCGACTAATGCAACAATCCTTTCGTATTAAACTTGTAGGCTAATTCAGAGATTATGGATGCCGAATTGAGACAAGTAGCTAATGGTTTTGACTATAAGGTCCGTTCATTTGAGAAATATGACATCAACGGGTATCGCTTTCGTACCTATGGCAAAGAGCTATTTATGACCGACCGAAAGTCTATAAATTGTTGTGTCTCTGCTATCAGCGAAGGAGATATTGAGTATTATGGAAGAGTTGAAGCAATTTATGAACTTCAATTCTATGGTGAAAACCCACCAAACATCATAGTCTTCAGATGTTATTGGTTCCAGCCGAGGGAGACTAGAGGGACTCATGAACATATAGGGCTAGTCGAAATCAAACAAAGCACCCATTTGGATGTTCCCGATGTCTATATTACGGCTCAACATGCAACTCAAGTATTCTATTTACCGTGGGCCTGTCAAAGTGATCCAATCTCAGTGGTTGGGATGTCGTTTATGAAGTGCCACCACGTGTTAGACCACCTCCCCCCAATGAAGAGGATTATGAACCTCACATTAACCAAGACACATATGACGAAGGAGAATTCTTCCAAGAAACACGTCTTTCCAAAAAACGTTGCAAGAACCGCTACTCCACCACAGAACATTGAAGTAGACAACGATAGTGAATCCGACTTCACCCTTGAGCCGGAACAAGAAGAGCCTGTCGGCGTTCTAGGAACGGGGGTCCCCAGACTTGACTGCCTGCGGCCTGCGGTGTGGCTCAAGTGGGGGCCCAATGCAGCCCAGCTTCATCAGCCCAAGCTCAAGACCCTCGCGAGGGGCCAAGCCTCATGGGGCGGACGACAGGAAGCTTCCTCAGGAGCAGCCTCCTCAGGCAGGCTCGTGAGGAGGCGGAGAGATCAAGGCAGGGCACCTCCCGAGGGGCCCGTGATGCAAGCCATGATGATCGAGGACCAGGCGGGCGCCGGCCTGTGCAGTGTCCTTGTTTCCCTTTCGGTGCAAAGGGGGCAAGCACATGCCAAGGCATCAGGAAAAGGTTACCGTTTCGATGCAACAAGACCAAGACCAGCAGAACGGCAGGATGGAGGTCATCGTGGAGCCCAGGGTGGCATCACCGTCAGAGCCTTTGGCAGCCGAAGACCAACTTTAGTCAGGATAAGTGTACCAGATGTTCCCCTTCAAAATGGCCAATTGTTAGCGCCCTTCCCGCTCATTATTTGGGGAGAGGCCCAGGGCCCCCGCCTATAAATAGGACTAGCCACCCACAGGGTAGAGAGATCTAGATCATGGAGAGATCGACCAGAGAGAGAGGGAGAAGCGACTGAACTCTCCCAAGCAGTTCATCGCACCAGCTTAAGAACAGCCCCTCGCGAGGCAGTTCCCCCTTTGTACTGTTCATCATCAGCCCCTGAGGCAATCCACCACACCACACACTGGAGTAGGGTATTACACCACAATGGTGGCCTGAACCAGTATAAATCTCATGTCCCTTGTGTGTTCATCTTTCTTGCTTAGATCCTTGCGAGACTTAGAGACGTGAGCTGGTAGGGGAGAGATCTTCATGCGCACCCCAGTGTTCAAACCTCAAGGGTCTGCCGTAACCCGAAATCCGACATTTGGCGCGCCAGGTAGGGGTGCGCCGGAATCTTTCTTCCGCTGGTCGCGTGTGATCTTCCGTCGTGTCCATGGCCGACGCTCGCCGAGCTCGCGGCGAGCGTCGGGCTGCTCTCGCCACCCGCGTCGCACAGACAGCGCCTATCGGCGGACGCCCCCGTCGTTCTCCGTCGCCTGCCATCAACACCGCCGCCGGCCCAGCGGGGAACGAGCAACATGCCTCGTCCCTACGTCCTTCGGTGCGACACGATGGCCACACCGCCACCCCGTTGCCGACTCCGCCCGGACCGTCTTCTCGCGCCCGTCGCGCCCCCACGGAAGCGCCATCTGCTCCAACAATCGACGCCGACGCTGGGGCCGGGGGGCTCCGAGCCTTGGCCCCAGCTTTGCGGCAGGCGCGGTGGCCACCCAAGTTCAAGCCCGAGATGCCGCCGCGCTACAACGGCGCGGCGGACCCGCTGGTTTTCCTACTAGCATACGAGGAGGCTGTCCTCAAGGCCGGGGGCATGGGAGCACACCCGGAACAGAAGAGGCCCCTCCAAGCGATCAATCATTGGGGCTCCATCGCCTCAGGAGGCACCTCAACCTCCGAAGGACGCAAGCAGCGCCAGCGCTCTCAACCTCGTCGAGCACCCCGTGTACTTCGTCAGCACGGTGCTAGGAGACGCAAGGGCGCGGTACCCCATGCCTCAAAAACTCCTCCTTGCGCTGCTGTTGGCCTCACGCAAGCTGCGGCACTACTTCCAAGGCCATCCCATCAAGGTCGTCTCAGCATACCCCTTGGAAAGGGTGTCGTGGTTCTAAGTCTGACAGTAGAAGTAGGGGTAGGTAAGGGAGAGGCGATGTCCTAGCTATGGAGCAGTTGTGAAGACAAAGGATATACGAGTTCAGGCCCTTCTCGGAGGAAGTAACAGCCCTACGTCTCGGAGCCCTGAGGCGGTCGAGTGGATTATGAGTATGAGTATTACAAGAATCTGAACCCTTCTATCTGTGGAGGGGGGTGGCTTATATAGAGTGCGCCAGGACCCCAGCCAGCCCACATAATGGAGGGATTAAAGTACATTAAGTCAGGGGGGTTACTGGTAACGCCACTCATAAGGCGCTTTAACTATCATTAAGTCTATTCAATAGCAAACCGTTGCGCTGCGGAGTGCCTTCTGACCTTCTGGTGGTCGAGTGAGTCTTCATGGTCGAGTGAGTCTTCCATGGTCGAGTCCTTCCAGTCCGGTCGAGTGAATTCCTCTTTGGTCGACTGGAAGATGATCTCTTCTACGAGTGTCCTTGGGTAGGACGTTTAGGTCAGGCCTATGACCCTACCCTAGGTACATGAATCCATCATTAGCCCCCGAATGGATTGAGGCTTGAGTGAAGGAGGAGTTGACGTTGTTTCCGACTGCCTTTTGCATACTGGCTACGTGTTGTCTTGGATCAAGATCTTCTCTATTGATAACAAGAAACTTTCCTTCAGTCGACTTGATCCATTCTTGTTCTTTAGTCGAGTGACTTCCTTTGCTATTCCCGAGCAACGGATCGCAGGAAATCTCGCACTTGACAGACTGATCTGTCGCTCGCGGATCTCGCGGGATACGAAATTTGGGGAAGCGCGAAACGGAACGGACTGCGGCGCTTGGATGGGACGTAACAGGGGCGCCTCGATCTCGCGCCGCTTTTTCCGCCACGATCGCGTGAAGCGCGGCTGCTCGATATGATTGGATTGCTTGGGTCCACCTGTCATCCACTCGGAAGGATGCTATAAATGTAACTCCGGAGGCTTATGCCTGATACCTTGTTCTTCCTCCTTAGTTCTCTCCGTCTCGCTCTCCGCCACCGCTGCTGCTCTCTTGCCATCTCCTCCTTGCGCACTCACGGGCGCCATGGGCAAAGAGAAGACGGCGATGTTGGGAGCGCCAAGAAGGCGCGGCGGCGGAGAAAGCGTCGGCGCCGAGAAGGCAAAGGGAGATCTACCGGTCGCGGTGGTTCCTCGTCGAGATCCAAACTGCCGAAAAGGCTGGGTCCAGCGGATCGATCGATCGACCATCAAGGAGAAGGATCTCCTCGATATGGCCGACGACGGATTGATTCCCCACGGCGCCATGAGACTTCTGGCGAGTGGCAGCCTCAACTGAAGAGGGTGAGTCGTGCTTTTGGCCACCCATGTCGACCGAGGTTTTTCGTTGCCGCCGAGTGTCTTCTTTCGGGGTTTTCTGAATTTCTTCGGAGCCCAGCTCCACCATTTTACTCCAAACTCCATCGCATACCTTGCCGCGTTTGTGTCTATGTGCGAAAACTTCTGGGTTGTCGACCGCACTGGGGTTTGTTCAAGTACATCTTCACGTGTCGCTCTCGGTCGTGAAGAAGGCAAGCCCCGTGACGAGAAGACCCAAGTAGTCCAGATGTGTGGTGGTTTAGGGTCCAGTTGAGGAACAAAAGCACCTTCCTCGCTATGTCTTTTCCCGAGTCGGTCCGGGGCTGGCAATCGACCTGGTTCTATTGCGGAATGAGACGACGCCTTGGGCGATCGATCGCCTTCTGAATTCACCATGAGTCGAGTGAATAGACCCTCCTCCTGAAGGTGGTTCGGAAGAGAGGACGAAGTGAAGATCTTGATGGACGCGTGGTGCAGCTGGTTAGGGACGGAGGACCGGCATGGACCTCTGGAGGTTTTTCTTCGAGGCGATCCAGCCCCTTGAGGCCCGGAGTCACTCAGATGTGGCTATATCGCGGCATCAAGGCGAGACTCGCGCCCACCCGGAGGCGATCGGCGATCATTGTAGTGGAAAGATGGATGGCTGCGATCACTGGGAACAAGGACAATCCTCGAGGATCTCGGAGGATTTCTCCACTTGATCGTGACAGCGTTCCAGATAAGGTACACTTGCTCTGTTTTCCGTTGTATATCTGTCGAGTGTGTTTCTGTAATTTGGTCGACTGAACTCTGCTTCGATACTTCCAGGCCCTCACCGAGCTATACTCAATGCCCAACAGCGCCCAGATTCCGACTGAGGAGGGGGAAGCCAGTGGAGGCGAGAGCCAGGAAGAGTGGGATTCAGACGCTGCAGGAGATGACGACGACGATGATGATGATGATGAGGATGATGATGACGAGGATGAAGAGGAGGAAGTCGCACCACCGCGCTTGGAAAGGCGGTCAAAACTTGTGCACGACCCTTCGGCTGAACGCGGTAAGGAGTCGCGGTCGTCTCGCAATCGACCAAACGCCTCGGACCGCTTCTCCGGTGCCGACTGAGAAAGCGCCAAAGCAGTCGAAGGTAGTTCCGTCGAGGACAACCAAGCCTCTGCCAAAAATGAAGGTGTCCATCCCCACCATCTCAGGGTAAACATATTGCTTAAGTCTTCTTGCTCTATACAAATTTTGTCTCTGGTTGATACTTGAATCGGTCGATTGATTCCTTGGGTTTTCAGCGCTGCGACTTCCGAAACCTCAGCTAAGGCCGAAGACCATGAGATGGAGGACGCCGCCACCTCAAATCCTGGTACTATATCCTTAATTTTTGTTCTTAGTCGACTGACCCAAGATTTCTGACTTTAACTCTTTTCTGAAGCTCCAACC
Organism: Aegilops speltoides; assembly: GCA_021437245.1. Taxonomy (NCBI): domain Eukaryota; kingdom Viridiplantae; phylum Streptophyta; class Magnoliopsida; order Poales; family Poaceae; genus Aegilops; species Aegilops speltoides. The sequence goes on along the minus strand of CM038144.1, from coordinate 475,258,279 downwards.
AATGACATCATCACTCTTCCTGACGACGATGATGAAGATGAGGAGCCATTGAGGACTAGGAGGAGCAGGAAGGTATCTACTGGCAAGAAAGCCCAAGGTGTGACGGTGCCCGAGACCGTTGTGACGGAAGGAGAGGTCGGCTTTTCGACATACCGTGTCCTTCAGCGAATACCGACGAGTGCTCGCCCACTTCGCCGAAAGTGCTGGACAACCTTCGATCTTCACCACGCACCACGCCCCGGAGGACCAGGCCGATGTCTGCTAAGGAGGCGATCCGTCAAGCAGGATCATGATGGAGCGGTGAAGATCGCCGATGCAAGTCAAGCGACTTACGATGCTAGCTCGCCCTTGAGCAATGTTCAGTCATCGACCACCACCGCTACTGTTAGGATATGCTATCAAAACTTTTCTTTCTCGAATTCATAGCAGTCACCCACTAGGTGTGTTGGTAAAAAACTCCGTGTTGGCGGGGCATCGCTGAGTGCACCGTTGGTGTAGTCCCCAAGGCTAAGGTCGATCACTGGCAAATCGGTCTTAGGCTTACTAAGTAGATGTTGATCATTATCCGAATGGAACGAATGGGTTTACGAGACCGGTGGGGGCACGCTGAGTGCACCCACCGGTGTAGTCCCCGAGGCGTGGTCGATTGCTTTGGCGATTGATTACGATCGAAGAAGTTTCGATCGATCGGTCGACTCGCTCTTTTTTTTTTTCTTGGTCGGTGGTCGACTATGTCTTGAATAAGACCCGTGGGGGCACGCTGAGTGCACCCATCGGTGTAGTCCTCGAGACTACGGTCGAATGCTTGCATTCGATCGTAGTCTTAGAAACGCACCATTCTTCTTTATTCACTCGAAGTGGATTATCTCGATATTTTTGCAATCGATTCTTCAGAGAAATCTTGTGATCTTGCGGACGCTATGCTGAATCGAGCGAAGCATATTCAGCTCGAGTTGGACTTGAAGCTAGTGCAGGAGAATCGTGAAGGCTAAGGAGGAGACCAAAGGTATGTTTGGTGAGATTTGACGACTCTTTTCTCCCTCATTTGCTTCAAGCTTGACTTTGCTGCGATTCTGTGCAAGGTGAAGGAGGCCCAAAGGAAGAAAGAGCTTGAGCTGCTCGAGAAGATCAAGCTTGCTGATGAAAAACTGGCCTCAGTCGCCAAGCTCGAACAGGATAACGCCAATCTGAAGGCTGCTCTGGCCACTGCCAGCAAGGATGTTGAACGAATGAAGGCTGATAAGAAGAATCTGACTGAGAAGGTCCTCCAAATGGCTGGGAAGAAGAACGAGCTGGAAAGCTTCTTGGGTGGTCTTGCTAAGAAATTGTTCCTTAAGCTCGAAGGTAACGTTCTTCACTCGACCAATTCTTCCAACTGTTATGTTCCCATTCGACTGTTTTCCTGATTCGGGGTTTTGTCCTTGCAGAGTTCTACCGCAACTTTGAAGAAGAAACCAGCCAGCTGGAGACGAACCTTGACCCTGTCAATTCTCCGGTGAACGATGAAACTGCCATGAACATCTTCCGACTGGAGTCCCGTGTTCTTCTTTGTCGTGGATTATCTCGCAAGATCGAAGGTTGCTACGCCCCGCATCGACTCGACGCTCGCCCCAGTGAGACACTCCAAAATGACCTCGAGTCATTGATGGCTCGATTAAACGCCGCCCCGACCGAGTGCAAGAGTGGAAGAAGTCTTGACTCGGTGCGGTGCGACGCCGCCTACAATAATGCAGCGCGAGTCCATTGCAAGGATGCTCGAGAAGATAAGCTGGCGGCTCTCCGAGTGTCCAACACCAAAAAGCACGACTTCAGGACCTTCATGGAGACTTTTATTGCTGCTGCTACGCGGATTGCCGACGGATTGACCTTGACGAGTTCGTTGTTTCCATCCATCCCTCCACGGGAGGGTAAAAACTTTCCTTGATCTTAAATTTGCCTCGGTATGCCGAGTGGAGTTGTAACCGATAAAACTTTAACAGGCTTAGCGCCTGAGCACTCTCGGTTATTTTAGGTGTCGACCTAAATTTAGATTGGATGTTTGGAAATGATTGCTCTCGGCTTGAATTGCTCTTTGCAGGTTAATCAGCGAGACGCCTACTGCAGTCGACTTATTCCTTAGGCGAGCACTGAGCTGCAGCTAAGCCCCCGAGTGAGAGGTTTGTTCTTCATTCGGTAGGATTTCTTTTATCTTAGGCGAGCACTGGGCTGCAGCTAAGCCCCCGAGTAGGAGGTTTGCTCTCCACTCGGTAGGATTTCTTTTATCTTAGGCGAGCACTGGGCTGCAGCTAAGCCCCCGAGTGGGAGGTTTGCTCTCCACTCGGTAGGATTTATTTTATCTTAGGCGAGCACTGGGCTGCAGCTAAGCCCCCGAGTGGGAGGTTTGCTCTCCACTCGGTAGGATTTCTTATATCTTAGGCGCAGCACTGGCTGCAGCTAAGCCCCGAGTGAGAGGTTTGCTCTCCACTCGGTAGGATTTCTTTATCTTAGGCGAGCACCGGGCTGCAGCTAAGCCCCGAGTGGGAGGTTTGCTCTCCACTCGGTAGGATTTCTTATACCTTAGGCGCAGCACTGGCTGCAGCTAAGCCCCGAGTGAGAGGTTTGCTCTTCACTCGGTAGGATTTCCGTTGTATTTGTGTCGAAGCTCGGAGAAGAGGGTCGCAGTCGACCGGCACTTCGTCTTCCTTGCAATCGCGCATCATACTTATGGTGTAGCTCGGAGGAGAGGGTCGAAGTCGACCTGCACCTCGTTTTCCTTGCTAATATACTTTATACTTAGGCGAGTCCTTGGACTGCAGCTAAGCCTCCGAGTGGAAGTCTGGCTTACCACTCGGTAGGATTTTTAATAACTTAGGCGAGCACTGAGCTGCAGCTAAGCCTCCGAGTGGAAGTCTGGCTTACCACTCGGTAGGATTTTAATAACTTAGGCGAGCACTGAGCTGCAGCTAAGCCTCCCAGTGGAAGTCGGCTTACCACTCGGTGGGATTTTAATAACTTAGGCGGCGGTTCGCAGCTAAGCCTCCGAGTGGAAGTCTGGCTTACCACTCGGTAGGATTTGTAAAAAACTTAGGCGGAACGGATTCGCGACTAAGCCACCCACTGAGGGAGGTGAAAATTTTACTCGACGAAAAATAAAGAGTGACAAAAATTATGAAGGAATTATGACACTATTACTTCAAAGCTCGTGAGCTACATGAGTATTTTATTACAACTCTTCTGAGTGGAAAAAACCTTAAGTGTAAAACGGGCGGAGCAGATCCGCATTCCAAGCTCGGGGCTCATCGATATTGTGTTCGACATTGTAGAGACGATATGCTCCATTGTGGAGAACCTTTGTGACAATGAAGGGACCTTCCCAGGAGGGAGCAAGCTTATGTTGCTTCTGCTGATCCACCCGAAGGACCAGATCTCCTTCCTGGAAGGCTCGACCCCTCACATTTCTGGCGTACAGGCGGCGCAAGTCTTGCTGGTAAATGGTCGAGCGGATCAGAGCCATTTCCCTTTCCTCTTCCAAGAGGTCGACTGCATCCTGACACACTTGCTCAGCTTCTGCTTCATTATAAAGTTCAATTCGTGGAGCATTGTGAAGGAGATCACTCGGTAAAACTGCTTCTGCCCCATAGACCAGGAAGAAAGGAGTTCTCCCAGTCGACCGATTAGGCGTGGTCCGCAAACCCCAAAGCACTGAAGGAAGTTCGTCGACCCAAGCTCCAGCCGCATGCTTGAGATCTCGCATCAATCGGGGCTTCAGACCCTTGAGGATTAATCCGTTGGCTCGTTCTGCCTGTCCGTTCGACTGTGGATGGGCGACTGAAGCATAGTCGACTCGTGTGCCTTGGGAGTTGCAGAAATCCTTGAATTCTTCCGAGTCAAAATTCGACCCATTGTCCGTGATAATACTGTGCGGGACTCCATACCTGAACGTCAACCCTCTGACGAAGGAAACAGCAGATACCAAACATCAAGTTTTTTGATTGGCTTAGCCTCAATCCACTTGGTGAACTTGTCGACTGCTACCAGTACATGCGTGAAACCGCTCCGACCTGTTCGCAAGGGACCGATCATGTCCAACCCCACACCGCAAAGGGCCGACGAGTGGAATGGTCTTCAAGGCTGACGCAGCTTGTGTGACATATTGGAGTAGAACGGCATCCTTCGCACTTGTCCACTATTTCTTTCGCCATCTCATTTGCCCTTGGCGATAAAATCCGGCTCGGTATGCTTTGGCTACAATGGTCCGAGAGGACGCATGGTGACCACAGGTCCCAGTGGATGTCATTGAGTATGACTCGACCTTCTTCCGGCGTTATGCATTTTGTCCGACTCTCGCCGGGCTTTCTCTATAATTGCCCATTGATAACGGTAAAGGCTTTGGATCGACGAACGATCCGCCGAGCCTCTTCCTCATCCTCTGGGAGTTCCTTTCTAATATATCGCAATGTATGGAATTGTCCAATCGGGAGTGACCACTAAAACTTCCATGACCAAGTCGACCACTGCCGGGACCTCAACCTCAGTCGAGTCCGAGGCACTCTTGGGTTGCGGAGCTTCCTCTGTGAAGGGATCTTCTTTGACTGACAGAGTGTGTATATGTTCCAAAAACACACCACTCGGAATGGCTTCTCTCTTGGACCCTATCTTCGCCAGATCATTTGCTGCTTGATTTTTCAGTCGGGGGATGTGATGGAGTTCCAACCCCTCAAACTTCTTTTCCAGCTTCCTCACTGCATTGCAGTATCCAGTCATAGCTGGGCTTCTTACGTCCCACTCCTTCATCACTTGATTGACCACTAGATCTGAGTCGCCATAAACCATCAGGCGACGGACGCCGAGTGAGATGGCCATGCGCAATCCATATAGAAGAGCCTCGTACTCTGCCTCATTGTTGGAGGAATCAAAGTGAATCTGGAGCACATACCTAAGCTTATCTCCTCTGGGGGAAACCAGAACAACCCCAGCACCAGAACCATTCAGCATCTTGGAGCCGTCAAAGAACATGGTCCAATGCTCGAGTGAACTTCGATCGGTTGTTTGTTGTTCAATCCACTCGGCAAGGAAATCCGCTATAGCCTGGGACTTAATGGCTTTCTTTGCCTCGAATTTGACATCAAGGGGAAGAAGTTCAATCGCCCATTTCGCCACTCGACCGGTTGCGTCTCTGTTATGCAAGATCTCTGATAAAGGGCGTCGATTTAATCGTGATAGAATGATCGAGAAATAATGAGCAACCTTCTTTGTGGTCATGTATATACCATACACAAGCTTCGATAATGAGGATATCTCTGCTTGGATGGAGTCAAGACTTGGACAAATAATACACCGGGCGCTGAACTTTGAAGGCCTTTCCTTCTTCTTCCGCTCGACCGTAAGCCTGAAATCGACAACTTGTCCGATGGCTGCAATGTAAAGCAACAGAGGCTCTTTGCTGATTGGAGCAGCAAGCACCGGCTGGGTGGAGAGCAGAGCTTTTAGCTCGGCAAGCGCTGCATCGCTTCCGAGTCCACTCGAACTTGTCGGCCTTCTTCATCATCGGTAAAGAGGTAATGCCTTTTCACCGAGTCGTGAGATGAATCAACTTAAAGCGCCAAGCATCCAATAAGCTTCGACGGCGTCGTGCACTCGCACCGTATGCGTTTCATTAGGAGAATAGTGCCGATCTTCTCTGGGTTAGCGTCGATCCTCGTTCGAAGCGAAAACCGAGTAACTTCCCACGGGAACTCCGAATGTGCACTTTGACGGATTGAGCTTGATATCGCACCTTACGAGGTTGGCAAATGTTTGGCGAGGTCGGCAAGCAGGTCGGAACCTTTTCGCGACTTAACGGCGATATCATCCATATACGCTTCCACATTCCGATCGATTTGAGTGAGAAGACACTTCGAATCATTCGCATAAATGTGGCTCCGGCATTCTTGAGGCGAATGGCATGGTGATATAGCGAAGCACCGAATGGAGTGATGAAAGCTGTTTTATTTCATCGGGTCCATCTGCACGGATCGATGATACCGGAATATCGTCTAAAAGACAATCTCTCACACCCCGCGGTCGAGTCAACAATTTGATCGATGCGAGGGAGAGGAAAATGATCCTTCGGGCAGGCCCGATTAATGTGCTTAAAATCAATGCACATGCGGAGTGAATTATCCTTCTTGGGGACCATGACAACATTAGCTAACCACTCGGAGTGGTAAATCTCTCGGATAAATCCTGCCGTCAATAGTCGAGCCACTTCTTCACCAATAGCTTTTCTCTTCTGGACGGCGGACCGCTGAAGATGCTCTTTGACTGGTTTTTGACTTGTCGACTCGGAGGCGATGCTCGGCCAGATTCGACAGGAACACGGCATGTCGGTGGCTTCCATGCAAAATGTCCCGATTCTCACGGAGGAACCGGATGGCGCTTCTTCCTATTTCGAGTCGAGTGTTGTGGATATGTGGGTCGGGCTGCATCGGGATCGATCGGATGAATATGAACCGACTTTGTCTCACGGATGATTTGAATGCGACTCGTGGCTGGCTTCTTAGATCGTAGCAAATCACTCGGATCTGCGTTTTGCATGTACTCGTCGAATTCGACCGCTGTCACTTGGGAGTCGGCAATCTTGAGCCCTTCCGAAAGCACTCTTTCGCCTTCTTCGATCGCGGTGGCGGTGATCACTCCCTTGGGTCTGGCATTTTCAGTTTGAGGTACACGTAGCATGGTCGAGCCATGAATCGCGTGCGTGGGCGGCCTCCCCAAAATGGCATGGTATGCACTCTGAAAATCCACAACCTCAAAGGTCAACTTTTCTTTGCGGAAGTGCTTGGAATCACCAAAACCACGTCCGGGAGGGCTATTTGGCCGAGTGAGTTGGCCTTCTTCCTGGTATGACTCGTGGAAACTCATATTCTTTGGCGCTCAATCGGGACATCGGAATGCCCATCCCTTTCAAAGTATCCGCATATAACAAATTCAGCCCACTACCACCATCCATCAGCACTTTTGTCAGTCGAGTGCCTTCGACAACTGGATTGACCACTAACGCTTGCCGCCCAGGGGTGGCAATGTGAGTCGGGTGATCAGATTGGTCGAATGTGATGGGTGTCTGGGACCACTTTACATAACTTGGCTTAACTGGGGCAACCATATTCACCTCCCGGTTGATGACTTTCAGTCGACTTTTGCTTTCCACATCCGCGAAGATCATCAGTGGAGTTGACATGCGGTATTCCTCCTCATCGTCCTCTTTATCTCCGCCTTGTCGCTCCTTCTCCTTGTCCTTAGACTGTTTTCCTGGAAACTTTGGATCAGAGTCGACATTGCGCAGTGGTGTGCGGGTAAATAATGTTGCCCTCTTCATCCTTCTTCGTGTGAATATGGCATGGCATATCCATCACGTCATTTCCTTCTTTATCTTTCACTTTCTTCGGATTCCAGGATCCTTTGGGCTTCCCCTTGAACTTCCCCTGAGTGACGGCCAGGGCCTCTCCAGGAGCTGCTGGCTCGGCTTTTCGTTTCTGCTTCCGACTGGAATTTCCCTTCTCCGACTGGCTTGGCTTGTACTTGCCGCTTCGGAGTCGGTCTTCTTCCTCGCCATTGGCGTATTTGCTAGCAATCTCCATCATTCGACTCAAGGTCATGTCCCCGGTTCGACCAAACTTCAGACTTAATTCTCTGTTTTTAACGCCATCTTTGAAGGCGCAAACCGCTTGATGGTCGGACACATTTTCCACAGTATTGTGCAAGGTAATCCATCTCTGAATGTACTCTCGGAGAGTTTCATTGGTCTTCTGCACACAAACTTGCAGCTCTGTCAAACCAGCCGGTCGCTTGCAAGTCCCTTCAAAAGTCCTGACGAACACTCGGGACAAATCTTCCCAAGTATATATCTTTGCTTTGTGAGGTAATTGACTCAGCCATGCTCGCGAGAACCTTCCAACATGAGGGGCAAATGCTTCATGGCTACCTCATCATTCCCACCACTAATCTGAACAGCCACTCGGTAATCCTCGAGCCAAGTTTCGTGCTTAGATTCCCAAATGAACTTGCCGACCTCGCCGCTAATCTGAAATTGGGGGATCATGCGGCTCGATAGCCTGCTAAAACACTCCGGACCGAGACATGCACTCGATCGCTAGTGGGTGCATCCTCTCGGTCCGCCTCGATGGGCTCTGTTCGGCCGACCAAGCCTTGCACGATAATGGATCGTGCATCAAAGCTCGGTTCCACAGGGTCAGCTGGAACCCTTCGCCTATCTTGAATCGTCAGTCTCGTCATCTTGCCGCCGAGGCGTCGACCCTTCCCTCGGAGGAAAGGGCATTCGGCGCTGTCATCTCGGTCGAATCGGTCTCCGAGCTGCTCGCCGGTTGTCGCGCCCTTCCCGCCTTGTGGAGGCGATCTGGGGCTGTGAGCCGATGGATGTTGTTCGCAGCGACGGATCGATTGTGAATCTGTTGCGCGATCGCGACACGGCTGAGTTCTCGTCACCGCCGGAGTAAATCTACGATCTGTTGCAAGCCTCTTCCACTTCATTGGGATGGCTGGATGGACTCTGCGCTATGCGAAAGGCGGTGCTAAATTCTGAACTGGCGGCGGTATACCGAGTCGGCGGGAAGAGCCGACGCCGACCGCTTCGTGGAGTCGTTGCAAGGCCGCCGTCGAGTGCTCGCTGAAGATTCTCGAGCGAGCACGTTCAGCCACATTGGCCAAACGATGCTTCCTCCAAGGCACGAGCCTCGGGGTCTCTCCGCGATAGGAGTATGTAGTGCATCCATGTTCTGCGACGAAGCTCTTCTCTCTCGCAGAGAGTCGAGTGTCTCGGGCTGGTACTCCTCGTGTTCTTGTACGGGATCTCCTCCTCCGCGACCCCACCGCCATGGGCGGGAGGAGGATCGCGAGGGCCGTCGACCATGAGGATCTCCGCCGCTGGATCACTGCTATCACACTCGGATGCGCTTTCACGGAGCCAGTCGACAGATCGAACAAAGCCAGAGGGATTCGTCGGGCTCGATAGCGCGACACAGGCGGTGGCTGTCTGGCGAGCCACCGCGTGTTTCACCCACCGCTGAAGTCTCGACGACCAGGCGCTTATGCTGGTGGGAGAGGCGGGCGGGCGGCCGATAGGGGAGTCGACCGACACGGGTCGACGGTTGCCGCAGCAGTAACGCCGCGAACACATGCACGAAGTGCGTCGCCCATGGACGGGAGCGCTCGATGTCAAGAGGGGCCTCCTGGAGCCATGCGGAGTCGTCGGCGACAAAAGTGAGAGCACCGAGACGGATCTCGTGCCCCTCACCCAAAACTCCAGCAGATCATCATGATGAAGGTACTGGAATACTGCAACTCCTCCACAAATCACTAAAACACCTGCCCCAAGGTGGGCGCCCTCCGTCGTGGTTCTAAGTCGACAAAGAGAAGTAGGGGTAGGTAAGGAGAGGCGATGTCCTAGCTATGGAGCAGTTGTGAAGACAAAGGATATCTGAGTTCAGGCCCTTCTCGGAGGAAGTAACAGCCCTACGCCCTCGAGCCCCGAGGCGGTCGAGTGGATTATGAGTATGAGTATTACAAGAATCTGAACCCTTCTATACGTGGAGGGGGTGGCTTATATAGAGTGCGCCAGACCCCAGCCAGCCCACATAATGGAGGGATTAAAGTACATTAAGTCAGGGAGTTATCGTAACGCCTCATAAGGCGCTTTTAACTATCATTAAGTCTATTCAATAGCAAACCGTTATGCGCTTGAGGAGTGCCTCGACCTTCCGGTGGTCGAGTGAGTCTTCATGGTCGAAAGTGAGTCTTCCATGGTCGAGTCCTTCCAGTCCGGTCGAGTGAATTCCTCTTTGGTCGACTGGAAGATGATCTCTTCTACGAGTGTCCTTGGGTAGGACGTTTAGGTCAGGCCTATGACCCTACCCTAGGTACATGAATCCATCAAAGGGTACTCAGGAGCCCCAACTCGGCTGGAAGAGTCGTTGAGTGGAACATTGAGCTGCAAGCATTTCAGCTAGAATTTAGCACGACCAGAGTCATCAAGGGGGCTGCGCTTGCAGACTTCATGGCGGAATGGGTAGAGGCGCCAGGCTTCGAGGCTGGCGAGGATCGATCACTTTCCCCGGGAAGCGAGGCACCGGACGGCTGGATCATGTACTTCGACGGGGCGTTCCCCCAACACGACGCGGGGGCTGGTGCGGTGCTCGTATCTCCCACTCAAGACAAGCTCTACTACGCCGTACAACTCTGTTTCCAGCACGGAGAAAAGGTCTCCAACAACATAGCAGAGTACGAAGGCCTGATAGCAGGCCTGAAAGCCGCAATCGCCTTGGGGGTGAAGCGCCTCACCATCAAGGGTGATTCGCAACTCCTCGTCAATTTCTCCAACAAGGTGTACGAGCCGAAGGACGAGCACATGGAATCCTACCTCGCGGAGGTCCGCAGGATGGAGGAGCAGTTTTGGGGACTGGAGATGCAGCATGTGCCTCATGGCACCAATCAAGAGGCTGATGACATCGCCAAGAGGGCATCCATGCAGCTACCTCAGGAGCCTGGCGTCTTCGAGGAGCGACTCTTCAAGCCCTCGGTGACGCCATCACTGCCAAGCACGATGTAGCCTTGGGAAGAGCTACCCCAGCCGCCTACCTCGGGAGCCCCGCTTTGCGGCCCAGCCTCAGGGGCACGCCTGCTCCTGGTGTTGGAGTCTCAGGAAGGATGCTGGATCGCAGAGCTCAGGAACTACCTGACACAAGGGACCTTGCCGGAGAAGGAGGAGGAAGCGGAGCATGTGGAGCGGCAGGCCATGGCCTACTGCATCAAGGATGGAGAGCTCTACCGGAGACGACCAAATGATGTGTCCCTACGTTGCATTTCCAGAGAGCAAGGGAAGGAGCTGCTGGCAGACATACACGGTGGAGACTGTGGGCATCACTCGTCATCACGGATCCTCGTTGGCAAGGCGTTCCGCAGCGGGTTCTATTGGCCCACAGCACTCAATGACACCGTGGAGCTGGTGAAGGCTTGTGAGGCCCGCCAATTCCATGCCAAGCAGATCCATCAGCCGGCGGGAGGTCTGCAGACTATACCCCTCTCATGGCCATTCGCAGTCTGGGGGCTGGATATCCTGCGCCCGTTCCCTCGGGCGCCAGGGGGCTATCGCTACCTCTACGTCGCCGTGGACAAGTTCACCAAGTGGGCTGAGGTGGAAGCTGTCCGCACCATCCCCGCAGGCTCTGCAGTCAAGTTCATTAAGGGCCTCGTGAGCCGATTCGGGGTGGCTAACCGCATCATCACCGACAATGGTTCGCAGTTCACTAGTAACCTCTTCAAAACATATTGTGCTAACCTTGGAACGCAGATATGCTATGCTTCAGTAGCGCACCCCCGGAGCAACGGTCAGGCTGAGCGAGCAAATGCAGAGGTCCTGAGGGGCCTCAAAACCAGGACCTTCAAGAAGAAGCTGGAGGCCTGCGGCAGGGGCTGGTACGACGAGCTCCAGTCCGTGCGGTGGTCTATCCGCACGACCGCGGCCAAACCAACCGGCGAGACTCCGTTCTTCCTCGTCTACGGAGCTGAGGTAGTCCTTCCTCATGAGGTCAGGCATCATTCCGCACGGGTCCTGGCGTTCGATGAGGCGCAGTAGGACGCCATGCGGGGGATGGACCTCATGCTAGGGGAGGAACACCGTCAAGAGGCCGCACTGCAAGCGGCCAGGTATCAACAGGCACTGCGGCAATACCACTGGTGCAACATCCGCCCCAGGACACTTGAGGTAGGGGACCTCGTGCTCAGGCGGGTTGTAGGACCTTGAAGTATGTCTAGAGGGGGGGGGGGTGATTAGACTACTTGACCAATTAAAAACTTAACCTTTTCCCAATTTTAGAGTTTGGAAGATTTTAGCTACTTTAGGACTAGTCAAGCAATCATCACACTATTCAAACAAGCATGCAAAGAGTATATAGGCAGCGGAAATTAAAGCATGCAACTTGCAAGAAAGTAAAGGGAAGGGTTTGGAGGATTCAAACGCAATTGGAGACACGGATGTTTTTGGCGTGGTTCTGATAGGTGGTGCTATCGTACATCCACGTTGATGGAGACTTCAACCCACGAAGGGTAACGGTTGAGCGAGTCCACGGAGGAATCCACCCACGAAGGGTCCACGAAGAAGCAACCTTGTCTATCCCGCCATGGCCGTCGCCCACGAAGGACTTGCCTCACTAGCGGTAGATCTTCACGAAGTAGGCGATTTCCTTGCCCTTACAAACTCCTTGGTTCAACTCCACAATCTTGTCGGAGACTCCCAAGTGACACCTAGCCAATCTAGGAGACACCACTCTCCAAGAAGTAACAAATGGTGCGTTGATGATGAACTCCTTGCTCTTGTGATTCAATTGATAGTCTTCCCAACACTCAACTCTGTAACGACCCGAACCTGATAAGATTCGATGTCTCTGTGCTCATAGTGCTAGTCCCTGGATCAACTCGCTAGCACACACAGTACATATGAATATCAAATAACAAGTGCATCATTTAACATAACGTATGATCCAGAAGTTATAAAGTATTACAAACTGAATAGCACATGGCTAACTTATTCAATAATAACAGCGGAAAGGTAGCATAATCAACGATGAGTCCATCAATGCCCACTGAAGAACATGTTGAGTGAAGACTCGCAACCCTACTGTATCTCACTGATCATCTGAAAATCCTGCAACATGATAAGTTGCAGCCACAAGGGTCAATACATTGAATGTATTGGCAAATCACACAATATGATATAGCAAACCTACATCCACAAAGCAATGTATGACAAACGAACACACTAGTTTGGAGAAGAATGTCTTCACCTACCTCCACTACCTGAACTCACAACCGTCTCTAATTTACTCGCCCAAGATAACCCAAAGATTCTAAATAAACATGACAAGAACTTCAGAAGTATGTCTCAAGTGCGCTCTGTCAGTGGCGCATTCTCTACGAACAATAGAGCGCTCTGCCAAGGACGCATTCACCTGATTTAAGTTCCAAAAACTAAACCTCGCCTCAAGTGCACTCTGTCAATGGCGCATTCTCTAGGGACAATAGAGCGCTCTGCGAGTGACGCATTCACCTGGTTAATAATCCCGAGCCTACGGCTATAAACACTCCCACTTTCATGGATCACTCGACATATGCCCACGTCTATCATAGCAAGTTGATCACACCAGAATATGACAACACAGAACATACATATCAAAACCAAGCACATGTCATAGCATAAAAATCACACATGCATAGCAGAATATAGGATGAGCAAAATCAAAATTGCAAACTTGCCTTGAACGGTGTTGAAGTACTCTAACAATTAACTCCGATCCGCTTCACACCCCGGACAATCTATACGTTTAACGGAGGTAACGATAAATAAACTATGCTCACATAACACTAAAATAAAGTAAACAACAACGAATTCAAATAAAGACTTAAATAACAGAACATAACAGTAGGTATATATTAACTACATGCTAGTAGGATCACAATGCAAAAATAATCAACTAATTTGGATCAACAGTTTGAAAGATATAGCCTCCAGAAGTTTGAATTCAAATTTAAACAAATTCAAATTTGAACTATTCAAAAATGTGAAACTTTGGTTCCACAATATTCTCCAGGTCACTATGAGTACACAGGAAAAAGAATCAATGAATTTGGAGTTATGGATCTCAAGATATACCTAAATGAACATTTGATATGGAATCTGCCAAAATATATTGTGTCAAAATAGATTTATGGAAGAACTGCTGCGGCAGCTGTGGATGTGGCACGTGGCGGGTTTCTAATGGCTGTTACCTGTCCGCTGGGAGGCTTAAACGGCGAACGGCCACACCATAGAGAAAAGCGGTTCGGCAGAAAAAAAAAACATCTGCCATCCACTATCAGCAGTTGGATGGAGATCGGACGGCTAAGGGCGGCTTACGGAGTTAACGAGTTGGCGTCACCGAGTTGGAGAAGAACGACGCCGGCGGCTCGGGCGGCGATGGTGGCGCGTGTTCCGGTGGTCTCCAGACTCAAGAGGGTAGCGTACGGGACGCGGAGCTCTGCTGCGGTCTCGAAGAAATCCTCGGAGGCGTCGATGGCGAACGGGGTTGACGGCAGAGGATGGCTGGAGCTCGGGCGGTGGATGTGATCTTCGGATCAAGGTCCTTGCGCTCGGTTCGGTACTCCCCTGTGCGATACAGAGGGTCAAGGCGATAGAGGAGACCATGGCGAAATTAGCAGGAGCAAGAGGAGATGCTGGGACCCACTGTAGGCGACGGAAACGACGACGGCGGAGGCCAGCAGCGGTGGAACTCCGGCGAGATCGCGAAAACAACCTAGGGCACGGGAGTGTAACACCCCAGGAGGAGAGCGAGGGGAAGAGGATCCAGATCGCAGCGAGAGAGAGAGAGAAGAGATTGACTTGGAGAGGAAGAAGGAGGGGAATTGATTTCAGGGGAGAATGAGATTCAGAGTACACATCACACACGCCACACGCAGCCACAGCGCCAATATAACCCTCGTGACGCGACGCCACTTATGCGCGGTGGTGGGCCCACCAGCCAGCTCTTAGGCGCACTAACCACAGGTTAGGTGTGACATTCCTCCCTCCTTAAGCTGTGTCGTCTTCTTCTTCGTCAGCATCGTCGTCTTCCTCCGCCTCGGTCCACAGGGATGCCGCGGAAAGCGTTTGCGCAGCACGTCGTGGTCCTCCCATGTCGTCGGTGCTGTGTCGCCGGTGCCCCACCGAACCTTGATTTGAACCACCGGCGCGTCACCATGCTTCATCATGCGCCTGTCTAGGATGCGGGTCGGCATGAGGCTGTCGACGGAGAGGTCCGGCGCCTTGGGAAGTTCACCGTACACCGGCGTGTAGTCGGGGATGAAGGGCTTCAGTTGCGACACGTGAAAGACAGGGTGAACTTGGCTCTCTGGCGGCAGATCGAGCTTGTACGCAAGGGCGCCAATCTTCTCGGTGATCTTGAACGGGCCAAAGTATTTGAAGGCGAGCTTGGCGCACGGGCGATTGACCATCGAACGCTGCGCATACGGTTGGAGCTTGAGCAGCACTTGTTCGCCCTCTTGGAAGTGCCTCTCGGTGCGGTTATTGTCCGCGTTCTTCTTGAATCTGTGCTGAGCGCGCTCCAGCTGTGCGCGAATGTGCGCGGTGTGCGCCGCCCAGTCCAACTCCTCGCCAGCCGGCGCCGACTCCGCCCAAGAAGCCATGGCGCCCAGGTTCGCTTCTGTGCCGTAGAGAGCCTTGAAGGGGGTGCCTTGGAGTGACGCGTGGAAGGTGGAGTTGTACCAGAACTCCGCCATTGGCAGCCACCGGCGCCATTGGTGTGGCGAGTCGTGGACAGCGCATCGGAGGTACATCTCCATGCATTGATTCACCCGTTCGCTCTGGCCGTCGGTCTGAGGGTGATAGGCTGTCGAGTACAGCAGCTTGGTGCCTGCGCCCGCGAGCAGCTCCCGCCACAGGTGGCTCGTGAAGATCTTGTCGCGATCGGAGACGATGGACGCCGGAATGCCGTGCAGCTTCACCACGTTATCCCAGAAGGCGCGCGCCACCTGCTTGGCGTTGAAGGGGTGGCGGAGGGGAACGAAGTGGGCGAACTTAGTGAAGCGGTCGACGACCACCATGATGGTGTCGAATCCGTCAGAGCGCGGCAGCCCCTCCACGAAGTCCATGGTGAGATCCTGCCATGGCGCCGTTGGAATGGGAAGCGGGGCGAGGAGGCCCGGCGGCTTGAGATGCTCGTGCTTGGCCTGCTGGCACACGGTGCACTGCTGCACGAACTCGGCGACGTCGCGCTTGAGGCCGCGCCAGTCGAAGTGTTTGCGCACGCGCTGGTAGGTGGCAGTGGCGCCGGAGTGTCCACCCACCGCACTGCAGTGCAGCGCGGCGATTAATTTGGTGCGCAAGGCCGAATTGGCCCCGATCCAGAGACGCCCCTGGCGCCTGATGATGCCGCGGTAGAGCTCGAAGCCCTAATCGTCCGGGCTGTGGATCGCCAGTTGTTGCAGTCGGTCCTGGGCGTCGGCGTCCGTGGCATAGGAGTTGGCCACCTCCTGCACCCAGTCGGGCTGGCACGACGAGAGCGCGCCGATTGAACTGTTTGCCCACCCGCGAGAGCGCGTCTGCTGCGCCATTGTCCGGTCCCCTTCTGTACTGAAAGCGGAACTGCAATCCCACCAGCTTCGCCATTGCCTTGCGCTGGAGCTCTGTCTCCAGGTGTTGTTCGCCCAGATTGCAGAGAGACTTGTGATCCGTGATGATGTCGAAGGGGCGCGCGCAAATCTCGCCGCCACTTGTCCACGGCCATCATCACGGCGAGGAATTCCTTCTCGCACGTGGATAGCTTCGTTGCGACGCCGAGAGCCTTCTTTGAAGTAGGCGATCGGGTGCCCATCTGTCGGCGAGCACCGCATACGCCCGTGTCTGGCGTCTGTCTCGATCGTGAATGGCCGCGCAAAGTCTGGCAGGGCCAGGACTGGCGTGGTGACCATCGACTGCTTGAGCGTCTCGAACGCTGCTTGAGCTTGCGCTGACCAGGAGAAACCCTTCTTCGTCAGCAGTTGTGTGAGCGGCTTCGCGATGATGCCATAATGCGGAACAAATTTCCTGTAGTAGCCCGTGAGACCGAGGAAGCCGCGCAGCTCCGTTGCGTTCGTCGGCGTCGGCCACTGATCCATGGCCTGCGTCTTCTCCTTGTCAGTGGCCACGCCCTCCTTGGAGATCACATGACCCAGGTAGTCGATGTGGTCCGCGGCGAATGTGCACTTGGATTCCTTGACGAAGAGCTGGTGCGCTCGGAGCAGCTCGAAAACGAGGCGCAGGTGTTCCAGATGCTCCTCCATGGTGGCACTGAAGACAAGGATATCGTCAAGGAAGATGATGACAAACTTGCGGACATACTTACCAAACACGGAGTTCATCAGGCACTGAAATGTGGCAGGCGCGTTCGTTAGTCCGAACGGCATGACTCTGAACTGAAAGTGCCCATGGTGCGTTTTGAACGCCGTCTTGAGCTCGTCCTCCTCCCGCATCCTGATCTGGTGATAACCAGCACGCAAGTCCAGCTTTGAGAACACTGCAGCGCCGGCCAATTCATCCAGGAGTTCGTCGATGATCGGGAGGGGGAACTTGTTCTTGATGGTGGCGTCGTTGAGCCGGCGATAGTCGACGCAGAACCGCCAAGTGCCGTCCTTCTTCTTCACAAGCAACACTGGTGCGGCATATGGACTGACACTGTGTGTGATGACGCCCGAATCCAGCATCTCCTTAACTTGGCGCTCAATTTCGTCTTTCTGCAGTGGAGAGTAGCGATACGGGCGCGTGTTCGCGGGGACCGCGCCCTCCACCAGCGTGACAGCATGGTCATACTGGCGGTGCGGAGGAAGCCCTTTCGGTGCCGCGAACACATCGGCGAACTCCTCGAGCAGGTCTGCGAGCGGGGTTTGGCTTGCACACTTGCGCGCCGGTCGGCGAGCGCCGTTGCATGTGTCCACCATTGCCATGGCCCAAACTTCGTTCCCGGCCACCATCTTGCGAAGCTCTTCGGGTCCAACGGCCTTGATGGAGGTGGCCGGCTTGGTGGACACGCCGCGCAGGGTCACTTCTTCGCCGGCGTGCTGGAATTTCACCCACTTGTCCTGCCAGTGGCATGTCATTGGGCTGTTCTGGGCAAGCCAGTCCATGCCCAGGATGCCGTCGTAAGCGCCGATCTCTAGTTCGCGCATGGGTGTGTTGAATGTGTGACCCTGCATCCACCACTTGAGGCCGGTCACCCGACGCGTGCACGTGAGTTTGTCGCCGTTGGCCACCCGCACTTCTGTTGGCGGCATTGCTTCCGTGGCGAGGCCGAGACGATCGACGAACGCCTTGTTGACGAAGCTGTGGGTGCTGCCCGAGTCGAGCAAGAGGAGCATGACTTGGTTTCCGACGAGGGCGCGCAACCGGATCGTCGTGGTGGAGTCGGTGCCATCGAGCGCCTGTGATGAGAGGAGGCAGCACTCCGGCACGTCCGCGGCCGGAGCCGGAAGTTGCGCCGCTGGCCCCGGGTCGTCGAGCAGTTGCAGGGCGTGGATGGTGTCGTCGGAGAGCACCTCGCCGTGGTCGCCCACGTTGATGGTGAGCAACTGAGCGGGCTGGGCGCAGCGATGCTCTCTGGTGTACCGATCCCCACACTTGAAACAGAGATTGTTCGCTCGACGGAAGTCGCGTAGCTGTCTCTCCCGCGCGTACTCGTCGCCGTGGGCACGCGTCGGTGCGGCCACGGCGCGCTGTGGTGCGGCCGCAGCAGCGGTCGGAGGTGGTTGGCCAGCGGGTGTGATGCGGGGGCGTGCACGGCTCGTGCCCAATTCCTCCTCCTCAGAGCGCGCATAAGCACGGAGGCGCGTGATGCTTGACGGCGCAAGTGAAGACGCGGGCACGCAGTTCATCCTTCAGTCCGAGGAGGAATTGCGTGACGAAGAACTTGTTGTTGATGGACGGATCGAGCGCGAGCAAGTGATACATCTGCTCGTCGAAGGCGGCACGGTACTCTGCCACGGTTCCTGTCTGCCGGAGTTGTAGGAGCTTGTGCATCACCATCTCGAACTCGTCGGCGCCAAATTCCTCCAGAATTGCCGATGTAAACGCGTCCCAGGTGATGTGGCGATGCGATTGTCGGAACGCTTGGAACCAGTGCGCTGCTTGGCCGTCGATGTAGAGCGCGGCGGTGGCGACCCACTGGTGTGCAGCCACCTTGTAGAGCTCGAAGTAGGCTAAGCAGCGGTCCAGCCATAAGTACAGCGCCGTTCCGTCGAACTTGGGAAAATCATGCTTCGGGGGCTTGTGGTACTCGTTGGTGTGGTAGCCGGTCGGGGATGCGGTTGGAGCGGCGACGAACCCTCCCTGTGGCGGCACCGGAAGGAGGGGAGGGCGGTGATTGCCTAGGCGCGCGTGCGACGACGACGGTCGTGATGGATCTGGAGGTGGTGGTGGTTGCTGCGGTTGCGCGGGCTGATGGAGGTGCGTGGTGACCGAGCCTGCTGGAGGGGATCCTTCCGCCGTCTTGCGCGTGAGGTCGAGGTCCGCCTGCGTCAGATCGAGCTGCCGCGCGAGGCCGCGCATCTCCTGCGAGATCTGCGCGTTGAAGGCGGCCTGGAGCTCGATCTGCTTCTCGTGAGTCGCCTTCTGATCGTCGATCTTGGCGAGCAGCGACTCCAGCATCTTGGTGATGTTGGTGTTCCCCTCGTCCATGGCGGCCAGCACTTGCCGCGTCGCCGCCGAAGCCTTTGAAGGAGCCGTCGTCCTGCTCGAGAGGGTGTCGAACCCCGCGACGGATTTTGTGTGGTTCGCCGGAGCAAACCGCACCGGCGCGGTGGATGTTACCGACCCCCAAACAAGCGAGGAGCAAAAATTTTCGGCGGATTTGTGGCTCTGATTACCAGTTGTAACACCCCAGGAGGAGAGCGAGGGGAAGAGGATCCAGATCGCAGCGAGAGAGAGAGAGAAGAGATTGACTTGGAGAGGAAGAAGGAGGGGAATTGATTTCAGGGGAGAATGAGATTCAGAGTACACATCACACACGCCACACGCAGCCACAGGCGGCCAATATAACCCCTCGCACGCACGCCACTTGTCTGCCAGCTGGCTGGGCCCACCAGCCAGCTCTTAGGCGCACTAACCACAGGTTAGGTGTGACAGGGAGGCGGTGATTTTGGCAAAAATCGGAAGAGAAGAACGAGGGGATTATTTATATGGAGTCAGGACAAGGCGAGGGGCAGCAGATCGATCGAATCGATCGAAGGATTCAGATCGGACTCGTTGTCCAGGAAGAACACGGCTGAGATGGGAGATGACAGGCGGGCCAGAGCAGACAGCGGGAGAGAGCTGAGAAGAAGAAAAAAACAAGAAAGAGAGGGAGCTGCGGGTTGGGCTGCGGCTGCGCTGAAATGGGCCGACGGGCTAGTTCTCTCACATAGGCTTAAGGCCATGAAAGCGGAGGATAGAGAAGGTCGCGGCTGTGCAGGCCCATATGAACAGTAATATCTGCGAAGATATATTGTACAGGAGATATATCGCTAAAAATAAAACTCCAGAATAAATTCTAAAATACTATAAACACACAGTAAAATATTATATCTATGCTAGAAAATAGTGAACATTTTTAAGACACAAATTCACTTTAAAAAAACATATATTATGCAATACAAGCATACAAAGGGCATTATAACAACTATAAAAATAAATTTGAGTTTCCGCAAAGCCAAGATAACTTAGGTAGACACCAGAATATATTCTTAGCATTTCCATAAATAATTAATAGGCGAGAAGTCATATTATCTCCACTCCAAATATTTTTGCCTTGAGTTGGAAAACACTTTGAATAAACAATAATAATAATATTTCAAATATGCATAGAAATCATGATGAAAAAGAATGATCTTATTAACATACCAAATTTGAAAATTTGGGATGTTACAAACTCTCTCTCATAGGTTTTGGATCTGGTGGAAAGAAGATTTGAGTGGAAAGCAACTTGGGAAGGCTAGAGATCAAGATTCATATGGTAGGTGTCGTGGATTTGTCACGGCAGATGTCCTTAGTGTCAGGACTTAGTCGCGAGGCCAACGCATCTATGTGGTAGCTTGAGAGGGGTTGAGCGGAATCGAGAGACGCAAAACAAGACAAGGATTTAGACAGCTTCGGGCCCCGGGAAAGATCATCCGGTAAAAACCCTACATGCTGTTTGAGGCTAGATCTCATTATCATCACGAGGGAGTCGCCGTAAACCGGCTCTCCTCTAGTTGTGTCTAGCCCTAGAAATTATTGCTTCTAACTCGTCCCCCTTTGGGGAGCCCTGCCCCTCCTTATATATGTTGAAGGGGCGGTTTACATGTGGAGTCCTATTAGGATTAGGACTAGTCTATCTCTAATACAAACCAGATACAAGTCCTAGTCTTAACTCCTTGTAAGGCAAATATTCCTTTCCTCTTAAACCGCCCACAATGGTTGAACCTGCCTTCATGAACCGCCAGACAGGCCACGGGTCTTGTTGCTCCTCCGCCCGCTGCCGGATTACCAATGAGCTGTAAACCGTCTGTGCATGTGTGTCGCCGGTGAATCGCCAAGTCCGGCCGGTTTATCCTTCCGGCCGGTTTACACCGCGGGGCATATCCCCGACATTAGCCCCCAAGTTTAGCTTGGATTTATCCATGGTAAACTTATGCTACAAAATAAACACCAGAACAATTCTGACAGGTTGTAGACCGACACTGATCATCCTTAAGTCCTTGTTATTTCCTCCTTCTAGAAAATCCGGGTCAATAACCAGCTTCATACTCAAATTGCTGACGTTGGTTTCTCATAGAAAAATATTGTGAAGAATAATCCACTTGAATCGGCTTCCAAAGTGCCGGTTTAAGAAATATTGGTCTTGAAATACTCATCTGATATTCGGCCGGCTTGAAGATGTAAAATTTGCCGGATTAATATTACCAAAATTGCCGGATTGTAAATATGGATGGCACCAAGTCATAATTGTCACCAACTCCAGGTCATAATTATTGCTCAAAACTTAGAATTTGAAGATTTTTCTCCCTTATATCCATATTACAGCCCCAAGTCTTGAGCAGAACAAAGTGATGATTTGAGACTTTGCTTCAATATAAATATCACAATCTTGAAGAAATCCAGGTTGTTCATCACAATCACTAGTCGAATTGAGTATTCCCCATATGTAGCCCCCAAGTGCGGGTTGTCATGCTTGCGATAACACAGGACTTGTAATTTCCTGATGCTCATAAAAACTTCAACCAGTGTAGCCCCCAAAGGCCGGGTCATTATGCAATAATGAGCAGGGACTTTGATATATACTTCAATGAAAATAACATCATATGATGTAAACCCCATCCTGGGGCTTGAATTCACGTCCACAAGGTTAAGAGCCTTGTGCTTTACCAACTGAGCAGTGGATCCTTCAATATAATGAATAAAAAGCTTTGTACCTTGAATTGTTGATAGGAGCAATTGGTAGCCCCCAAGGGTCGGCTCATTATGATGTGATGAGTCGGGTCTTCAATAATATGAGCAAAAAATGACTTTGCATTAGCCCCCAAGTATCATGGTGCATGCTTGCAGCGACATGAGACTTGCATATTTGATGTAATCTCAACTTCAATAATGTAGCCCCCAAGTGCCGGGTTGTAAGCCTGCAGCAACTCGGGACTATTCCTTCAATTGTAGAATAAAAACCATATCCATTGATAACATAATATCCATTGCGCTAAAGCGACTTTGAAAACCTCAATCATAATATTAATAACCATAATAAAAATCCAGCCATGTTGGCTATTCAAGATAATATAATCCGGTATGAAAACCTTATTCATCCAATATCATAATGAAAATCCAGCCAAGTTTGGCTATTTTGAATAATATAACTCAATGATTTATAAGCGCATGATTCCAATGGCGCAATCCAAATATATACTGGCGGCATGTAGTCCAAAGCCAGGCCGGTTTAATAAACACCGGATAATTTATAATCATGCTTTATTCAACCTGTTTCTGCATACAACAAGTTTAAAGTGTCCTGGCGGTTTATCACGGACGGAATCATAATGCCCAACATATAACCGGGTTTATAACCAAGGCTGCACATAAGAATAATCAAATATGAAATATATCATACCTGTGACATTGAATCACATCATTGGTTTACCAACTTTTTGTAGTAAGGGTGATAATCCCAATCTTGAGTACTGATAACTCCTTCCATATTGCGCCGGTTTATGATAAAACCGTACCGGGCTGTGATAAACACCGGTTTAACCATATATAATACTGGTGACTTGTAGTCAAACTAGACTTGGCTGATAGTCTCCGGATTATAACTTGATTGTGTACTGACAACTTGTAGTTGAAAGCCGAGCCGGGTTGATAAACACCGGGTTAATTTGATGACTGATAGTCATGCCGGGTCGAGAGACGCCGGTTCAACATAAAATTTATCAAAAGAGAAAAATCTTGACAAAGGCAAATAAAACCGTGTAGTCGAGGCTTTTCATGGGCTGCCAGGCCCAAATTCGAGGCTTTTCATGGGCTGCCAGGCCGCTGAGTTGAACCATTTAGCAAAGCCTTTTAAGATGGACCTCCAACTAACCAATCACCGTTTTAACTTTGACAAGTTCAGGTCTCAATGAGAGTAATGTCAAAGCGCTCAGAGGGTCATGCCAGATTACGGATAGGAGTGTCTTACTTGATGAAGGCGAGTTAACCCGGGTTTTAGGTAAATATACCGGGCTTCCAAGCCGTGGGTCGATACCCAGCTACAAGGGTCCTTTCAAACTCCTTGGTATTTGACACAAGGAGCCCCCAAGTAACGTGATGAGCTGTGCTCATTGGGTGCCTATGTTTGAGCTGTGCATAGCATCCAGACTCTCTTTGGCCCCTTGGGTGTGAAGCTCCCAAGCTATGTTGTGGCGTGATAGCCGGATTAATGGACAGAACTCCGCTTTGTCAGCTGAAGCCCCCATGTAACCAATAATATGATAAGCCAATAAGGCGGTATACCCATGTTTGAACCGCGCATCATGGCAGCAGGTCCTCTTTGGCAACCTTTAACTTTTTGCAAGAAATAAATTCTTCTTGAACCGGGATTTTGAACCGGATATTGACATCTTCAGAGATTTGTGGGAGATAGATTTCCCCTTAAACCGAATTTTGAACCGGATTTGAGAGCTTCAAAGCTTCATGATAGATAAATTTCCCTTGAACCGGATTGTAATCCGGATTTTTGGAGAGCTTCAATGATACTGGCCTCCCTTGAGCCGTATTTTTAAACCGGATATTTGAGAGCTTCAACGCTTTATGAGAAAAAGATGTTGCCTTAACCGGAATCCTTTCTGATGATCCGGAACTTCTTCATTGAGCCAGGATTTTGCAATTGTCATATACTTTCTAAGCCGGAAATTTTCTGACGGCCTTTAAATTTTCATGAATATAACAGTAGCCTCCGGGACCGGGTTATCTTTCCCTCCATCGTCCTGGGTTTCTTAAATTTGCTGAAACTAGCAAGATTTGCTGAGTCATGTCATCGTAGCCCCCGAGTCTCAAGGTGACTCGAAGAGTTGGCTTGAGATTCTCCATATTTGATCGTCATATAAACCGGCATAACTTGTATATCATTGGTGTTGATAGCGTGATGTGAATCCACAGAAGGTTGAGGTGACTGCGGCGGGTTATAAATGATCCCGTATGAGCCGTGTCAGCAACTCGGCCAATGGTTCCTTCCGACTGGCGGTTTGAAGTTAACCAAACTATAGTGGCGGCGATTTGTGCGCCTGCCCATTGAACCATCCAGTGCAAACGGCGGTTGATAATAATTTTCCTCCAATTTGAAAGAAAGCCGGGCTACCCAAGCTGTGACTTGCTCATACTTCAATAAACAGCCCATGCAGATAGGTGCGGCCCGGTATGTTGATGTAGACCAGGCCGTGAGAAGTGGACAGGAAAGACGACCTCAGCATCATAGGCGGCTCAAACAGATGAATCGGCCGCGGTGTTGTAAACCGGCGCGGACGGGTGAGTTAACTACGCCGTTTTGACGTAGTGAACAACTGTCCTGCAGCAACAATATTGCAGACCAAGGCAAAGATAAACTGCTCTTTGACAAAAATAATATGTGCCCATAGAATATATTTAAAATGGATATCACCTAATATGTCAGGCCAGAAATAATCCGCCATGAAGTTGATGATCACCAGGTTAAGTTGAAATCACTCACGGGTGAGTCGGCCGCGGGAGCAGACAGATGAATCAACCGCACTGACGGCGGCCTGTACACACCCGTTCAACAACAAGCGGGTGTGGACGCCGGTGCATGATGATGATAACGCATACCCCATAGGCATGGCACCATCTTTATAATAAATCATTGTCCTGTACATAAAAATGTACATACCAAAGTGATTGTTTTTTGACAAAAAACAATATGCATTAATAAAAGAAATTTAGATGAATATCACCTGATGTTTGTGACCATTGGATGATCTGTACGTGGAATTTTTGCACGTAGTAATAGTAATGCTCCCTGCTCCTTTTTGGACTGATGCAGTACTTTGTAGTAGTACGTTAAATAGGAGTATTAATTCATCTTTCTCTTTGCACGACACTCCCTCTATTCCTTTCGTTGGTTTGACCCGCTACTGTTGCAGGCCTGCGGCGCATGTGCACGCAGCTCATCGCAGATTAGCAGCATCACTCAGATTTGAAGTATTCCTCCGGATATTATATGCGTATATGGTATTCTCCGCAGTGGCCTTTTGAAGAGACATAACATCTTCTGAACGAGCACGTATACGACACCATTGTCAATATCCATTATACTGTAAGCAAGCCAGCAGGCGGATGGCGAACCGGACTGCTGTGCACACGCACGCGCGCGGAGCAAACGTGAGCCTGGCAACTCAGCAGTGGTGGCCGGCTTGCAGCAGAGGCTGGGGGCGGCTCGGGGTGAAGACGACCGGCAAGGGCAGGCCGTAGCGGCCCGCGGATGACCGGCTCGAGGTAGAAGTCCGCCGCCGGCTTGCAGCGGCAAATCAGAGCACGTGGCGGCAGGTCGTGCGGACCATGACAGAGGTGTGGCGGGTCGCAGCAGTGACCCGGTGGTGCGGAAGCAAAACGGCGGCGCTGCGGAGACGGCTTGAAGGCACGATGGCGACAGCGACTTGGCAGTCCGGCAGTGCGGCGGCTCTCCGGTGAGGGCAAGGCGAACGCCGTGACGTCGAACAGCGGAGGCAGAGGTGGCGTCCGAAGCAGGGCCCGGGCGGCGGTTCACAGGCTGCCCTCAGCCAGGGCGGCGAAGTGCATCTGAGCCGGCGGCGGGTTGGAAAACGCTGGCGCAGTAGGAGCTGGCCGGCCATGCAATAGTCGGAGACGCGCCCAGCCATAGTGGCTCAAAAACGAAAAGTCAATGGCCGAATCCAAATCCGTGGGCTCATCCACTTCCGTCGACGGCCGTTCAGAGATCAAAATTGAATCCGTATTGACCAAAGCCTGTAAAACGTGTGGTCATAGCTTGCCTCCGATGGATTCTCCTTGTCCTCACCTGCGAGATGTGAACTTATGTAGCAGCTTTTTTCTTCTGTAATTCTTGAATTAACCTCCCCGCAGCTTTCTTTTTGATTGGAAACAAGACCTCCGCTGTTGCTTCTGATTTTCACGCTGGGTAGTAACAGCAATAGTACCGGTCGATGACCACGGGACTGTACGCAGAGGCAACAACTCGGCGATCCTGGTTTCAATGTATCACTAGGCCACGCGTGACGGCATACACGACGCAACCCTAAATTTTCATGATCTTAAATCCTTAACTTCGCGCCGGCTCTTATTCATCCGGGAATCGCGAGCTTCTCGATTCCTGAAGAACATCCCTCCAAGAACTCAACACCACCGTGCACAGGCCCCACGGTGGGCGCCAACTGTCGTGGATTTGTCACGGCAGATGTCCTTAGTGTCAGGACTTAGTCGCGAGGCCAACGCATCTATGTGGTAGCTTGAGAGGGGTTGAGCGGAATCGAGAGACGCAAAACAAGACAAGGATTTAGACAGCTTCGGGCCCCGAGAAACATCATCCGGTAAAAACCCTACATGCTGTTTGAGGCTAGATCTCATTATCATCACGAGGGAGTCACCGTAAACCGGCTCTCCTCTAGTTGTGTCTAGCCCTAGAAATTATTGCTTCTAACTCGTCCCCCTTTGGGGAGCCCTGCCCCTCCTTATATATGTTGAAGGGGCGGTTTACATGTGGAGTCCTATTAGGATTAGGACTAGTCTATCTCTAATACAAACCAGATACAAGTCCTAGTCTTAACTCCTTGTAAGGCAAATATTCCTTTCCTCTTAAACCGGCCCACAATGGTTGAACCAGCCTTCATGAACCGCCAGACAGGCCACCGGGTCTTGTTGCTCCTCTGGCCCGCCTGCCGGATTACCAATGAGCTGTAAACCGTCTGGTCTGTGCAGGTCGCCGGTGAATCGCCAAGTCTGGCCGGTTTATCCTTCCGGCCGGTTTACATCGCGGGGCATATCCCCGACAGTAGGAATGGAATATCTTGGCCTCAACACATGAGTAGGTGGTTCTCTCTCAGAAATGGTAAGTTGGAAGTGTAGGTTTGTTCTGATGGCTCTCTCCACGAATGAAGAGGAGGTGGAGGGGTATTTATAGCCTCCACACAAAATCTAACCGTTACACACAATTTACCAAACTCGGTGGGACCGATTCAACAAACTCGGTCGGACCAATTTAGTAAACCTAGTGACCGTTAGTGATTTTCGGTGGGACTGACATGCATCTCGGTGAGACCGATTCGGTTAGGGTTAGGGCATAACGTAATCTCGGTAAGACCGATTACACAAACTCGACTAGACTGATCTTGGTAATAAGCTTTCCAGAGAGTTGGTCAAGTAAACTCGGTGGGACCGATTTGCTCTTTTCGGTGAGACTGAAATGTTACAAAAAGGAAACGGAGAGTTTACATTGCAATCTCGGTGGGACCGATTGATCACTTCGGTTAGACCGAAATGTTACGAAGGGAAACAGAGAGATTACAATCCCATCTCGGTGAGACGGAGATCCCTATCGGTAAGATCGATTTGCTTAGGGTTTGTGGCAGTGGCTATGACTTTTGGAATCGGTGGCGCTGGATAGGAAGAATCGGTGTGACCGATTTTGGCTTTGGGTTTAGGTCATTTGTGGATGTGGGAAAGTAGCTATGGGTTTTGGAGCATATCACAAAGCACATGAAGCAAGAGGCTCATTAAGCAACACCTCATCCCTCCTTGATAGTATTGGCTTTTCCTATAGACTCAAAGTGATCTTGGATCACTAAAATATAAAATGAAGAGTCTTGAGATTTTGAGCTTGAGCCAATTCTTTGTCCTTAGTATTTTGAGGGATCCACTTTCATCATCCATGCCATGCCATTCATTGAGCTTTCCTAAAATAATAGTCTTGGAATAGCATTAGCTCAATGAGCTATATGTTGTTATGAATTACCAAAACCACCTAGGGATAGTTGCACTTTCAATCTCCCCCTTTTGGTAATTGATGACAACATATAGATCAAATCTTCGACAAATGATAATAAGATTGAATAACATCGTCGCTTTGAGAAGTATGTGATAAGCAAGAGCTCCCCCTAAATTTTTGCATAGTTTAAGATTTGCTTTGGACTGCAAATGCACAATGAATTGGGCTCATGGGTTACTCTTCCATGTCACATACATCTTGGTGGAGCGCTTAAAATAATAAATATTGAATACATGCACTCATCACCAAGCAAAGTGAATGATCACATAGGATAGATAGGATAATATCAAACATGCATAAGTGTAGCTTATGATCAAACACATGATCATCAATGTCTCACAAGCATAGTATCTCAAGCAATCAAAAGCAAACAAGTTTGAACCACCAAATAAAGCAAGAGAGAACAAAATCAACACTCTCTCTCTTGAAGCCTATGATCTATACATCTTTCTCCCCCTTTGGCAACAAGTTACCAAAAAGTTCATAGAAAATGCATAGTGCTAGATCGACTCTCAGGCTTGATCTTCAGGTGGTGGTGTCCGGATAACTCCAAGGACGAAGGCTTCAGTTGAAGTAGAGGGTGCTGGAGTTGATGCTGGAGCTGGTTGCACTGGAGCTAAAGGGGCTGTAGCTGGTGCAGATGATATTGCTCTAGTGTCTGTCACAGGCACTACAACTGATCTCTGGGCTCTGGGCACTCTGGCAAACACATTTGTGGTAGTCTTGCCCTGCCTCTCCTGCATGTCATCCTGCATTGCTGTACCCTTGATCTGAATCTCGTTACTTTGACATCAAGGTCATGGAATTTGAGTTCCATGATTCTCTCGAGCTCTCTCGATTACGAGTGAGGGTGGCAGTCCTTCTCAATCCTCGGTGTTGATGCTATTAAGTAACCAAGCTGCTCCTGCTTGTTCTTCAAGAAATACTCAGATGCCTCCTCTTGAGTTGGCATCTTGGCAGCCTTCTCCTACCTTGCCTTCTCCTTCTTCACTTGAGCTTGAACTGATGATGGATCATTCTCATTCATGACAACCTCATTGTCCTCAAAGTCTGGATAAAGTGGAAAATGTTCCTTATCCAATTGATATTTCCCTGTGCCCATCTTTGAGTTTATCAAGTCCTGAATCTGAGGGGCATATCCATAGCTCCTCTTCTGATCTGCTGTAGTCCTCTTAATGGTTTCAATCATCAGACTCATGACTTTAAACTTTTGTGGCACATCAAACACATGCAACGTGTTGATGGCATGCCCTCTGATCATGTTAAGGTCACCAGACTTGGGCAACAGAGTGTGCCTCAGAATCCAATTGATTGTTGGCAGCCCTGACAGCAGAAAGTGGACTGATCCAAACTTATGTGTCTCAACTGCCTTGTCTGGGATCTCCTTGTACATGTGTGCCATGGAATTGTGATCCATCTTCTTCTTTGCATACATATCCAGGTCATCCTCATTTTCTTTTGGGGCATTTATCAGACTTGCCCATTCTTCAACAATTGACTGGTACCTTGTACCTTCATACATCCAAACAATTCTTCCATCTGGATAAAAGTGTGCTGTGGAGTAGAATTACATGATAAGTTCATCATTCCAGTGAGTGAGCTTTTGCCCAACAAAATCAGCAACTCCACAAGCAACAAAGCTTTCTTGCACTCCAGGATAGTGCTCTTCATTTTCCTTGATGTAGGTCCAGTCGACCCACCTCATGTCACAAACTATGGGCTTCTTATCCAACAGAATTGTCTCATAGAAGTCCTGCTGTTCCTTTGTATGGAACCTGTAGTCAACAACAGTTCTTCTCCTTGAGGCATATGGATCTTCCATCCTCCATAGCCTCAACCCTGAGTCCTTCCTGATCCTCATGTCTTCAGCCACAGGATGGGCATCATTGTGGTTTGGTATCTTGGGCTTGAGCTTCCTTAGGACCTGTCCTTCTTCATCATCTTCTTCAGCAACATTTGGCACTGGGGCCTTGTTCTTCTCAGCAGCTGGAATATTCCTAGTATTCCTCTTTGGTATTTGCTTGGCCTTGGAGGCAGCTTTCGGTGCTTCCTTGGGCTTAGATGTTGCAGCCCCTGATCTTATAGCATCACCCATAAGCTTGGGTGCCTTAGGTGCTGGTGCAGCAGCCTCTTCTTCCTCTTCAACATCTCTTCTCATAGAGGGCTTTCCAAGAACCTGGGCAGTTGTGGTTCTTGCTCTCTTCTTTTTCTTGTCCTGAGCACCTTCATCCTCTGATTCTATGGTGAACTTCATAGTCTCTCTAGTGGGAACTTTCTTGGGATTTGGAAGTTGTGACTTTCTTTGCAGGTGCCTCTTTGGGTTCAGTCTGTTCTGTCACTTTAGTGGACCTTCTGGCTTTGGGCATTGGTGTCCCCTTGGCAGGAACTTTCTTGTTGAGGCCTGGCTTTGTATTCTTTGCTGAGCCATATTCCTACTTGAGCACTACTTTCTTGGAAGTAGCCTCATCTTCTTCAGCTTTATAGTCCTCATCCTCTGAGACTGAAGTTCTCTTCCTCCTTTGCCTGGTAGCAGCCTTAGGCAGGTTTCTTGGAGTGCTTCTGCTCCCTTCATCTATACTTGAGGGACTAGTGCCCTCACTCAAGTCCATCTGCTCTTCTGACCTGTTCTGGCTGTCACTCTGGTCTGACATGCTGCAAAAGCTGAATGCTGACCCTGTGAAGAGTTATAGATGAGATAGAATGGATGAACATCACAAAATGCAGAGATTTTTTTGCAAAAGAATGATTCAAAAATTCAGTTTTAGTTTTCCACAGAAAGCATTTTGGATCAACCGATTTTCAAACTCGGTGAAACCGAAGCAGTTTTGGAACCTAAACTGATGAACTCGGTTGGACCGAGTCACAGTTCGTTGGTGTTGGAAATATGCCCTAGAGGCAATAATAAAAGTATTATTATATTCCATTGTTCATGATAATTGTCTTTTGTTCATGCTATAACTGTATTATCCGGAAATCGTAATACACGTGTGAACACATAGACCACAATATGTCCCTAGTGAGCCTCTAGTTGACTAGCTCGTTGTGATCAACAGATAGTCATGGTTTCCTGACTATGGACATTGGATGTCGTTGATAACGGGATCACATCATTAGGAGAATGATGTGATGGACAAGACCCAATCCTAAGCATAGCATAAAGATCGTGTAGTTCGTTTGCTAGAGCTTTGCCAATGTCAAGTATCTCTTCCTTCGACCATGAGATCGTGTAACTCCGGATACCGTAGGAGTGCCTTGCGTGTATCAAACGTCACAACGAATCGGGTGACTATAAAGGTGCATTACAGGTATCTTTGAAAGTGTCTGGGTTGACACGGATCGAGGCTGGGATTTGTCCTCCGTATGACGGAGAGGTATCTCTGGGCCCACTCGGTAATGCATCATCATAATGAGCTCAAGGTGACCAAGGTGTTGGCCACGGATCATGCATTACTGATGCGAGTAAAGTGACTTGCGTAACGAGACTGAACAAGGTATTGGGATACCGACGATCGAGTCTCGGGCAAGTAACGTACCGATTGACAAAGGGAATTGCATACAGGGTTTTGATCGAATCCTCGACATCGTGGTTCAACTGATGAAATCATCGAGGAGCATGTGGGAGCCAACATGGGTATCCAGATCTCGCTGTTGGTTATTGCCCGAGAGTCGTCTCGGTCATGTCTGCATGTCTCCCGAACCCGTGGGGTATACACACTTAAGGTTAGGTGATGCTAGGGTTGTATGAATATGAGTATGCAGCATACCGAATGTTGTTCGGAGTCCCGGATGAGATCCCGGACGTCACGAGGAGTTTCGGAATGGTCCGGAGGTAAAGAATAATATATAGGAAGTGGTATTTCGCCATCGGAAAGTTTGAGGTCTCCGGTAATGTCTGGGACCACCGAAAGGGTCCTGAGGTCCACCGGTGGGGCCACCCATCCCGGAGGGCCCCATGGGCTGAAGTGGGAGGAACCAGCCCATAGTGGGCTGGTGCGCCCCTAGGCCCACCCTGCGCCTAGGGTTGAAACCCTAGGGGTGGGGCGCCCACTTGGCTTGGGGGCACTCCACCCCTTGTCCGCCGCCCCCTTGAGATTGGATCTCAGGGCGGCGCCTTGGAGGCCTATATAAAGGGGGGAGGAGGGGCTGCTGTGCACCTTGTGCTTGGCGCCTCCTCCCCTGCTACACCTCGCCCTCCTCCCGTAGACGCTGGCGAAGCCTCGCTGGAGTTCTGCTGCATCCACCACCACGCCGTCGTGCTGCTGGATCATCATCAACCTCTCCTTCCCCCTTGCTGGATCAAGAAGGAGGAGACGTCTCCCGTCCCGTACGTGTGTTGAACGCGGAGGTGCTGTCCGTTCAGCACTTGGACATCGGTGATTCGAATCACGTCGAGTACGACTCCATCATCACCATCACCTTGCAAGCTTTTGCACGCGATCTACAAGTGGTATGTAGATGCAAACTCTCTCCCATGACTCGTTGCTTAGATGAACTCATAGATGGATCTTGGTGAAACCGTAGGAAATTTTTTAATTTTCTGCAACGTTCCCCAACAGTGGCATCATGAGCTAGGTCTATGCGTAGTTCTCTAATGCACGAGTAGAACACAATTTGTTCTGGGCGTGGATCTTGTCTACTTACTTGCCTCTACTAGTCTTTTCTTGCTTCAACGGTATTGTGGGATGAAGCGGCCCGGACCAACCTTACACGTACGCTTATGTGAGACCGGTTCCACCGATTGACATGCACTAGTTGCATAAGGTGGCTGGCGGGTGTCTGTCTCTCCCACTTTAGTTGGAGCGGATTCGATGAAAAGGGCCCTTATGAAGGGTAAATAGAAGTTGACAAGATCACGTTGTGGTTATTTGTAGGTAAGAAAACGTTCTTGCTAGAACCCAATTGCAGCCACGTAAAAGATGCAACAACAATTAGAGGATGTCTAACTTGTTTTTGCAGCGATTGATCATGTGATGTGATATGGCCAGAAGTTGTGATGAATGATGAATTGTGATGTATGAGATCATGTTCTTGTAATAGGATTCACGACTTGCATGTCGATGAGTATGATAACCGGCAGGAGCCATAGGAGTTGTCTTTATTTTTTGTATGACCTGCGTGTCATTGAAGAACGCCATGTAAACTACTTTACTTTATTGCTAAACGCGTTAGCCATAGAAGTAGAAGTATTCGTTGGCGTGAAAACTTCATGAAGACACGATGATGGAGATCATGATGATGGAGATCATGGTGTCAAGCCGGTGACAAGATGATCATGGAGCCCCGAAGATGGAGATCGATGGAGCTATATGATATTGGCCATATCATGTCACAACTATATAATTGCATGTGATGTTTATTATGTTTATGCATCTTGTTTACTTAGGACGACGGTAGTAAATAAGATGATCCTTACAAAATTTCAAGAAGTGTTCTCCCTAAGCGTGCACCGTTGCTACGGTTCGTCGCTTCTAAGCACCACGTGATGATCGGGTGTGATGGATTCTTACGCTCACATACAACGGTGTAAGACAGTTTACACAGCGAAAACACTTAGGGTTAACTTGACGAGCCTAGCATGTACAGACATGGCCTCGGAACACGGAGACCGAAAGGTCGAACACGAGTCGTATGGAAGATATGATCAACATGAAGATGTTCACCGACGATGACTAGTCCGTCTCGGGTGATGATCGGACACGGGCTAGTCGACTCGGATCGTGTAACACTTAGATGACTAGAGGGATGTCTAATCTAAGTGGGAGTTCATAATTTGATTAGAACTTTATTATCATGAACTTAGTCTAAAACCTTTGCAAATATGTCTTGTAGATCAAATGGCCAACGCTAATGTCAACATGAACTTCAACGCGTTCCTAGAGAAAACCAAGTTGAAAGATGATGGCAGCAACTATACGGACTGGGTCCGGAACCTGAGGATCATCCTCATAGCTGCCAGGAAGCAATATGTCCTAGAAGGACCGCTAGGTGACGCTCCGTCGAAGAACCAAGGCGTTATGAACGCTTGGCAAGCTCGTCTTGATGATTACTCCCTCGTTCAAAGGCAGCATGCTTTACAGCCTAGAACCGGGGCTCCAAAAGCGTTTTGAGTATCACGGAGCATATGAGATGTTCGAAGAGCTGAAACTAGTTTTCCAAGCTCATGCCCGGGTTGAGAGATATGATGTCTCCGACAAGTTCTACAGCTTGTAAGATGGAGGAAAACAGTTCGTCGGTGAGCACATCCGAAGATGTGCAGGTTGCACAACCGTATGACCCAGCTAAACATTAACCTCCCAGATGTGGCGGTCATTGACAGAATCCTCGATCGCTCCCACCAAGCTACAAGAGCTTTGTGATGAACTACAACATGCGAGGGATGGTGAAGACCATTCTGAAGTGTTCTCGATGCTGAAGTCAGCAGAGGCTGAAATCAAGAAAGAACATCAAGTGTTGATGGTCAATAAGACCACTAAGTTCAAGAAGGGCAAGGGCAAGAAGAACTTCAAGAAGGACGGCAAGGAAGTTGCAGCGCCCGATAAGCCGCTTGCCGGAAGAAGTCAAAGAATGGACCCAAGCACGAGATCGAGTGCTTTTATTGCAAGGGAAGGGTCCGAAGCGGAACTGCCCCAAATACTTAGCGGATAAGAAGGCCGGCAACACCAAAGGTATATTTGATATACATGTAATTGATGTGTACCTTACCAAGACTCGTAGTAACTCCCGGTATTTGATACGGTGCCGTTGCTCATATTTGTAACTCACAGCAGGAGCTGCGGAATAAACGGAAACTGGCGAAGGACGAGGTGACGATGCGCGTCGGGAATGGTTCCAGAGTCGATGTGATCGCCGTCGGCACGCTGCCTCTACATTTACCTACGGGATTAGTTATGAACCTTAATAATTGTTATTTAGTGCCAAGTTTGAGCATGAACATTGTATCTGGATCTCGTTTAATACGAGATGGATACTCATTTAAGTCTAAGAATAATGGTTCGATTTATATGAGAGATATGTTTTATGGTCATGCTCCGATGGTCGGTGGTTTATTCTTAATGAATCTCGAGCGTAATATTACACATGTTCATAGTGTGGATGCCAAAAGATGTAAAGTTGATAACGATAGTCCCACATACTTGTGGCACTGCCGCCTTGGTCACATTGGTGTCAAGCGCATGAAGAAGCTCCATGCTGATGGACTTTTAGAGTCTCTTGATTATGAATCGTTTGACACATGCGAACCATGCCTCATGGGCAAATGACCAAGACTCCGTTCTCGGAACAATGGAGCGAGCAACCAACTTGTTGGAAATCATACATACCGATGTGTGTGCGGTCCAATGAGCATTGAGGCTCACGGAGGATATCGTTATGTTCTCACTCTCACCGATGACTTGAGTAGATATGGGTATGTCTACTTAATGAAACACAAGTCCGAGACCTTTGAAAAGTTCAAAGAATTTCAGAGTGAGGTGGAGAATCAACGTGACCGAAAGATAAAGTTCCTCGATCGATCGTGGAGGAGAATACTTAAGTCACGAATTTGGTACACACTTAAGGAAATGTGGAATCGTTTCACAACTCACGCCGCTGGAACACCTCGGTAATTGGTGTGTCCGAACGTCGAATCGCACTCTATTGGATATGGTGCGGTCTATGATGTCTCTTACCGATTTACCGCTATCATTTTGGGGATACGCTCTAGAGACAGCTACATTCACTTTAAATAGGGCACCGTCTAAATCCGTTGAGACGACACCGTATGAATTATGGTTTGGGAAGAAACCTAAGCTGTCGTTTCTAAAAGTTTGGGGATGCGATGCTTATGTCAAGAAACTTCAACCTGAAAAGCTCGAACCCAAGTCGGAAAAATGCGTATTCATAGGATACCCTAAGGAAACTATCGGGTATACCTTCTACTTAAGATCCGAAGGCAAGATCTTTATTGCCAAGAACGGATGCTTTCTGGAAAAAGAGTTTCTCTCGAAAGAAGTAAGTGGGAGGAAAGTAGAACTCGATGAAGTACTACCTCTCGAACGGGAAAGTGGTGCAGCGCAGGAAACCGTTCCTGTGATGCCCACACCAACTGAAGAGGAAAACAATGATGATGATCAAGGTACTTCGGATCAAGTTGCTACTGAACTTCGTAGGTCCACAAGGACACGTTCCGCACCAGAGTGGTACGGCAACCCTGTCCTGGAAATCATGTTGCTACTTATGGAGAAGCCTGCGTTTACAAGAAAGTGAGTGGGAGCTCTGTAGCATTTCTCATATTATATGTAGATGACATACTCTTGATGGGAAATAATATAGAACTTCTGGACAGCATTAAGGCCTACTTGAATAAGTGTTTTTCAATGAAGGACCTTGGAGAAGCTGCTTATATATTAGGCATCAAGATCTATAGAGATAGATCGAGACGCCTCATAGGTCTTTCACAAAGCACATACCTTGATAAGATTTTGAAGAGGTTCAAAATGGATCAGTCCAAGAAGGGTTCTTGCCTATGTTACAAGGTGTGAGATTGAGCTCGGCTCGACCACCGACCACGGCAAAAGATAAAGAAGAGATGAGTGTCATCCCTATACTTCAGCCATAGCATCTATTATGTATGCCATCTTTGTGTACTGGACCGATGTAAACCTTGCCGTAAGTTTGGTTGCAAGATACCAAAGTAATCCCGCAAAGAACACCGGACAGCGGTCAAGAATATCCTGAAGTACCGAAAAGGACAAAGGACATGTTTCGTTTATGGAGGAGACGAAGAGCTCGTCGTAAAGGGTTACGCCGACGCTTAGCTTCGACTCAGATCTGGATGACTCTAAGTCACAAACCGGATCGTGTATATGTTGAATGGTGGAGCGATGGCTGGTGCAGTACCGCAAGCGAAGCGCCGTGGCGGGATCTACGTTTGAAGCGGAGTACATGGCAGCCTCGGAGGCAGCACATGAAGTGATTTGGGTGAAGGAGTTCATCACCGACCTAGGAGTCATACCCAATGCGTCGGGCCGATCAAACTCTTCTGTGACAACACTGGAGCTATTTCCCTTGCCAAGGAGCCGGGTTTCACAAGAAGACCGAGCACATCAAGCGTCGCTTCAACTCCATCCGTAAAATGTTCAAGATGGAGACATAGAGATTTGCAAAGTGCACACGGATCTGAATGTCGCATATCCGCTGACTAAACCTCTCTGGGCAAAACATGATCAACACCGTAACTCTATGGGTGTTCGATTCATCACAATGTAACTATATTGGTGACTCTAGTGCAAGTGGGAGACTGTTGGAAATATGCCCTAGAGGCAATAATAAAAGTATTATTATATTTCATTGTTCATGATAATTGTCTTTTGTTCATGCTATAACTGTATTATCCGAAAATCGTAATACACGTGTGAACACATAGACCACAATATGTCCCTAGTGAGCCTCTAGTTGACTAGCTCGTTGTGATCAACAGATAGTCATGGTTTCCTGACTATGGACATTGGATGTCGTTGATAACGGGATCACATCATTAGGAGAATGATGTGATGGACAAGACCCAATCCTAAGCATAGCATAAAGATCGTGTAGTTCGTTTGCTAGAGCTTTGCCAATCTCAAGTATCTCTTCCTTCGACCATGAGATCGTGTAACTCCCGGATACCGTAGGAGTGCCTTGGGTGTATCAAACGTCACAACGTAACTGGGTGACTATAAAGGTGCATTACGGTATCTTGAAAGTGTCTTGGGTTGACACGGATTGAGGCTGGATTTGTCATTCCGTATGACGGAGAGGTATCTCTGGGACCACTCGGTAATGCATCATCATAATGAGCTCAAGGTGACCAAGGTGTTGGCCACGGGATCATGCATTACAGATGCGAGTAAAGTGACTTGCGGTAACGAGACTGAACAAGGTATTGGGATACCGACGATCGAGTCTCGGGCAAGTAACGCATCGATTGACAAAGGGAATTGCATCTGTGGTTTTGATCGAATCCTCGACATCGTGGTTCAACCGATGAAATCATCGAGGAGCATGTAGGAGCCAACATGGGTATCCAGATCCGCTGTTGGTTATTGCCCGAGAGTTCTCTCGGTCATGTTCAGCATGTCTCCCGAACCCGTGGGGTCTACACATAAGGTTCGGTGGCGCTAGGGTTGTATGAATATGAGTATGCAGCATACCAAATGTTGTTCGAGTCCGGATGAGATCCCGGACGTCACGAGGAGTTCGGAATGGTCCGGAGGTAAAGAATAATATATAGGAAGTGGTATTTCGCCATCGGGAAAGTTTTGGGGTCTCCGGTAATGTCTGGGACCACCAAAGGGTCCTGGGTCCACCAGTGGGGCCACCCATCCGGAGGGCCCCATGGGCTGAAGTGGGAGGTACCAGCCCATAGTGGGCTGGTGCGCCCCTAGGCCCACCTCGCGCCTAGGGTTGAAACCCTAGGGGTGGGGCGGCGCCCCACTTGGCTTGGGGGGCACTCCACCCCTTGCCGCCGCCCCTTGGAGATTGGATCTCCAGGGGCCGGCGCCCCCCTGGAGGCCTATATAAAGGGGGGAGGAGGGGCTGCTGTACCCTTGTGCTTGGCGCCTCCCTCCCCCTGCTACACCTCGTCCTCCTCCCGTAGACGCTTGGCGAAGCCCTGCTGGAGTTCTGCTGCATCCACCACCACGCCGTCGTGCTGCTGGATCATCATCAACCTCTCCTTCCCCCTTGCTGGATCAAGAAGGAGGAGACGTCTCCCGTCCCGTACGTGTGTTGAACGCGGAGGTGCTGTCCGTTCAGCACTTGGACATCGGTGATTCGAATCACGTCGAGTACGACTCCATCATCACCATCACCTTGCAAGCTTCCGCACGCGATCTACAAGTGGTATGTAGATGCAAACTCTCTCCCATGACTCGTTGCTTAGATGAACTCATAGATGGATCTTGGTGAAACCGTAGGAAAAATTTTAATTTTCTGCAACGTTCCCCAACAGTTGGCACCGAGACTGCTAGGGTTTCACATAATCCTAAAATCAGTCGCACCGATTAGCAATTCTCGGTCAGACCGAGAGTTACTTGTGCAATGGCATAAGCCAAATCGGTGAGACCGAGTTTTTCAACTCGGTGGGTCCGAGATGGTTTCGGCGGAAACCTAACCCTAAAATTTTGAATCTCATCTAATCTATGGACTATATTGAGTGGATAGGATTGTTTCAATCGTGGCAAGAATCTATAAGAACACAATGTGCTAGGAATCAGACGAGGATAGCACAATGATCGAGTCCATACCTGTCACGCCCAATATGCGACCCTATCCAAAAGGAACTCGAAGGTCCCACCAAGGATAGACCCGCATATTGAAACGCTTTTGCAAGGTGGATATCATTACATCAACATTACATAATAGATGGGGATACATACAAGAGGCATACAAAGCCACATGAATACAACAATACATCATACATAATACAAATGTCCAACTACGGATGAAACACAAACAGAAACTCAAACGACATCCACCCTACTAGCCCAGGCTGCCGACCTGGAACCTATCCCCTGATCGAAGAAGAAGCAGAAGAAGAACTCCAAAAACAAGCAAACATCGCTCTCGCGTCATGATCATCGCATAACTTGTACCTGCAACTGTTGTTGTAGTAATCTGTGAGCCACGAGGACTCAGCAATCCCATAACCATGGGTATTAAGACTAGCAAAGCTTAATGGGAAAGGAAGGCGTAAAGTGGTGAGGTTGCAGCAGCGGCTAAGCAAGTATGGTGGCTTACATACGCAAGTAAGAGCGAGAAGAGAAGCAAAGGAACGGTCGTCAACTAGTAATGATCAAGAAGTGATCCTGAGCTCCTACTTACGTCAGTCATAACACAGAAACCATGTTCACTTCCCGGACTCCGCCGAGAAGAGACCATCACGGCTACACACTCGGTTGATGCGTTTTAATTCGGATCTGGTGTCAAGTTATCTACAACCGGACATTAACAAATTCCCATCTGCCACATAACCGCGGGCACGGCTCTCGAAAGTTTATACCCTGCAGGGGTGTCCCAACTTAGCCCATGATAAGCTCTCGCGACCAACGAAGGAAATACCTTCTCCCAGGAAGACCCGATCAGTCTCGGAATCCCGGTTTACAAGACATTTCGACAATGGTAAAACAAGACCAGCAAAGCCGCCCGAATGTGCCGACAAATCCTGATAGGAGCTGCACATATCTCGTTCTCAGGGCACACCGGATTGTCCAAACTTCCGGTAGGCCAGCCCAGAGTTTGCCTGGTACACCGCGGTCGACGAGTTGGACCAACACTCACGACGAGCATCGCCGGGGGTAAAAATAAGATGACTCTCGAGAGCGACTCCCAAGGGAAAAAAGGGCTAGGTGAGGCAAATGGTAAAACCAAGGTTGGGCCTTCTTTGGAGGAGTTTTATTCAAAGCGAACCGTCAAGGGGTCCCATAAATCACCCGACCGCGTAAGGAACATAAAATCCGGGAACATAACACCGGTATGACGGAAACTAGGCGGCAAGAGTGGAACAAAACACCGTGCAAAAGGCCGAGCCTTCCACCCTTTACCAAGTATATAGATGCATTAATAATATAAGAGATATTGTGATATCCCAACATAACCCTGTCCACCATGGAGCAATCTTCAACTTCACCTGCAACTAACAACGCTATAAGAGGGGCTGAGCAAAGCGATAACATAGCCAAGCAATGGTTTGCTAGGAAGGGTGTCAAAGGTTAGAGGTTCATGGCAATTTCGGAGGCTTAAGGAACAAGTGATAGGAAGCGCAACATAGCGATAGAACGAAGCAACTAGCATAGCAATGATAGTAGTGAGATCCAGGGTAGCGGTCATCTTGCCTGAAATCCCGCAAGGAAGAAGAACGAGTCCATGAAGAAGATGAAGCCACGAAGACGAACCAAGCATAGACGAACGAATCCTCACGATCGCAACGAAACGGGAACTATCGAGAAGAAGCACACAACATGGTAAACACACCACACATGGACAAGACATGATGCACAATGAGCATGATGCATGAGAAAGCTAGATGAGGCTACTCATGGCAAGAGACGATGCAAACAAGAACAACACGTCAAGGCAAGTTTAAATGAGGCCGGGAACAACATATAACAATTCCGGTAAGTCCTCGTATGCAAATTTCGAAATTGGTCCAGATCTGAATAAACCTTATGTTCAAGTTGTTAAACAGCAAGTTAAGATGCACCAAGAAGATCTACACAAAATTCTAGTCAAGTTACATATAGAGTTCATTTAGTTCGGAGCTACGGTCTAGAAGATATGAGCAAAACAAGATAAACATGGCATTGATGCAAAATGCATACAAACATCAAGCAAACACCTCAAAACATGGATGCAACATGATAATATGAAGCTACATGCAAAAACAAGCAAGTTTCATATAGAGCACACTCAAAACGGAGCAACGGTTCAACACACACACACACACACACACACACACACACACACACACACACACACACACTGTACAAGACATAGCAACAATCTGTCCAT
The DNA here is from genome assembly GCA_021437245.1 of Aegilops speltoides. Classification (NCBI taxonomy): domain Eukaryota; kingdom Viridiplantae; phylum Streptophyta; class Magnoliopsida; order Poales; family Poaceae; genus Aegilops; species Aegilops speltoides. Next base: position 475,216,685 of record CM038144.1, on the reverse strand, counting down.
AACAGCAACTAGGCATCTAGCAAGCATCAAAACAATATGCTACAACATCTCAACGTAATAACAAAAGGCATGGGCATGAAGTACAGGTAAAGCATAACAAAACATGAACACTGAGCTATCTCCAGAAACAACTAGAACATGCTCAAAAGGACATGGTAAGATTGCAAATAATAACAGTTTCAGACTTTGCAGAAATAACATCAGGTTGCAATGTTTAGAGCTATCAAACAACATGTTACAGGAACTTAACATGGCAAACAAAGGCATGACATGAATCTACTAATTGCATAGAACAACAGTCCCTTACTAACCATGAGCCAAAAAGGCACAATAAATATGATGGCACCCATGTAAATATGGCAAGTTATATTACAGATTCATACATGGCAGGAACAACAATAAGTAGGCATGTTGGTGAGGTTGAAACACTCACCACAGAGCAATACATGGCATGTCAAGGCAACCAACAGTAAGAATACATGTTTATGAAGCTAAGCATGGCAAGAGCAAGTTCATAGGGTGCATGGATCACTAGCAAAACACATGGCCAAAACTGAACTTAATGTTAACAGGCTAACAACAACATTATTTAGCAACTTTGGAGCAAGATTACAACAAGCTACATTAGGCTATAAATGCAACCAGGGGCATGAATGGATAGACCATGACATGTATAACAATTCATCCTTAGTGAACATCTCCAGATTATGCATAGAATGACTTGTAGCAGCAGGTTTACATAGCAACAAAATATAACAGAATCAGTCAGGAAAACAGCAACAGCAAGTACCCTCCTTAACAAGCTTGATGCACTCAGTACACAACTCACAAAAATACATGGATGGCACCCCTGGAAAGATGGCATGGCATAGATCAAAACACATGTAGACATCAACCTCATAGGATGCACACATCAAACATGGCAAAACTGACAAATGAGCAAGTTATAACAGTTTCAGCAGATTAACATCAACATGCACTCTTCCAACAACATTTCAGGCATCAATATGAGCTCAAAATAAAATGATGCAATGGAATGAAATGAAGTGATCGTCGAGGCGAACAATTTGACATATTACACGCATGAAACGGAGCAGTATGCACAGAGTTATGATGCGTTGAACATGGCATGATAATGTAAAATACTTCGGGGACTTGGTGAAAAATTGGACCTCGGGGGGAGTGGACGAAGGGGTTCCGGGACGAAGAGATCCGGGGCTCGGGGCGTGGGCGTTTGGTTCGGTGCATGGGTGGATCTGATCCACCCCCAACTCCGGCGAGGTGGAGGCGGTTCTGGCGAGGAACTTCGGCGAGGAGGAGGCGCGGGAGATGCGGGCGACCTCCGGCGACGAGGCCGGCGAGGCGGCACGGGAGCTCCGGCGAGAGGAGCTGGGGGCGAGGACGGCAGAGGCAAGGCGGGCGCTGGGCACGACGAGGGGCGCCGCAGGCGGTGAAGGGCGGCTCGGCGAGTGGCGGAGGAGGCCGGGCGACGGGCCGGGAGGCGGCGGCGGCCAGGCTGGAGCGGGCGTGCCACGGGCGGCGGCACGGGCGACGGCGGCAGCCAGGCTGTGGGCTCACAAGGGAGCCTGGCTGATACAAGGGCAGGAGAGGAGAGAGAGGAGGGCGGGCGATGTGGCACCTCCTGGTTGGGCGCGGGAGGCGGCGGAGCTGAGGTGTCGCCGTCTGATTGGCCGGAGTGAGGTGGAGGCTGGACGTGTCCGGCGTGGGCGGACGCGTCCGGCGGCGCGTGGAGGAAAACTGCTAGGGTTTGCACCGCGAATTTGGAAGGGGGAGGTATATATATAGGTAGAGGGAGCTAGGAGAGTCCAAATGAGGTGCGGTTTTCGCCCACACGATCGTGATCGAACGACCGAGAGCATTGAGGGGAGTTTGCTGGGTTTTGGGCCACTTTGGAAGGGGTGTTGGGCTGCACACAAAAGAGGCTTTCACGGTTACCCGGTTAACCGTTGGAGTATCACACGACCTCCAAATGGCACGAAACTTGACAAGCGGTCTACCGGTGCTATACCAAGCCCGCTTGGCAAACCTCGGGCCATTCCGAGAAAGTTTAACACCCGCTCAGAATGAGAGACCAAAAAGTGGACGCCGTAGGACATAGGAGTGCCGGATTGCAAAACGGACAACGGGGAAAATGCTCGGATGCATGAGACGAACACGTATGCAAAATGAAATGCACATGATGACATGATAAAATGCAACACGCAAGCAAATGACATGGCAACGACGGAGAAATACTGGCGGACACCTGGCGCATCGAATCCGGGGCGTTACAATACCCTAGCTTGGCGATGAACTCGCTACGGCGGCAACAGCGGGGGCAAAATCCGTTGACGGCCGCGGAGACCAGCTACTGGAGGCGGCTGGCGATGAGGAGACGATCCGGAGACCTTCGATGGCAGAGCGAGCTATTGCGCGTGCGAAAGGGTTCGGAGAAATTTCCAAAATTTTGCCCGTGACTATATATAGCCCGACCCTGTCGGTGTGACCGAGTGGAACAAGTCGGTGGCACCGAGATGCATAACTGTGTACAGTTACAGCAAACCGGTGTGACCAAAAAGTTCAAATCAGTTGCACCGAGATTGAAAACTTAGATCAACTTAATGATCTCGGTAGGACCGAAATGGAGGAATTGGTCAGACCGAGAATCACAAAGAGGTTTTGGAAGTTTAAGTCTATGACGAATCAGGGACTCCGAGTGCTCCTCACACAGAGTGGTTCGAATCTGACTTGATCAAATTTTGTGATGTAGCATGAATAGAGTTTGAGATGAGAAAAGCATAGATAGCTAGAGAAAGTTCTTAGGAATTCTTGTCCATCCACTTGGCAAAAAGAAAAGAAGCCAAACAATCGAAACAACAAGTGGATGTCCTTGAATGAGTAAAATATGTGCTCACACAATAAGATGGCAAATGAAATATGTGGCAAAGCATGCACAACCAATTCTAGCATCTATCAAACAGTTGGCGATGACTAGGTCATCTATATATAAGTATATTGACTTAGGAGTCAAATGAGAACATTTGATCATAGGTCATACTCATCGTTTAAGCTCGAGTGGGGTTACCACTTTCACATAATGCATTGATGTGTTCACACCATTAGAGTTTCTTTGACTCAATTGTTAGAGTTAAGCTCCCCCTAGATGTGTGATCCCCCCTTAGAGGGATGAACTAACCTTGGGTTTTGTCGATGATGACTTCATTTAGGTGTTGAAGATGTGGATGCTCAATGTTGATGTAGATCATTTGGAGCAATCCTTTGGAGTGAGTTGCACTTTCAACTTACCTACATGGGTTAGTCCCACAAGGAACAAACAAGAATATCCATAGACATAGTGTGATGCACACACAAGATGATGTCCATGAGATCATTAGGTTACCTTCTCCCTTGCCTTACTAACATGAGGGTTTGTGACTCCTTGAACTAGTGCAAGATGTGGAAGTTGATTGCACTTGTTCTTGCCATAATGATATGAGTGAAGAATGTTGGAGGAGTCACCCTCAAGAACTCTCTAGTTCTTCTTTTTCGGGATCCACATCATCTTAATGGGAATCCTTGGAGTTGTAGTTGTACTTGATGAAGTAGAACTTGACGTAGTCTTGGGAACCCACTTGAACGAGGCTTTAGGTGCTTCTTCAAATGCATCAATCTCTTCTTGAAGCTTGTCCTTGCCTTTCTTCTTGTGGTCTTGTGGTGGAAGATCATCTTGTGCTTGTGTTCCTTGAAGGAAGTATGATCATACTTCTCTTGTTGAGGAACAAACTTCGTCTTGGGGTATTGATCTTCTTCCCACTCAACTCCATTGGCATTGAACTTTCATTCAAAACCAACACCTTGATTCTTCCGGTGCCTTCCTTGCTTGCGAACAATTTCCTCGAATTGCTTACTCTCGGCAAGGCTCTTGTAAACCCCTTTCTCTATAATTCCCTTCAATAAGCTATTTTCTTGCTCAAGTGTAACTTGGCTAAGAGAATCATTAGTGGAATCAAGAGAAATACTAGAAGCAACAATAATAGATTTGACATTATTATTGTTACTACTAGAGGAAGTATCTTTCTTGTACTTGTTACTAGACTTGACTTGAGGCATGTAAGTAGATAAGAGTAAACGCTTGGCAATGTAAGAAGAACTTTTCTTGTGGAGATCATCATTGATTGCCTTTAAGAACTCATGCTCTTGCTCAAGATTGAGCTTTTCAAAGTGTAACTTCTCATGAGCCCTCAAAAGTTCTCGATGATCTTCGAAGATAGTTTCATGAGCCAACTTAAGAGTGTTTAGTTCTTTAGTTAGAAGCTCAATCTTCTCCTTGTCATTGTCATTCGTTTTATCTTGATTAGCATGATTAATTGACGTTTCATCATAGTATTCATCACTAGAGTTGTCAACTAGTAAATCATCATCCACAAGCACGTCATCTTCATCACTATTGAAATCAACATACTCAGGATGTGTTACCTTTGGACCTTTGGCCATAAAGCATCTTCCAATTCCTTCATTTGATGAATCAAATATGTCGTAGGAGTTGGTTGACACAAGTGCTAGACTGGCTACACCTTCATATTGAGTATATTCGGAGTTGGAGTGATAGATTCTCTCGGAGTGATTATCGGAGTCGGAGCCGGATACCCATTCACCAACATGAGCTTGATGTCTTCATTTTGTGCCGCTCCTTGATGACTTGTCCTTCCTTTCCTAATCCTTGCTTCTCCGTGAGGGTCTTCATTCATAACGATCATCTCTATTCCTGCTCTCTCTTGGTGGTGATTCTTCTCTTTTGCTTCTTCTTCTTGGAGAATCTTCTCTTCTTTTGTAGGGTGCCGTACACTCATTGGAGGTCTCCCACAATTGTAGCAATTGCGCTCTCGACTAGAAGACCTTTTGTCATTGTAAGACCTTGACTTGGAGCTTCTTTCTTTGCTTCTACTCTTGTAGAATTTGTTGAAGTTCTTCACCATTATGCTCAATTCTTCATTGAAGGTTTGTTTCTCACTTGATGATGTGGGGGCTTCACTTGAGGCTTTGTAAGCACAACTTGACTTGTTGTGAAGTTCCTCCTTATCCTTGAGTGACATCTCATGAGCAAAAATTCTTCCAATGACTTCCGTTGGCTTGAGATCTTTGTAGTTTGGCATCATCTGGATCAATGTGCAAACGGTATCATACTTTCCATCCAATGCTCTTAGGATCTTCTTGATCATGAATCTGTCGGTTATCTCTTCAATCCCTAAGCCGGCAATCTCATTTGTGATAAGTGCAAGCCTAGAGTACATTTCAGCGACACCTTCACCATCCTTCATTTTGAACTTGTCAAGCTGACTTTGGAGCACATCCAACTTGGATTCCTTGACGGATTTGGTACCTTCATGCATATCAATCAAAGTATCCCAAATTTCCTTTGCATTCTCAAGACGGCTGATTTTGTTGAATTCTTCGGGGCACAATCCGTTGAAGATGATATCACAAGCTTGAGCGTTGTATTGCAGCATCTTCAATTCTTCCGCATTAGCTTCACGGTTCGGTTCTCTCCCATCAAAGAATTCATCTTGGAAGCCAATACAAATAATTGCCCAAACGGCGGGGTTATATCCAAGAATATGCATTTTCATCTTATGCTTCCAACAAACAAAATTAGTACCATCAAAGTAGGGACCTCTACGGTGATAATTTCCCTCGCTAGACGCCATACTCTCCAAGGTTGTGAAACTAAGGCTATGACCACCAAAAGCTATGGAAATCAAAGCAAATGGAGACCAAAGCTCTGATACCACTTGTAGGACCTTGAAGTATGTCTAAGGGGGGGTGATTAGACTACTTGACCAATTAAAAACTTAACCTTTTCCCAATTTTAGAGTTTGACAGATTTTAGCTACGTTAGGACTAGTCAAGCAATCATCACACTATTCAAGCAAGCATGCAAAGAGTATATAGCCAGCGGAAATTAAAGCATGCAACTTGCAAGAAAGTAAAGGGAAGGGTTTGGAGGATTCAAACGCAATTGGAGACACGGATGTTTTTGGCATGGTTCCGATAGGTGGTGCTATCGTACATCCACGTTGATGGAGACTTCAACCCACGAAGGGTAACGGTTGCGCGAGTCCACGGAGGGCTCCACCCACGAAGGGTCCACGAAGAACCAACCTTGTCTATCCCACCATGGCCGTCACCCACAAAAGACTTGCCTCACTAGCGGTAGATCTGTTAGAATAAATCCGAGGCATACCGTCGATCATCCGGTGACCAAGCAATCACACGAGGCACGATACAGAGATTTATTAATGAGGTTCACTGATATGGCTACATCCCCGGGGCCTGACTACAGGCACTCCTCCCCGTGACACCGTCACAATACCGCACTCCGGCCACCTGGGCGCCGGCACACGCCGCCGGCTCCCCCTTGCGCGCATGTGCTATTATGTTGGCATAGGTTACATTGTGTGTCTACCCCCTCTATATAAGAGAGGACTAGGATACAAGTGTACTACTAGGGCACGACTCCATATCCTATCTAAACACAATACAACTACAAGTCCAACTGTAACCTACCTTGTACACTATATTCGACACAACTCTAACAAACTCCACCTTGGAATATTCTCCACCACCTTGAATTCGTCAATGCGTCAAACTTCCATGTACATTAGACTTGAGCTTATCCCATGAGCACCACTACTACTCCAAAGACTCCATGTGACTCCACCTGCAACTTGTAGTTCCTTCTTTTCTTGAGCACAGTCAACACTCGAGCAAAATCAAGTTCCACATTATTCTAGTTTGCGCTCCCAACTTCCAGAGTATCCGTCAAGGACATCACACACCGATCACTGACCTGCGTGAAAGTGAACAACTCACATATTGGGTGTCACACATAAGAGTTACCTGAACTCAACATCACGGCTCCTTTCTTGACCGTTTGTCTGAAACTTGAAGGAATTTCACCATTGCTTGTAGTCATCCCTAGTCAAATTCGCAGTTGTCTCACCACATGTATGACCACCAGAGCCTTGGCCCGTCTCCATGTCCCGTGCATACCGCACACCTCGCCCTATTAACGCGTCGAGCCTCCGCTGTCCCGGTCGAGTCTCAAGGGTCGCGAACCCACACCACTCAACCGCCACTGATCTAAGAAGCAAAAGCAGCGGTTGTAATCTTCTTGAGGTGATCTTCACGAAGTAGGCGATCTCCCTGCCCTTACAAACTCCTTGGTTCAACTCCACAATCTTGTCGGAGGCTCCCAAGTGACACCTAGCCAATCTAGGAGACACCACTGTCCAAGAAGTAGCAAATGGTGCGTTGATGATGAACTCCTTGCTCTTGTGCTTCAAATGATAGTCTCCCCAACACTCAAATCTCTCTCATAGGTTTTGGATCTGGTGGAAAGAAGATTTGAGTGGAAAGCAACTTGGGAAGGCTAGAGATCAAGATTCATATGGTAGGAATGGAATATCTTGGCCTCAACACATGAGTAGGTGGTTCTCTCTCAGAAATGGTAAGTTGGAAGTGTAGGTTTGTTCTGATGGCTCTCTCCACGAATGAAGAGGTGGCGGAGGGGTATTTATAGCCTCCACACAAAATCTAACCGTTACACACAATTTACCAAACTTGGTGGGACCGATTCAACAGACTCGGTCGGACCGATTTAGTAAACCTAGTGACCGTTAGTGATTTTCGGTGGGACTGACATGCATCTCGGTGAGACCGATTCGGTTAGGGTTAGGGCATAACGTAATCTCGGTAAGACCGATCACACAACCTCGGTGAGACCGATCTTGGTAATAAGCTTTCCAGAGAGTTGGTCGTAAACTCGGTGGGACCGATTTGCTCTTTTCGGTGAGACCAAAATGTTACAAAAAGGAAACAGAGAGTTTACATTGCAATCTCGGTGGGACCGATCGCTCACTTCGGTTAGACCGAAACGTTACTAAGGGAAACAGAGAGATTACAATCCCATCTTGGTGAGACCGAGATCCCTATCGGTAAGACCGAGTTGCTTAGGGTATGTGGCAGTGGCTATGACTTTTAGAATCGGTGGCGCCGGATAGTAAGAATCGGTGTGACCGATTTTGGCTTTGGGTTTAGGTCATTTGTGGATGTGGGAAAGTAGCTGAGGGTTTTGGAGCATATCACAAAGCACATGAAGCAAGAGGCTCATTAAGCAACACCTCATCCCTCCTTGATAGTATTGGCTTTTCCTATAGACTCAATGTGATCTTGGATCACTAAAATATAAAATGAAGAGTCTTGAGCTTTTGAGCTTGAGCCAATCCTTTGTTCTTAGTATTTTGAGGGATCCACTTTCATCATCCATGCCATGCCATTCATTGAGCTTTCCTGAAATAATAGTCTTGGAATAGCATTAGCTTAGTGAGCTATATGTTGTTATGAATTACAAAAACCACCTAGGGATAGTTGCACTTTCACGGGTCCTCTCTAGGGAAGGGCTGCACAAGCTCTCTCCCATGTGGGAGGGCCCGTTCAAGGTTGTTCATGTTTCCAGGCCCGACTCCGTGCGCTTGGAGACCCAGGAGGGAGTACCCATCCAGAACGCGTGGAACATTCAACATCTCTGAGGATTCTACCCCTAAGAGAGGCCAAGTGCCTGCGGAAAAGTCCCAGTGCCTGTGAAGAAGGCCAACGCCTGTGAAGCTACCGCATTTTGGAAAGGCCCAGTGCCTATGAAGAAGGCCAACGCCTGTGAAGCTACCGCATTTTGGAAAAGTCCCAGTGCCTGTGAAGAAGGCCAATGCCTGTGAAGCTACCACATTTTGGAGAAGGCTCGGTGCTTGTGAAGAAGGCCAACGCCTGTGAAGCTACCACGTTTTGCAGAAGGCCCGGTGCCTGTGAAGAAGGCCAATGCATGTGAAGCTCGCCGCCCGTGACACTCTCACGTAATAATGAGTGGGGCTGTACATGCCCCGGAGTCTCTGGAGTGCCGCCCTCAGGCCTCGGGGGCTCCCACCCACGCCCAGTGGCAGCACTTAGCTCCGCGCTGGTGAGAAGACGTTGAAGACTAGATTAGGTGCCGGACGCGGCCTTCTCATTTGCTTTCTGCAGTTGGCTTGCTCTTTCCTATTTGAAGTTTTATCGAAGTTGTCCCTACCTTTGGCTCGAGCCGCCCTTCTCCTTTTTGCTCACCTACTTTGGTTTTTCTTCGTGCAAGTCTCGTGAGGGAGGTACGCGGGTGCCCTCGCGAGTGTTTTCTGCCACGGTCGCCTAAAGTTCTCCTATCCAGGTCCGCCGAGGGAGCACCACTCCCAGTCCTTGCCCCACGGGCATCGCGACGTGAGCATGGGACCTGGTTCGGTCGCCCCCGCAACCAAACCAAAAGCCATCCCTCTTAACTAATCCTTGCAGGACATAAAGTACACAACACAGAAATGGAGCACGGAAATAGCGGAAACAACACGATAATTAACAATGACAGTTCAACATGCCCCCGCGGGGCCCTACACTACTCCCTCTTTTTGCAGGAAAAGAAGAAAGGCAAAACAGGCATGACCAGCTCGGCACCAGCCCACGATGAGGGCTCGTACTGCCTCTGGAGCTCGGTCAGATTCCCTCTTCTCGCTTCACCGAGGCGCGACGGCGGATCGCCCCGCTACCTTCCCCCAGGCGGGCGCGACGACGTGGAGGCTGGTCGCAACCCCCGCTAGAGGAGCAGCTGCCTAAAGGAGAGTCACCAAAGCTTGGTGAGCCCCGGGCGCTGCAACCCACGCGCCTACCGCCATCTTCGTCCCGATCGACGCCGAGGCTGGGCATCCTGCCACGGTCATCGTCTTCGGGGCAGCACCCAGCACAGCGACCATCTTCCCCGAACGCCCTCACGTAGATGGTGGCGTCACCGTCAAACCTGAAGTGCAAGGTGCACCGTCGGCTCAAGCCGCGCGCGCGAGCAAAAGTTTGCCAGCCGCGGGTCAGGGCCAAACCCCCGGCAGCGGAGACCTCTAGCGAAGCCCAGGAAGCTCTGCTGCAGCGGCCGTTCGCCTGAAGCCAGAGGCCGCCCGGAGAGCCGGCCGAAAGCTCACCTATGAAGAAGCGAGGAAGGTGGAGCCAAGTGCTGGTCGGGTCCGCCAACCACACAACGAACTCTGGCAGCACTTCCGCCGAGCGGAAGCGTGGCCTGGGAGGTCGTGCAGCCACAGCATGCCTCCCGTCGATGACCAGGCGCCCGTCGCCGCGTAGGGAGCCACCCCTGCGACCGTGGGAAGCCACCACAGGGACGCAGGGTGCTTGCGGGGCCGGCCCTGACCGCGCTTGGTCGGAGGAGAGTCAGGCCCTTCCTGGCGAGCCTTTCCCTTCTCCGCGGCCGAGAACCTCTTCGGTGGAGCCATGGGGATAGCGGGCAGTGGCGAAGATGAAGAAGAGAAGGAGCAGCAGAGGAAGATGAACTGGAGTGGCTCACGCCATTCCGTACTTATAGCCAGAGGAGGCCAACCGTCGGCCTCCACGAGCGCAGGAAATCATGACCCGTTTTGCATGCAGGGACTTGTCAAGTCGTGCGGTTGCCGAGGCATCGTGGGGAACCGGAGACGCCCACGTCCAATCGACCGCCATGCGGCGCCCAAGGCCGCAAGCTGTTGGGGCCCGCGGCGCTTCACACTTGCCCCTTTGCTTCTCCGCTAAGCCAAGTCCGGGCGCGCCTTGGGCCTGGGGGCTACTGTCGGTGTTCTGGGAATGGGGGTCCCCAGACTTGCCTGCCTGCGGCCTGCGGCGTGGCTCAAGTGGGGGCCCAATGCAGCCCAGCTTCATCAGCCCAAGCTCAAGACCCTCACGAGGGACCAAGCCTCGCGGGGCAGACAACAGGAAGCTTCCTCAGGAGCAGCCTCCTCAGGCAGGCTCGCAAGGAGGCGGAGAGATCAAGGCAGGGCACCTCCCGAGGGGCCCATGACGCAAGCCATGATGATCGAGGACCAGGCGGGCGCCAGGCGGGCGCCGGCCTGCGCAGTGTCCTTGTTTCCCTTTCGTGCAAAGGGGGCAAGCACAGGCCAAGGCATCAGGCAAAGGTTACTGTTTCGGTGCAACAAGACCAAGACCAGCAGAACGGCAGGATGGAGGTCATCGTGGAGCCTGTGGCGCCACCGTCGAGCCTTTGGCAGCCGAAGACCAACTTTAGTCAGGATAAGTGTACCAGATGTTCCCCTTCAAAATGGCCAATTGTTGGCGCCCTTCCCGCTCATTATTTGGGGAGAGGCCCAGGGCCCCCGCCTATAAATAGGACTTGCCACCCACAGGGTAGAGAGATCTAGATCATGGAGAGATCGACCAGAGAGAGAGAGGGAGAAGCGACTGAACTCTCCCAAGCAGTTCATCGCACCAGCTCAAGAACAGCCCCTCGCGAGGCTATTCCCCCTTTGTACTGTTCATCATCAGCCCCTGAGGCAATCCACCACACCACACACTAGAGTAGGGTATTACACCACAATGGTGGCCTGAACCAGTATAAATCTCGTGTCCCTTGTGTGTTCATCTTTCTTGCTTAGATCCTTGCGAGACTTAGAGATGTGAGCTGGTAGGGGAGAGATCTTCGTACGCACCCTAGTGTTCGAACCTCAAGGGTTTGCCGGAACCCGAAATCTGACAGAGCCGGAACAAGAAGAAGTTACTACTGCAGATGACCTGTCAATGCTTGAACGATTATGTAGAGGAGGCCTTCCACATGTTGCTGCATTTATTGATGATGATGATGAGCACGTCACTGATAGTGATGATGATTTTGCATTTAATGATCACGAAGCATATATAGACGATTCAGAGTAATATTAGTAATGTGAGGTATTCAAATGGCTTATTATGTTCATGATGATGATACACTTAAATTATATACATATTATTCATGTCAGGTATTCAAATTTTTATTATCTTCATGATGATGATACACTTAAATTATATACATATTATTCATCTCGGGTTTTCAAATTTTTTTATGTTGTACTAATTTCGTTTACTTTTTGTCATTGCAGGTGTTGACAGGATGGTGGGCAAGGGTCCAGAGCGCCCCGAGCCTCCTGCGAGTGCTACTGGGAGGGGTGGTTCGGTTATTCCACCCCAGCCCCTCCAGAGAGTGCTGCTAGATAGTATGCAGACATCAGCGGCGGGTGATTCTACTTTGGCTGGGAGAGGTCGGGGGAGGAAGAAGGCGGCTAGAGGTGGACGTGGCAGCGGGAGAGGTAGGAAGGCTGCTACGCCTTACTCGCCGCCACCCCCAGCTGATTCACTCGACCACAGGACTGCTCCGTCTGACATGGACCTGTCTTGGACTCCGGTCCATGAGCCTCCGGTCGCCGATCCTTCGCCACCCCACCAGACTCGGGTCGCTGATCCTTTGCCCAAGCAGACTCGGGTCACCGATCCTTCGCCCCACGTGAGTGCAGTCCCAGAGTCTTTGTCCCAGAAGACTCCGGTCCCGGAGTCTTCTTACCATGAGACTCCGGAGGCTAGTGGCCCTATTGATGGTAGAGAGGACACCTTTTCTGATGATAGCTACAGCAACAACGAGCTGGTTGAGAAGGGCAAGAAGGTGTACAAGCGTGGCTGTACAAAGCTCTCGCCCGTGCCGACGACCCCCGACCAGAGGTGGTTGATTGCGCCTAATGGGTTGAAGTAAGTGCATTTACTTTTTTTAACCTTTTTCCTTCATGTTTCTTCAAATTAATATCTAATGTGTTGGCCTTGTCATACTGCAGGGGCTGGGTACACCCCCGTGGTGTCCGCAGGCCCAAGACGGTCTTTGGTGTGATTTGCCGGCAACACTTCCCTGGGTGGGTCATGTTTCCCGATGAGGGTCAGGTTCCACAGCTAGCACTGAGCTGGGAGCTGTACTCTGTTGCCTTGGCCCCTCCGGGGGAGATGGTCGCCGGTGTCGCGTGCGAGACGGTGGCCAACATTGTGTTCCATCGGTTTTGGGTGATTTCTCCTTTACAGAATTAAAAATGAACACTACCTAGCTAGTGATTGTACTAATCATTGTTGTCTTCTTTGATTGCGCACCTTCTCTGTGGTTTCGTGAGGGAGAACAGGAGGACGCGGCTATGGTTGTCGAAGCCGAGTGCAAGCGCCTACTTCAGAACTTACGACACGAGGTTCGGGTGCAGGCCGTTCGAGACTACTACGCCTCGAAGGGTATTAGGAGGGGCAAGAAGAAGTGTCACGACAAGTTTCTGAGTAGGGAGAAGTACTTGGCGGTAATTATACCTATTCTTAAGGCCTTGAACTTAGTTTTCTTGATTTGATTCGTAGGCGTAGCGCTGAAATTTCTCTTGACTAACTTAGGTGCCCCCGAGATGGTGTGCAGATAAGATGGACTGTTGGGAGGCGTTGGTGGATATGTGGTGCTCTCCCCAATGGCTAGTCGAACACCATAGGGCGAAGGATAAGCGTGACCAAATGGTTGGTGTGCCACACCATCAAGGGAGCTCCAACCTGTTTGAGTACGAGGATCACTGGGTATGTGGTTTTCTACATCATTAATGCAATTTCATTCTTCATGCTAGAATTTTTCCCTTCCAAAATGACTTAATATGCTTAGTTAGTTAAAAAAGGGCATAACTACCTTGGATAGCTCAATAACGACCTAAACTAATCTTAGCTAGTTCATTCATGACATAATTATCTCTAAAATGACATAATAACCTTAGATAGCTCTATAAAATGCCCAAATATGCTTTATTTGGATAAAAAATAGCATAACTACCTTGGATAGCTCAATAATGACATAATTAGCATACTTTCGTCAGAAATGGCATAATAATCTTGGTTACCTCCAGAATGACCTAAACTTAGCTTATTTTCCTTGAAAATGACATAATAACCTCACTTAGCTCCAAAATGACCTATTTACATAGCAATATCATTCTTCATGCTAGCTTGATCTCTTAACTAATATTTTGTTCCTCTCTCTCAGGCGCACCACAACAAGACGCCTGTGCCAAGTCTGTTTGACCTCTATGGCATGGCCCATAGTGCCCCTTACAAGAAGGCCAAGCCATCCTCCGAGTCTGACCTAGATCATCCAGAGAGCTTCACCAACATCTCCTGCCACCACAAGATGGTGAAGTACAGAGACGAGGGGAAGGTGAGGAAAGGGGAGGACTTTAACCCGAGCAAGGATCCTTTTGATACAGAGCTGGTGATGATATCTGGTGGTGGGAGGTCCCATGGCTCCGTAGCCATTGGCGATGGCCTGATACGTTATCCTATGACTATCCCGCAGATCAAGAAGCGCCAGAGTAGCTCCGCTCTTGAGATAACGCCTCGTGCACGGCCCACGGAGCTCGCCATGGCGGTTAGTTATACCTGTTCTCTCACCTTTCCTCCATTACATTGTGTATGCGTCCGTCAATGATTACAATGCTAACGAGGAGTGGTGTGTTGCAGGCATTGGTTGAGAAAAAGAGATTGAAAACCCAGGCGCTTTTGGAGGAGGCAAAATGGGAGGCGGCAGAGAGGGAGAGGGAGATGGAGGAGAGGATGGCTAAGCTGTTGGAGGAGGAGAGGAACCGGAACGAGGCGTCTCACCGGGCCCTCTATGAGCTCCTCATGGTACGTTTCTCGTGCATATTAGCCAAATCATGCACGTAATGTTCGGATTACTAACTAATATGACTGACTCGTGAGAACCAAATGTGCAGATGATGTGCGAGAAAAACGGTCAGACCCCTCCGCCGATGCCCCAGATAGCTCCGACGACCACGGTGAGTTTGATTTGAATGGCCGTTAGTTACTAGTATTCACATTTCAGTTGCATCATGCTAACGAGACATTATTGGAAATGATCTTTGTTGCAGCATGCCTCCCGACAAGCATCGACCAATCCTTTTGCATCTGGCAAAGGCGCAACCCCGACCGGTCCTTCACCTACGTCTGCCACTGGCACAGCCCCGACCATTCCTTCACCTCTGTGATAACGCATTTTTCTTCTTATATAGCCTATTTAGTCCATTTATGACATAATTTAGCCTATTTAGTCCATTTATGACCAAGTTAACCTAGGTTAGCTCCAATATGATCCATTTAACCTAAGTTAGCTCCCAAATGATGCATTTAACCTACGTTAGCTCCAAAATGACCTATTTACCTAGCTTAGCTCTAAATTGACCTACACACTTAGCATTTTTTACCTACCTTAGCCCAAAAATGGCATTTTTACCTACCTTAGCCTATTTAGTCCATAAATGACATAATAAGATGAAGAAAATCAAGGAAGATGAAGAAAAGAAGGAATAGGAGGAGGAGAAGAAGAAGAAGAAGAAGAAGATCTTCTTCTTCTTCTTCTTCTTCTTCCTCTTCTTCTTCTTTTCCTCCTCTTCCTTTTCTTCTAGCTAGTCTTCTTCTTCTTCTTCTTCTTCTTCTTCTTGTGTTCTAACTTTCATGTTTCCCAATTTGCAGATTTGCTTTAGATCGATGAGGAAGCTTGCATTGATGGAGTGTCTATTCTTCTCTTGCTTCCTTGTTGTTTATGTAAACTTGTTGGATATGTACTATATGGATATGTTGTTGGAAACTTGTTTCTGGATATGTATGTACATATATGGATATGTTGGACTTTTATGTTGTTGGATATGTTGGATTTGATGAAATATGTTGTTAGACATGCTCTTAGATTGTTGGATATGTTGGAGTTATATGTATGTATGTATATCTGTTATATGTTGCCAAATTAAATGGATTAAAAAACAGGGGATATATAGCCTCTTTGCCGTCTGCTAGCAGACGGCAAAGAGGCCACGTGGCAGCTTCCTATGCAAACTGGGAACACCGGCTGCCTATTTGGTCATTTTGCCGTCTGCCAAGCTCTTTGCCGTCTGCTGGCAGACGACATAGCTGGCCAGGTGGCAGCTTCTCAGTGCTGGTCCAGCTGAGCTCTTTGCCGTCCGCTAGTAGACGGCAAAGAGCTTGGCCTCTTTGCCGTCTACTGGCTGATGGCAAAGTGCTCAGCTTATTGCCGTCCGCTAGCAGACGACAACGTGCTCAGCTCTTTGCGCCCTCTAGCAGACGGCAAAGAACACGCCGTTAACCCTAACGGCTGTCACCTGATACGTCTCCAACATATATATATTTTTTGATTGTTCCATGCTATTATATTACCCCTTTTGGATGTTTATGGGCTTTATTTTACACATTTATATCATTTTTGGGACTAACCTACTAACCGGAAGCCCAGCCCATATTGCTGTTTTTTTTGCCTATTTCAGTATTTCGAAGAAAAGGAATATCAAACGGAGTCCAAACGGAATGAAACGTTCGGGAGCGTGATTTTTGGCACAAACGTGATCCGGAGAGCTTGGAGTGCAAGTCAAGAAGCTTTCGAGGGCCCCACGAGATAGGGGGCCGCGCCCCCTCCTGTAGTGCGTGCCCCCTGTCTCGTGGGCCCCTCGGGCGGCCACCGACGTACTTCTTCCTCCTATATATACCTACGTACCCCGAAAACATCCAGGAGCACCACAAAATACAATTTCCACTGTCGTAACC
The DNA here is from genome assembly GCA_021437245.1 of Aegilops speltoides. Taxonomy (NCBI): domain Eukaryota; kingdom Viridiplantae; phylum Streptophyta; class Magnoliopsida; order Poales; family Poaceae; genus Aegilops; species Aegilops speltoides. The sequence continues at coordinate 475,200,200 of CM038144.1, read as the reverse complement.
TTCTGTATCCGCGAGATCCCATCTTGGAGCCTTCGCCAACACTCTGCCAGAGGGGGAATCAACCACGGCGGGCCTCTACATCAACATCCTTCCCCCTCCGATGAGTTGTGAGTAGTTTAACACAGACCTACGGGTCCATAGTTATTAGCTAGATGGCTTCTTCTCTCTTTTTGGATCTCAATACAATGTTCTCCCCCTCTCTTGTGGACATCTATTCGATGTAAACTCTTTTTGCGGTGTGTTTGTCGAGATCCGATGAATTGTGGGTTTATGTTCAAGTTTATCAATGAATAATATTTGAATCTTCTCTGAATTCTTTTATGTATGATTGAGTTATCTTTGCAAGTCTCTTCGAATTATCAGTTTGGTTTGGCCTACTAGATTGGTCTTTCTTGCCATGGGAGAAGTGCTTAGCTTTGGGTTCAATCTTGCGGCGTTCTTACCAAAGTGATGTAAAGGGTTGCAAGACACGATTGTATTATTGCCATCGAGGATAACAAGATGGGGTTTATATCATATTGCATGTGTTTATCCCTCTACATCATGTCATCTTGCTTAATGCGTTACTCTGTTCTTATGAACTTAATACTCTAGATGCAGGCAGGAGTCGGTCGATGTGTGGAGTAATAGTAGTAGATGCAGGCAGGAGTCGGTCTACTTGTTATGGACGTGATGCCTATATACATGACCATGCCTAGATAATCTCATAACTATGCGCTTTTCTATCAATTGCTCGACTGTAATTTGTTCACCCACCGTAATACTTATGCTATCTCGAGAGAAGCCTCTAGTGAAACCTATGGCCCCTGGGTCTATCTCTTATCATATTTGCTTTCAATCTACCTCTATTTGCATCTTTACTTTTTTGCATCTATCTTATAAAATACCAAAAATATATTTATCTTATCATACTATCTTTATTAGATCTCACTTTCGCAAGTGGCCGTGAAGGGATTGACAACCCCTTTATTGCATTGGTTGCGAGTTCTCAGTTTGTTTGTGTAGGTGCGTGGGACTTTTGAGGAGCCTCCTACTGGATTGATACCTTGGTTCTCAAAACTGAGGGAAATACTTACGCTACACTTTGCTGCATCACCCTCTCCTCTTCGAGGAAAACCAACGCAAGCTCAAGACATAGCAAGAAGGATTTCTGGCGCCGTTGCCGGGGAGGTCTTCGCTCAAGTCAAGAGATACCAAGTACCCATCACAAATCCATCTCCCTCGCATTTACATTATTTGCCATTTGCCTGTCGTTTTCCTCTCCCCCACTTCACCCTTGCCGTTTTATTCGCCCTCTCTTTCCCAATCTCCTCCTCTCTTTTCGCTTGCCCTTTTTCTGTTTGCTTGTGTGTTGGATTACTTGTTGCCATGGCACATGATAATACCAAGTTGTGTGACTTCTCGAATTCCAATAATAATGATTTCCTTAGTACTCCGATTGCTCCTCTTAATGATGTTGAGTCTTGTGAAATCAATACCGCTTTGATGAATCTTGTTATGAAAGATCAATTTGCCGGCCTTCCTAGTGAAGATGCCGCTACTCATCTAAACAATTTTGTTGATTTGTGTGATATGCAAAAGAAGAAAGATACGGATAACAATATTGTCAAATTGAAGTTATTTCCGTTTTCACTTAGAGATCGTGCTAAAGTTTGGTTTTCGTCTTTGCCTAAAAATAGTATTGATTCTTGGAACAAGTGCAAAGATGCTTTTATCTCTAAGTATTTGCCTCCTGCTAAGATCATCACTCTTAGGAACGATATTATGAATTTTAAACAACTTGATCATGAGCATGTTGCCCAATCTTGGGAAAGAATGAAATTGATGCTTCGCAATTGCCCTACTCATGGTTTGAATTTATGGATGATCATACAAAAATTTTATGCCGGTTTGAACTTTGCTTCTAGGAATCTCTTAGATTCGGGCACGGGAGGCACCTTTATGGAAATCACGTTAGGAGATGCTACAAGATTGCTTCATAATATTATGGCTAATTATTCTCAATGGCACACCGAAAGATCTTCTAGTAAAAAAGTGCATGCTATAGAAGAAATTAATGTTTTGAGTGGAAAGATGGATGAAATTATGAAGATGTTTGCTACTAAAAATACTCCTCTTGATCCCAAAGATATGCCTTTGTCTTCTTTGATTGAGAATAATAATGAATCTATGGATGTGAATTTCGTTGGTAGGAATAGTTTTGGAAACAATGCTTATAGAGGAAATTTTAATGCTAGACCGTTCCCTAGTAGTCCCTCTAACAATTATGGAAATACCTACAATAATTCTTATGGTAATTTTAATAAGATGCCCTCTGATTTTGAGAATAGTGTGAAAGAATTTATGATTTCTCAAAAGAATTTTAATGCTTTGCTTGAAGAAAAATTGCTCAAAGTTGATGATTTGGCTAGGAACGTTGATAGACTTTCGCTTGATGTTAATCCTCTTAAACTTGGATCTTCTTCTCCTAAGCATGATATCAATGAGTCTCTCAAAGTAATGAGAATTTCCATTGACGAGTGCAAGGAAAGAACCGCTAGATTGCGTGCTAAAAAAGAAAGCTTTATAAAAGCGTGTACTTCTAGTCTTCATGAAAATAATGATGAGGATCTTAAAGTTATTAATGCGTCTCCGATTAGATCTATGTTTTGCAATATGAATTTTTTTGATTATGGGAGTGATGATGAATCAACTTTGCCTAGAAGGCGTCCCAAAAATTCGGAGTCTTTAGATCTTGATGCTAAATTTGGTAAAAGAGAGATTGGAGAATCCTCAACTTCAAATAATGTTGAACCTACTATCTCGGATTTCAAGGAATTTGATTATGACAATTGCTCTTTAAAAGGTTGTATTTCCTTGTTGCAATCCGTTGTTAATTCTCCTCATGCTTATAGTCAAAATAAAGCTTTTACCAAACATATTGTTGATGCCTTGATGCAATCTTATGATGAAAAACTTAATTTAGAAGTTTCTATAACTAGAAAACTTAATGATGAGTGGGAACCTACTATAAAGATTAGAATTAAAGATTATGATTGTTTTGCTTTGTGTGATTTGGGTGCTAGTGTTTCCACGATTCCTAAAACTTTATGTGATATTCTAGGTTTCCATGATCTTGATGATTGATCTTTAAATTTGCACCTTGTGGATTCCACCATTAAAAAGCCTATGGGAAGGATCAATGATGTTCTTATAGTTGCAAATAGAAATTTGGTGCAGGTAGATTTTATCGTTCTTGATATAGATTGCAATCTTTCTTGCCCTATTATTCTTGGTAGACCTTTCCTTAGAACGGTTGGCGCGATTATTGATATGAAGGAAGGGAATATTAGATTCCAATTTCCATTAAAGAAAGGCATGGGGCACTTTCCAAGAAAGAAAGTCAAATTACCTTATGAATCTATCATGCGTGCTACTTATGAATTTAGTACCAAAGATGGCACTCGTTAGATCTATCTTTGTTTTTATGCCTAGCTAGGTGCGTTAAACAATAGCGCTAGTTGGGAGGCAACCCAATTTTCTTTATGTTTTTATTTTTGCTCCTGTTTAGTAATAAATCTTGAATCTACCCTCTGGTTAGATGTGTTTTTATCTTTTACTTAGTGTTTGTGCCAAGTAGAACCTATAGGATAACCTACGATGATAGTTGATTTGATTCTGCTGAAAAACAGAAACTTTGCACGCACGAATATAATTTTGTTAAATCACAGGAACGTGATTTTGCGCTGATTCTTATTGCTTCTGTTCAATAAACAAATTTTCCACGACTTCCTATTTTTTTAGGATTTTTATAGTTCCATAAGTTTGCGTTAGTTACAGATTGTACAGACTGTTCTGTTTTTGACAGATTCTGTTTTTCGTGTGTTGTTTGCTTATTTCAATGCATCTATGGCTAGTAATTCAGTCTATGAACCATAAAGAAGTTGGAATACAGTAGGTTTAACACCAAATTAAATAAAGAATGAGTTCATGGCAGTACCTTATGTGGTGGTTTTGTTTTCTTTCACTAACGGAGCTTATAAGATTTCCTGTTGAGTTTTGTGTTGTGAAGTTTTCAAGTTTTGGGTAAAGCTTTTATGGACTATGGAATAAGGAGTGGCAAGAGCCTAAGCTTGGGGATGCCCATGGAACCCCAAGATATTCAAGGATAGCCAAAGTTTAAGCTTGGGGATGCCGGGAAGGCATCCCTCTTTCGTCTTCGTTCATTGGTAACTTTACTTGGAGCTATTTTTTATTCGCCACATGATATGTGTTTTGCTTGGAGCGTCGTGTATTATATTAGTCTTTGCTTTTTAGTTTGCCACAATCATCCTTTCTGTACACACCTTTTGGGAGAAGCCTATTTGATTAGAATTTGCTAGAATACTCTATGTGCTTCACTTATATCTTTTGAGCTTGATAGTTTTTGCTCTAGTGCTTCACTTATATCTTTTAGAGCACGGTGGTGTCTTAATTTTGAAGAAGTTGCTACTCTCTCATGTTTCACTTATATTATTTTGAGAGTCTTTTAGAACAGCATGGTATTTGCTATGATCATAAAGTTGGTCCTAGAATGATGAGCATCCAAGTTGGGTATAATAAAAACTATCATAGAAAGTGAATTGGATGCTATGATCAATTTGATGCTTGATAATTGTTTTGAGATATGGAGGTAGTGATATTAAAGTCATGCTAGTTGGGTGATTATGAATTAAAATAATGCTTGTGTTGAAGTTTGTGATTCCCGTAGCATGCACGTATGGCGAACCGCTTTGTGATGAAGCTGGAGCACAATTTTATTTATTGATTGTCTTCCTTATGAGTGGCGGTCGGGGACGAGCGATGGTCTTTTCCTACCAATCTATCCCCCTAAGAGCATGCGCGTAGTGCTTTAGTTTTTGATGATTTCTAAATTTTGCAACAAGTATATGAGTTCTTTTGATTAATGTTGAGTCCATGGATTATACGCACTCTTTCACCCTTCCACCATTGCTAGCTCTCTTGTATCGTGCAACTTTCGCCGGTACCATACACCCACCATTTACCTTCCTCAAAACAGCCACCATACCTACCTATTATGGCATTTCCATAGCCATTCCGAGATATATTGCCATGCAACTTTCCACCGTTCCATTCATATGACACACATTACTTTTGTCATATTGCTTTCTGCATGATCATGTAGTTGACATTGTATTTGTGGCAAGGCCACCTTCATAATTTTCATACATGTCGCTCTTGATTCATTGCATATCCCGGGGCACCGCCAGAAGCATTCATATAGAGTCATATCTTGTTCTAGCTTTGAGTTGTAAATCCATAAAAGTGTGATGATCTTCATTACTAGAGCATTATTGTCGGAGTAATGGGCCACGGGTAGGCTAACCCGAGCCCCAGAACCTTTCAAGACATCGGGGCAGGCTGCGCCCCTCAAGTACCTACGGCGACTCCAAGACAAGCCGAGTCCCCAGAGGTGACTTCCATTTAAGCCGAGTTCTAGAGGCGGCTCCCATTCAAGCCGAGTCCCAGAGGCGACTCAAAGGAAGCCGACTATGGGGAGTCGGCCCGCGACTTCCAACCACCCGATAATTAAAGGTAGGCATGGACACAGTGTGTCGTACCCACGAAGATCTCCGCCCGGCGCGGCACTATTCCCATGCCAGCCCTGACATCAGCCCTGGGGGCAGAGCCCTGTACCCACGACGGACTGTCTGTATGGCTCGGAGATGGCGGGGCCTACCAGTCAGCGAGAGTGTCGAAGACGGCGAGCGCGCCAAGAGTCGGACCCGTTGGGAGTCGGCCCCCGGGAGTCGGCCGCCCCCTCCCATGGACCCCACACGCCATTAACCAGACGCGACGGGGGAACGGCAACAGTGATCGCCCGCCAGGCGGCGGCGCTGTTGCCATGACCCCATGACCAAGCCTGCGTCATTAGAAGCACGGCTATAGTAATCTGCAGCCGGCAAGACCCGCCCGCGGCGGACATGGGCTGATGCCCTTGTACCAGGCCAGTCAGCGGGCCCCAGGAGTCGGCGGAGAAGACGGCGCTTGAGAGACAAACGGCTGGGACCCGCCCTAGCCGGTTTTACCATTGTAACCCCGGGGGGTAGGCCTATATAAACCCCCCAGGGCACCCATGCAAAGGGTTCGCATCCATCGGCATTAGACAGACCACACCGGGAGGAGAGAGCTATCCTTGCCATCTCCTACCTCCAGAAACAGCTCTAGGAGCACCCTTGTATTCACTTTGCCTTAGTGACCATGCGGAGACCCCACAGAGCAGCAGTAGGGCTGTTATCTCCTCGGAGAGCCCTGAAGCTGGGTAAGATCCGCCGGCGTGCATTTCTTCGCCTCATCCCGTTTCCAGGCACCGGCGACGTTCTACTCGCCCCCACCATGATAAGCCATCCTTTGGCATATGTCGCACCCAACCCCCAACATTTGGCGCCCACCGTGGGGCCTGCTGCACCGTCGTCCGGAGATCTATTCTGGACGGGAACCCTCTTCCTCCCTGGCGAGCGCAGCCAGCCAGGCTCGCCAGACGGAGTCTGCGTCGACGCGTTGCGCGGCGCTGAGGCCGCCTGTGCAGTGAGCTGCCTTGCCGAACTTGTCGGCGAGGTTCGCCTCTCCGACGAGCCTGCATCCGACGCAGGCACGGGTGGCCCCGAGAGCCTCCTCGCGGGCCTCCTCGACCAACTCCATGTCACCGGCGAGCCTGCCGTGGACTTGGAGTCCGTAGGCTCCACCGACCCGATGCTGGTCGACTCCGACGTCGTGTCGCTTGATACTTTCCCCACCAACGTGGTGGTCTACGACGAGCTGCTCCCTCATGAGGAGAGCGGCGGAAGCGCCGTCACGGAGGTGCTCGTCATCAGTCACGATGAGCGCTCCGGCGAGGGAGCTCATGATTCGCTCGACGCGGCTCTGCAAGACCTGACTGCGCCCATTCCAGAGGACGCAGACGCCGAGATGCTGGAGACACGCCGCCTTCAGATCATCGAAGTCACCAAGAAGCTGGCAAGCATGAGGCGCTTGTCAGAAGCCTACCAGCGCGAAATGGATCGCGCCGTGGGCAGCTCGCTGGCTCCGACTGGGCCTAGCCGCCTAGGCGCGGTCCGGCAATGCGGCGCGACCATCGCCGACTTGTTCGGGGCCAATCGCCCCGTATACACCACCCCTGCGGAGAACATCCGCGCCGCCCAAGCGGCCACCGACAAGCTGAAGAACTTTGAAGGCGAAGAGCGCCGCATGATGACGGAGCGAGTCCAGCAGCTCCTCGACGCGGTTGCTGCGCAGAACGCGGCCGGCGGCCGCACTGAGGCGCCACGACAGCTAAACGACGACTTGCCTCCCCGCCGAGATCAGGGCGCGACGTCTCGGACGCCGACTGGTGGAGTCCGTGGAAGAAAAGACAAAGATCCGGCTGTCAGTCGTAGTCGGACTCGCATCACCATCGAGCGTGACCAAGACGGCCGTCCGAGAGCAGTGGAGCGGCAGGACGACTACCTGCCTCCCCCACCAAGAAGAGAACGGTGAGTTTCCCCGCCGCCTGTTGAGCATCCGACTCTCGGTGGCCGACTTGGCCACTGAGAGGGAGTCGGAGAGAATGACGCCCGCCACCGGATCGACCGACTCCACAAATCCCTGGCGCTAGAAGAAGAAGATGAGCTGGGTCCGCCTTGCTTTGGACCCCGCATCCGAGACGAGCCTTTTCCCAAGGGGTTCACGCTCCCCCGGGACACACCCAAGTACACCGGCTCCATGAAGCCAGAGTATTGGCTGGTTGACTACTCCACGGCCGTCAACATAGCGAACGACAACAAGCGAGTCGCCGTGAAGTATGTTCCACTCATGCTCCAGGGCACGGCCCGGACATGGTTGAATAGTCTGAAGCCCCGCAGCATCAACAGCTGGGTCGACTTCACCAAGGCCTTCATCCGCAACTTCACGAGCATGTACAAGTGACCACCAAAGCCGCGCCAGCTTTCCTTGTGCGTGCAAGGCCCTAACGAGTCAACACGCGACTACCTCACGCGCTGGGGCGAGCTTCGGAACTCCTGCGAGGGCGTGCACGAGGTGCAGGCTATCGAGTACTTCACCGCCGGATGCCGAGAAGGCACCCTCCTCAAGCACAAGCTCCTCTGCGACAAGCCAGAAACCCTCGACGAGCTGCTGGTCATAGCAGACAAGTACACCACAGCCGACTCCTCCATGAAGACGGAAATTCAAGTTAATGCGGTTGGCAAAGTGGCCCCTCAGGCTCCCAGAACTCCAGCTGGAGACACCAGTCGGCGACAACAACAAAACGACAACAAACGCAAGGCCCAACAGCCGACTTCCAGCAGTCGGCAGGTAGCGACAGTCGAAGATCAACAGCCGGAGGGGCAGCCTCCGGCCAAGCGACAGAAAGGCGGCAAGTCCAACTGGTCGCCGGCCTTCTCTTACGAGCAGACTCTGGATGGTCCCTGCAAGTTCCAAAGTGGCGCGAAGCCGTCAAATCATACGACCCAAAAGTGCCACTGGCTCACCAGAATCGCCAAGGGAGACGGCCTCCTTCCTCCCCCGCCTGCTGGGCCGCCGCCTCCACCGCCGCCCCAGCAGCCGGCTGCATGGCCAGTCGGCGCAGTACAAGGCGAGTACCCAAAAGAGCATGGAGCCTATGTGGTGTTCACCAGTGTGGCTGATGATCGGCGCAGCAGACGGCTGCAGCAGCAAGAGGTGAACGTTGTGGCGTCAAATACTCCAAAATTCATGCATTGGTCCGAGAAGCCTATCAGTTGGAGCAGAGCAGATCACCCAGAGGTGATGCCGAATCCGGGCTCCTATGCCTTGGTTCTGAGTGCCACCTTGGCCACTGATAGGCGGGCCGCCGCGCCGAGAGTGCTGATAGACGGAGGCAGGAGCATGAACATCCTGTACAAGGACACTATGGAGAAGTTAGGAATCAAGCAAAGACAGCTGCAGAGCAGCCGGACTGTGTTCCACGGCATTGTACCTGGCCTTTCCTGCTCACCAATCAGCAAGATCCTGATAGACGTTCTCTTCGGAGACAAAGATCATTTCCGCCGACAGCCAGTCTGGTTTGAAGTGGTGGACCTTGAAAGCCCATACCATGCGTTACTTGGCCGACCTGCACTGGCCGAGTTCATGGCGGTTCCCCACTACGCCTACCTCAAGATGAAAATGCCGAGTTCCAAGGGGATTCTGACTATCGCAGGCGACTATAGGAAGTCGTCCGCCTGCGCGGCGGAGAGCAGCCAGCTGGCCGAGTCCCTGGTGATCGCAGCTGAGAAGCGGCTCCTTGATCGGGTCGTGGTGATGGCCGGAAATCAGCCTGAGATGTCGCCTGACCCCAAGGAGTTGGAAGCTGAGGGTTTGTTCAAGCCGGCCAAAGAGACTAAGAAGATACCCTTGGACCCGGAGCACCCGGAGAGGTACGCTGTCATGGGTACAAACCTTGACAGTAAATAGGAAGGCGAGCTCGTCGATTTCCTCCGTGAGAATCGAGACATCTTTGCATGGTCCCCTAAAGACATGCCAGGTGTACCGACGGAATTCGCCAAGCACAAGTTACATGTCCGACCTGATGTGAAGCCCGTCAGGCAGCCCTTGCGCCGCCTGTCAGAAGAGAAGAGAAGAGTTGTTGGAGAAGAGATAGCCCGGCTCCTGGCGGCCGGCTTCATAATGGAGGTGTTTTTTCCAGAGTGGTTGGCGAACCCGGTCTTGGTACTGAAGAAAAACAAGCAGTGGCGGATGTGCATTGATTACACAAGCCTCAACAAAGCTTGCCCCAAGGACCCCTTTGCTTTGCCAAGAATCGATCAGGTGATAGACTCCACAACCGGATGCGAGCTGTTGAGTTTCTTAGATGCATATTCAGGATACCACCGATCGTGAACCCGCAGACAGATCAAGACTGCCTTCATCACGCCGTTCGGAGCCTTCTGCTACCTGACCATGACGTTCGGCTTGAGGAATGCCGGTGCCACCTTTCAGCGTTGCATGCAGAAGTGCCTCCTCAAGCAACTCGGCAGAAATGCCCACGTCTACGTGGATGATGTAGTGGTGAAGACAGAGAAGCGTGGGACGCTGCTGGAAGACCTCAAAGAAACCTTTGAAAACCTACGCCGATTGCAGATCAAGCTCAACCCTGAGAAGTGCGTTTTCGGAGTACCAGCCGTCCAACTCCTTGGCTTCCTGGTCTCTGAACGCGGCATAGAGTGCAACCCTATGAAGATCAAGGCCATCGAGAGGATGGAGGTACCCAGCCGACTGTTAGATGTGCAGAAGTTCACCGGCTGCTTGGCATCCATCAGCCGATTCATCAGTCAGCTGGGCGAGAAAGCTCTCCCTTTGTATCAATTGATGAAGAAGACCACCTTTTTTGAGTGGAACCACAAGGCGGATGAAGCATTTCTCCAGCTGAAGAAGATGTTGACTACTCCTCTGTGGTTGGCGGCTCGACTCCTAAAGAGCCCATGCTCCTATACATTGCCGCCACCAGCCGAGTAGTCAAGATACCATTGTAGTCGAGTGCAAGGAGGAAGGCAAGGCGCTCCTCGTCCGAGACCGGTAGTATTCGAGGGAGGTAATCACGACCTCCAAGCGTAACTACCCCACTACCAGAAGATGTGTTACGGTGTGCATTTTGCCGCCAAGAAGCTGAAGCCTTACTTTCAAGAGCATCCAATCACTGTGGTTTGCACAGCCCCGCTGGCCGAGATCATCGGGAGCCGAGATGCTTCTGGCCGAGTAGCCAAATGGGCCATAGATTTGGCTCCCTACACCATCTACTACCAGCCCCGCACCACCATCAAGTCGCAAGCACTGGCCGATTTCGCCGACCGGGCCGAGACTCCGATACCGCCGCAAATACCGACTCCACTCATTGGCGGATGCATTTCGACGGCTCCAAGATGCGCACCGGCCTAGGAGCCGGCGTCGTCCTCACCTCCCCTAAAGGCGACAAGCTCAAGTATGTGCCGCAGACCCGTTTCGCCAACAACGTCGCTGAATACGAGGTGCTCATTCACGGGCTCTGGCTTGCCAAAGAACTCGGCATTCGCCGGATCCTGTGCTATGGCGACTCCGATTTGGTGGTCCAACAGTCATCTGGCGACTGGGACACCAAGGATGCAAACATGGCGAGCTACCGCTTCCTGGTGCAGCAACTCAGCGGATACTTCGAGGGGTGCGAGTTCCTTCACGTGCCAAGGAGCGACAACGACCAAGCAGACGCCTTGGCACGAGTCGGCTCCACCCGCCAAGCAATACCATCCGGCGTCGCTCTTCAGCGCCTCCTTAAGCCATCTATCAAGCCTTCACCAGAATCAGACTCCATCTTTGTGCCGGCTCCTCCTGAAGAAGTCAGATCCGACTCAAGAGCCCCAGCAGACGGCCCCAAGAAAATCACAGTTGAAGTCGGCCCGGGGACTTTGAACCCGCCCGGGATCTGCGCCATCGGCCGGGGACTCGCGCTGGCCGGCCTGGGACTTCGTCAATCCAGCAAGCGGCTGCAGACTCCAGCCTGCCGCCTCCCAGCCCAGCCGCCCTTGTCCAAGTCGCAGTGGTGGTGGTTGAAGAAATAGCAGCACCATCATGGGCGCAACCCATCCTCAAGTTTCTATTGAACAGAGAGCTGTCAACTGATGAAATCTTGGCTCGGCAAGTGCAACGCCGAGCGGCAGCCTACACCATAATCAACAAAGAGCTAGTCAGGCGCAATGTTAGTGGTGTCTACCAGTGCTGCGTGGAGCCAGAGCAAGGCCAAGCAATTCTCAGAGACATCCATCAGGGCGAGTGCAGCCACCATGCAGCTTCAAGAGCACTCGTCGCCAAAGCCTTTCGGCATGGTTTCTTCTGGCCGACTGCCCGGGAAGAGGCTAAAGAGTTAGTCCAAAAATGCAAGGGGTGCCGAAGTTCCGCTCCAAGCTGCTTCAGCCGGCTCCGCTGAAAACGATCCCCATCGCCTGGCCCTTTGCAGTTTGGGGCCTGGACATGGTGGGACCATTCAAGACGGCCCGAGGCGGCCTAACTCATCTGCTTGTCGCGGTGGACAAGTTCACCAAGTGGATAGAGGCAAAGCCCATCAAGAAGTTGAACGGTCCGACTGCAGTGACTTTCATCACCGACATCACGGTGCAGTACGGCATACCGCAGAACATCATCACCGACAATGGCACAAATTTTGCCAAAGGCGCTTTGGCCCGTTCTCGCGCGACGCAGGCATCCGATCGACTTAGCGCCCGTTGCCCATCCGCAGTCAAACGCCAGGTGGAGGAGTAAACGGCCTCATTCTCGTCGGCATCAAGCCTCGATCTGGTCGAACCACTCGGCGTTTGGTCGGTTGTTGGCTTGAGGAGCTGCGGCCGCCCTCCGAGTCCGCGATGACTCCAAACAAGTCAACCGGCTTCACGCCTTTCTTCCTCGTCTCACGGTGCCGGGCCGCCATCCCGACGGACATAGAATTCGACTTCCCGCGAGTCACCATGTACACCAAGAGGAAGGAAGAAGCACGCCAAGACGGCGTCGATCTGCTGGAAGAGGGCCGGCTGTTGGCACTCAGCCGGTCCAGCATCTACCAGCAGAGTCTGCGCCGATACTACAACCGGAAGGTCAGGCCGAGATCTTTCCAAGAGGGCGACCTTGTGCTCCGGCTGATTCAGCGGACAGCCGGCCAACACAAGTTGTCGGCACCTTGGGAAGGACCCTTCATCGTCAGCAAAGTGCTGGGCAACGACTCCTACTACCTACTCGACGCTCAGAAGCCCCGAGCACGCAAGAGGGACGACTCCGGCAAGGAGTTAGAACGACCATGGAACGCAAATCTTCTCCGAAGATTTTACAGTTGATGCAGTATGTACCACGCTATCCTTTGTATTAAAGTATCGAGACTTTGGGCCCCCGAGACGAGCTCGGGGACTGCCCTTTTTGTTATCTGTATGATAAGAATTATGCCTTCGAGTATGCTACTCTTTGTTATGCCGCTTGGCACCGGGTTCGACTAGTCGGCCCGGGGACTCGCCGTCTTGCGCAATGAAATGCTTCCTGCAGTTGGACAAGTACTGTGCGGTGCTTAAGCCGTCTCCTTTCAAAAACCGCAGCTCGCAGAGCGACTGTTGGTAGGCAGAGAGTAAGCAAGAACGAGCACGCACACGAAAAAATGGCTAAGGACTCAAAGCATATGCATAGCCCAAGCCGGCTTCCAGCCTCTCTCTGCAGAGCAGACTCTCACATAAGTCGGCTTGCCGCCTCCTATCCAACTTGTTAAAAAACTCTAAAAATGGCCAAGTACTTGCCTTCCCTAAGGTAGCCAAGCATTTGACCCAGTGGCAGTCCGCAGAGCGGCTGCTCGTCTGGCAAAGCGCGACTATGGAAAGGCGGCAAAGGAAAAAGCCAAAAGAGCAATGAACAAGGAAAGATAGAAGTCGGATAGATATTTACAGAACATAGGCCTCTGGCCAAGTTCAAGATACACCCCGCGGGTGGAATTGTGCAAATTAACAAATTCTTCAAAGACTATGAAAGCAGATAAAGTAAAAGACAGGACGGAGGCCTAAGAAGCGGCAGACGGGTTCAGAGGGTCGGCGGAGACGGCGGTGTCAGGCGCTGGAGCGGCCGGCTGGGCAGTCTCGACTTGATCATCTCCGGTGGCAGCCGGCCCGGTCGGTCGCGGCTCGTTGCTGGGGGCGCGGTCGAGCTAAGGCTGGTCGTCCGCTCCGTCTTCTGGTGCCTCCGTCTCGTCTCCGTCCCCCGCCTCGTCTTCCTCCTCGGTGCTGGAGCCGATCACCTCCGCCGAGTCCACGTCGTAGTCGGGGTTCATCCCGAACCACTCCGGAGGCACTTCCTCGCCATTCGTGTTGGGGAACATAGTAATTTCAAAATTTTCCTGTGCACACGCAAGATCATGGTGATGCATAGCAACGAGAGGGGAGAGTGTTGTCTACGCACTCGAGACCAAGCGGAAGCGCTGACGCAACATAGAGGAAGTAGTCGACGTCCTCCGGTCCAACCGATCCAAGCACCAAGCATCCGCACCTCCGAGTTCTTGACACGCAGACAGCTCGATGACGCACCTCGATCTCCAATCCAGAGAGGCTCGAGGGGAGTTCCACAAGACGACGGCGCAGTGATGATCTTGATGTTCTCTGTCGCAGGCTTCGCCTAAGCACCGCTACAATATGATCGAGGTGTAATATCATGGAAGGGGCACCGCACACGGCTAAGGAACGATCAATGATCAACTTGTGTGTTCTAGGGTGCCCCTACCCCCGTATGTAAAGGAGGAGGGAGGAGGTGGCGGACCCAAGGGGCGCGCATGGGGAGGGAAACCTACTCAAGTAGGTTTCCCCTTTCCTTATCTTATTTGGAGGGGAAGGAAAGAGTACTAGTATTAGGAAGTAGTACTAGTAGTAGTAATAGGAAGAGGGGAAGGAGAAAGGAAAGGGGGGCCTCCCAATTCGGATTGGGCTTGGGGCGCGCCTCCCTTGTTCCTTCTCCTCCTCCTACCGGGCCCAATAAGGCCCATATACCTCCCGGGGTTCCAGAACCTCCTGAGCTCCAAACTTCTCCGGAACCTTTCCGTGTCCAAATATATCCGTCCAATATATCAATCTTTATGTCTCGACCATTTCAAGACTCCTCGTCATGTCCGTGATCATATCCGGAACTCCAACAACCTTCGTACATCAAAATACATAAACTCATAATATAAATCGCATCGAAACCTTGCGTGCAGGACTCTACGGTTCGAGAACAATGTAGACATGACCGAGACACGTCTCCGTCAATAACCAATAGCGGACCTGGATGCCCATATTGGTTCCTACATATTCTACGAAGATCTTTATCGGTCGACCGCATAACAACATACGTTGTTCCTTTGTCATCGGTATGTTACTTGTCCGAGATTCGATCGTCGGTATCCAATACCTAGTTCAATCTCGTTACCGGCAAGTCTCTTTACTTGTTCCGTAATACATCATCTCGCAACTAACTCATTAGTTGAAATGCTTGCAAGGCTTAAGTGATGTGCATTACCGAGAGGGCCCAGAGATACCTCTCCGACATTCGGAGTGACAAATCCTAATCTCAAATACGCCAACTCAACAAGTACCTTCGAGACACCAGAGAGCACCTTTATAATCACCCAGCCATTGCCAGACGCGTTTGGTAGCACACAAAGTGTTCCTCCGTAAACAGGAGTTGCATAATCTCATAGTCATAGGAACATGTATAAGTCATGAAGGAAGCAATAGCAACATACTAAACGATCGGGTGCTAAGCTAACGGAATGGGTCATGTCAATCGATCATTCAACTAATGATGTGACCTTGTTAATCAAATAACAACTCCTTGTTCATGGTTAGGAAACATAACCATCTTTGATTAACAAGCTAGTCAAGTAGAGGCATACTAGTGACACTGTTTGTCTATATATTCACACATGTATTATGTCCGGTTAATACAATTCTAGCATGAATAATAAACATTTATCATGATATGAGGAAATAAATAATAACTTTATTATTGCCTCTAGGGCATATCTCCTTCAGTCTCCCACTTGCACTAGAGTCAATAATCTTGATTACACAGTAATGATTCTAACACCCATGGAGTCTTGGTGTTGATCATGTTTAGCTCGTGGAAGAGGCTTAGTCAACGGGTCTGCTACATTCAGATCCGTATGTATCTTGCAAATCTCTATGTCTCCCACCTGGACTAGATCCCGGATGGAATTGAAGCGTCTCTTGATGTGCTTGGTTCTCTTGTGAAATCTGGATCCCTTCGCTAAGGCAATCGCTCCAGTATTGTCACAAAAGATTTTCATTGGACCCGATGCACTAGGTATGACACCTAGATCGGATATGAACTCCTTCATCCGCACTTCTTCATTGGCTGCTTCAAGCAGCTATGTATTCCGCTTCACATGTAGATCCCGCCACGACGCTTTGCTTTGAACTCGCACCAACCGACAGCTCCACCGCTTAATGTAAACACGATCCGGTTTGCGATTTAGAATCGTCCGGATCAGTTTCAAAGCTTGCATCAACGTAACCATTTACGAAGAGCTCTTTGTCACCTCCATATACGAGAAACATATCCTTAGTCCTTTTCGTATTTCAGATGTTCTTGACCGCTGTCCAAATGATCCACTCTGGATTACTTTGGTACCTCCTCGCTAGACTTATAGCAAGGCACACATCAGGTCTGGTACATAGCATTGCATACATGATAGAGCCTATGGCTGAAGCATAGGAACACTTTTCATTTTCTCTATCTTCTCGCAATGGTCGGGCTTTGAGTCTTACTCAACTTCACACCTTGCAACATGGCAAGAACCCTTTCTTTGCTTGATCCATTTTGAACTTCTTCAAAACTTTGTCAAGGTATGTGCTTTGTGAAAGTCCAATTAAGCGCCTTGATCTATCTCTATAGATCTTAATGCCCAATATGTAAGCAGCTTCACCGAGGTCTTTCATTGAAAAACTTTTATTCAAGTATCCCTTTATGCTATCCAGAATTCTATATCATTTCCAATCAATAATATGTCATCCACATATAATATTAGAAATGCTACAGAGCTCCCACTCACTTTCTTGTAAATACAAAGCTTCTCCAAAAGTCTCAGATAAAACCAAATGCTTTGATCACACTATCAAAACGCTTATTCCAACTCCGAGAGGCTTGCACCAGTCCATAAATGGAACGTTGAGCTTGCACACTTTGTTAGCTCTCTTTGGATCGATAAAACCTTCTCGTTGCATCATATACAACTCTTCTTCCGTAAATCCATTCAGAATGCAGTTTTACATCCATTTGCCAAATTTCATAATCATAAAATGCGCAATTGCTAACATGATTCGGACAGACTTAAGCATCGCCACGGGTGAGAAGGTCTCATCATAGTCAACCCTTGAACTTGTCGAAAACCTTTTGCAACAAGTCAAGCTTTGTAGTGATAATATTACCGCCGTCGGCCTTCTTCTTGAAGATCCATTTATTCTCAATTGCTTGCCGACCATCGGGCAAATCAACCAAAGTCCATACTTTGTTCTCATACATGGATCCCATCTCGATTTCATGGCTTCAAGCCATTTTATGGAATCTGGGCTCACCATCGCTTCTTCATAGTTCGAGGTTCATCATGATCTAGTAGCATGACTTCCGTAATAGGATTACCGCACCACTCACTGTGCGGATCTTACTCTGCTCGACCCACGTGGTTCTCAGATAACTTGATCTCAAGTTCTATGATCATCATCATCAACTTCCTCACTAGTTGGTTTTGACGCCACGTAAACCGGTTCCCGTGATGTATTATTTTCCAACAAGGAGTAGGTACGATTACCTCATCAAGTTCTACTTTCCTCCCACTCACTTCTTTCGAGAGAAACTCCTTCTCTAGAAAGGATCCATTCTTAGCAACGAATGTCTTGCCTTCGGATCTGTGATAGAAGGTGTACCCAACTGTCTCCTTTGGGTATCCTATGAAGACACATTTCTTCGATTTGGGTTCGAGCTTATCAGTTGAAGCTTTTTCACATAAGCATCGCAACCCCAAACTTTAAGAAACGACAACTTTGGTTTCTTGCCAAACCATAGTTCATAAGGTGTCGCCTCAACGGATTTCGACGGTGCCCTATTTAACGTGAATGTGGCTGTCTCTAGAGCATAACCCCAAAACGATAGCGTAAATCTGTAAGAGACATCATAGACCGCACCATATCAAGTAAAGTACGACACGACGCTCGACACACCATTACGCTGTGGTGTTCCGGTGGCGTGAGTTGTGAAACTATTCCACATTGTTTTAAGTATAAACCAAACTCAGAACTCAAATATTCTCCTCCACGATCAGATCGTAGAAACTTTATTTTCTTGTTACGATGATTTTCAACTTCACTCTGAAATTCTTTGAACTTTTCAAATGTTTCAGACTTATGCTTCATTAAGTAGATATACCCATATCCGCTTAAATCATCTGTGAAGGTGAGAAAATAACGATATCCGCCACAAGCCTCAACATTCATTGGACCACATACATCTGTATGTATGATTTCCAACAAATCTGCTGCTCTCTCCATAGTACCGAGAACGGCGTTTTGGTCATCTTGCCCATGAGGCACGGTTCGCAAGTACCAAGTGATTCATAATCAAGTGGTTCCAAAAGTCCATCAAGATGGAGTTTCTTCATGCGCTTTATACCGATATGACCTAAACGGCAATTGCCACAAATAAGTTGCACTATCATTATCAACTTTGCATCTTTTGGATTCAACACTATGAATATGTGTATCACTACTATCGAGATTCATCAAAATAGACCACTCTTCAAGGGTGCATGACCATAAAAGATATTACTCATATAAATAGAACAACCATTATTCTCTCGATTTAAATGAATAACCGCCTCACATCAAACAAGATCCAGATATAATGTTCATGCTCAACGCTGGCACCAAATAACAATTATTTAGGTCTAATACTAATCCCAAGGTAGATGTAGAGGTAGCGTGTCGATCCGCGATCACATCGACTTTGGAACCATTTCCCACGCGATCGTCACCTCGCCCTTGCGTTGTTCGCTAATCCGTAGTCCCCTGCTTCGAGTTGCAAATATTAGCAATGTAACCAAGATCAAATACCTGTGTGCATCTGCGAGCTCTAGTAAGGTACACATCAATAACATGTATATCACATATACCTTTGTTCACTTTGCCATCCTTCTTATCCGCCAAATACTTGGGGCAGTTCCGCTTCCAAAGGACTACCGCTTGCTTAAGAGAAGCACTCGAGTTTGTGCTTAGGTCCAGACTTGGGTTTCTTCTCTTGAGCAGCAACTTGTTTGTTGTTCTTCTTGAAGTTCCCTTCTTCTTCCCTTTGCCCTTTTTCTTGAAACTAGTGGTCTTGTTAACCATCAACACTTGATGCTCCTTCTGATTTCTACCTCCGCAGCCTTTAGCATTGCGAAGAGCTCGAATCGCCTTATCCATCCCTTGCATATTATAGTTCATCACGAAGCTCTTGTAGCTTGGTGGAAGTGATTGGAGAATTCTGTCAATGACACTATCATCCGGAAGAGTAACTCCCCATTGAATCAAGTGATTACAATACCTGACATCTTGAGTATGTGCTCACCGACGTAACTATTCTCCTCCATCTTGCAGCTATAGAACTTATTGGAGACTTCATATCTCTCAATCCGGCATTCTTCTAGAATATCAACTTCAACTCCTGAAACATCTCATATGCTCCATGACGCTCAAAACGCCGTTGAAGTCTGGTTCTAAGCCGTAAAGCATGGCACATTGAACTATTGAGTAGTCATCAGCTTTGCTCGCTGGACATTCTTAACGCCGCCGCCAGCATTAGCAAAGCAGTTCGGCACCCAGCGGTGCTTCCAGACGTAATTTTTCTCAGGCAGCAATGAGGATAATCCTCGTTACGGACCCAATCCGCGTAGTTGCTACCATCATCTTTCAACTTAGCTTTCAAGGAACGCATTAAAATTCAACGGAACAACAAAGACGGGCCATCTATCTACAAACAACATAGACAAGCAAGATATTATCAGTACTAAGTTCATGATAAATTTTAGTTCAATTAATCATATTATTCAAGAACTCCCACTTAGACAGACATCTCTAGTCATCTAAGTGATCACGTGATCCAAATCAACTAAACCATAACCGATCATCACGTGAGATGGAGTAGTTTTCAATGGTGAACATCTTATGTTGATCATATCTACTATATGATTCACGCCGACCTTTCGGTCTCCGTGTTCCGAGGCCATATCTGCATATGCTAGGCTCGCCAAGTATAACTCGAGTATTCTGCGTGTGCAAAACTGGCTTGCACCCGCTGTAGATGGACGAGAGATTATCACACCCGATCATCACGTGGTGTCCGGGCACGATTTAACTTTGGCAATGGTGCATACTGTGGAGAACACTACTTGATAATTTTAGTGAGAGATCATCTTAAAATGCTACCGTCAATCAAAGCAAGATAAGATGCATAAAGGATTAACATCACATGCAATCAATATAAGTGATATGATGTGGCCATCATCTTCTTGTGCTTGTGATCTCCATCTCCAAGCACCATCATGATCACCATCGCCACCGCGCGACACCTTGATCTCCATCGTAGCATCGTTGTCGCTACACCATCTATTGCTTCTACGACTATCGCTATCGCTTAGTGATAAAGTAAAGCAATTACAGTATGCTTGCATTTCATACAATAAAGCGACAACCATATGGCTCCTCGCCATTGCCGATAACTTCGTTACAAAACATGATCATCTCATACAATAAAATATAGCATCATGTCTTGGCCATATCACATTACAACATGCCCCGCAAAACAAGTTAGACGTCCTCTACTTTGTTGTTGCAAGTTTTACGTGGCTGCTACGGGCTTAAGCAAGAACCAATCTCACCTACGCATCAAAACCACAACGATAGTTTGTCAAGTTGATGCTGTTTTAACCTTCGCAAGGACCGGGCGTAGCCACACTCGGTTCAACTAAAGTTGGAGAAACTGACACCCTCTAGTCACCTGTGTGCAAAGCACGGCGGTAAAACCAGTCTCGCGTAAGCGTACGCGTAATGTTGGTCTGGGCCGCTTCATCGTATGACATGCTGGTAAGAAGTATGACTTATATCGCCCACAACTCACTTGTGTTCTACTCGTGCATATAACATCAAACCATAAAACCTAGGCTCGATGCCACTTTGTTGGGGAACGAGTAATTTCAAAATTTTCCTACGCACACGCAAGATCATGGTGATGCATAACAACGAGGGGAGAGTGTTGTCTACGCACCCTCGAGACCAAGCGAAGTGTTGACGCAACGAGAGGAAGTAGTCGACGTCCTCCGGTCCAACCGATCCAAGCACCGCATTCCGCACCTCCGAAGTTCTTGACACGATACAGCTCGATGACGCACCTCGATCTCCAATCCAAAGAGAGGCCCGAGGGGAGTTCCACAAGACGACGGCGTGGGACATTCTTGATATTCTCTGTCGCAGGCTTCGCCTAAGCACCACTACAATATGATCGAGGTGTAATATCGTGGAAGGGGCACCGACACGGCTAAGGAACGATCAATGATCAACTTGTGTGTTCTAGGGTGCCCCTACCCCTCAGATATAAAGGAGGAGGGAGGAGGTGGCCGGCCCCAAGGGGGGCGCCATGGGGAGGGAAACCTACTCAAGTAGGTTTCCCCTTCCTTATCTTATTCGGAGGGGAAGGAAAGAGTACTAGTATTAGGAAGTAGTACTAGTAGTAGTAATAGGAAGAGGGGAAGGAGAAGGAAGGGGGGCGGCCCTCCCCAATTCGGATTGGGCTTGGGGGCGCCTCCCTTGTTCCTTCTCCTTCCTCCTACATGGGCCCAATAAGGCCCATATACCTCCGGGGTTCCAGAACCTCCCGAGCTCCAAACTTCTCCGAACCTTTCAAAGGTCCAAATATATCCGTCAAATATATCAATCTTTATGTCTCGACCATTTCGAGACTCCTCGTCATGTCCGTGATCATATCCGGACTCCAACAACCTTCGTACATCAAAATACATAAACTCATAATATAACCGCCATCGAAACCTTAAGCGTGCGGACCCTACGGTTCGAGAACATGTAGACATGACCGAGACACGTCTCCGGTCAATAACCAATAGCGGACCTGGATGCCCATATTGGTTCCTACATATTCTACGAAGATCTTTATCGGTCAGACCGCATAACAACATACGTTGTTCCTTTGTCATCGGTATGTTACTTGCCCGAGATTCGATCGTCGGTATCCAATACCGCCGTGGATTTGTCACGCAGATGTCCTAGCGTAAGGACTTAGTCGTGGAGCCATCGCCACGGGTTTACTTGAAGGGGTTAAAGCGGACGCAAAGACACAAGGGTTTATACTAGTTCGCCCCTTCGATGAAGGTAAAAGCCACGCCTAGTTGTGATGGAATTGATGTGGTCTCGATGGCTAGGAGCAAACAAGCTTCGCTTAGGCTCGAATTGTGGTTGTCCGTCCCTGAACCGTCATTTGGGTCATCCCTTATATACATGAGTGACGCCTGTCGGTTCAGAGAGTCCCAACCGTTCATACTGATCCCGGTTGGTATCTCTCTTCCTAACTTACAATACAAGTTATACATCGGCCGGTTTACGGCTACAAGTTCTAAACCGACTACAGGCCTTGGGCCTTTCTTTGCTTATACCACTAACGGAGTTAACTCGGCCCAAGCTGGCCGGTTTACACCAAGTGGTAGTATCCCCAACATTAGGCCCCAGATTGATTTGAACTGGTTCATGTCAATCCTTCTCAAGACTTGTATCTTGGACATCTTCTAATGACTGGTAAACCGCCATGTCATCATCACTTCTGGTTACTGTAAACCGGCATGACGTCATCCTGAAATTCTATCATTTATAACGCCTTCTTTTAATAGCAGTTCCTGAATCCACGCGCTTGACCTAGCTCGACTGCCTTATAAATAGGACCGAAGGGTCATTTCTTTCTTCCCTTCGTCTCTCCTTCTTCTTCTTCCTCGCGCCATTGTTCTTGGAGCTCCGCCGTCGCCGTTAACTTCCGCCTCGCCCCGGTCGCTGATCAACCTCGAACGCATTCAGAATATTGCGGCTTTTCTCCGCGTCTTCTCCATTCTCGGTAAGCTTCTTCCCCTTCTTGACTCAGATCTGTTTTTTAGGGTTCCAGCTTCATACTGTGTTCCTCACACGTTCCTGTTGGTTCTCTTAACTTTGAACAACACCGTGAATCTGTACTGTATCAATGGCGATCCCTGCGCATCTGCTGTATTTTCTCACTTTAAGCCCATAGATCTTCTGCACATGTATCTGCTCCGTAATGCACTTCTATTTCTGCCTTTCTTCCATGAAATATTTTCCGTTTTCTGTGAACCTGCGTTTGATCCGCAGCCATAATAGGGATTTGTGAAACTTATTTCTGCTAATAAACTATCCATAGCTTTAATTGCTTCCAAAGCCTAGATTTAGGCGGTTTAACTCACCATAGGAGAAGATTGCTAAACCGGCATATATATACCATTAGCCCTCTTGTTGTACCGCCAGAATCCACCTGACATCATATCATAGGACACTGGTTTATAAACACTGCCTCCAGTTTATCATAACTTAAATCAACCACCTTGTATCAAACATGCTCTTGAACCGGATCAATTACTTTTTGTAGATCTTATTATGGCCAAACAAGTGTATGAATGCAACTGGGTTCCTTCTCGTGTCACCGAATCCCAGCTGAATGATCTGGTATTGATTGGCGCTTTAGATGACAAAGAGACAGTCCACTGGAGGGTCCCTGGAGAGGAATGTCCTCCCACACCCCAGGAAGGAGAAGTTGTGGTCTTCGCAAATCACCTGGCCCGGGGCTTCAAACCGCCCGGTTCAAAATTTTACCGGGACGTGCTAGCTAATTTTCAGCTTCGTCCCCAGGACATTGGCCCCAACTCCGTCACCAATTTATGCCACTTCCAAGTACTATCTGAAGTATGCACAGTTAAACCTTCTGTTGAACTGTTTAGAGACCTGTTCCATCTAAACCGTTAGCACCGGGACTTGACTATATTCCTTAACAACTTTGAAATCCACCTGCATAGCCCCCAAGGGCCGGTTTAACTGTGCATACTTAAACCGGTACTTCAATAAAAACTGCCTTTGGAGACATTGCTAGATCAAATAGCCATTAGCCCCCAAGTGCCAAGTTAAATACTTGTATTTAGCTTGGGACTTTGCCATCTAGTATAGAAATCAAAGGTACATTAGCCCCCAAGTGTCAAGCATATAACTTTGTTGTGTGGTTGAGACTTTGACTTTCTTAAATCGCTTGCTGAACATACTATCGATACACAGGCTGAGGTGAAAATCAAGGAGGACCGGATTGCCGATTTACAAGTTTACTTTGAAAACCCAAAGCAGTCAAAACAGAAAAGGCCAAGAAAGAATTAACCAGTGCCTTGAATGCTGCCGAACAAGTGAAGGAAAGTTTGAAGAAAGAACAGGCAGACTGGGCCACTGAGAAGGCCAACTTGATCAAACGAGCAGAAAATGCTGAAGCTGCCCTTAAACCGGTGGTGGATGATCTGACAGCCGTAAAGCGGCAAGTACACTCTATGACTGCGGCAATCTTTGGTAAACTTCCTTTGAACAGTTGTGTTGTGTTGAACCTGTCAGATCATCACTCGGTTTGAGACTAACTGCTTATCGTTGTAGGCACACGACGTATTGGGCACTTAGGAAACGATGTGCGGAAGAAGTCAAGGCTGTCTACACCTTAGTAGAACAGCTTATATACGGAGCCCAGCAGATATCACCACAGCCTCACATAACAACCCGGCACCTTCCTTGATTCAAGATACTCTGAACCGGTTGTCCATGCTTCCTGCCCGGATTGAAGAGGTGAAAAAATCTGCTACTCGAACCGGGGCTATTAACGCCTTGATCCGAGCCAAGGCATGGGTACCAGACTTTGATCCTGTGGAAGCAGCTCAAAGCTATCCCAGTGTTAAAGAAGATGGTTCTGATTTCAATGAAGAGGATTTACGGGCTATAAACCGTGCAGTACGCCCTCTGGCTTGTCAGTTGGCTGAAGAAGCCGATTTGGAGCATTACCAAGCACAATACAATGACCAAAACAAGCGAGTGCCTGCCCCAACTTTTGAAGCGGAAAATCTGATCCCTCCAATCCGTGAAGCATACTTACGCTCCCGATATTGAACCGCCTTCCCGATCCACGAGGAGGCTGTTTTCCAAGCGCTAATGGGAATCGATCGACCACCGTTGATTTCAGCCAATGGGTAGAGACGAGGAGGCCAAGCGGTGGAGGATGAAGAGCAGGCTTGAACCGTGGCCGGTTCAAATATCTGTCTGCTGGCGGTTTGCCCAAAGAACAATGATCTCACTTGGGCACCGTGTTGCCTTTGTAATAACTTTAGTTAAAGCTTTCGCTTGAATATGCCTTTCGCATAAGTAGTGAACCTTTTGCTTGATTCGTATTTCCGCAAACGAAAAATTTGAACCTCGGTGGCGGTGCTACGCCACCGGTTTATGATATTAAATATATATATCGTAAATCCAACAAATATGTGATACAAATACCGCCGTGTCTGGCATGAAGTGGCGTAGCTAAACTTAAAGCGGAGGCCTTAAAACCATGACCGCTCAGTAAAGCGGGGAGAGAACAACTCCCATATAAACCATGCTGAATCAGCACTAGCCCCCTTGTTATTCAATAATGATAACAAGAAAAGGGTAAACCGGGCAGATACATTCCGGAGTAAGATTAAACCGTGTTCTGTAAATTTGTAATTGATAGTTGAACCGAATAAACACGTTGTCGGTTTGAAAAGCGCAACAAAAAGAAATCGAATACCAATTATGAGAAAATATGGCAACAAAGGAAATAACTTTTTGCAAAAGAAAAGCTTTACTGAGCTGGTCAGATGGCATTACCATGGTCAGACGCAACCAAGCTCCCTAAGGCGTGAGCGATGGTGCCATCGGCCAGTCCCCAAAAGACTCGTATGCATACGCCGCCAAGTGGCATGACATTGGTCTGGTTCACCAAGTCCCCAAATGACTCTGGCCCTATAGGCCACCAAGAGGCGGACCGATTCAGACTTGACCGTGTCCCCAAATGATCCGTGGCTTTCGCCTATCAAGAGGTGTTGCATTGGTTCGGACACCACCAAGCCCCCAAGTGATAAAAACAAATGTCAAGGGTAAACCGGAGGCCGCTTTAAAAATGTAATCACTCCATGTAACCCGCATGATAAGAAAGACAGAGACCCCGCTTTAGCTGAGGCTCCGGTTTTATTATATCGAAGATAATATATACATTGTCATGATATGTACATAAATAGAGCCGATGGCTCAAGTGTAGTAAGGCCGAAGATGAGCTATATAACATGGCCTGTTGGTCTCCTCCTCTGATGTACGTGAGTCTTGACGCTCTCGAATATCAATCAAATAGTATGATCCGTTGTGTAAATTCTTGCTGACCACAAAAGGTCCTTCCCAAGGCGGGATAACTTGTGCATATCCGTTCGGTCTTGATGAGGCGGCACCAAATCTCCTTCTTGAAAGGTTCGGTTTTAACCCGGCGATCGTGATAACGACGAAGATCTTCTTTGGTAAATTGTCAACGAGCAGCTGCCATATCACGCTCTTCATCCAATAGATCCAAAGCGTCCTGCCATGCCATCTCGTTGTCCGCTTCAACATAAGCCGCTACACGGGGCGAATCGTGCCGGATATCACTGGGGAGAACTGCCTCTGCTCTGTAAACCATGAAGAACGTTGTATATCCAAGTGGACGGTTTGGCGAGTATTGATACTCCATAGCACCGATGGTAGCTCTTCAACCCAGCACCACCGGTGTTCTCGTAACGGAACCATAAGCCGAGGTTTGATGCCTCGTAAGATCTCTTGATTAGCTCGCTCGCTCGCCCATTGGATCGGGATGAGCCATCAGCGACGACACACGCTGCGGATGTGCTCACGCTCACGTAACTCTTTCATAGCCCCTTGGATAAATTAGTGCCATTGTCAAGAATGATACCGTGTGGAAAGCCAAACCGAAAATCACCTTTTGATGAACTGCACCGCCGTTGCCGCATCACACTTGCCGACTGTGCTCGGCTTCAACCCACTTGGTAAATTTGTCCACCGCCACCAACAGTGGGTCTTTTTATCCTTGGATCGCTTAAAGGGTCCAACCATATCCAACCCCAAGTTGCAAACGCCACGTTATTGGGATCATCCTCAACTCCCGTGTGCGGTACATGAGCACGCCTTGAAAATTTCTCGACATCCATCACACCGCTTAACCAAGTCCTCCGCATCGGTGTGTGCAATCAACCAAGAAAATCCGTGACGAAATGCCTTTGCCACCAGAGACTTTGAACCAACGTGATGTCCACAATCCCCTTCATGGATTTCTCTTAAGATTTCACAGCCTTCCTCAGGGGAAACACAACGTTGAAACGCCTCGATAATCGCAATGATGCAACTCACCATTAAGAATCGTCATAGATTTGGAGCGCGGATTATCCGTTCGCCGTAATCTCATCTTCCGCAATTCCTCGAGTCATATACGCAAGAAAAGGAATCGCCCAATCCGAATAGCATGTAATGCTGCCACTAATTGGGCCTCCGGATCAGAATAGCCAAACCGCTTCACCGAAGCCGGACCGACGGGTTGTGTAATACATCCAAAAGACATTAGGCGGACGGTTTACGCCGAGAACCCAACCGGCTTAAAGCGTCCGCCGCTTCATTCTTCCGGCGATCCACATGATCCACTTGATAACCTTTGAAGCAACCCGCAATATTATCCACTTCCGACGGTATGCAGCCATAAGCGGGTCCTTAGAATCCCAAGTGCCGATACTTGCCGAGCCACCGTGTCCGAAGTCACCAAAGCACTTAACCCGCTTAAGTTCATCTCCTTAGCCATCCGGAGACCATGGAGCAAGGCTTCAGACTCAGCTGCATTATTAGTACAAGGAACATTAAACGGAGAACATAACAAAACTTATCACCTCGCGGGGAAGTTAAAACGACTCAAATTTCGAGCCTTCCAACCGCCTAGATCCATCGAAATGAATAGTCCAATACGTGTGATCCGCTTCTCCTCCGGTGCTTGTAACTCCGCCCGGTCATTAATGAAATCGACAAGTGCTTGAGACTTCACCGCTGTCCGTGGTATATACTTTAGTCCATGCGCCCAAGCTCTATGGCCCATTTGGCAATCCGCCGATCGCCTCCGGTTCGTATGATATCACCCAAAGGAGCTGAATCGACCATCGTGATAGGGTGCCCTTGGAAATATCGCTTCAGCTTTCGATCGCCATAAAAACACCATAGACTAGCTTCGCCAATGCGGATACCTTTGCTTGGACTCAATAAGCACCTCATCGATATAATAAACCGCCGCCGAACCGGATATTCCTTGCCTGCCTCCTTGCGCTCCACCACAATGGCCACGCTTACTGCTCAAGCATTGGCTGCCACATATAACAACAGTGGCTCCTTGTCAATCGGAGCCGCAAGAATAGGCGGATTGGCCAATTGCCGCTTTAAGTCCTCAAACAACCGTCGGCGGCGGACCTGCATTTAAATTATCTGCTTTTCCTCAAAGATTCGGTATAAGGATGGCCTTCTCTCCGAGGCGGCTGATAAACCGGCTCAACGCAGCGATTCTGCCTGCCAAACGTTGAACATCATTGATACACTTTGGTTTAGCCAAGGAAGTAATAGCTTTAATTTTCTCCGGATTAGCCTCAATTCCTCTGTTAGACACCAGAAACCCCAATAACTTGCCTGCCGGAACACCAAAGATGCACTTGGCCGGATTAAGCATCATCTTGTAGATGCGCAAGTTGTCAAAGGTTTCCTTCAAATCGTCCACCAGTGTCTCCTTTTGCCTTGATTTTACTACAATATCATCCACATAAGCATGCACATTGCGGCCGATCTGTGTATGCAGGCAATTCTGTACACACCGCTGATAAGTAGCCTGGGCGCTCTTGAGCCCGAAAGGCATAGATACATAGCAGAAGGCTCCAAAGGGAGTGATAAACACTGTTTTCTCCTGGTCCTTAACCGCCATTTTGATCTGATGATATCCAGAGTACGCATCCAAAAAGCTTAAACGCTCACAGCCTGCTGTGGCATCGATAATCTGATCAATGCAGGGGGAGGGCGAAAGGATCCGCTGGACAGGCCTTGTTAAGATCCGTGTAATCCACACACATACGCCAAGTGCCATTTTTCTTAAGTATCAGCACCGGATTAGCAACCCACTCCGGATGAAAGACTTCAATGATAAAGCCAACTGCCAATAGCCTGGCCACTTCCTCTCCAATGGCTTTGCGCCTTTCTTCGTTAAACCGGCGGAGGAACTGTTTCACTGGTTTATACTTAGGATCCACATTAAGTGTGTGCTCAGCGAGTTCCTCGGTACACCTGGCATGTCGATGGCTTCCATGCAAAGATATCCGGTTCTCACGGATGAACTCGGCGAGCGCGCGCTTCCTATTTAGGATCGAGGTTGGCACCGACAAGGAACTGCTTGGATTAATCGCCGCACGAAGTCCACAAGTTTGGTCTCATTGCCGATTTAAACTTCAGATCCGATTCATGCTCAGTAGTAGGTTTCTTTAAAGGGGTCATATCTGCGGATCAACGTTGTCCTTATAGAACTTCAATTCCTCCGTGGCATGCATCGCCTCGCATAAGCCGCATCACCTTCCTCACATTCCAAAGCGACCCGCGGCTTCCATGCACCGTTATCGCTCCTTGTAACCCGCATCTTGAGCTGCAAGTAGATATAACAAGGTCGTGCCATGAACTTAGCATAAGCCGGCCGCCCGAACAAGGCATGATATGGACTCCGGATCTTTACTACCTCAAAGGTTAGCTTTTCAGACCGGGAATCGTGCTCGTCTCCAAAAGCCACATCCAGGGCTATCTTACCAACAGGATAAGCTGATTTGCCTGGTACTACACCATGGAACACTGTATTGGACGGTCTGAGATCCTTATCTGTTAGACCCATGTGACGGAAAGTTTCATAGTATAGTATATTAATACTGCTTCCTCCATCCATAAGTACCTTAGTGAATTTATAACCCCCCACCTGAGGGTCTACCACTAATGCCAGCTGGCCTAGATTATCAACCCCGGGGGGATGGTCCTCTCTGCTCCATACGATAGGCTGCTCTGACCAGCGTAAATAACGTGGCAAGGCCGGTTCTACAGAGTTCAATGCTCGCTTGTGAAGCTTTCGGTCGCGCTTATCCAAGCTAGTTGTGAAAACATGATACTTCCCATTGTTCAACTGCTTTGGTTGGCTCGATAACCCGATCGCTGCTGCCGTCATTGCTGGCCGTTTTGATTATTCTGATTGTTGTGACCGCCCTGATTTAGACCTGAACCGGAAGCTCCATCGTGACCCGGCCCGTGGAAACCGGATCCTGAACCGCCACCTGACCCCTGGTCATACCGGAAAGCATTAGAATTTTTAAACTCCTGCATAATGTAACAATCTTTCCAGAGATGGTTAGCTGGCGACTCCTTCGTCCCGTGCTTGGGGCAAGGTTGATTCAACAAGTAATTCAAAGGGCTTGCATTAGGATTTTGACCCCGATTCGCCTTGCCTCTGCGCGCCGCCCCCCCTCAGGCGTTAGTGTTGGCCACGAAAACTGGTTGCCATCGCCTTGCGCTTGCCTCCGCTTTCCATGACCCGCCGGTTTGTACCGCTGCCCCTTGAGTTGCCGTTCTTCTTTCCCTTCCTCGCTTCATCATCATCAGCCTCGATCCTTGGTACCGTCGAATCAGCATATTTCACCAAAGCGCCATGAGGGTTCCCATGTCATTACAGTAACCGCTTCATGCGCCCCAATTTCAATTTTAAAGGCTCAAACCGCAGCTGCCTTCTAATGTTAAGATTGCCGAGTCAGCGTTGATCCTGTCGAGAAGAGTGCAAAATCTCGAAACACGGCGCATCTAACGGGTTGTTGAATTCTTCCTCCTGGACACAAGCCGCCGTGTCTACTATGGACTTGGGCTGCTTACACGTATCCTTGAAATTTGAATAAACCGGCCCAGAATCGGGCCCATGAGCTGATAGAGTTGGGCGGTAAGCCCTTCAACCAATTACGAGCCGTGCCTTCCAAAGATCATGGTGAAGTACTTTGCACACGCGTCTCATCGACATCTAGCATCTCCATGGCCATCTCATAACTTTCAACCCACGCTGTGGGACAGATCGGCGGTGTAATTCGCACCTTGCGTGGACCCTTAAAGTCTTTTGGCAGGCGACATTGCGTAAAGCGGGATTAAACAGGCACCCTAAAGCGGATGCGGCTCCTGGTCCGCGAAGGTGGTAGGGCGAACGGTGTATGTTGACCCCGCCATCCCGGCTGCTAACTCGCCTCCTGCGTTCGGGCCCGTCCACCACCTCCTGAGCATCACGAATACCACCCGTCAGGTTATTGCCAGGGGCCGCTTCACGGTCTCGCGCGTTGCTGGATATGGCCGGTTCATCCACACGCCTGCTGTAGCTCCGGCTTGGACGGGGCGTAGAATGAATCCGATCACGGCTATATGAATATGCCTCCTGTTGAATCAGTGCAGTCCAGAGAAGCTCCTTAACCCGACGCTCTCTATTGCTTGGGGAATCCCTTCGATCGATAGCCTCTAACCGCAGCGGCTGCAACAAGGTTGTCCATAGGATTAGAATAATGACTCCGGGGTGTCTGAACCGGTGGGGGAACCACCATATTCTGCTGAGGAGGCTCCATCTGGCGCGGCTGGACCGTCGCCCCTGGTCCCGGTGCCTCAATCCGGTTTGCCTCCCGGTGCTGAGGCGGATTACTGGGTCCAGCTCCTGGGGTCTGAAAGAGATTTCTAGGATCAAATCCTAATGGCAGGCGTGATCTATACTTCCGCTTCAAGCCTCTCCCGCGACGCACTCGTCCAAAGCATGAGTTTGTAAGTTCAGGCCCGAGCAGCCCGCTCTGCGCCATCCGCTCCTTCTCTGACGCTAGATCCGCTTTGGCTTGCGTGATCTGCTCTTTCACCTTCGCAATTTCTGCATTATGAGCCTCCTGATCCGCCGGGTTGTCCTCCGCCATCAGCGCAGCTAGTGCATCAAACAGATCTGATAGAACTTGAACGGCGGGCGCACGGGCCTCCGCCTCGCCGCTGATCCGGAAAGCATCGCTGCTGCGGTTGAAGAGTGGTTCGCTGCTGCGCGCATCGCCATGAATATCCCAACCGGTTGAACGGCTTGGGGGTGCGGAATATCGCCGCCATCGGAACAGCCCCGATCATATCGCCCCGCAGCTAGTACAATGACTCGGTCTCTCTGTTGAAGATTCGTCGCCGGAATAAACGACGGTCTCACTACCGTGTTCTGAACCGGCGTCGTGTTCTCCTCCGTGGATGACTCCAACGAAGACATGCTTCATGGCTGGTTTAACCTGGGCAGGTCGTGCACGCTGAGCCGTCTCGACGAGGTTGGTGCAGACGTCCGGCTCAGGCCCAGGCTCCCCGATCTTGCCGATGAAAACATGTATGCCCCCAAAGGGGACCCGGTACCCGTACTCAATTGAATCGGCGTCGGGACCCCATCCGGCGTCGTCGATGTAAATCCGGCCGCGACGACTCTTGGTCATCCGGACCATGACGTAGCCTTCGAGTCCTTTGAGCTCGCCCTCCAAGATCATCAAACCATCGTGCGATAGCCCCATGGTGGGCGCCAACTGTCGTGGATTTGTCATGGCAGATGTCCTAGCGTAAGGACTTAGTCGTGGAGCCATCGCTACGGGTTTACTTGAAGGGGTTAAAGCGGACGCAAAGACACAAGGGTTTATACTAGTTCGCCCCTTCGATGAAGGTAAAAGCCTACGCCTAGTTGTGATGGAATTGATGTGGTCTCGATGGCTAGGAGCAAACAAGCTTCGCTAGGCTCGAATTGTGGTTGTCGTCCTTGAACCGTCGCCGGTCGCCCCTTATATACACGAGTGACGCCTGTCGGTTCAGAGAGTCCCAACCGTTCATACTGTATCCCGTTGGTATCTCTCTATTCTAACTTACAATACAAGTTATACATCAGGCGGTTTACTGCTACAAGTTCTAAACCGACTACGTGCCTTGGGCCTTTTTTGCTTATACCACTAACGGAGTTAACTCGCCCAAGCTGGCCGGTTTACACCTAGTGGTAATATCCCCAACAAATACCTAGTTCAATCTCGTTACCGGCAAGTCTCTTTACTCGTTCCGTAATACATCATCTCGCAACTAACTCATTAGTTGAAATGCTTGCAAGGCTTAAGTGATGTGCGTTACGAGAGGGCCAGAGATACCTCTCCGGCATTGAGTGACAAATCCTAATCTCGAAATACGCCAACTCAACAAGTACCTTCGAGCCACCTGAGAGCACCTTTATAATCACCCGATTCGCTGTGACGTTTGGTAGCACACAAAGTGTTCCTCCGATAAACGGGAGTTGCATAATCTCATAGTCATAGGAACATGTATAAGTCATGAAGGAAGCAATAGCAACATACTAAACGATCGGGTGCTAAGCTAACGGAATGGGTCATGTCAATCAGATCATTCAACCAATGATGTGACCTTGTTAATCAAATAACAACTCCTTGTTCATGGTTAGGAAACATAACCATCTTTGATTAACAAGCTAGTCAAGTAGAGGCATACTAGTGACACTCTGTTTGTCTATATATTCACACATGTATTATGTTTCCGGTTAATACAATTCTAGCATGAATAATAAACATTTATCATGATATGAGGAAATAAATAATAACTTTATTATTGCCTCTAGGGCATATTTCCTTCAATTCACGGCCCGCTCAGGAACGAAGACGCTGGTGTCGGTGTAGTCGGCGATCGCCGCCACACGCTCGATGAGGGCGCCTTCCACAGCCGCCAGTTCTGCCTGGGCCTCTGACCGGAACGCGGCCAGCCGGTCCAGGTCCAGCCCTGGATACCAAGCCTTGACGAATTTCAAGGCCCGGCGCTCAGCCGGGCCGAGGAACCTTCCAAGCCTCAAGATGGCGGTCATGACCTCCAGCCTGGGCCGGCAGTCCGTGGCGCAAGGCGCAGAGCCGCATGCCTGTCCCTGTGGCGGAGATCGCTTGGGCCCCGACGTTGAAGCCGCGGCGCAGAAATGATGGGCCGGCGCGAGACGGGTCTCGATGCTCAGGAGCTGCTCATCGACGGTCAGGGGGACGTTGGCAGCGATCTCCTCGCCATTCGCCCTCCGCGTCTCGCGATCAGCCTCAATGGCTCAGGTGACCGCCTGCGAGTGGCCAGGGAAGAAGTCTGCCCCAAACAGAAAGAAGCAAAAGAAAGAGTCAGAAATCGGCTTGACTTGCAGTCTGCGGTTCGAAGAAAGAAAGCAAGAAATGCACCGTCGACAATGTCTTCGATCTCGTGGAAGCCGGAAGTCAGCATCTCCTCCTTGTCAGTCCAGGAGGAGCGCTCGATCTTGAACTCGGACAGGAGAGCGGTCTCTTTCTTCTCCGCCTCGTCCTGAGCCGCCATAAGCAGCTCCTTCTGTTCCGCCAACTGTGCGGCCAGCAAGTCGCGCTTTGTGGCGAGCTTGCCGCACTCCTCCTCCTTGGCGCGTAGGGCCGTGCTGACTTCGCCCAACCGTTCCTGAAGAGCGGCATTGGCCTCTGAAGAACAAAAAGAAAGACGTTAATTCGTCAACAAGGAAGGTCGCCGGGAAGATCCGGCCCGACTGCTCAGCCTTCGGCCCGAATCTCGGGGACTACAGCCCGCGGGTGCGCCAGCGCGCCCCCACAAAAAAGAAGAAGAAGAACTTACTCCGGTTCTCCG
This sequence comes from Aegilops speltoides, assembly GCA_021437245.1. NCBI lineage: Eukaryota > Viridiplantae > Streptophyta > Magnoliopsida > Poales > Poaceae > Aegilops > Aegilops speltoides. Next base: position 475,165,797 of record CM038144.1, on the reverse strand, counting down.
ACAAGTCGGCAGTCCTCTTCCCCAGCTGCTCAACGTTGCGGTTGAAGGCGGTGACGCGGAGGTTGTGATACTCCTGTGATAAACAATCAGACAAAGACAAAGATGAGGAACTCGCCAGATTGAGTTCCGGGCCGCCTGCGCAGCAGCCGGCCCGAAACTCGGGGACTACACCCAGTGGGTGCGCTGGCGCGCCCCCATAGAGAAGAACGAGAAGAGACAAAGTAAAAAAGGAAAACATACCCGGATAGACGCTCGCGACGCCAGATGCGCCCTGGTGCAGCCCTGGATGGCTTCGCCCTCAGCTCGCAGCTTCGCCTGCACGTCCAGGAGCGCCTGGTTCAGCGGACCGTCGCCGCCTCCTCGCACCCATCCAGTAGGCGCAGCACTTGTTGCCTCAGCATCTGGAATGGCCGAGCTGGCGGCGCCGACTTCCAAGGGGCATGGCGCCGAAACCGCCTTCTCAAGACGGCGGCGCGCTGGTGAGGCGACTTGAAGGAGCAGCCTCACCACCGCCTTGTCCTCAGTCCGCGGCACTTGAGGGCCCGCCGGCTGCTTGCCATACGGCGGAGGCGGCGGTGGCGGCGTGGCCGTGCCCGATGTGGAGGCCTCGCCACCGTCCTTCTCCGCGATGGAGTGCTCCCCGCCAACTTCTCCAGTCTGCCCCATGAACTCCAGGGGCGGCGGCCCGGAGTTCAGCAGGACGACAAGCAATGCCGGCTGGCGGCGCGCCGTCTCCTCAGCCCGCTGTTTTGCTGCGGCGGCGGCTTCGGCCTCCTCCAGCTTCTTCTGGGCGGAGGCTGCCGCTTTCTCGGCCTCCGCCTTCTCCAGACGGTCTGCCTCTTCCTCGTCATGCTTCTCCCGTGCGTTGCGCTCCGTCGCCTCCCGGAGGTCGGTGGCGGGGTCAATCCGCCGAGTATTGACGGACGTCTCGGCGGACCCCATGACAGAGGGGACGGCGACCCTCTCAAGAGAAAGAGGGGCCCTGAAGCGAAAGACAGAATGAAAGAGACTCGGGAAAGATCCGTCAAAGAAAACAAGACAAAGGCAGTCAACACTTACGCAGAGACTAGAGGCAGCTTCTTCACTTCCTTGCGGAAGCGGTTGGCCTTCGCGATCGGCTCCTCCCGCTTGGTCGCGGCGGCCGCCCCTTGAACTTTTTTGGCCGACCGCCGAGCTTGGATGGCCGGCTTGACCGGCCAAGCCGGCGGAGGAACTCGCGGCCGATGGCGGCTTCGGTTGGCGGCGGGACGATTTCCTTCGCTTCGCCGTCTTCGCCAAGAATCGGTCGCCGAGGGCCGGAAGCCACCTTCCGCTCCTCCTCCTCCGCCTTCGGCGTCGGCCTCCATCGCCGCCGCCCCCAAGTCGGGGTCGTTGACGTCGCTCTCCGCTTGATCTAGAGCAAACTCGCGGGGCAGCCCCGTGGCGCCGGCTGCAGGCTGGATGAGGGGGTTCTGACTCGATGAACCAAGAAGATCAGAAGTCGGATTCAGCTACAAAGAAAAACAGAAGACAAAAGATTTGACTTACCACAGGCGGAGGGTTGGCACGTGAGTACGGCTCCTTGTCGAATCGCCCGATCTTCCGTGAGCTCGCATTCGCGATGTGATTCACCATGTTCGCCACCTCCGCGTGGGGCATCTCCTCGTGCACATCCGCTCGGGTCTCGGTGATCGCCATCCGACAGATCGATGAGGTCGGCCTTGAGTGGGAGGACTCAGCGCGCCACAAAGGCGGCCAGGAAGTCGGCTCCGACCAGGCCTTCCGACTGCGTCAGCACTCAGAGTCGCACGACGGCGGCGGCACCGGCAGGAGTCAGCGTCTTGGCCCGATTGGACCAGCTGGCAAGCCTCCCAGCCGGCGCGCTGGCTTCATAGTGCGGCAGGTTGACCCAGTCGCCTTCCGTGGCGACGTTCTTCACGTAGAAGTACGACCGCTGCCACATCTTCACCGACTTGATCAGCGTGATGGAGGGGAATGGATTGTCGGCGGTCGACCTTCGCATTGCGATGAAGGCGCCGCACTGAGCCGGTATGCCGGCGACGTGTGTGCCGAGCTTCGATTGGAAGAACTCTCCCCACAGCTCGATGGTGGGGAGAACGCTAAGAAAACCCTCGCACAGGGTGGCGAAGGCGGCTAGCAGCACCACCGTGTTCGGGGTGAGGTGGTGCGGCTGGAGGAAAAACAGAGGAAGCCATTCGCCGGCAGGCCCATGCCGCGCATGAGGTGCGAGCGGAATATGACCCGCTCACCCTCCTCCGGCGCTGGCCTTATCTCCCCCTCTGGCGCAGCTGGCTCAAGCACCGAGTTCGCGCCGGGGCGCCAAGCGTCTGCGGAGGTGCTCGGCGGCGCTATCGCCCATCAGAGAGCGGTCCCACACACCGGAGCGAACAACAGGAGCCGCGGCGGAGGAGGAGCTCATCGCTGCGGTGCGGTGCGGCGTGGTGCGGCGAAGGCAGGAAGAAGAAGAGGCAAGAGGAAGCGGGGGAAGCAGGGAAGAACGAGCGCGCACTTCGCCGTCCCGCTCCCCCCGCCTATTTATAAGCCCGTAGGCTAAGAAGCTGATGGGGCGGCGTGGGATTAACTGCGCGCCAGACCCCACGCCCCCACGATTAAACCCACGAAGTTACTGTGTGCAGAAACAATGTGGGGAATCCAACCGCCCGCACGGCCGCAACGGATCCGTTCGCGTGCCGAGGCACGGTAGTGGCGGGCCCCGCCTGACGGCCTGTCCCGTCGCAGCGCAGGCAGCAGACGCCCCGCCACGTGGCGCCCGGCGACGGGCCGCGGCGGCGACCGCAGAAGCGATCGCACGCCACTGGTTCCCGCCGGGATGTTCGAAACTCCTCAAGGGGCAAGACGGCCCTCGGTGAATCTGACTCCAGCTAGTCGGCTTGAGCAGGACGGCCCTCGGTAAATCCGTCTCCAGCCAGTCGTCCTGAAGGAAGATGGCCATCAAAGCCTGCATCCCCCCACCGGAAGAATGAAACTATTGAGGCGCACGACGTATCACCCTCGGAGCCTCACCAGCTTCGGGGACTACTGTCAGAGTAATGGGCCACGGGTAGGCTAACCCGAGCCCCAGAACCTTTCAAGACATCGGGGCAGGCTGAGCCCCTCAAGTACTTGCGGCGACTCCAAGACAAGCCGAGTCCCCAGAGGCGACTTCCAGTTAAGCCGAGTTCCAGAGGCGACTCCCATTCAAGCCGAGTCCCAGAGGCGACTCAAAGGAAGCCGACTATGGGGAGTCGGTCCGCGACTTCCAACCACCCGATAATTAAAGGCAGGCATGGCCACAGTGCGCCGTACCCACGGAGATCTCCGCCCGGCGCGGCACTATTGCCATGCCAGCCCTGACATCAGCCCTGGGGGCGGAGCCCTGTACCCACGACGGACTGTCTGTACGGGCCGGAGATGGCGGGGCCTACCAGTCATCGAGAGTGTCGAAGACGCCGAGCGCGCCAAGAGTCGGACCCGTTGGGAGTCGGCCCCCGGGAGTCGGCCGCCCCCTCCCACGGACCCCACCACTACAAGAAATATGTCAACTTGTGACCCTCACTATTGGTCGCTGAAAGGTCATAGTTTTTCATTTGCGACCTTTTTGTGACCAAAAACAGAAGGTCAAAAGCTGAGGGTCATTAATCGACTATAGCGACCTTCTCTCGTGATATGTAAAGGTCGTTGGTTCTTTGACCAAATTTTGGTCACTAGCAACCTCCCCTGTGCCACGAGGCATCCAGCGTGGGTGTCGATGTGGCACAAGATTCAGCCCGGTCCAATTCGATTTTCTACATGGGCCGAGCCCAACAATTCGCCTATTTGTGTTTTTTTCATCACAATTTTGGTTGGGTTCATGGGCCAAGCCCAATATTGCAGCCTTTTTATTGTTGGGTTGTGGCCTTTTGTCTAAACGAATTTAGTTTTTTTTCAAAAGAAGGGTCCACTAGTCGATGGGTCCCAGTTTGTCGAGGTTCTAGTAACAGGTTTCAATTTGTCGTAAGTGGGTCCCATCTATCGACTCATATTCTTCATATTTCAAGCATTATTCAGATTCGCAGAGACAAAACACACATAATACTTAAACAAGAGCAACCAGATCACATAATACAATACTTTACAAGCTCTATCCGTGCAAGACAAAGGGCCATGTATAATACAATACTTTACAAGCTCTACAAGTGTAATATAGTACTACTTCACAAGCTCTGGACTCGCTGGACTCTCTCATATTTCTATGCAACTTCAACAGACAAAAACTTTGGTAGTCGTGGCTGGAACCATAGTTAGATGAGCAACACGGACTCGCTCGACGATTTATAGTCGGCTGATACTAAACAAAACAACAACATGGCTTCCTCTGTCATCCTGTTACATGAATCGAGAAAAGAATGAGAAAAATCTGGGCAGATATATTATGAACAGACCATTCAAGAACAGACCATTCAACATTCAGCTAGTACCATGCTTTTTATTGTCGAGCTAGTTAAAATGAGATAGTAGTTCATATAAGAAACAGAGAAACAATATGAATATGCATGGCACATATGCAGGTTGTGCAAAAAAACTGCACTACAACACATTGTGCCTAAAACAAAATACCATTCTACTATCACGACCATACATTCAAGCGGCAAGATCTAACAATACTAAATCAAAGACATGCATACTAAACTTCACAAAGGCGGGGAGAGAATAAAGGAACCAAGGAAGATACCTGTGGATGATAGTGTCGACGATGATCTGGATTGAGTTAGCATTGCCGAGGAAGTGGATGGTGTCCATGGTGTGCTTTAGATGCACACAGCCATGAGCTTCTTGCATTGTTGCATCCGCTTGCTCGATGATGGGTACCAATGCATCCAAGTAGAACAAAACCACCAACATTAACCCACAGCTTCAAGTACAAGCAAGTATATCTCAAGTGACGGTGAAAACAAGTTGAGAAAAACATCAGTAAATATCTATTTCATGTCATGCGAATTCAAACTGAATAAACCTATGCATACGAAGGTGAAATATTACAAAGAAAGCACTCATCGTAGCATGCATACAAAGTCTCTGTGTTGGCAGTAGTAAATACTCTCGTGTTAGCGTAGTAAAACTCATGCGATACCAAGTTAACAACTTCGAGTCGAAAAGCTAGAAGTGTCTCTTAAGAGAGACCGAACTTAGAATTAAGGCACATATCATATTCGAACAGCATCAAGCACCATGGTAGTAACAATTAACATTAGTAGGACATCAATGGGGCACAACTTAGTTAACTGCAGACGGATGGACACACAATTACCTTCTCGAGGCAGGGGCGAGCGTCCTTGAAGTTGAGGAAGATGAGCGTGAGGGCGGCGCTAATGGCACTCCAGGACATGTTGAGGCCGAGCAGCAGCGCCACAAGCATGCCCAAGGTGATGGTGTACATGCCGAAGGTGATTTTTATATAAAGTGAAAATTCCCAGCAAGGTAGATAGTGATCAACTTGCTGTACAACAAGTGCAGAGCAGCTACACAAGAAAAATACAAGCCCACTGATACTAGTTGTGCACTTTTTTCTTTCGTTCACCACTGATCTGGTCTATAGTGAAAGTGAAAGCACAGCCAAAAGAAGTTAAAAAAATGTTATTAGTTGTAAGAGGATAGAGATGCAACTGGATCTCAGAACAATATCAGATCAGGTTGTTGAAGACGTTGATGACGATGTTGTCGTTGGTGACGGCGTCGATCTGCGGCCCCGGGAACTGCATGTTGATCAGGATCCCCTGCACCGCCGCCAGCATCAGCCTAAGAACAGAGCAAGAGGAAGAGTGCAATGCGGCGGGTTTCCATGGCCGGGCTTCATCCTGTCGCTTGTCGCTATTCCTCCTGTCCTACCTGCAGAGACAGAGACGGGGGTGAGAGGGAGGGGGAGATTGATCAACCTATAGTACTAGGATTACACAACAACTAGTAGCAGAATTAGCAAGAAATAACCAAATTGAGTGTACACCAATATCATAGGAATCCGCGACACAATCGAGCAACAGATTGGTAGAAGAACAGCTGCTCCATAAACCGTGAACTCCAGGTGGAGAAATAACCCTTTTCATGAGTATACTAAGCAGTAATATGGGTTACAGCTAGTTGATAACTGACACCGTGTAGACCATGATGTGAGTATACTAAGCACTCATATGAGTATTACCAAGGACTTCCATGACATTATTACCTCAAAGACATACTGGAAAATTAAAACTGCAATGTTTATGCCTCTGATCACATAAAAGCAGCTACCTCCCTTAACAAATTCACATCACTGTCAGTTTTGTGATATTGTTGCATAAATAGCTCTAAGATCAAGTTAATAAATCTATTTAGAATGTAGTGTGTGCAGCAAGAAACTTGATTGAGAAACCATGCTCTGTCTAGGCATAATACTCCTGATTGAGAAATTTGCACGGTTTCCAAATTCCTCATCCTGCACACGAGTAGCTACAAATCCACCTGAAAGCTAGATAGCGCGACTTGCAGCAACCAAAACTAGGAGCACGGAGACGAGGCCGTACCTTGGAGGCGCTCGCGGGGCTTCTCGAGGGCCTCGCGGAGGATCTGGTCGACCTCGCGCGCGGGGTCCTGCTCCTGCTGCGCGTCCGTGGCCTGGTGGTCGTCGGCGAGGTCAGGCGAGGAGGAGACCAGGCATGGGGGATGCCGAGGGGGAGGTGGTGGAGGAGGAGAGGAGCAGGCGGCTCATGGCCCCGTCGAGGTCGGCCGTCTCCCACGAGTCCGGCGCCGCGGCAGCAGCAGCCGCCGCGTCCTCCTCCATGCCTGCTGTGCGCGGCCTGATCTGCTTGCGGCTGGCGAACTAGAAGCCGGCGAGGCGGCCGGCGGGGGAAGCGGCCATCGGGGGTCGGGGCTCGACGGCGAGATCTGGGGAGGCGCGCGGCAGGGGGCGAGCGAGCGAGCTGGCTAGGGTTTGGTCCTCTGGTCTGGATTTGCGGGGTGAGGTGGGGAAGAGGAGAGGGTGAGGGAAGGAGGGCACCGCCGCCGGCGACGGGAAGCAAGAGAGAGAGAGGGAGACGACGTCGATTTGGATCGGGGAGAGAGAGAGGGAGGGAGACGGCGTCGATCTGGATCGGGGAGAGAGAGTGGATCTGATTCGGGGGCGAGAGGGGAGAGGAGTGGAGTTAGGGTTTGGGTTGGCCCGCTAAGGAGTGGAGTGAGAGTCGTTGGATTCGCCTGGTATGGACGGTTCAGATCACATAGAGTGGGGTGATCCGTGAGAAGTGTTCTGATTGGTCTGAGAAATCTGTGATTTAAAATAATTTCCAAGTACTAAAGATAGAGCTATTTTGTGAATCAACTATCAAAAATATTTTGCAAAAGGGCATTATACAAATTTTCACTCAAGCTAGACCACATTTTATGGATGAGCACCAATTTGTATGCATTTCTGATCTTTCTAGCTATTTTTAATCATTTTTTGAGTGTCCAAATTGAGTTTTTTTGTGAAGGACCTATAATATATTTGTTGCAAAATTGGACCAAATCATTTTTCTAAAATACTAGGCCATATTTAATGCACAATTGACAAAATGGTTGGGTGAAAAAAGTTTTGATCCACCACTGATGAAAAAGACAAATTATCGTCGATTCAGCTGAAAACGGGTCAAATTTGAACTGTAGCTGCCTCATAGTTTGCTCTTTATTCTTTCCAAAAATCATTTCTAGGTACATAGGTATCTATTTAATCAGAGAAACACCAAAAAAAATCCAAGATTCAAGCACTAGCTAGGAGCGGTCATTCCGCCGCTTTGACCGCGATATTAAAACGGGCATAAAAATTCAAACAAAATCAAAAATTGGGAAACCTTCGCATTGTGTCATCATATGTGGCCAAGTTCCTAGGAAAAATAACAAACTTGTAATACGGCAATTATTTTAAAAAAGTGTTCTCAGAAACGAGCTATCATGTGTGGAGATCAATGGCTTTCAAGCCAAATGATCAATCTTATGGCCACATTCATGACATAGTTTGTTCAAATGATCTAATATTGTGCACAAGGGTGCATCTTGGAATTCCAAACAATGTTGCCTAAGGAAGTTTTCATTTTCTTTGCACGGAAAATTCAGTTTTCATTTTCCGAGTGCCCAAAATGAGGTTTTTTTGTGAAGGAACTACCAAATAATTGTTGCACAAATGGACCAAATCAATTTTATAAAATACTAGGCCATATATAATGCACAATTGACAAAATGGTTGGGTGCAAAAAGTTTTGATCCACCTCTGATGAAAAAGACAAATTATCGTCGATTCAGCTGAAAACTGGTCAAATTTGAACTGCAGCTGCCTCATAGTTTGCTCTTTATTTTTTCCAAAAATCATTTCTAGGTACATAGGTATCTATTTAATCATAGAAACACCAAAAAAATTCCAAGATTCAACCACTAGCTAGGAACGGTCAAGCCCGCCGTTTTGACCGCATATTAAAACGGGCATAAAAAATTCAAAAAAAATCAAAAAATTGGAAAACCTTCACATTGTGTCATTATATGTGACCAAGTTTCCAGGAAAAATAATAAACTTGTAATACGGTAATTATTTTAAAAAAATGTTCTCAAAAATGAGCTATCAAGTGTGAAGATTCATGGCTTTCAAGCCAAATGATCAATCTTATGGCCACATTCATGGCATAGTTTGTTCAAATGATCTCATATTGTGCACAAGGGTGCATATTGGAATGGCAAACAATGTTGCCTAAGGAAGTTTTCATTTTCGTTGGACGAAAAAACCATTTTCCATTTTTCGAGTGCCCGAAAGGAGGTTTTTTTGTGAAGGAACTACCAAATTATTGTTGCAAAATTGGACCAAATCATTTTTATAAAATACTAGGCCATATTTAATGCACAATTGACAAAATGGTTGGGTGTAAAATTTTTTGATCCACCTCTCGTGAAAAAGACAAATTTCCGCCGATTCAGCTGGAAGCGGGTCAAATTTGAACTGCAACTGCATCATAGTTTGCTCTTTATTTTTTTCAAAAATCATTTCTAGGTAAATAAGTATCTATTTAATCAGAAATACATGGTTTGATGGAGAGACATCGAGGTTTGGACAGTGGCCGAGGGCCCGAACTCTAGAGCGCGTAAGCTCGCATGCCCATCGTGTGGTCATCAGCGTGACCGTGGCGCTGCCATGTGTTCTGGGTGGCCTAGTCATGTCTAGTGGGTTGGGCACTCCCCATGTAGGTGCTAGGAAGAAAATTACAACATAAGATTCTCACGAGGATACCGATCGGTGCTCAAACATGAATTAGCACCAAGTGTTTGATTAGCTGTACAGAAATGTACATGGCTAATGGGCGTGAGTTTTGGTGAGGATGATTAGTTACTAAGAAGACCGTCTTCACAAATTTTCAGCTCAAAAGGAGGAGCCTAGCTGGTACTTGCTTTGCAAACCACCACACTTTGGACATAAATACGAATGTTGAAGCTTGGCTGAAAATAATGAATGGATTGAGTGGCATTTGGTGGAGGATGGTTATTTGGGCATAGGAAAGCATCAGAGAAAATAGATACTATTTGGACATGCCAAAGTGGTACTTCCTTCACAAACTGTTACTATGAATGTAATAGGAAAATGAATATTTTGAATTATTTTTGAACTAGGCAAGGAAGGTTTTTACATATTTGACGAAGATATGACCCAAAGAATTTATGAGATTTTTTGGGAATTTTGGGAATGATAGAAATATAGGTTGCTTCACAACCTAGGGCAAAATCGCCACATGGACATGCCACATAGGCAAAACTGATGAGGTGGCGCCTAGTCATAGCAACCCACCACAATTTACAAGGCTATGACCATTTATATTGGTCGTTAACAACTAGAAATAAGGCAGCGGACTAGCGCTATTTGCTTTATGACCTTTTCGTGTGAGGACATTCGACCTTTTCGACCAAAATGGTCGCAATGGTTTAGGGTTTGGAGCCCCCAACAGCTTTTGACCAATTGGTCTGAAATGGTCATAAATTTATGACCAATTCTTCGAGGGTCACTGACAGAAGGTCATAAGTTGACATATTTCTTGTAGTGCACACGCCATTAACCAGACGCGACGGGGGAACGGCAATAGTGATCGCCCGCCAGGCGGCGGCGCTGTTGCCATGACCCCATGACCAAGCCCGCGTCATTAGAAGCACGACTACAGTAATCTGCAGCCGGCAAGACTACCATGGCAGACACGGGTCGACGCCTCGTGCAGGTTACCGGCGGGACCCACCAGTTGGCTGGCCCCAGGAGTTGGCGGAGAAGACGGCGCCTGAGAGACAGACAGCTGGGACCCGCCCCAGCCGGTTTTACCATTGTAACCCTGGGGGGTAGGCCTATATAAACCCCCAGGGCACCCATGCAAAGGGTTCGCATCCATTAGCATTAGACAGACCACACCCGGAGGAGAGAGCTAGCCTTGCCATCTCCTACCTCCAGAAACAGCTCTAGGAGCACCCTTGTATTCACTTTGCCGTAGTGACCGTGCGGAGACCCCGCAGAGCAGCAGTAGGGGTGTTATCTCCTCGGAGAGCCCTGATGCTGGGTAAGATCCGCCGGCGTGCATGTCTTCGCCTCATCCCGTTTCCAGGCACCGGCGACGTTCTACTCGCCCCCACCATGATAAGCCATCCTTTGGCATATGTCGCACCCAACCCCCGACAATTGTCCTAGTGAGGAAAGGATGATGAAGGCTATGATTCCCCCACAAGTCGGGATGAGACTTCGGACTTTACAAAAAGAAAACAAAAAGAGAAAAAAAAGAGAAAGGCCAAAAAGAAAAAAAAGGAAGGCCAAAAGAAAAAAAAAGAAAAAAAGAAAGAAGAAAAAAAAGAAAGAAAAAATGAGAGAAAAAGAGAGAAGGGACAATGCTACTATATATTTTTCCACACTTGTGCTTCAAAATAGCACCATGATCTTCATGATAGAGAGTCTCATATGTTGTCACTTTCATATACTAGTGGGAATTTTTGATTATAGAACTTGGCTTGTATATTCCAATGACGGGCTTCCTCAAAAGTGCCCTAGGTCTTCATTAGCAAGCAAGTTGGATGCACCCCACTTAGTTTCTTTTATTGAGCTTTCATATATTTATAGCTCTAGCGCATCCGTTGCATGGCAATCCCTACTCACTCACATTGATATCTATTAATGGGCATCTCCATAGCCCGTTGATACGCCTAGTTGATGTGAGACTATCTTCTCCTTTTTTGTCTTCTCCACAACCACCCTTCTATTCCACATATAGTGCTATGTCCATGGCTCACACTCATGTATTGCGTGAAAGTTGAAAAAGTTTGAGATTATTAAAGTATGAAACAATTGCTTGGCTTGTCATCGGGGTTGTGCATGATTAAATACTTTGTGTGATGAAGATAGAGCATAGCCAGACTATATGATTTTGTAGGGATAACTTTCTTTAGCCATGCTATTTTGAGAGGACATGATTACTTTGGTTAGTATGCTTGAAGTATTACTATTTCTTATGTCAATATGAACTTTTATTTTGTATTCATTTGGATCTGAACATTCATGCCACAATAAGAAAATTACATTATGAATTATGCTAGGTAGCATTCCATATTAATTTTTTTATCATTTACCTACTCGAGGACGAGCAGGAATTAAGCTTGGGGATGCTTGATACGTCTCCAACGTATCTGTAATTTTTTATTGTTCCATGCTATTATATTACCCCTTTTGGATGTTTATGGGCTTTATTTTACACATTTATATCATTTTTGGGACTAAACTACTAACCGGAGGCCCAACCCATATTGCCGTTTTTTGCCTATTTCAGTATTTCGAAGAAAAGGAATATCAAACGGAGTCCAAACGGAATGAAACCTTCGGGAGCGTGATTTTTGGAACAAACGTGATCCGGAGAGCTTGGAGTGCAAGTCAAGAAGCTTACAAGGGCCCCACGAGATGGGGGGCCGCCCCCCTGTAGGGCTCAACCCCTGTCTCGTGGGCCCCTCGGGTGGCTACCGACGTACTTCTTCCTCCTATATATACCTAAGTATCCCGAAAACATCCAGGAGCACCACGAAACACAATTTCCACCGCCGTAACCTTCTGTATCCACGAGATCCCATCTTGGAGCCTTTGCCGACACTCTGCCGGAGGGGGAATCAACCACGGAGGGCCTCTACATCAACATCCTTGCCCCTCCGATGAGTTGTGAGTAGTTTACCATAGACCTACGGGTCCATAGTTATTAGCTAGATGGCTTCTTCTCTCTTTTTGGATCTCAATACAATGTTCTCCCTCTCTTGTGGAGATCTATTCGATGTAAACTCTTTTTTATGTGTGTTTGTCGAGATCCGATGAATTGTGGGTTTATGTTCAAGTTTATCTATGAATAATATTTGAATCTTCTCTGAATTCTTTTATGTATGATTGAGTTATCTTTGCAAGTCTCTTCGATTCAGTTTGGTTTGGCCTACTAGATTGGTCTTTCTTGCCATGGGAGAAGTGCTTAGCTTTGGGTTCAATCTTATGTGTTCTTACCCAAAGGATGTAAAGGGTTGCAAGACACGTATTGTATTGTTGCCATCGAGGATAACAAGATGGGGTTTATATCATATTGCATGTGTTTATCCTCTACATCATGTCATCTTGCTTAATGTGTTACTCGTTCTTATGAACTCAATACTCTAGATGCAAAAGGTGAGTCGGTCGATGTGTGGAGTAATAGTAGTAGATGCAGCAGGAGTCATCTACTTGTTATGGACGTGATGCCTATATACATGACCATGCCTAGATAATCTCATAACTATGCGCTTTTCTATCAATTGCTCGACAAGAATTTGTTCACCCACCGTAATACTTATGCTATCTCGAGAGAAGCCTCTAGTGAAACCTATGCCCCTCGGTCTATCTCTTATCATATTTGCTTTCAATCTACCTTTATTTGCATCTTTACTTTTTGCATCTATCTTATAAAATACCAAAATATATTTATCTTATCACACTATCTTTATTAGATCTCACTTTGCAAGTGGCCGTGAAGGGATTGACAACCCCTTTATTGCGTTGGTTGCGAGTTCTCAGTTTGTTTGTGTAGGTGCGTGGGACTTTTGAGGAGCCTCCTACTGGATTGATACCTTGGTTCTCAAAACTGAGGGAAATACTTACAGTACACTTTGCTGCATCACCCTCTCCTCTTCAAGGAAAACCAAAGCAAGCTCAAGACGTAGCATCACCCCATCCCACTACCGTCCAAAACCTTTGCCGTCTGCTTGGTTACGACGGCGGATGGCACAACCCTTTGCCGTCCGCTTCTGCGAAGTAGACGACAAAGAAGGCCTTTGCCGGCAGCCATTCGCTGGACATTTTGCCTTCTGCCAGCGGACAGCAAAGACCTTTGCCGTTCGCCATGGCAGACGACAAAGAAGCTGATTCCTGTAGTTCAAGTATAATTTGGATATCATTTTGTGCAGTTCAACTAAGATCAAGCATGAAATGTATATCTTTGTTTGCACAAAAAGGTGGAAAGGAGGGTGACTAACAAGTGATGAAACATACATCAAATGAAAAGAAGAAGCATGTTCCTTATCTGAATGGCGATCCTACAAGGATAGTAGCAATTTCTAAAGCAGCAGCATTGCTGGACATTAGTGTGGGCATTAGGATTAACTATGAAAACCGTTAAATATGACATTATTTTAATGGTGCCCTTGCTTCATTTTACCAACAACATTACAATAACAACTACTAAAGAGTTGGTATTTGTGCACGGGAGAGTAGGCGGTATTTGGGCAGGGGAGAGTAGGCGGACTAGGAAAGTTGCATTTCTAACAAAAAGAAGCAACTTATCTTAATGGGAAATGTAGCAGGACATGAAAAATAGTGCCATTGATTCATATTACTAGAGGCATTACACTGAAAACAACATGGGATAGGGACATTTACATCTGTGCCCCTAACTCGAACCCACTACTCATATTTGCCCCTAATTTTGAGCATGCTCAAATTTACCCCTCCACCGTCAAGTCACTACTCAGAAATGCCCTTCCGTACAGTACTGTAGCACTTCCCGTCCAATACTGTAGCACTTTCCGTCTGCTACAGTACACATGGGCCTCTGACGGTCAAAGGCCTTTGACTGGACGGAAGGGCATTTCTGAGTAGTGACTTAACAACAGAGGGGCAAATTTGAGCATGCTTTGAAATTAGGGGCAAATCTGAGTAGGTGGTTCGAGTTAGGGGCAGAAATGCAAATGGCCCAAACAACATTGGTTTAACGTGTCCTTACTTTAATATTTTACCAGTGGCATTACATAAGACGGGCTCGGGGCAACAAACATCCAAACAAGATGTCTGGGTTGGTCCTATTTTTGTTCGGTATAGCCACCTTATACTGTGTGAGGCTAGCAAATCTAGTGTTGGACATACACTGTTGACTTGTCCCCCAGTCCCCACTTTCTTTCACTTTCAACCAACAGACCAGTTTATATCGAGTTTGTACTGCTGAAAGCACATTTGCTCCCTAGGTGGTTTTGGTAATTAATGACAACATACTTTGTGGTTGGACTAATGCTTTCATCAAGTATGTTTCAGAAAAGTCAATCACTCTGGCATGGCAAAAGGAGTGGACCCCTAGGATGCTAAGGAAAACATTGGCAAAAGCTCAAGACTCTATTTTTGGTTTAGTGATCCAAGATCACATTGAGTCCATAGGAAAGCCAATACTATTAAAAGGGGATGAGGTTATGATGATGATCTGGTTGCTCAAAGTGCTTAGTGATTTATCTCTCAAACTATCAGCAATCTTTCATTCCAACATAAACTCATAAGTAATCTCGGTCCCACTGATTCCATAAACTCAGTCACACCGAGATGAACCACCTCAGCCATATAGCCAAACCCTAATAATTTCGGATTTTCCGATTCCAAACTCGGTCATACCGAAACTAGTGTTGCCAAGCTTCTGTAACCTTCTGTACTCAAATCGGTGTCACCGAGATGAGAAAGTCGGTCCCACCGAGATTGGCAAACCCTAGACTTTGGAAGAATCGGACTAACCGAGATTGTATTTTCGGTCCCATCAAAATCCCAACGCTCACAAGATTTGAACTTTCGGTCTCACCGAGTTGTCAACTTCGGTCCGACCGAGATTGGTCAAATGTGTGTAACAGTTGGATTTTGTGTGGAGGCTATAAATACCCTCCACCTCCTCTTCATTCGTGGAGAGAGCCATCGAAAGAACTACCACTCCTACCTTACATTTCTGAGAAGAAAACTACCTACCCTTGTGTTGAGATCAAGTTGCTCCACTCCCACCATATGAAACTTGATTTCTAGCCTTCCCAAGTTGCTTTCCACTCAATCCTTTCTTCCACCACAGCCAAATCAGTGAGGAGAGTTGAGTGTTGGGGAGATTATCATTTGAAGCACAAGAGCAAGGAGTTCATCATCACCAACACCATCTATTACCTTTTGGAGGGTGGTGCCTCCTAGATTGGTTAGGTGTCGCTTGGGAGCCTCCGTCATGATGTGGAGTTGAACCAAGAAGTTTGTAAGGGCAAGGAGATCGCCTACTTCGTGAAGATCTACCCCGAGTAAGGCTAGTCCTCCGTGGACGTAAGCCATGATGGCATAGACAAGGTTGCTTCTTCGTGGACCCTTCGTGGGTGGAGCCCTTCGTGGACTCTCGCAGCCGTTACCCTCCGTGGGTTGAAGTCTCCATCAACGTGGATTGACGATAGCACCACCTATCGGAACCACGAGAAAAATCTCCGTGTCTCCAAATTGCGTTTGCTCTTCACATTCTCTCCCTTACTACTTGTGCAATTTACTTTCCGCTGCCCATACTCTAGAATTGCATGTGTAGTATGTTGCTCGACTTGTATGCATGATGCTTGACTTGATCCTCATTATGAACTTGCTAAAAAACTTGCCCTAATCAAAAGGCTAATCTTTTAAGTTGTCGAGTAGTCTAATCACCCCCCCCTCTAGACACTCTTGCCTTCAACGATCCTACAATTGGTATCAGAGCATTGGTCTCCATTGCTTTGGTTTGCACACCATTGGAGGAAGATGGACGTGTCTACGTTTGGGAGTGTTAGTCATAGAGTGCCTATTCTTGATGGAGTGTCCTATAACTCGTGGAGGATTGAAATGCTTGCTATCTTTAAGATGTACAACTTGCGCAAATATGTTGAAACCCCATATGTACCTCCATTTGACCCCTTGCACCCTACTATGGATGAAGAGCTTGATTTGCTTCGTAACCTTAGAACTGTCAATCTTATCATTAGAGGTTTGCCCGATAACTTGCTTGAGCTTGTCACAAACTTTGTGTGCGCCCATGCTATGTGGAAGTTCTTGGAAGAACTTTATCCGGACTACTCTTTGAGAGGTCTCGATGAAATTCTATACAAGACTATTGAATTTGATATGATGCGCCCCAAAGATCCCAACTTTGATAAATGCTTCTTTGAGCTTCGTGATCTTATGAAAAGAAGGGTGATCCCGGTTTTATCAATGTTCGAAGTTAGAAATGCTCTTGTATTGCATTCGATGATTATTATCACATTGATAAAACTGATGCAAGTCATTGTCAAATTGACCTAGGTATTGATGATGAATTATCTATGGGTCAATATGATGATGAGCATGAGCATGATGACGATTCGGACACCGAGCTAGACAAGATCATGAAGAGTCTCAATCTTATGGCAAATCTGAGAGACTACATATCCGGTGGAAAAGAGTGGATTCTTGATAGTGGATGCACCGATCACATGACCGGAGATGAAGACATGTTTCGAGAGCTTGCAAAGAACGATGGTCCACGCAAGTATGTGACTTTTGGAGACAACTCCAAGGGTAAGGTACTTGGCCTTGGTAAGGTGGCCATATCTCATGATAGCTCCATTAAAAATGTCATGCTTGTTGAATCACTTGGATACAATTTACTTTCCGTGTCTAGATTAGCTGACTTTGGATTCAATGTGCTATTCACCAAAGTAGATTGCCAAGTTTTTCGTCGTGACAATCATAACATGGTCTTTACCGGTATCCGTAGAGGTGATTTGTATATCGTTGATTTCACTAAGAAAGCTCAACCTAGAACTTGCTTTATTGCTAAATCTGCTAAAGGTTGGCTTTGGCATAGAAGGCTTGGACATGTTGGTATGCGTAATCTAGATAAGCTAATCAAAGGTGATCACATTCTTGGTGTTAAAGATGTCTTCTTTGACAAAGATAGACTCTGTAGTGCATGTCAAGCAGGAAAACAAGTAGGTGGAAGTCATCCCGTGAAGAATATCATGACCACAAGGAGACCGCTTGAGCTTCTTCATATGGATCTCTTCGGTCCCAATGCTTACAAAAGCCTTGGTGGTAACTCCTTTGGTCTAGTTATTGTTGATGATTTTTCCAGATTTACGTGGGTATTTTTCCTTGATGACAAATCACAGGTTCAGAAAATCTTCAAAACCTTTGCTAGAAAGGCTCAAAATCAATTTGAGGTGAAGATCAAGAAAGTTCGGAGCGACAATGGAACGGAGTTCAAGAACGCCCATGTGGACTCTTTTCTCGATGAAGAAGGGATTCTACATGAGTTCTCAGCTACGTACACACCTCAACAAAATGGAGTTGTTGAGAGGAAGAACCGAACGCTCATTGAGATGGCGAGAACAATGCTTGATGAATACAAGACACCGAAACACTTCTGGGGTGAAGCCGTCGAGACAGCTTGTCATGCTATCAACAGGCTTTATCTTCACAAGCTCCTCGACAAGACTTCATACGAGCTCTTTACCGGAGACAAGGACCCATCGGAAGCCATTCAAGATTTATCCATTGGAAAGATTCGTCCCACGGAAGTGAAGGAGAGTACCTCATCTACGTATGTGGAGCCCCCTATCTCACGGAGAGATGAACCTCAAGGCAACATGGAGGCCTCCACAAGTGGAACTCACCAAGATGAGGAAGTGCGACAAGAAGATCCACCACAACCTCCTTCTCCACCACCTCAAGACAACACCAACAACAATGATGAAGAAGAAGATGAGGATGATGAGGAAGCTCAGCCACGACCACGACAAAAGCTATCCCGAGTTCGAGCAAGAGTCAAGAAGGACCATCCGTGGAACAAATGATGAATGACATCGACTCGGAGAATTACTCGCTCTAAAACTCGCTTAGCTAACTTCTGTGAGCATTACTCATTTATTTCCAGTCTTGAACCTATGAAGGTAGAAGAAGCGCTTGAAGACCCGGATTGGGTGAACGCTATGCATGAAGAGCTACACAACTTCGAGAGGAACAACGTTTGGACTTTGGTAGAGAAGCCCAATGATGACCAAAACGTCATTGGAACCAAATGGGTGTTTCGGAACAAGCAAGATGAAGACGGACAAGTCATCCGCAACAAGGCTCGCCTCAGAGCACAAGGTTACACACAAGTCGAAGGTATGGACTATGGTGAGACCTATGCCCCGTTGCTAGACTTGAGTCCATTCGCATTCTTCTTGCTTATGCCAACCACCATGATATTACTCTCTATCAAATGGACATTAAAAGTGCTTTCCTAAATGGTGAGATTGAGGAGGAAGTATTTGTGAAACAACCTCCCGGATTTGTGAATCCTAAAAAGCCTAATCATGTTTACAAATTGCACAAAGCTCTTTATGGTCTTAAACAAGCTCCTAGAGCTTGGTACAAATGCTTAACTAGCTTTCTTCTTGAAAAAGGATTTGAGATTGGTAAAATAGACTCAACGCTATTCACGAAAAGGGTTGATGGTGAACTATTTGTGTGCCAAATATATGTAGATGATATTATCTTTGGTTCAACTAACCCTCATTTTAGTGAGAAGTTTGGAAAGCTTATGTCGGAGAAGTATGAAATGTCCATGATGAGTGAACTCAAATTCTTCCTTGGGTTGCAAATCAAGCAATCTAAGGAGGGTACTTTTGTCTCACAAACAAAGTACACTAAGGATCTCTTCAAGAAGTTCAACATGCAAGAAAGCAAAGGTATGAAAACCCCCATGCCTACTAGTGGACATAATGACTTGACTAAAGATGGAGAACCTGTTGATCAAAAGGTTTATCGATCCATGATTGGTTCTCTACTATATCTCTATGCTTCTCGTCCTAACATAATGTTGAGTGTATGCATGTGTGCTCGATATCAAGCAGCACCTAAAGAATGTCATCTTAAAGCTGTTAAAAGGATTGTGAGATATTTGATACACACACCCAACTTTGGCATTTGGTATCCTAAGAGGGCCTCTTTCGATCTTGTTGGCTATTCCGACTCGGACTATGCCGGAGACAAGATTGATAGAAAGTCAACTTCGGGTACGTGTCAATTTCTCGGTCGATCCCTTGTATCTTGGTCATCCAAGAAACAAAATTCGGTATCATTATCTCTCGCCAAGCAGAATATATTGCTGCTGGTTCGTGTTGTGCTTTCGGTTGCTATGGATGACACAAACGCTTAAGGATTATGGGATACATGCGAGACATGTTCCTTTGCTTTGTGACAATGAGAGTGCGATTAAGATTGGACACAATCCCGTGCAACACTCTCGCACGAAACACATTGAAGTTCGTCACCATTTTATTCGTGATCACATTGCTAAGGGTGACATTGATCTTAAGCATGTTCGATCGACAAACAGCTTGCAGATATCTTTACAAAACCACTTGATGAGAAAGTGTTTTGTCGCTAAGGAGTGAGTTGAACATCATTGATGCTTCAAACTTGGAGTGAAAACTCCATTGATGCATACAAGGCATGAGCCTAATTGACTAATCCTTGATATTTCTCTTATGATGATGATCATATGTCTTGGACACATTTGCCCCTTGTATTGCATCCGACTCCTTGCGGTACTTGGATGGTCTACATTCAACAAGATTATCACACTCACTCAAATCATGAGTAATCTTGTCATTGACCAAGTATCTAGCCCTTTGGGAAGTTGAGCTCAAGGAACAAAATTCCACATATCCTTTTTGACACCATATACTTCTAGTACTTCACTCA
Organism: Aegilops speltoides; assembly: GCA_021437245.1. Classification (NCBI taxonomy): domain Eukaryota; kingdom Viridiplantae; phylum Streptophyta; class Magnoliopsida; order Poales; family Poaceae; genus Aegilops; species Aegilops speltoides. The sequence continues at coordinate 475,145,774 of CM038144.1, read as the reverse complement.
TGTCATCTTGGATATTCTTGAGTATTTTCTTGCTTGCCTAACCCATGTAGGAAGATGAACTATACATTTGGAAATGGTGCTCCAACTTCATATTCTATGAGCATCAACATCAAGTTCACCTACATGAGTACAAGCAACAACAAGCCCAAGGTATGTTTTTCACATCTTGAAAAAGCATTGCTCAAAGTCATGAGTACAAGCAGCTTCAAAAGATGTGATCACATCAAATGCTTAATCGAAAAATGGCAACCCCATTTTGAGCTTAAACGATGAGTATGACCTATGATCAAATGTTCTCATTTGACTCCTAAGTCAACATACTCAAACATAGGTGACCTAGTCACGACCCTGCCTAGATGAAGAACATATGTTTTGAATTTCTCTCGCTATTCTCATTGAGTTTTCTTACTTAAAAAAAATCATCTAGCAATCTTTTTCATTTCTATTTCTTCTGTTCTTGTGTATATCTTTGTAGCTCTGATCAATTCCCTGAAAATCATTTACAAATTCATTGCAAATCTTTTGAATCATTCCTTGCAAAGTGAGCTGAATTATTTCTGGATTTCCTTGAATTAAACTCAAGGCCACCGATTCAATCACTTGGTCTCGACCGAAAAAGGATCTGCCCTAAGTCTCGACTTTCGGACTCACCGATCCATATCAATTGGTGTCACCGATTTACATTCACCAGACATCATCTTCTGCAGTTCCACTAAATGATTTACTCTGATACTTAATTTGCTCGGTTGTGATTCTTATGATCCCACTTCTTTCCTTCCATCTTTCCTGTCCTTCCTGTTTACTGTCCTTTTCGGCACTTGATGTCAAAGGGGGAGAAGATTTAGGGGGAGCTTAGGAGGAGATTGGAGAAAAGAAAATTTAAAGGAAGAAAAACAATCTTACCTTAAGGGGGAGAGGATCACATCAAAGCTTTGCCATGTCCCATATTGGATATTACATTTGGCATTATTCTTTTGATTTTTGCTTCTCTTGCTCTCACAATTGGTATCTTATGTAAAGCACAATTGGTATCTTATGCAAAGCAAAATTCTTTCAGAGCTCATTGAAAATCTTTCAGTCTTGGGAGACATGTTTGCTGATTCAAGCTAGTGCTCAACATGAGACACTCTTTATACATGTCATCCCTGGCTTGGTACTCTTGATGTTCTTGCTATTGGTTGAAGAACTACTCTTGTGTTATCTAACCTTGTTTTTCCAAGTTTATTTCTTCAGGTGCAATACCAAGGAACTCCAAGGTAAGTATATGCATCTTGCAGAATGTGCATGATGGTGACTTGCTTGTGAATACTTGTTTGCAAGAAATCACCATGCACATATGCATCATCACTCATTTATCCTCATCTGCTCGATGCATATAGCCAAGCTGCATGTAGCACATCTTGCTTTTCTCTCATGTGTGCTTGTGGTAGTCCAAAACCAAAATCTAAAACCTTGCACACTTGTAGGGGAGCCTGTACTACATGTTTGTCAAAGCTTTAATGATAATCCTGTCTTTCTTTCAGTAAGCTTTGATATCTTATTTTGTGTGTTGCCATCAATTACCAAAAAGGGGGAGATTGAAAGCACATTTGCTCCCTAGGTGGTTTTGGTAATTAATGACAACATACTTTGTGGTTGGACTAATGCTTTCATCAAGTATGTTTTAGAAAAGTCAATCACTCTGGCATGGCAAAAGGAGTGGACCCCTAGGATGCTAAGGAAAACATTGGCAAAAGCTCAAGACTCTATTTTTGGTTTAGTGATCCAAGATCACATTGAGTCCATAGGAAAGCCAATACTATTAAAAGGGGATGAGGTTATGATGATGATCTGGTTGCTCAAAGTGCTTAGTGATTTATCTCTCAAACTATCAGCAATCTTTCATTCCAACATAAACTCATAAGTAATCTCGGTCCCACCGATTCCATAAACTCAGTCACACCGAGATGAACCACCTCAGCCATATAGCCAAACCCTAATAATTTCGGATTTTCCGATTCCAAACTCGGTCATACCGAAACTAGTGTTGCCAAGCTTCAGAACCTTCAGACTCAAATCGGTGTCACCGGATGAGAAAGTCGGTCCCACCGAGATTGGCAAACCCTAGACTTTGGAAGAATCGGACTAACCGAGATTGTATTTTCGGTCCCACGAAAATCCCAACGCTCACAAGATTTGAACTTTCGGTCTCACCGAGTTGTCAACTTCGGTCCGACCGAGATTGGTCAAATGTGTGTAACGGTTGGATTTTGTGTGGAGGCTATAAATACCCTCCACCTCCTCTTCATTCGTGGAGAGAGCCATCGAAAGAACTACCACTCCTACCTTACATTTTCGAGAAGAAAACTACCTACCCTTGTGTTGAGATCAAGTTGCTCCACTCCCACCATATGAAACTTGATTTCTAGCCTTCCCAAGTTGCTTGCCACTCAATCCTTTCTTCCACCACAGCCAAATCAGTGAGGAGAGTTGAGTGTTGGGGAGATTATCATTTGAAGCACAAGAGCAAGGAGTTCATCATCACCAACACCGTCTATTACCTTTTGGAGGGTGGTGCCTCCTAGATTGGTTAGGTGTCGCTTGGGAGCCTCCGTCATGATGTGGAGTTGAACCAAGAAGTTTGTAAGGGCAAGGAGATCGCATACTTGTGAAGATCTACCCGAGTAAGGCTAGTCCTCCGTGGACGAAGCCATGATGGCATAGACAAGGTTGCTTCTTCGTGGACCCTTCATGGGTGGAGCCCTTCGTGGACTCTCGCAGCCGTTACCCTCCGTGGGTTGAAGTCTCCATCAACGTGGATTGACGATAGCACCACCTATCGGAACCACGAGAAAAATCTCCGTGTCTCCAAATTGCGTTTGCTCTTCACATTCTCTCCCTTACTACTTGTGCAATTTACTTTCTGCTGCCCATACTCTAGAATTGCATGTGTAGTATGTTGCTCGACTTGTATGCATGATGCTTGACTTGATCCTCATTATGAACTTGCTAAAAAACTTGCCCTAATCAAAAGGCTAATCTTTTAAGTTGTCGAGTAGTCTAATCACCCCCCCTCTAGACACTCTTGCCTTCAACGATCCTACAACTGTGTTTCCCTTTATTTCCCTATTAGACCAAGAGACCATTTGGATAGCCCGTCTCTGCGACTTTTCACCCTCATTATTTCCTCTTTTGACCAAGTCCTAGATTTAGGTAACAAATCTCCCCCACCCCACCCCCTTTCTTCCCTGTTTGAACCAAGTAGTACTAGATTCGACTGCATGAAGTAGTACTACTAGATTCGACTGCATGATGTAGTTTTACCTCTTAACAGTAAAATTTTAGGTGGCTTTCGAATAGCCGATCGATCCTATATACGAGGGTGCTGAGAAATAGTAAAATATACAAATGCAGCAATGTGAGGAGTTGGGGTAGTAGAGCAAGGCCGGTTTCAATGGAAGTTATACCTGAGGGTCGCTGGGGTGTCGCTAGGTGGGCGGCAGGAGGCCGGATCTGCCCACACTATGGCAGCAAGGACGAAGGGGTTGGAGGCCCTCCATAGCCAGTGTTGCACGGGACAGAACAACAAGACATGCTAATCGAGACGCGCCGACAGTGGGTAAGAGTCATCGTCGAGGACGACCGCGTGAACGTTGCACCTTCTCACCTTCCATGGCAGAGGGGATCCGCCCGGATCTGTGACCAGCGGTGAGCAGAGAGGGAGAGTGTGGCCACCGCTGTCATGCTTAGATCTGGAGAGGACGAGAGAGTGTGAAGAGAGCAACACTAGCAAGCAAGCGCGGAGGCTCCTGCCTATATAGTGTAGTAGTTTTCTTTTTTCTACTGGAGCCGACTTGACCTCGTCAATGACTGTCGAGAAGTCTTCATGCACGTGCCCCGGAGGCATAGTTGTAGTCATTTTGATCTGAAGTACCGGATTAACATATAACATGAAAAAATGCCACATGACAAGAAACCATAACCTCACTGCCCCACGGAGACAACATGAATCTAGACGGACAAACTAGACGAGGATCAAAGCTCAAAGTAAAGACAAACTCGTAGAAAAGGGGTCAATCGATAGATGTCCTAATTAACATAGTTGGCTTGACCTAGATTGCAGCCGAGTGCATGTGCCCCCAATGACCAGCGCCTTGGAGGAACGCAGTTGTCGCTGTTTAACCCTCGCAGTGATCCGAAGCACATGACAACTATTATTGCGAGATGACAAGAAACCTTTTTTTGTAGATTTCTCATCAGAACTACAACCCAGTCCAACACAGCCTGCACAAATTAATCTCTCGTCTCATGCAAGGATCGTCCAGGCGCCGGTGTGTGTACTTGCGAGGACGGGGGGGTGCCTATGGCCGGTTCTCAATTGAAGTCCCACATGGGTGTGCAAATGCAACGCGCGTTCCATTCGGTGAGTGGCGTGACAGACCGACCGACCGTCTCGGGTGCGACGCGCACACGACGGGCGTGTTGCATACATGTGTACCATCATTTTCTTCAGGCTTTTCTCCATGGCGCAATCCATGGATACAAAATTATATTTAAAAGTCGAGGGCGGGGCGGGGCAGTTTCGCCTAGTCGGTTCAACAGAGAGGCAAGAAGATGAAGGAGTAGACTGCTGCAAACGTATGACTGTGTGATTTGACGGCTCGTTACTACTGGACAGGTGGCGCCCTGTGATTTGACCTGCCATTATCATTGTTACTGCGGCACTATGGTCGGGTGAGTCTCCCTTGACCCCCTCCATGGTATACAGGTGCTAAGACCAAGTACTCTACAATAATGGGCTTATAGCCCGCTTACATGGCACTTTTGCTTAGGCTGATCGTAATTTTAGTATCATAGCTAGTATCATGCATGCCAACTACATAATTTTGATGAGGTGTCATAGAATTAAATGAAGAAAGAGAGCGTTGAGTATCATATCATGATACCATATCATAATAAATGCTATGCTAATATATGTCATGCATGGCAATCAATAAAGTACTACATGCTACTATGCATTTGGGAGGTAGTATCATACACTAGCACTACTAGGGAAAACCTTATACACAGAGGTATAGCAGCAGCGCTGGTTAAAACTAGGCGCTGCTGCTACTTAGTAGTACCGCTTGTCACAAAAGTACGCTACAACTATAGTTGTAGTAGCACTACTAGGAAAAGGCCTATAGATAGGATTGACTTTAATGGCGCACCGTGGAGGCAGTGCGCCACTACTATATACTAATGGCGCACCTGCTCCAGATACGCCATTAGAGTGGAAGACACTAATGGCGCACCGTGGAGAGGGTGCGCCATTAGTATGAATTTTTTTTCCATTTTCCCATACATACTAATGGCGCATGAGGCCTACAATGCGCCATTACTATATATAATCTTCTAATGGCGCACCGTGGACAGGTGCGCCTCTAGTGTGTATTTTTTTCCATTTTCCCATACATACTAATGGCGCATGACATCTACAATGCGCCATTACTATATATAACTTATAATGGCGCACTAAGCAAAGGCGCCATTACTCTAAATTTTGTTTTATTCTTTTTTGCAAAACTACTAATGGCGCACGCTCTTGATGCGCTTATTAGTAACTAGGGTTACTAATGGCGCATGAGGAGAGGGTGCGCCATTAGTAACCCGGGACCAACAAGGTATTTTGGACAGCCCACACCTACCCACTCACTTTCCCCACTTCATTCCATCCACCTCCTTCTCCAAGATTTCGCCATCTCCTCCTCCTCACCTCATTTCCACCATAGATTCAACAAAATTAAGTGGTGAAATTACCTATTTTGATAGGTAAGTAAGGAAAGCTATCTTCATGATATAGATCTACTTTTTTTCTCCCTAGCTCGCTCCAACAACGTGCACATGCACTTTTGTGGCCTAGCTAGATCTATGTATGTTTGTGGTGTTGCAAGTGTTTGTGGTGTTGCATATATGTTTGTGTTTGAAGGTACGGTATTTGAAATATGCGATAGTTGCCAATATTTTGCCGGAATGTTTTGATTCATTTCCGTTCAATGAGAATTTTGGCACTATGCATTCTTTTTGGTCCTATTTTTAGGAAGGTCATGCCAAATTTTTCTTGGTTCTAACATATCGTTTTGTTCTACCCGCATGCGACCATGGTCCGCATGATGGTGAAGGCATCGTGAATAGGTTTTTGAGCTCGCCAAGGCCGAGATGCTTCAAAAGAACGAGACGGAGATAAGATGTCCATGTCGAAGATGCAAGTTGAAGAGCCTTATTATGACCCGGATTCCGGCAGGTGCGGGACCACCGCTCTTGCGTGGTTTCATGGATGGCTATCGGTGGCAAGGTGATGAAGATGACTATCAAGTCGCCCATGGCCGGGCGGGCAAGAAATGAGGAAGGGCAACAAGACAAGTACCACCGTGGTGAGGGCGGGCGAGAAGACGAAGAATCTCCGGGACATGATCACGACGGTGATCTTGTACGATCGTCATGTAGAAGATGTCGTACATGATGATGAGGAAGATCAAGACGAAGGGCATGATCATGAAGATGAAGATGCCGGAGCAGACGACGATGGAGGCTGGGTGCAGGACCCTCATATTCAAGAGCTGCCTCTCAAGCAGACGGATAACACAGGAGCTGCCGCCCGAGAGAAGGCCAAGCTGGATCAACTGGAGATAGACGTGGTTACTCCATTGTATGAAGGATGCAGGCCCGAGGATACCCGCTGAAAGTAACGCCATGGCTCGAGATGAAGGTAAAACACAAAATGACCGACGATGCTTCGACGAGAACATGTCATTTCGCACGAACGTCTTCCCAAGGGGAACAAGTGCCCGACCAGTTCGAGGAGGTGAAGAAAATCGTGTCCTCTGGATTTACCACACGTGAAATACCATGTGTGCATGAACAATTGCATCATTTATCGGGACGAGCACGCTGAGTCTACCATATGTCCGTGTCTTGGCGCCACTCGATACAAGAAGAGGAAGAAAGCTCCTCGAAAATCGGTGTGGTACTTTCCGATCACTCCTCGTCTGCAGCGGTATTTAGCGGACCCTAAGGTAGCAAAGCTCCTGCGCTGGCACGCGGATAGGGAGGAGAAGAAGCGAGAAGATGACGAAATGATCCGGAGATAGATAAAAAGACAAGATGCTGAGTCACCCTAAGGATGCGAGCCGTGGCAAGCGTTGAACTTCAAGACCCAGAATTTGGGAAGGATCCAACGAACATCGTGGCCGGGCGCGAGCACCGATGGAGTCAATCCGCTTGGCAGCCGAGAAGCACACATAGCACCGGCTTTGTGTTTGTGTGGATGTACAACCTTCCCCTGGTTGTGCATGAAGAGGAAGTACATTCACATGAGTATGCTAATTGAAGGGCCGAAACAACCAGTGGAACGACATCAATCAGTCCGGGGCTGCTGAAGGAGGAGCTAGACACGCTATGGAAAACGCCACCAATACGTGGGACGCCGCAGAGAAAGAATATTTCCCTATGAGAGCCGTGACCGCTCACGACGGTGCACGACTATCTCGGTTACGGATATCTCATGGGCGGGTAGTCCACAGATTTTCGGATGCGTAAGGTGCATGAATGACACAACGACGCCAGCTAGATAGAGATCCGGGTCTTGAAAACCGTGTTCATGGGACATCGAAGGTGGCTTCGCGACGATGACCCGTGGAGGAAACGCAAGGATCTGTTCGATGGTGAAACCGAACTCAAAACGCCTGTACGAGGAGCGGCGAGGAAATAGACAAGCTGTTGAAAAATTGGAAAGACGCCCACCGCCGAAAGATGCGAAGGCGCCAGAGCCGCTGCTGAAGGTATGGAAAACGAGGTCTGTTTTTCGGGACTTGCCGATCGAAGATCCACCGTGTGCCTCACAGCCTTGATGTCATGCATATCACGAAGAACGCAAAGCGGAGTCTGCTTGGTACCCCGCTCAACATGCCGAGAGGACCAAAGATGGGCGAAAGCAAGGCGACTTGAAATCAATGGGCATCGTGCAGGAGCTTCACGCTAATGATGATGATGATGATGATGATGAGGCGAAGGGACACGGAAAGTCGCCGCAAAGGCAAAAGGCCAAGAAGACCGGAAATGACTACCCTCCCGCGTGCTTCACTCTAAGTCAGGAGGAGATCGAGCAGTTTTTCACCTGCCTCCTAGGAGTAAAACTTCCTTACGGTTACGCGGGGAAGATAAGCAGATACCTAGACCCAGCGAAGCAGAAGTTCAGCGGGATGAAGTCTCACGACTGTCACGTGCTGATGACGCAGATACTTCCTGTTGCAATCCGTGGGATCATGGACGCGCACGTCCGTGAAACGCTATTTGGCCTGTGCAACTTTTTCAACGTCATCTCTCGGAAGTCGATTGGCGTGAGGCAACTTAGAAGGCTACAGGAAGAGATCGTGGTGATACTATGCGAGCTTGAGATGTACTGGGAGATGTTCGGGCGGCAAGCAATTCTGGGAGATGTCCCAAGAGTTGGAGGAACAACAACCTCACCGCTATGATGACGCCGCGGAAGACACTGATCCTGATTACACAACCCCTAGTGGCGTCGGGGATGACACCACCGATGGTGCCGCCGAGGATGCCACCATCGATGATGGTGGCGCACACACGATGGCAGCCAACCAAGAAGCAAAGGAAGGACCGGCGCCCAATGTGCTCCGCACCGCCAAGGAGGAATTACTCAAGTGGACTCCGACGGAATCCAACGGAGCCCAAACATATAGTCAAGGGGTACGCGGTTCAGCTCGGGTGCATTCTCCGGAACACCGCCTCGATCAACACCGAGAACCATAGGCATAAGGACCGAGGAATTTGCGCAGCCTCCTCTTCACGGCTGCACGAACGATACAAGTTCCCCGACGAATTTGAAAACACACGCCTCGTGGAATAGAGTGAACAATGCCGCCCTCACGAAGATGAGCACGGCCCTGTCTACTTGGAGAAGCGGTGAAGAGAATGATTGATAAAGGTGATAGTTATGACAAGATCAAGGCGAAATATCATTTGATGAGCGAAGATGAGTACAAGGAGTTCAAGATCAAGTGCCAGAGACCCGCAAGCTCCGAATCAAGTCAGTGGGGGAAAGAAATGCGGGAGTTGAACTTAGGGGAACACAAACTCGGTCCCGGCGGTTATAGAGTGGCGGAGCCTATATGGGACAAGGAGGACGCGGAGCGTGCCGAGCAAGGCCTACCGCCCGCCGAGAAATACAGCGGTGACAAGCAGACCGGGAACTATGTCGGGGCCGGTACAAGGAGGACCCGATAACAAAGGAGCTTACCACGGATCCCAAGACCCAGGCGCTTGAGCTTGTTCTCGTAAGGAATACACCCCGCGTAATTAGCTCCATATGGTTGCACTCTAATTAATCACCAATATTTCTAAATGGCTCATGTTCCTTTCGCAGACAATGAAAGCGATGGCGCGGGTCGTCTAAGAGCTCCCCTTCGACACCCCTTTAAATAGGGCGTTGAACGTAATGAAAAAGAAGGATAAGCTCGATAAGCCGATGTCACTGGTCGTGTGGCGGCAAAGGCTTGTCCACAAAATGGGGTCATACTATATCGCTGGTGTGCGGAAGGAGAAAAGGCCAGCTCGGAAAGCCGACGCGAGGTTGAAGCACTCAAGGCACAAGTGGCGCGGATTCCGGAGCTTGTCCAAGAGCAAGTGGAACAACAGCTGGAAACGGCTCGAAGCCATGGTGCCTACGTTGATTCATGGGTCGACGACGTGGATTGCGGGCGGCCAAAGGGTCCTTCGGTTCCCAGCTTCATGGCAGCAGCTCGCCTGGGCGGCGGCACCATTGGTGTCTCCGCGGCGGCGACATTGGTGTCTCCGGCGGCGCCATTGGTGTCTCCGCGGCGGCGCTTATTGGTGTCTCCGGCGGAGGCGGTATTCGTGTCTCCGCACCGCACGGTATTGGAGCTTAATGCACTGGTGTACGCCGACCGCACTCGCCAAAGAAGCGCCCCCTCCGTCGATTACGCCGCCGTTGGCGGTGCCTCGACATTAGCCGAGCTTGACGGCATCACGGTAACTAAGCCTCTCGGCCGATGACTTCATCTCCTTGCCTTTGATCTGGCATCCTCGACGCCCTACACATGTTTTCGCAGGCACCGCCGACGCCTTGCACTCTTCGCACTTCGTGGGCGCCGAGTTGGTCGATGTCGCCAAGGGCAAAATCGCTCAACCGGCAACCCCATGTTCCACGGTAATCCGATGCCACCCACAATGTATAGGGTTGAAGTGGTCCGGTGCTGCCAGGCTGCGACGAGTTGTTACCTCGATTCGACCCATTGGGGCGACGAAGAAGATGAGATGACCCTCGCACTTTGCATAAACTGGCCCTGCTATGGCGAAGAGCCAAATTGTTTGGGGCGGGGACACCACCCACGACAAGACCGCCATCGTGCGGCGCCAAGCCATGGCAAGAACGCAGCAACGATACCGACCTGCCGGACATCCCTATGGCACAGGATCCGGACAGCCCTATGGCACAGGATCCGGACGGCGACGACAACGACGACGGTACATTTACCAAAGTTGACAAGTACTTTGCCGAACATGGGTACGCTGACGATTTCTGCGGGCCTCTTTCTCAAGAACCCAGCCAAGACCACCGCGATCTAGCTGGTACGGCGGAGAAATCCAATTGCAACAAGCATCGCCGGCGTTCAGTTCTCGTGACACGCCCAGCTCCCGTTTTCACCGAGCCTCGAGATAGCTGAGGCGCGAAATATTATTAGCCCCAACACGCTCAAGAAGGCGGTCGTGAGCGAACTCGGTCCCATTACAGGAGATCAAGAAGAAGGGCCGGAAACGAAAGACTAACAAGGGCGCCGGTGCGAGCCAGCCGGCACCGAGTTCGATCCGTGCTCAGGACGGGCCACCTTCACCTAAGGATATCTCGAGGAGGGTGCATGTGGCGGGTAGGGCGATGCTACCGCCAAATATGCTGAATGCTGCAACCGGTGCTATGCGGAGTCTGCATGATAGTGTTCTGATTTTGGAGAAGCGGCGTCTCAGAGAGAAGGATGTGGCATACCCGGTTTTCGTGGCCAAGGTGCCAGAGAGCAAGGGCTTTGTGGATGGCGACATCGGGGGTATGATCGTCCTGCGGTTTGATGACATCTTTGCTATGTTTAACCTTCATCCGTTGCACTACACCTTCGTTCGGCTGTTTTCGCTGAGCATGCAGATGCGGATCATTAGAGACAATACCCCGGACATCGTGATAGTCGACCCCTTCTACATGCGTGCCAAGCACTTGAGCAGCGCTGAGGACCGCCAAGTTGCGAGTTCACACCTCAAGGCGTCATTCGCAAACGCAGATAAGGATAACTTCCTTGTGCCTTACTTTCCGAGTAAGTCATCCCTTAACCGCCTCAGAACATATGATTTCTTAGATTTCGATCGTTTTTTTTTTCTAACATTCCGTGTTCGTGCGGTGACACACATTGCACACTCATCCTCTTAAGCCGAAATATTCCATGGCCACATATTTCGACCCAACCGTAACTCCATGATAGACTACACAAATGTGAAGAAAGTTCTTGATGATGTTCTCCCGGCCACGCCAAATCTGGAGGCACCTTCACCAGACAGTTCGTAGTACGGCAAGCACATCTTCTCACACAATACGAAGTTCGCTGCGTCAAGCAGCACGCGGGCGGTCGAAGGATGCCTACTACGCCCTCCATCACATGCGAGGCGATCGTAAGGACCATCATCACCTTCGCTACCAGATAATCTCAAAGATTGGGCCGCGAGCTTGTCGGCAGTCCAGACGCGGACCTCGCATAAGAATTCTTTCAGATCCGATCGGAGTTTGCGGACATCATCCATCAAGATGTCCTTCATACGTCGGGCAGTTCTTCCTCGAAATCAACCGTCCAACAGTGAGATAGATGGAATGCTACAAATGCAGGGTGACAACGATCGCGATTTCATGACCATCGCGACAGACGGCGGCTTCATCCACGCCTCCCGTCCGATGAGTCGAGTCGAAAGTAGTGATGTGTAGTTTCAAACATTGATTGGCTCATGTTGTAATTAAACTTTTAATGAATTCGTGATCTCTTTGGTTTGGACGGTTGTTCAACTTAGATGTAATCGATGCTATTTTATTAGTAGGACCATGAATCGTGCTATTAATGTCTTGCTTTTCTCTTCCGATCCTTTTGTTGCATACTTACACATTGCTTATGTATTGTCTCGTTGTTTGGCTTGTGCATAGAGATGCCGTCGTATGTCGTGGTACAAGGGTAAGGTTCGGAGTCTACGATGATGGGAGGAGGGTCGGAGACAGGTTCACCGCTTCAGCGGTAATAGTTACAAAGGGTACACCACTAGGGCGGAGGCCAAATCTAGATACGCCCGCTATCTAGCAGAGAGAGGAGGGAGCGTTGGAGGAACCGGATGAAGACCGTTTGATCGCGATGATGCTCATCATGATGACCACAGCTCTCTTCTATGTGATGGTAGTTTAGATGATCGATATCGACTTGTAATGTGAAGGCAAACTCGATACTCGCGGTCTTGAGACTTGTAATGTTTTATCTTTGTTCGGTCTTTTGAATCCGGAGACTAATATGATGAATTGTATTCGGAGACTAATCTTCTATTGTATTTGATGAATTTGATGTTGCTGTGTGCTGCTGTCTATATTCTATGCAATAATATATTTTGTAATCTGTGCAAAAATCAGAAAAGCAAAAAAACCTAATATTCATACTAATGGCGCACCACAAAAGACACTAATGGCGATCGTGATCATCACACTAATGGCGCATGTAGGTAATGCGCCATTAGAATGCCATAGCACATTTGTACATATGGCCCTGGGAGGCATTCTAATGGCGCATCATGGGCTATACTAATGGCGATTACGTGGTGCGCCATTAGAACACCGAATACTAATGGCGCATTGAAGAGTGCGCCATTAGAATTTAATTCTAATGGCGTGATGCGGTGGCGACTGGCAAGGCGCCATTAGAAGGCAAAACCAGTGCGCCACTAGCATGCCTTTTCGTAGTAGTGTAGTAGCGTGTCGGCGTAGAAAAGTGATACTACTATAATTCCCTACTGTTGCCGGTAGGCTAGAATTAGTAGTAGTGAGCCTGTGTGAAACACGTTGTTGCTAAGTTCGTTATAGCAGCACGTTTCTATGGTAGAGAGCCACTGCTAAGAAAAACAAAAGAAGTAGAAAAATAAATGAAGATGAAAGAAATAGAAAAAGGAGAAATGAAAAAAAGAAAAAGAAAAATAGAGGAGAAAGGCATAGCAGTAGCGCTTGTTCTCACAAAGCGCTATAGCTACTTTAGCAGTAGCGCTTTTCTATTCACGCGCTATAGCTAAGTTCCTTAGATGAAAGGAAAAGAAAAAGGGAATAAATAGCTATTTCCTGTAGAAGTAGCACATTTTAGTGAAAAGCGCTATAGCTAACTTAGCTATAGCGTGTTTTCCTTACCAGCACTACTACTGGTTTGACTTAACCATGTGTGGGCTCAAAATTTTGCTAAGTCCTTTCCCCCCTCCCCTTCTCCCCCATCGTCCGTCGCCCCTACCTCCCTGCAACCGTACCCCCGAGCCGCCGTCGATCGCCCTGCGCCTGAGCTGCGCGCCCCCGAAGCCACCCTCGTCTACTCCTCGCCGCCTCTGCTCCCTCATCGCCCTGCCTCCCTCGCTGTCACCGGAGCCACGCGCCATCGCCGCCACTGAAGCCGCGTGCCCCCGGAGCCTCCCTCATCCGCTCCTCGCCGCCCCTACCTCCCTTGACGCCCCTGCCTCCTCGCAACCATTCCCCCGAGCTTCCCTCAATGCCCTCCTCTCTATAAGCCCCACCCCTCCTCTCTAGGTTAATTAACTTAAGTGAATTTAGTTATGAACCCTAGGAATAGAAGTAGTGGTACTAGTAGAGGTTAATTAGATTAACTTAGGTTAGTTAGGTTAGGGCAGTAGAGCAGCGGCACATAACAGGACCCTAGGAATTAACTTAGGTTAATTACGTTAGGGCAGTAGTGGTACTAGTAGATGTTAATTAGATGCTTTTTAGTTAGGGAAGTAGGGTTTTACTAGGTTAATTAGGTGAAGTTAAATGAATGACCTGAATGAATGAAATTAGTAGTTAACTGATTTTAGGACAAATTTTTATATGCTTAAGTATTTAACTAAATATTATTTTTAGGACAAACTTGTATATGCTTAAGTAGTTAGCTAAATATATTATAGGGTTGTATATATAGTTGCTTGAGTACTTATATAGTTGTTCTGCACCCAATGTATGCTTAAGTAGTTGTATAATTCCTAGGTTTCATCAATGGGTGCTTAAGTAGTTGTAGATGCTTAAGTAGCTAGCCAGGGTTCATCTAGTTAGTTAGTACTTGTAGATGCTTAAGTACTAGGGAAGTAGGGTTAGGGCAGTATGGTTTAACTAGATGTTAATTAGGGCAGTAGGGTTTATTTTAGAGAAAAAATTCAGTATAAAAATGTAAATTTCTATCAGTGCTGCAAGTGTACTAGGTTCTTAATTTTTACTGATTTTTTATTATGACAGAAATTTAGGGCATAATTTGAATTGAGTTCTAGGGTTCATAATTTGAAATTTGTGTAGATTTTCTTGAAGTGTGAAACATTGAAGTGGTCATGATATATGAAAATTACTCAATTGTGTTTGCTCATGTTTATGTACATTTGTAGTTGCTCATGTACATGTTCTTAAGTGGTCATGTTATGTATATGCAACATTGAAGTGGTTTGATTGTGCCCAAGTGGCCTTTTGTTGTTTCTAGGGAATGAAGCCGAGTAGCCTATGTTTTGCCGGAATGTTGATTCATTTCCGTTCCGGGAAATTTCAGGTGCTTGATTTGCCCACTTTTTAGCAAAGGTCATACCGAATTTTCCATGAATTTCGGGATGACTTGTGCTACAAACTAGGACATATCGAGTGCCCAGGATTTGCCGCACTGCGAAGGAATCAATGTTCCTGCAAAACACAGGCTGTTTTTATGTCATTATTCATTTTATTAGGTCTCTAATTAATTGACTAGATTTAATCGTAGGAAACATGGCTAGCAACGATGAAGGACAGGGTTCTGGTGATTGCGATGACGTCTACCTGGCGGCAGACGAATTTTTGAACCTTGCCGATGATCAATGGTTGTTGTTGCTGGGCCCACCTGTCACATCCAAGACCAACATCGAGACCGGTGCCGAGACTGGCATTGAGACCTAGAGTGGCACCGAGATCGGCGCTGAGACCGACACTGAGACTGGCAAAGCCATAGAACCGAAACCGAAGAGGAGATGTCGACGCTCATACCAGCTCCTCACTACTAGACTAGTGGTCACTGAGGTGAAGGACAGCAATTTTGAGCCAAAACTGCCTGTGGAAGCGTGCTCATGTGATGTCTACTATGCAATTTTATTGTTGTATACATGTATTGGGCCTCCAAGTGCAGAGTTTTGTAGGACAGTAGCAATTTTCCCTCAAGTGGATGACCTAAGGTTTATCAATCCATGGGAGGCGTAGGATGAAGATAGTCTCTCTGAAGCAACCCTGCAATCAAATACAAGAAATCTCTTGTGTCCCCAACACAGCAAATACAATAGCAAATTGTATAGGTGCACTAGTTCGGTGAAGAGATGGTGATAAAAGTGTAGTATGGATAATAGATACGAGTTTTTGTAGTGCGAACAATAAAAAACAGCAAGGTAGTGAATGATAAAATAGAGCACAAACGGTATTGCAATGATGGAAAATGAGGCCTAGGGTGCATACTTTCACTAGTGCAATCTCTCAACAATGCTAACATAGTTGGATCATATAATTATCCCTCAAAGTGCAATAAAGAATCACTCCCGAGTTCCTATTAGTGGAGACCAAAAGATAGAAATTGTTTGTAGGGTACGAAACCACCTCAAAGCTATTATTTTCGATGAATCTATCCTAGAGTTCGTACTAAAATAACAGCAAGCTATTCTTTTCGATCGTTCTAATCAAGAGTTCGTACTAAAATAACACCATATGATGCATATCAACCAACTCTAATGTCACCTAGATACTCCAATGTCACCGCGAGTACCCGTGAGCTAATTATATGATATGTACCAAACAATTTCAGATTCATAATACTCAATCCACACAAAGAACTACAAGGAGACCCCAAAGTTTCTATCGGAGAAAAGATAATAAAAACATGCATCAACCCCTACGCATAGATTACCCAAAGTCACCTCGGGAACCCACAAGTTGAGTGCCATAACATATACCAAGTGAATCGAAATAATACCCCATTGTCACCATGGGTGTTCATATGCAAGACATATATCATGTGTTCTCAGATCTGAACATTCAATCCAACAAGACAAAACTTCAAAGCGACTCAATTCATCACAAAAAGAGTAGAGAGGGGAGAAACATCATATGATCCATCTACGTTAACAAAGCCCATGATACATCAAGATCGTGACATCTCAAGATCGTGCGAGAGAGAGAGAGATTAAACACATAGCTACTGGTACAAACCCTCAGCCCCGAGGGTGGACTACTCCCTCCTCATTGTGGTGGCCGTCGGGATGATAAAGATGGCCACCGGTGATGATCTCCCCCTCCGGCAAGGGGCTGGAACAGGCTCCTGATTGGTTTTCGGTGGCTACAGAGGCTTGCGGCGGCGGAACTTCCGATCTAGGGCCTCCCCAAGGGTTTTCGTAACATTTAGGAATTTATAGGGTGAAGAAGGGGTACGGGAGGCCACTGAGGTGGGCACAACCCACCAGGGCACGCATGGGGGCCCAGGTGCGCCCTGGTGGGTTGTGCCCCCCTCGGGGCACCCCCAAGTGCTACTCTGGCCCAATGGTTCTCTTCTGGTCCATAAAAAATCCACAAAAAGTTTCGCGGTGTTTGGAGAACTTTCATTTCTGCATAAAAAACACCACCATGGTACTTCTGCTGAGAACAGCGTCAGTCCAGGTTAGTTCCATGCAAATCATACCAAAACCATATAAAATTATTGTAAACATGGCATGAATACTTCATAAGTTATAGATACGTTGGAGACATATCAGCAGCCCCAAGATTAATTCCTACTCGTCCTCAAGTATGTAAATGATAAAAGAAATAATTTATGAAGTGTGAATGCTTGCAAAGTGCACAAGTTTGATCAATGACAATTTCAATCACTTTTCCTAGCATCATAACAACAATTTTTTCTTATAAAACTTCTCATGTTATAGTATCAACCAATTCACATGTTAAAGTTCAAACAATGAATTCTCTTGAACTCAACAACCTATGTTCTTAGTCACCAAGCAATTGCAATTCAACTTATTCAACAGAGTCTAAGTAAGAGCTCCACATACTCAACCATCATATAGTCTGCTACAATTGCTAACACTCACTGTGCACACATGAGCAAAGCGTTTCAACCAGACACATAGAAAGATAGGGCTTATAATTTCGCCTCCCAACGTATTCACCTCAAGGGTGATCTCAACAATAATAACTCATGCTACCCATATCCAAGTGGATACATGTGCCTAGATCTTTCCTCACCACATGATGCTTGCTAAAGGAGAAAAATAAAAAGGAATAGAGAGAAAACTTTGACTCTTGCATCAAAGTAAATACATAAAAGTAAAAGATAGGCCCTTCGCAGAGGGAAGCAGAGGATGCCATGTGCTTATTTGTTTGTATGCTCAACCCCTTAGTGCAAAAGAACATCACGTTATATTGCCCCTTATGATAGCAAACTTTATATTGCAGTCTGTCGCTTTTATTCTTCGCCATCACAAGTTCGTACAACGCTCAATTTTCTCTTACTAAAGGATCTAACACTTTTAGAAGCAATTTTTATTGCCTTATTGCACCGATGGCTACTTACTTGAAGGATCTTGCTCAATCCTTAGGTAGGTATGGTGGACTCTCAAAACAAGATTTGGGTTTAAGGGTTTTTGGATGCACAAGTAGCATCTCTACTTGGTGCGGAATTTTTGGCTAGCAAAGATAGGGGGAAAGCACCACATGTTGAAGGATCTATGACAATATAACTTCTACGTGAATATGAATAAACACAAATCATTACATTGTCTTCCTTGTCCAACGTCAACAATTTTTACATATAATATTTTGATGGGGGATCACAATCACAAAATATTTCCAAGATAGTGTATTTGCATGTGAAAGTTCTCTTCCTTTATACTAATTATTCGTGAATTGCTTGTATGCCCAATATTGTGACTGTCAAGCTTCAAAAGCTTTCACTTTATAAACCCAATGTGAAGCCACTACTAGGCATGATATGAACATGTAGTTTCAACTTCATGATATTCAACTCATTCAACAATTTACTCATAGGATATAAGTGAAGCACAAGAGTAAATGACAAGCTACTCCAAAAAGATATAAGTGAAGATCAAGCGAGTAGTTATGTAAATGGGTAGCTATTTGAGGACTCTGTTTTTTTAAACTTTCAGATCTAAATATTTTATTAAAACAACAAGAAAAAACAAAACAAAATTACATTCCAAGGATAGCACACATCATGTGAAGAAGCAAAACTTAGGCTCAACCGATACTAACTGTCACATCCCTAGCTCCTGGCAATGCACGAGGCTAGCACTTGTCTGTTGCATCATGTTTAAATTCTTTTGAAACTTGAAATGGGGATTGCCTAAACCCTAGCAACAAAGGAATTCACTAGGTCCAACTAAAATATTTTCAGTGAATCCAAATGGCTTTCAAAAATGTTCATCATTTCTGGAAAATGCTAGAAACCATAACCAGAGGTGTTGCACATTTTCCCATGACATATTTGGGCTCTGAATTAAATCATATAGTATTTGCATTTGGGCATTTAAATGCTATTAAATATTATAAATGTCCAAATAATCTTGAACTTAAATGAGGGCTATTGGAAGTAATCCAAACAATGCCACAATTATTTTCAGGAGTTTTAGAAGTGTTCTGGTATTTTAAATAAACCAGAAAAACAAACAACAGAAAAGATAAAAAGAAAACAAGAAAAGAGAGAGAGAGGAAGCCCACCTGGGCC
This sequence comes from Aegilops speltoides, assembly GCA_021437245.1. Taxonomy (NCBI): domain Eukaryota; kingdom Viridiplantae; phylum Streptophyta; class Magnoliopsida; order Poales; family Poaceae; genus Aegilops; species Aegilops speltoides. Next base: position 475,126,728 of record CM038144.1, on the reverse strand, counting down.
ACTTACCTGGCCCAGCTCCTCCAGCCGGCCCAACCCACCTGGCAAGTGCCAGTCGCCCTCCTCCTTGCGCTAGAAGGACGCCGGCGTGTCGCTTGCGCGTGCACCCGCGGCCACCTCCTGCTTCCATCTCCTCCTGCCTCCCTGCTCGCTTCGTCGACCCCCTGGAGACGCCACGCGGCCCCCTCGACGCCCTCTCACTCTCTCCTGTGCCTCCCCCCTTCTCTGGCTCCCTCTCTCACCCACCGAGCGGAGATCGTCGCCGCCGCTCGCCATCGCCGTGGCCACCGAGTCCCCCACGTCCAGGTAGTATGCCCAGCAACTCCGCCACCCCGCTCTACGACTCTCCATAGAAAGAAGCCAGCCGGAGTGCCCTGCAACGCCGCCATCGCCGTCGTCTTCAACCTCCAGCACCCGAGATCGCCGGCAACGCCACATCACCGTCCGGCCTCCCCCGAGCCCACTGACGCCTCCAAACGACGCGGGTGAGCCCCTCTTCGTTTTGCCTCTAACCCCATCGCCCCGCATGTCCTTTAGCGCTAGCGCCGCCGTGCCCGAAGCTCGCCGCCGCCGTGCCTTGTCGCCGTCGTCGCTAGAGCCACAGTGGTTCGAAGGCAAGCACACCTCCGTGCTCAGCACGGCAATAGGAGTCCGTAGCACCCACCAGCTCCTCCTCCCTTGCACTGTAGCATCGAACCCATCGTTGCCCGAGCTCCAGCTGCCGCCACGAGCTCGACTCCGGAAAGCTCACTCCACCGCAGCCTCTCTCACTTGCTCCAATGGATGCGCGAGAGCGCCAGCTATCTGTGGGTGGCCTCGGCCGCTGTCTCGGCCTCGCCAGCGACTCAACGCCGGCAGGTTTGACCCCGCCGACCTTGGTTTGACCCACTTTGACCCCGGCCGAGCCCCACCTGGGTCACTGACATGTGGGGCCGTCACTAACTAGATTAGTTAGATGTTAGTTAGTGCTAATCACCACTGTTGGGTGCTAATCCCCTCGCTAAACTAACCCTGAGCCACTGACATGTGGGCCCAGCCCTGCTGACATTTTTGTTAGGATTAGTTTAATCCTAATCAACTCAGTTAACTAACTGTGTCACTGACCAGTAGGCCCCGCTGGCCAGGTTTGACCTGGACCAGGTCCGTTGACCTGCTGAGGTCAGCATGACGCTAGGCTGACGCAGTTAATCATTTTTTGGATTTAATATAATCCAGGAAATTCTAGAAAATAGCTAAAACTTCTAAAAATAATAGAAATTAATCTGTAACTCCAAATGCAAAGATTTATATATGAAAATTATCAGAAAAATCCAAAGAATCTGTTTATGGCATTTTCATGCATGTTTGAGCAACCTAAAGCTACTGTATATGACAATTTGAATTAATGGCATTTGAAATGTCATATATGGAGTTTGAATTTGAATCTTAGATTCAAACCAACTCCATTTAACCTGCTGCTAGCTGCATTAGCTCAAACCATAGCATATTGCCATGTCATGATCATGCATCATATTATGCATTGCATTGATTGTGTTTCTTCTTTGTTTGTCGGTGCTTGTCCCCTCTTAGTAGACGTGTACCGACGATGTGATCGATGACACCGATGAAGAACTATACTATCTTCAGAAGTGCCAGACAAGCAAAACCCCCTTGTTCATTCCGATACAATCCCACTCTCTCGCTCTGCTCTCTTTTATTGCATTAGGACAACAATGATTAAACTGTTACATGCTGCGGTAGTTGAACCCCTTATCCTCTACATGACCTGTCACTGCCACAGTAAATAGATGAAACCCACTAGCATGAGTAGGAGTTGTTTGAGCCCTGATGTGCCTACTCATTCATGCTTGTTTGTCATGCCTGCTACTGCTTAGAGTTGAATCAGGTCTGGTTCATCAGGGATGAATTGGAATGGTGATGAACATGTCCTACTATGTGTGAGCTAAGTGTGTGAACACGATTTGGTAAAGGTAGTGGTGAGAGGCCATGTAGGAGTACATGGTGGGTTGTCTCATTGAAGCCGTCCTCAGGAACTGAGTTCTGTGTTTGTGATCCATGAAATAGTTACTACCACGCATTGGGCCCGAACCAATGGACCATCTCGGCTTCTTAATCACCCTTGTCCTCTGTCCAGGAGTTGCAAGTAGTTTCTGGTGTTTGTAGTATGTTGGAGGCTGTGGGCAGCGCTGACCCGAGGGGTGGGCTGTGATGCGGTAGGCACGTGGCACGGTGTACCAGGCGCCCGTTTGGTGTCTCGAGAACCCTGCACACATTGTTCGGGGCCGTATGTGGAAACTTTTGCCGGACTCCCTGCGGATGGAACTTGAATAGGCGATAAACCTGGATTAAAGACTTGAGTGTTTAGGTAGGCCGTGGCCGACACCCTCGTTGGGCTTCCACTTGAAGGTTGCCGAGTACATGTCATGTAAACGGCGGTAAGTGGTGAGAGCGTGTGTGAAGAAGTACACCCCTGCAGGGCTAACATCATTTATTTGAATAGCCGCGTCCGCAGTAAAGGACCTCTAGGTTGCCTATACAGTTCATAGACAAGTGAAAGTGGATACTCTAAAATACGCAATATAAGCGTGAGTGCTATGGATGGCGTTCTCATAGGGAGACGGGAGTGGATCCATAGTGGTGTATTGAAATGGTGAATATGCGGACTCGTGTGCGCCACCTCAAAAGAGTTACTTGTAGTCATAGTTCAGGATAGCCACCGAGTCAAAGCTGGCTTGCTGCAATTAAACCCCACCATCCCCTTTGTTGATAATGATACATATGTAGATAGTTCTGATGTAAGTCTTGCTGGGTACATTTGTACTCACGTTTGCCTATTTTATGTTTTTGGAGAGGGACTTCAGTCTCACTAGTAGTTCTGCGTGGACTTCGACGTTACGATCTTGTGCCCTCGGCAGGATCTTGTAGATAGTTAGGCTTTTCAGCCTTTTTCATTTATAGATGTCTATACCCAGACATGTTAAGCTTCCGCTTGTGCTTTGACTTGTATGCTCTGAATGCTAGGTCGAGAGACCAAAGTTTGTTATATCTCTCTCTTCGGAGCCTATTGAATAAAATACTTGAGTTGTAGAGTCATGTTGTGATGCCATGTTGTATTTGTACATATCGAGCATATTGTGTGTATGTTATTGAAATGGTTGGTATGTGTTGGATCCGACTATCTAGTTGTTTATCCTTGGTAGCCTCTCTTACCGGGAAATGTCGCCTAGTGCTTCCACTGAGCCCTGGTGTTGGGGAACGTTGCATAAAATAAAATTTTTCCTACGTTCACCAATATCAATCTATGAGTTCATCCAGCAACAAGAGAGGGGAGTGCATCTACATACCCTTGTAGATTGCTAGCAGAAGCGTTCAAGAGAACGGGGTTGAGGTAGTCGTACACGTCGTGATCCAATCACCCGAGATGCTAGCGCCGAACGGACGGCACCTCCGCGTTCAACACACGTACGGTCTGCGTAACGTCTCCTCCTTCTTGATCCAGCAAGGGGGAAGGATAGGTTGATGAAGATCCAGCAGCACGACGGCGTGGTGGTGGATGCAGCAGGGATCCGGCAGGGCTTTGCCAAGCGTCTGCGGGAGGAGGAGGTGTAGCAAGGGGGAAGGGAGGCACCAAGATGCAGGGTGCAGCTGCCCTTCCTCCCCTCCACTATATATAGGGGCTAGGGGGTGCATGCCCCCTTGGAGATCCCATCTAGAGGGGGGGGCGGCCCCCGGGGCAACGGCCCCCTTAGGGTTTCCAAACTGGGGCGATGCCCCTCTGGGGGCACGGCCCCTAGGGTTTCCAACCCTAGGCGCCTTGGGCCCTTGGGTGGGGCGCACCAGCCCACCAGGGGCTGGTTCCCACGCCACTTCAGCCCCTGGGGCCCTCCGGGATAGGTGGCCCCACCCGGTGGACCCCCGGGACCCTTCCGGTGTTCCCGGTACAATACCGGTGACCCTCGAAACTCTCCCGATGGCCGAAACAACACTTCCTATATATATTTCTTCACCTCCGGTGTCACAGCCCTAGCTTTAGCTTTGCTTGTGGGCTAGTCTTGGTTGTTGCATCATGTTTAAATTTTGCTTAAACTTGAAATGGGGATTGACTAAACCCTAGCATCAAAGGAATTCACTAGGTTCAACCAAAATATTTTCAGTGAATTCCAAATGGCTTTAAAAAAATGTTCATTATTTCTGAAAAATGCTAGAACCATAACCAGAGGTGTTGCACATTTTTCCATGACATATTTGGTCACTGAATTAAATCATATGCTATTTGCAATTGGGCATTTAAAAGCTATATATTATCTTAAGTGCTCAATTAATTCTGAACTTAAGTGAGGGCTGTTAGGAATAATCCAAACAGAGCCCACAATTATCTTCAGGATTTTTGAAAACGTTCTGGTATTTTTAGTAAAGCCCTAAAGACTACAGAATAATAGAAAAACAGAAACTACAAAAAATAGGAAAACCAGAGAGAGAGAGCCTACCTGGGCCACTTACCTGGCGCCCCATCACGGCCCAGCAGAGGCCCAGCCCACTGGCCCCTGCCAGTCATCACCGACCTCCCGCCAGGAGGACAGCGCGCGCGTGGCCGCCGCGCGCGAGCACACGCTCCGCCACCTCCTGCTTGCCGCTGAGCTTCTGGACGCCCTGGACGCCGACACGCACCCCTTTGGAACTCTCTCACTCTCTCCCGACCTCTTCCCCCTCCTCTGCTTTCTCTCCCTCTCTGCCCGAGCGGAGCTCGACGCCGCCGTACGCCGTAGACGCAGCCTCTGTGCTCCCCTCGCCTCCCTGACGTGTCCACGAGCATCGCCACGCCTCCCTTGTCCTCCCCGTACAGCCACGCCTCGCCCGAGGCCCTGCATCGACGCCATCTTCATCATCTTCGTCGCCGGCTGCCGGAGATCCCTCTCGCCGCCCCGCTCGCTCCGGTGCTACCCCGAGCACGCCAAGGCCACCTCTGCACTCGCCGTGAACTCCTCTACCGATCCCCCCTACTCTCATGTCCATTAGCTCATCGTAGCCCTCGATTCCGTGGAGACCGAGACCTCACCGGCGCCGGACTTGTCGCCGCCGTCGCTTTGGTTCGCCTCCGTCCAAACCGAGCACGTCACCGCACTCAGTGCACTCCCAGGAGCCCGTAGTGCAACCAGCCCCTCCTCCCATGCACCGTAGCGCCGAACCCGTCGTTGTTCGAACTCCGGCCGCCGCCTTGGAGCTCGCCGTCATCGGCTCCGGCCACCATAGGCCCGGCCTCGACCACCACTCGACACGCGCCTGCAAGGGCTCTCCAATGAGCCCAAGAACGGCCTCGTCCGTGCCCTGTGGGCATTTTCCGAGCCGCGCCGCAGTCTCGGGCCCCGACGGCGTTGAGCCGCCGGCAGGTTTGACCCGCTGACCAGGGGTTTGACCTCCCCAGGCCCCTGCTTATTTTAGTATTAGGTTTAACTAGTGTTAAGTTAACTTAGTTAATTAGATGAGCCACTGACATGTGGGGCCAGGTCCTAATTAACCTAGGTTAGTGCTAACCAACACTAACTAACGCTGTTAGTTAGTTGTTACACCGACATGTGGGTCCCACCTGTCAGGTTTGACCTGGGCTGGCGCCTTTGACCTGCTGACGTCACACTGACGCCAGGCTGACGCAGTAAATCCTTTTCTAGATTTATTCTTATTTAGGAAATTCCAGAAAATAGCCAAAACTTCTAAAATTCATAGTAATTCAACCGTAACTCCAAATGAAATAATTTATATATGAAAAATGATCAGAAAAATCCAATCTATCCATCTGTACTACTTTCATGCATGTTTAAACAAGTTAACTTTATGTTTAGTGCAAAACACGATAAAGCACTATTTAAGATCACAAATGTGTTTGAACTTTGAATCTTTGGCTCAAAATAGCCCAAACCCATCTGGTTGTAGTTGCATTAGCCCAACACACACATTTTGCCATGTCATGATCATGCATCATATTGTGCATTGCATTGATTGTGTTCTTTTCTGTGTTGCCGGTATTTGTCCCCTCTCGATAGACGTGATATCGACGATGAGATCGATGACACCGATGAAGAACTATACTATCTTCAGAAGTGCCAGGCAAGCAAAACCCCCTTGTTCATTCCGATACAATCCCACTTTCTCGCTCCTGCTCTCTTTTACTGCATTAGGACAACATCGATTCAACTGTTACTTGCTGCGGTAGTCGAACCCCTTTATCCTCTGCATGACCTGTCATTGCCACAGTAAATAGATGAAACCCACTAGCATGAGTAGGAGTTGTTTGAGCCCTGATGTGCCTACTCATTCATGCTTGTTTGTCATGCCTGCTATTGCTTAGAGTTGAGTCAGGTCTGAATCATCGGGGATGAATCAGAGGTGTGTGAACATGTCCTATTGTGTGCGAGCTAAGTGTGTGAACACAATTTGGTAAAGGTAGCGGTGAGAGGCCATGTAGGAGTACATGGTGGGTTGTCTCATTGAAGCCGTCCTCAGGAACTGAGTTCTGTGTTTGTGATCCATGATTCAGCTACTACCATGCATTGGGCCCTGAAATATGACCCCGCTCGACTTCTTAATCACCCTTGTCCTCTGTCCAGGAGTTGCAAGTAGTTTCTAGTGTTTGTAGTATGCTTCAATACCCAACAATCCCTGTTGGTGTGATTGGCTGGCTTTTCGGGGGTGCCGTGTATCTGGCACGAGCGGTCGAGTATTCGGTCCAAATTGGACGGACCCGGAGTAGTTCTTTTGAATGGCTTTTTCTGCTGACCGGGTTTGGAGCCTCTGAATCCGGCGTTAACTGCCGTATCTTCAGTGTTGTCACCGTTAATGCGGCGTTTGTGTTTGTTGCGACGCGACCTGCCATTGCGGTCCTTGGTATCCGGACTGCCAGAATTTTTGTTGAGGTTGTTACTGCGGGCTAGCCAGCTGTCCTCTCCCGCGTAGAAGCGGGTCATGAGTGATGTGAGGGATGCCATGGATTTCGGCTTTTCCTGTCCTAGGTGCCGGGTAAGCCACTCGTCTTGGATGTTATGTTTGAAGGCTGCGAGGGCCTCCGCATCCGGACAGTCGATGATTTGATTTTTCTTGGTTAAGAGCCGTGTCCAGAATTGTCTCGTCGATTCATCTGGCTGCTGAATTATGTGGCTTAGGTCATCAGCGTCTGGTGGTCGCACATATGTGCCCTAGAAGTTATCAAGGAATGCGGCTTCCAGGTCCTCCCAACACCCAATTGATTCTGCTGGCAAGCTGTTAAGCCAATGCCGAGCTGGTCCTTTAAGCTTGAGTGGGAGGTATTTGATGGCGTGATGATCATCACCGCGGGCCATGTGGATATGAAGGAGATAGTCCTCGACCCAAACCGCAGGGTCTGTTGTGCCGTCGTAGGATTCAATGTTCACGGGTTTGAACCCTTCTGGGATTTGATGATCCATTACTTCATCTGTGAAGCATAGTGGGTGTGCGGCGCCTCTGTATTGGGCTATATTACGACGTAGCTCAAACGAGCTTTGCCTGCTGTGTTCGGCCCGGCTGGACTTGCTGTATCCGGCGCGACAGTTGTTGTCGTGTATCGGGGGGCGCCCACACGATCCGTAGATCAATCTTGATTGTCTCGCCTTATCCTCCAATATGTCTCGCAAGTCCGACGCATTCCCCCGTGGCTTTGTACTTTTCGAGTGATGCCGGGGTACGGCTTTAGTGGAGGGCCTAGAGGCCTCTCTGTCGCGGCCACGAGGTGGCCGGTCAGCCGTATTGTGCGCTGGTGATGTCGGTTTATATGCTTCCTCCTCTAATCGGGGGAGCAGCTTGCGTTTGGGGAAGCTTTTGGAGGGGCGTTCAAGTTCGTGCTCTTTGGCCGCAAGGACTTCAGTCCATCTGTCGGCTAGCAAATCTTGGTCAGCTCTAAGTTGTTGTTGCTTTTTCTTGAGGCTGCTTGCCATGGCCATAAGCCTGCGTTTGAAACGCTCTTGTTTGACGGGATCCTCAGGCACGACGAATTCTTCGTCGTCGAGGCTTGTCTCGTCTCCGGAGGGAGGCATGTAATTATCGTCCTCTACCTCTTCGTCTGCCGCTCTCTCGTGAGGACTGGCTTCTCCGTCCTCCTGTGCTGAATCTTGCTGGAGGGGGTTGTCATCGGCACTGTCTGGGGTGTTATTGTCTCCGGTGCCGGAATCTCTATTCTTGCTGTGGCGGGATTTAGAGCGGCGCCGCTGAAGCCGGCGCTTAGGCTGTTTCTTGGAGGGGTCTTCCTCCGCTGTTTCCTCGCCATTCCCATCCTTTGGGATGTCCACCATGTATATGTCGTATATCGAGGTGGCTTTCTAGTGCCCCGTGGGCGCTGGTTCTTGGTCGTCTCTGGAATCGTCGCCCATGCCGTCGATGTCTTCGGAGTCGAAGTCTAGCATGTCGGTTAGGTCCTCGACAGTGGCTACAAAGTGGGTGGTGGGTGGGTTTTGAATTTCTTCGTCGTCCGCATCCCAACCGTCTTGACCGCAGTCCGGCTAGGGCTCTCCTGATAACGAGAGATACTTTAGCGAATTTAGGATGTCGCCAAAAGGCGAGTGCTGAAAGATGTCCGCAGCGGTGAACTCCATGATCGGCGCCCAATCGGATTCGATCGGTAGGGGCGCGGGAGGTTCGGAGTCCGGCACCTCGGAGTCACGAGCTTCACAAGGGACAGGGTCGGTATTCGGCTCCATCGCTGTAGAGGTAGCACTCCCGAGGCGGTGTCTAGCCACCCATCCTCGATCGGCGCAGTCGGCTCCGAGTTAAGGGTCGAAGCGGACTCTTGTGCGGCCTCCAGGGCACTGTCCGGCTTCAGAGCTAGATCATGCCCATCGTGACAGTGCGGCGCGCACGGCTGTGGCTCGAATCCGTCGAAGATCAAGTCTCCGCGGATGTCGGCCGTGAAGTTCAAACTTCCAAATCTGACCTGATGGCTAGGGGCGTAGCTTTCAATCTGCTCCAGATAGCCAAGCGGATTGGCCCGTAGTGCAAAGCCGCCGAATGCGAAGATTTGTCCGGGGAGAAAAGTCTCACCCTGGACCGCGTCGTTATTGATGATCGAAGGAGCCATCGGGCCTATATGCGACGACACAGAGGAACTCTCAATGAAAGCACCAATGTCGGTGTCAAAACCGGCGGATCTCGGGTAGGGGGTCCCAAACTGTGCGTCTAGGCGGATGGTAACAGGAGACAAGGGACACGATGTTTTTACCCAGGTTCAGGCCCTCTTGATGGAGGTAAAACCCTACTCCTGGTTGATTGATATTGATGATATGGGTAGTACAATAGTGGATCAACCACGAGATCAATGAGGCTAAACCATAGAAGCTAGCCTATGGTATGATTGTTGTTCGTCCTATGGACTAAAACCCTCCGGTTTATAGACACCGGAGAGGGCTAGGGTTACACAAAGTCGGTTACAATGGTAGGAGATCTACATATCCGTATCGCCAAGCTTGCCTTCCACGCCAAGGAAAGTCCCCTCCGGACACGGGACGGAGTCTTCAATCTTGTATCTTCATAGTCTTGGAGTCCGGCCAATGATGATAGTTCGGCTATCCGGACACCCCCTAGTCCAGGACTCCCTCAGCTTTACTTGGCACTTTGTTGAAACAAAGATAGTAAAACATGATTACTACAGTAGCCTAATCATGTGAACCTACAAAAACAGTAGGTAAAAGTATTGGGTTGTCTCCCAACAAGCACTTTTCTTTAATGCCTTTTAGCTAGGCATGATGATTTCAATGATGCTCGCATAAAAGATAAAAGTTGAAACATAACAAGGGCCTCATAAATCATAAGTTCCTCTCTCATAATAATTTTCAGAAGCATCATGAATAGATTCATCCATATAACCATCACATAAAGAATTCTTTTCATGATCCACAAGCATAGAAATTTTCTTACTCTCCACATAAGCAAATTTATTCTCATGAATGGTAGTGGGAGCAAACTCAACAAAATAACTACATGAGATTGAAAATTAAAATCATGATGACAAGTTCATGATTATCATTATTATTTATAGCAAACATGTCATCACCATAATCATCATGGATAGCAACTTTGTTCTCATAATCAATTGAAATCTCTTCTGCAATAGTGGATTCATCACTAAATAAAGTCATGATCTCTCCAAATCCACTTTCATGATTGTGATAAGATTCAACACCCTCCAAAATAGTGGGATCATTACGTAGAGTTTACACTCTTCCAAACCCACATTCATCATTGTAATCGTCATAAATAGGAGGCATGCTACCATTAGAACAAATTTGCACATCAAAACCTGGGGGAATAAAAATATCATCTTCATCAAACATAGCATCCCCAAGCTTATGGCTTAGCATATCACCAGCATCATGGTTATTCAAAGAATTCATATTAGCAACATTGCAATCATGCTCATCATTCATGGATTCTATGCCAAACATTTTATAGCATTCTTCTTCTAACAATTGAGCACAATTTTCCTTTCCATCATTTTCACGAAAGACATTATAAATATTAATAATATGAGGCAACCTCAATTCCATTTTTTGTAATTTTCTTTTTGTAAACCAAACTAGTGATAAAACAAGAAATTAAGAGATTCGATTGCAAGATTTAAAGATATACCTTCAAGCACTCACCTCCCCGACAACGGCGCCAGAAAAGAGCTTCGTTGACGGGATTTGAGTGCCGCTTACCTAGCCTCCCCAGCAACGGCGCCAGAAAAGATCTTGATGTCTACTACACAACTTTATTCTTGTAGACACGTGTTGGGCCTCCAAGCATAGATTTTCTTAGGACAGTAGGAATTCTCCCTCAAGTGGATGACCTAAGGTTTATCAATCCGTGGGAGGCGTAGGATGAAGATAGTCTCTCTCAAGCAACCCTGCAATCAAATACAAGAAATCTCTTGTGTCCCCAACATACTAAATGCAATATAAAATTGTATAGGTGCACTAGTTCGGCGAAGAGATGGTGATAAAAGTGTAGTATGGATAATAGATATGAGTGTTTGTAGTGCGAACAATAAAAAACAGCAAGGTAGTAAATGATAAAATGGAGCACAAACGGTATTGTAATGATGGAGAATGAGGCCTAGGGTGCATACTTTCACTAGTGCAATCTCTCAACAATGCTAAAATAGTTGGATCATATGATTATCCCTCAAAGTGCAATAAAGAATCACTCCTGAGTTCCTATTAGCGGAGACAAGAGATAGAAATTGTTTGTAGGGTATGAAACCACCTCAAAGCTATTCTTTCCGATCAATCTATCCTAGAGTTCATACTAAAATAACAACAAGCTATTATTTTCGATCGATCTAATCAAGAGTTTGTACTAAAATAACACCATATGATGCATATCAACCAACTCTAATGTCACCTAGATATGGCCCCAATGTCACCGCGAATACCCGTGAGTTAATTATACAACATGTATCAAACAATTTCAGATGCATAATACTCAATCCACACAAAAAACTACAAGGAGACCCCAAAGTTTCTATCGGAGAAAAGATAATAAAAACGTGCATGAACCCCTACGCATAGATTACCCAAAGTCACCTCGGGAATCCTCAAGTTGAGTGCCATAACATGTATCAAGTGAATCAAAATAATACCCTGTTGTCACCACGAGTATTCATATGCAAGACATATATCATGTGTTCTAAGATCTGAACATTCAATCCGACAAGACAAAACTTCAAAGGTTAGAGACTCAGTTCATCACAACAAGAGTAGAGAGGTGGAGAAACATCATATGATCCATCTATGTTAACAAAGCCCATGATACATCAAGATTGTGACATCTCAAGATCGCACGCGAGAGAGATTAACCACATAGCTACTAGTACAAACCCTCAGCTCCGAGGATGGACTACTCCCTCCTCATCGTGGTGGCTGCCAGGATGATGAAGATGGCCACCGGTGATGATCTCCCCCTCTGGCAGGCTACCGGAACGGGCTCCCGATTGGTTTTCGGTGGATACAGAGGCTTGCGGCGGCGGAACTTCCGATCTAGGGTCTCCTCAAGGGTTTTTGGAATATTTGGGAATTTATAGGGCGAACAAGGGGTACGGGAGGCCACCGAGGTGGGCACAACCCACCAGGGCACGCCTGGGGGCCCAGGCGTGCCCTGGTGGGTTGTGCCCCCCTCGGGGCACCCCCCCCCCCCAGGTGCTGCTCTGGCCCAATTGTTCTCTTATGGTCCATAAAAGATCCACAAAAATTTTGCGGTGTTTGGAGAACTTTCATTTCTGCACATAAAACAACACCACGGGAGTTCTACTGAAAACAACATCAGTCCGGGTTAGTTCCATGCAAATCATACCAAAACCATATAAAATTATTGTAAACATGGCATAAATACTTCATGAATTATAGATACGTTGGAGACGTATCATCGTGCTACGGCAATCAAATAGGCTGCATCGTACGGATGTGCGCCACCATCAACGATGAGGCACTAAAGAAGATACCAAATATGAAGCACTCCCTCCTAACCCTGCTGCACCAGATATTCTTGTTCCCAGGTCGGGATGAAATCCAATATACCGAGCCAGAGAAAGACCCGACAATGAAGAAGATAAACAAACGTGCCATGACCAAGTTTAGCGACGTGTTGGCCGCCTGGAAAGTAAGGGTGAAACACCAGATCATCAATAAAAAGGAACCTTACTCCGAGATTATAAAGGATAATCAGACAATCACGGAAGAGCAGTTTCAAATATTCAAGGCGGCTTGCAATGCCAAAGCTTCCAAAGAAAAGTCGAAGTACATGAAGGGGCTTCAACAGAGGAACATGGGGTGCCACCACCTCGGAAGCCGTGGTTACGCAGGGAAGAGGTCCATATGAGCCAAGGAGGACGCGAAATGCGAAAGTCTGGGCATCCCAAACCCTTTGGCGGAGTTCACCGTCCTACAGGAGCATGACACCCTCAGGGCCCGGTACCATTGGGACCCAGTCAAGAAGGTTTTCGAGACAGACCCGGTCACGATGGAGTTCATGAGACTGCTGGTAATTTTAGTTTCTTATCAATTCGACTGCACATTTAGTCATATTTGTAAATGATCCTTGTTCCTTTTGCAGAGAGAGTAACACAGGATTGTGGCCGAAAGTGACTCGCCGTCTGAGGCATTGGCGACACCCAAGTGGGACACCCCATTCAACCGGGTGTTGAACATATTGAAACGTCTCCCGGTGGACACTCGGCCGTCGTATGGACACGTGCACGGTGTCGAAGACGGCGCCACATGGAAGAAGTAATACCGCGAGACCACGGAGGAGAGAAAGGAAAGATAGAGGTTAACTGAAGGAAACATCGACAAGAAGGTTGAGATTGCGGTTGAGAAGAAATTAGCTGAGACAGTCGCAACAGCGATTGCTGCCACAAAACAAGCGATTGCAGATTCGTGTGGTGTCTTGGTTCCGGCCGTCGTCAGTTGGAGCAGGCAAAACCCAAATAAAAATGCAGCAGACTTTCCCCTTGCCGAATTCTTCGGGAGCAGCTCGACTAGCATTGCACCAGCACCTGCACCAGCACCTACTGCTGCACCAGCACCTGCTCCTGCACCGGCTCCCTCACCTGCTCATAGCAGCCCATCCTTTGTCTCGGACATGCTTGGCGGTGCTTCGTCTTTGGCTGAGCTCTACGCCCTCACAGTACCTGTCACACCGGCCCTCTTCAATAAATGTATAATCTCCCATTTCCGTTGCCTTTCGGATGTCTCACGTTGCAGACATGTCTTTGCAGGCCGACGCCCCGTGCACCATATTGTACGACATCAACGGCCAGAAGGTGGACGTGGGGAAGGCGACGATAATGAAGCTGAAGGAACAACTGTTCCACAGCTGGCCGATCCCCCCTGACGTCTTCAAGGTTTCCGTGGCCAGTGACAAACCAGGCCACGAGAATTTGGCTCCTCCAGTACTTCGGGGGAGGACGACGAGACCCCGTGGTGGCTTGGTGATTGCAAGACGTGGGTCCTATTGTGGCCAAAGAGTTTGCTTCGTCTGGAGGCGGCCGAGAGCACACCCATGACCATGCAGCATCAGCAAGGTATGAACATCAACACCCCACCTGCCCAATTAGCGTCGCCTGTCGTGTTGGGTGCTAGCGGATGGGTGAGGAAGAGGCTCCATTAGTTGCTGATGGCATCGCCATGGATGAGGATGAGGATGACACTCAATAGTATCTCAATACCGGCGCCTATGATGGCGGAGGATTGATGGCTCAGCAGTATGAGTACTTAGGGTTTGAGCGTCATGAGTCGGTGCCTGAGTTGCCGCCTTCGGAGACTGAACATATTATAGACAACCTTCCACCAAAGAAGCATAGGAAGAGAGTGAGGAAAGGCAACAATAAAGCTGCTGCTATGATCTAGCCGCCTCTGCAGCCTCGGGTTCAAGATCGTATACCTGTCCCCAGTGCAACGAAATACCATATCCCCGGTGAACCAATCCTACCTAAGGCATCGGTAGAGGCCATACACGGCGATCTAAGGAGACTTCATGACGATGTGTTGCAGAGTGAGAAAAGCCTAATCGCCTCGGAAAATCTAGGATACCCACTCTACGTGGTTAACGTGTCGCGGCAAAGGTTGTACGTCGACACATTCCCCGTGGATAAGTTCTTCCTTCGATTCGATTACATCTTCGACATGTTTCACTTGAAGAAGCTGGATTTTACGTTTGTCCGCCTTTATGCCTTTTACATGAACTACATCATTTGGATTGAGCAGATACCTTATATTTGTGTCGCTGACCCGTACTTCATCCACGAGGGCTTCTTGGCAGTCTGCGCAGAGGACTGTGAAAACGCGAGGGACTACATCGTACATTTCATGGTCGGTAATAAGGAAAAGGAGACGATTCTCGTTCCTTATCATCCCCTATAAGTCATCCGTGCAGATATCCTTCCTTCGATTTCAATCATTCATTTGCATAGTGGATGCTAATTAATTTGAGGTGTACTTATTTTGCGCAGCCATGGGCGCGCCATCCTCATCATCGTTTAGCCCCGATACTCCCACGCTCTTTACTTGGACTCGTTGAAGAACATGAACAAAAAGGATTACACCTGCATCAAGTCTATTCTCGACAGTGCTATCTTTTTCTACGGCATACGGGGTGGAGAGATCAAGACCAAGAAGAAGAGGAACGACAGGCCCGCCTTCAGCCATAAGACCAACTTCTGCTGCATCCAGCAACCAAGTGATACTCTTAGTGATGGATTCTATGTCCTACACCACATGCTGGAGTACAGACGGGATCAGCAGAACCTTCACATGTCACCTACATCCGGGGATGCCCATATTCTGCAATGGGCAAAGAACGTAGGAGATATCGAGGATCATCGACTTTGAGCTGAGTTATATCACATCCAGCGTGAGGTTTCCCAAATCATCATGAAGGAGATCCTCGAAAAAACATGGATGTTCTACGAGGAAGGGCAAATGTCACAGGAAGACGTCCGAACATGCGTAGCCGCTCAACGTCTCGACCTGAAGCCTTTCACTAAGCTCGAGGACTATCTCCCTGACTTGGATGGATGGCACGACATGTTTGAGTGATTGTCGATATATGACAATGTGCCCGTTTAGTCCATACTTTTTGTATGACGAAACTTTGAGTTATGCATGACGAAACTCTATTTGTGATGTAATTAAACTGTCCTCCTCGACTAGCGAAGATCGCTTAGTTAGGGCATTGTGGGTTCGATGAACTTTGTTATTTATGCTTATGATATGTTGCTTCTATTTTTGCCAAGTCTGTCTTTTTCTTTTGCTCAACTATATATGTTGCATATCATCAACTCATGTGATGATGCAGGCGCATAGATCATCGATGCCGAAGAAGTGCTACGCCAGGAGTATACGACGATTTGCCGGAGTGTCAGGCCCAGGTGTACCGGTTTCCGGTTTCCGAGTGACTGCCAGTTGTTAGTTTAGGTTCACCCTAGTGCGAGAGAGGGATACGAACTCATGTACTGCATAGTTCCGCTCTCACTCATAGTGATAGCTCTTCTCGCATATATCATTGTTTAGATGGATGACAATGTAGTTGCAAGTAATCGAGAATTGTATCGCTATTTTCGAGATGATGACGAGAGACACTTTGTGTTGGATGATGATTATGATGATGACATGATTTGATGCTATGATTACATTTGTAGGTGTATGATATGCTAAAGATTATTGTATAAAGCCTGTTCAAATACAAAACACATGTGCAGAAAAAATAACTAATAGAACTAACAATAGCGAGGGGAATAAAGTTAGCAGCAGTGCGCTCTTACCAGTAGCGCGCCCTAGATAAAAGCGCTGCAGATATTAGCAGTAGCGCATGGCGCTAAAGCTCGCTGCTGCTAGCCATGTATAGCAGTAACGTGGGTCGGCACGTGCTACTGATACATGTTAGCTGTAGCGCCGTATCAGTAGGGCGGGGCCCCGCGCTACTGATACACCTAATACCTGTGCTACTGCTAGGCTTTTACCTAGTAGTGTAGTATCATATGCATGATACTAATATATGATACTCCCCATTACAACCAGCCTTTATTATGTCGAGGAGAGAGACATGGGAAAAATGGTAGGAGTGGGCTCTTGTGCAACACCCTAGCTACTTCTTGGCAGATGCAATAAATACTACTCCCTCCGTTCCAAAATAGATGACCCAACTTTGTACTAAAGTTAGTACAAAGTTGAGTCATTTATTTTGTAATGGAGGGAGTATGAAGAAAGAGATAGAGAGAAGTAAAAAATAATCTTTTAGCCAACCTTATAGCTAACCTTGTTTTATGAGTGACTATGAGTGATGACTATGTATGACATGCCAACATCAGATAGCCTAACGCACCTGGACAGAGGAAGTAGTTTCATGCATGCGAAGTTGGCAAAAAAGTGCTCATTTATAGCCATCTGAAATCTCCAAGGGCGCGAACGTGCGAGCGAGGCGATGGTCGTGGTAGGCGCGACCTTGATACGGGTTGCTGACAACCCTTGGATCTAAGATCAAATGGTCGCATGCTAAGTTGCTGAAAATTTGTAGAATAGCCCTCTAGCATAGGATATTCACCCATAGGTCTAGAATCATGCCATGCAACCATTCGATATCAGATCCAAGGGCTCACGGAAGCCCGTATCATGGGAGCATGGAAAGCTTCATATCACTTATAATTTTCCCGACGCTTGACGTGCGAACATGTAGACGCTATACTATCAGGCCTACGAAGTGGGTCTAGTAGACATGACATATAATTGGGTCCACATAGTACTGTGCATGAGTCCATTTATCCACCGGGCAAGACACTACCCTGCCGTTCGCACGCCCGACTTAGCATTTTTACAATCGGAAAACCGCTAGCAGTTCTCTCCTACTCGTCTCGGTCGTCCTTTAACATTACGGCAATTCGCTACTAGTCGTCCGTCCTTTCACATTACATGAGTTGCACTAATTCTAAACCTCCTCCAAAACTCATGGCGTCCCAAATCTCCATGATCGGCGGTGAGTACAAGGTTAGAACCATCACCGGCGATGAGTTCGACGTCATCTACACCCGTTCTTCTATGACGGTGAAAGGATGAGATCGTGATGAGTGGGTCACTTGGAAAGATGTTGAGTACACCACATTCCTGCGAAAAGTGAAGAATCTAAAGGAGGAAGATAAGAAGAAGCCCGCTGTGATCCAGGTTTGCATGCATAACTTATGCTTGGTCTACCACATATGCCATGCGGACGACAGAGTCAAATTCGTTACTGTAGACTTTCGTAACGACGAGGAAGTCCTGGGTTGGATAGGCCTCGTTGTAGGCTAGCCCTTTGACCTCTAGAAGAATAGGCTGGTGTCCTCCCGTCAGCCTTCAATGCTGACCTTGGTAGGAGCCATGGTCGATCCTTCATACGACAAACTGACAAAACCTCACCACAAGTTTCATATTGCATGGGAGTGGAATTTAATAGATAAAAAGGGATCAAACTTATCATATTCAGCGATCAACATGAAAGTTTTTATTATATCCCTCTTGAATACCTATCATATTGGGACCAAATTCATAACCCTTACTAATTACCATTACTATTATCAACTCCCAAAAAGATATAAGTGAATCATGAGAGTGCAACTATTTCTTTAAAATAAAACCACAGCCGTGCTCTAAAAATATAAGTGAAGCACTAGAGCAACTACCTAGCTCAAAAGAATAAGTGAAGCACATAGAGTATTCTAACAAATCATGAATAATGTGTATCCCTCTCAAAAATGTGTGTGAAGCAAAGATTATTGTGAAAAACCAAAAAGCAAAAAAAAATAAAATACTCATATAATACACGACGCTCCATGCAAAACTCATATCATGTGATGAATATAAATATAGCTCCAAGTAAAATTACCGATAGTTGGTAGAAGAAAGAGGTGATGCCTTCCGGGGCATTCCCAAGCTTAGATGCTTGGGAGTCCTTGAGTATTACCTTGGGGTGCCTTGGGCATCCCCAAGCTTAGGCTCTTGCACTCCTTATTCCTCCATCCATCGAGATATCACCCAAAACTTGAAAACTTTAGCACAGAAAACTCAACAAAAACCTTCGTGAGATCCGATAGTATATTAAAGCAAATCACTACTTTAGGTACTGTTGTAAACACATTCATATTTTATTATTGAATTATACCTACTGTATTCTAACTTCACCATGGCTTATACACCCTGATACAATCCATAGATTCATCAAAACAAGCAAACAACACAACGAAAACAGAATCTGTCAAAAACGGAATAGTTTGTAATAATTCAAACAATGACCATACTTTTGTAATTCCAAAAATTCTGAACAATTAGGAAAACATGGGAAATTTTTATATCAATTACGTGTTAAAATTTCAGAACTTTATCACGCTCCAGCAAATTTAGATAATTCTTCTACTAGACGTAAAAGTTTCTGTTTTTGCACAGAATCAAAGCAACTCTCATCCAAATCATCCCAAAGGCTTCACTTGGCACAAACACTAATTAAAACACAAAACACAACCATAACAGTAGCATAATTGTGTGCACACAGAAAAAATAGAAAAATAAATAACTATTGGGTTGTCTCCCAACAAGCTCTTTCTTTATATCCATTAAGATAGGCTTCAGATTTTATTGATGCTCACATGAAAGATAATAATTGAAACACAAAGAGATAATCATGTAGCATGTGAAAAACACTTTTAAGTCAAGGCAGGCAAAAACTAGCATATGCAAGGAAGAAGAAAGAAACAATAGCAATCTCAACATGACAAGAGGTAATTTAGTAACATGAAAATTTCTACAACCATATTTTCCTCTCTCATAATAATTACATGTAGGATCATAATAAAATTAAATAATATAGCTATCATATAAAATTTTCCCTTCATGGTCCACATGCATAGAAGTCTTATAATCTTCCAAGATAGTGGGACTAACATCAACTAAAGTCATGAACTTTCCGAACCCACTTTTATCAAAAATTTAATGAGACTGAACACTCTTCTAAACCCACTTACAATATTATTGAAAACATTATTATCAATGTCATATTCATCAAGAGACTTAAATAAATTTTCAAGATCATAAGAAGCATTATCACCCCAATCATTATCATTGCAATAAGTAGTGGATATAAAACATTATCATCCTCAAGCTCGTAGTTTTGCATATTATTAGCGCAATTGACATTAATAGAATTTATAATAACATAATTGCAATAATGCTTTTCATTGAAGGAGCTATCATGTGTGGATGGAATAGCAATAATTTCATTTTTAACGCAAGGAACTATAACAAGTTCATCACCATAAGCATCACTAATATTGGTATCATGTCCATAAGGATAGCAAGCATCTCGTTCATCAAGAAAGGAATTTCAATCGAATAAACGGAATCATAATTATCTATAGATTCATGCATGTCGCTATTCTCTTCCAAAGCAGCAAACGTTCTCTCAATAAATTCACTAACATAGGCATTATATGCATAGTTTTCATACCAATATTTAAGTATGTCAAAATTTTCAGATTTCTACAGAGTGATATCATACTATTCAATCAAAGAAGCAACTTCATAAGCACCCTTAAAAGCAATAAATTCTTCAGTTTGTTCAATATCATAGTAACTATAAACACCCTTAGCATAAGAAGACATGATTTCATTATCATTAAACACACATAGGTAGGGAAGGTATATTTTAGAGTTCTTAGAGCAACAAGTAAAATCATAAGTTTCACATAGATTCCAAGCATAGCATAGCAAACAATTTATTTGATGCCATAAGAGTCTTCCTTTTTGAGACAAACGGTGATGCACAAAATGAGCATGCTCATCTAAAGAGTTTCCCATCAACTACGCTAGTTGGGGTTTCAGCACGAGCACAAATGGATCGAAGATGATCCAAGTAGAAAATTTTTAGTGGATCCATGGTTATCTTTATTTTCCTTGTTTCAATTCTGGTTTTGCGTCATGACTTGATATAATAAAAGCAAGCAAACAAACAAGCAAAAAGGCAAACAAAAAATAATCTTGTGTTTTTGTGAAAACATTTTAGAAGTGGGGGACATGAAAACAAGAGGCAAAAGGCAAATAAGGTAAATGCAAGGAGATTAAAGTTTATGCGATGGTACTTGATAGATGTTGATGATGTCTCCCCGACAACGACACTAGAAATTCTTCCTGCTACTTGTGAGATGCGTTGGGATTTCCTCGAAGATGAGAGGATGATGCAGTACAGTAGAGGTAAGTATTTCCCTTAGTTAAGAACCAAGGTTATCAATCCAGTAGGAGAACTACGCAACACCTCGTTAGCAGTACCTACACACAAAATAACAAATATTTGCACCCAACGCGAACAAGGGTTTGTCAATCCCTCAGCGGTTAATTGTAAGGATCAAAAGAGTTCTATTTTATGCATAATTGTAGCTTTGTATTTCCCTCTGATCTATCTGTTTGGTTTGGCAACTAGATTGATTTATCTTGCAATGGGAGATGTGCTTTGTGATTGGTTCGATCTTGTGTTGCTCAATCCCAGTGACACAAAGGGACATGACACGTATTTGTATTGTTTCCATTAAGGATAAAAAGATGGGGCTTATTCATATTAATTGGGTTTAATTTGTCTACATTATATCATCTTTCTTAAGGCGTTACTCCGTTCTTTATGAACTTAATACTCTAGAAGCATGCTGGATAGCGATCGATGTGTGGAGTAACAGTAGTAGATGCATGCAGGAGTCGGTCTACTTGTCTCGAACGTGATGCCTATATACATGATCATTGCCTTGAATGTTGTCATAACTATGCGATTTTCTATCAATTGTCCAACAGTAATTTGTTTACCCAAAAATACCTTGCTGCAATTTATTTACCGTTATTTTATTTTGTGTTTTTATCTATCTATCACTACAATATTTGATCCTTGTAATTAACTACCAAGGGATTGACAACCCCTCGTTTGCGTTGGGTGCAAGTATTTTGTGTGTCTAGGTGATGTTCATGAGGTCTTGCATGGATCTCCTATTGGATTGATAACCTTGGTTCTTAACCGAGGAAAATACTTATCTCTATTGTACTACATCATCCTCTCCTCTTAGAGGGAATCCCAGGGCAACTCACAAGTAGCATTACTCTGTTTTATACTTAATACCATAGATGCATGCAGGATGGCGGTCGATTGGTGGAGTAATAGTAGTAGATTCAGGTAGGAATAGGTCTACTTGTCTCGGACATGATACCTATATACATGATCACTGCCTTGAATATCGTCATAACTATGCGCTTTCCTATCAATGGCCCAACAGCAAGTTGTTCACCCACCGTATGCTATGTGTTCGAGAGAGAAGTCTCTAGTGAAAACTATGGCCCTTGGGGTCTACAGTTATCATATAAAAACACAAAGGATACCTTGCTGCATTTTATTTATTTTATTTTATTTTGCAATTTACTTTATTACCTACTACTATGAGATTTAATCATTGCAAGTAACCGCCAAGGGGATTGACAACCCCCTTGTTTGCGTTGGGTGGAAGTATTTGCTTTTGTGTGTGTAGGTGCTGTTCACGAGGCTTTGTGTGATTCTCCAACTGGATTGATAACCTTCGTTCTTAAATGGGAGAAATACTTATCTCTACTATACTACATCATCCTCTCCTCTTCGGGGAAATACCAATGCAACTCACAAGTAGCAGTCTTCAACAAGTTAACAACGTAAACGCATCGCCATTGCTAGGTACAATTAGCTCGGGTTAGACATAGGCTTTCACCCTAGAGCTCCCGACCAGGTGCTTGAGTAGTGCTACCATCAAAGTCACTCAAGTGTTGTCGCCACCAATTTTCCATGATCCCGACATCTACATGTGATGCGATCGCCGTTGCTGCACAACCATCCCTCTATGTCAAGTCGTCTCCATTATTTACATCTCATCACCAAAGTCAACCACTGGATCTTCAGAGATGAACACTTCCAAAGATCTTTTGGTGACCATCACCGTCATGGAGCCGTAGGGGTCGGTCCTTTGGTTATGACAAAAAAAATTAAAAGAGATAATGCAACAAACATTTGCAATTAAAATAGAAGAAACAACACTAATGTCGGCCCAACTACTACCAGCTAACATGGTCAAAACCCAACCGTTGTCGTCGAAGCTCAGCCCAGGAAGCGATGGTCTCTTTGTTTGTCTTGGAAACCTAACCGTCGTTGAAACTTGAGTGCAACCGAAACTACTCATTTTTTCTTACTAGTAATTGTGTACGTGCAATGCACGATTATATTAGCAAAGATATTAATTGTGTTGCATATTAATAGTATGCAAAATATATATTACATGTTAATATTAGGAAGCATATAATTAGGGTCTTCTACATCTGTGTCCCTAACTCGAACCCACTACTCACATTTGCCCCTATTTCGAAAGCCTGCTCAAAAATGCCCCTTCGCCGTTAGGTGCCCTTACAAAAGTACCCTTCCGCTCCGTTTCCGTCTGGTCAAAGGGGTTTGACCGTTTACGGGCGTTTACTGGACATTTTGCCCCTGTCTTCACATGCCACTTACATGTGGGACCCGAACAAAACAGAGAAATAAAAAATAAAAGGAAAATCCGCCCACCTCTCTTACCTAACTCACAGCCTTTCTCTCTCACCTCCGGCGAGCTCCGGCTGCCCTGGACCGTGCGCTGCCACTGCTAGCTCCCCACGCGCCGCAGCCCTGTCACCATCCCATCCTCACTCTCTGCTATTTCTTGAGCTTGCGTTGGTTTTGCTTGAAGAGGAAAGGGTGATGCAGTAATAGTAGCATAAGTATTTCCCTCAGTTTTTGATAGCCAAGGTATCAATCCAGTAGGAGGCTCCTCAAAAGTCCCACGCACCTACACAAACAAACAAGAACTCGCAACCAACGCAATAAAGGGGTTGTCAATCCCTTCACGGCCACTTGCGAAAGTGAGATCTGATAAAGATAGTATGATAAGATAAATATATTTTTGGTATTTTATGATACAGATTGGAAAAGTAAAGATGCAAATAAAAGTAGATTGAAAGCTTATAAGATAAAAGATAGACCCGGGGGCCATAGGTTTCACTAGTGGCTTCTCTCAAGATAGCATAAGTATACAGTGGGTGAATGAATTACTATCGAGCAATTGATAGAAAAGCGAATAATTATGAGATTATCTAGGCATGATCATGTATATAGGCATCATGTCCGTGACAAGTAGACCGACTCCTACCTACATCTACTACTATTACTCCACACGTCGACCGCTATCCAGCATGCATCTAGAGTATTAAGTTCATAAAGAACAGAGTAACGCATTAAGAAAGATGACATGATGTAGAGGGATAAACTCACGCAATATGATATAAACCCCATCTTTTTATCCTCGATGGCAACAATACAATACGTGCCTTGCTACCCCCGTTGTCACTGGTAAAGGACACCGCAAGATTGAACCCAAAGCTAAGCACTTCTCCCATTGCAAGAAAGATCAATCTAGTAGGCCAAACCAAACTGATAATTCCAAGAGACTTGCAAAGATAACTTAATCACACATAAAAGAATTCAGAGATTCAAATATTTCTCATAGCTAAACTTGATCATAAACCCACAATTCATCGGATCTTGACAAACACACCGCAAAAAGAGTTACATCGAATAGATCTCCAAGAAGATCGAGGAGAACATGGTATTGAGATTCAAAGAGAGAGAAGAAGCCATCTAGATAATAACTATGGACTCAAAGGTCTGTGGTAAACTACTCACAATTCATTGGAGAGGCCTTGGAGATGACGTAGAGGCCCTCCGTGATCGATTCCCCCTACGACGGAGCACCCACGAAGGCTCCAAGATGGGATCTCAGGGATACAGAAGGTTACGGCGGTGGAAATAGTTTTTCATGGTCGCTTCTGATGTTTTCGGGGTACATGGGTATATATAGGAGGAAGAAGTAGGTCGGTGGACTCCCGAGGGGCCCACGAGATAGGGGGTGCGCCCAGTAGGAGGGGCACGCCCTCCACCCTCGTGGCCTCCTTGATTGTTTCTTGACTTCCACTCCAAGTCCTCTGGATCACGTTCGTTCCAAAAATCACGTTCCCGAAGGTTTAATACCATTTGGACTCCGTTTGATATTCCTTTTCTTCAAAACACTGAAATAGGCAAAAAAGACAGCAATTCGGGCTGGGCCTCCGGTTAGTAGGTTAGTCCCAAAAATGATATAATAGTGTAAAGTAAAGCCCATAAACATCCAAACCGGGTAATATAATAGCATGGAACAATCAAAAATTATAGATACGTTGGAGACGTATCAAGCATCCCCAAGCTTAATTCCTGCTCGCCCTCGAGTCGGTAAATGATAAAAACAGAACTTTTGATGTGGAATGCTACCTAGCATAATTCTCAATGTAATTTTCTTTATTGTGGCATGAATGTTCAGATCCAAATGATTCAAAATAAATGTTCATATTGACATAAGAAATAGTAATACTTCAAGCATACTAATCAAGGCAATCATGTCTTCTCAAAATAACATGGCTAAAGAAAGTTCATACCTACAAAATCATAGAGTTAGGCTATGCTTCATTTTCGTCACAGAAAAATGCTCCCATCTTGTACACCCCCGATGACAAGCCAAGCAATTTTTCGTACTTAAATAATCTCAAACTTTTTCAACTTTCACGCAATACATGAGCGTGATCCATGGATATAGCACTATGGGTGGAATAGAATATGATGATGGGGATTGTGTGGAGAAGACAAAAAAGGAGAATGTTTCACATTGATGAGGATAATCAACGGGCTATGGAGATGCCCATCAATTGATGCCAACATGAGGAGTAGGGATTGCCATGCAACAGATGCACTAGAGCTATAAATGTATGAAAGCTCAACAAAAGAAACTAGTGGGTGTGCATCCAACTTGCTTGCTCACGAAGACCTAGGGCATTTTGAGGAAGCCCATCGTAGGAATATACAAGCCAAGTTCTATAATGAAAAATTCCCACTAGTATATGAAAGTGATAACATATGAGACTCGCGACATGAAGAACAGGGTGCTACTTTGAAGCACAAGTGTGGAAAAGGATAGTAACATTGCCCCCTTTTATTTTCTTTTCTTTTTTTTCCTTGGGCCTTTCTCTTTTTTTGGCCTTTTTTCTTTTCCTTTTTTTGGCCTTTCTTTTTTTTCTTTTTGGCCTTTCTTTTTTTTTCTTTGGGGACAATGCTCTAATAATGATGATCATCACACTTTTATTTATTTACAACTCATGAATTACAGCCCGAAACTAGAAAAAGATATGACTCTATATGAATGCCTCCGACGGTGTACCGGGATGGGCAATGAATCAAGAGTGACATGTATGAAAAATTATGCATGGTGGCTTTGCCACAAATACGATGTCAACTACATGATCATGCAAGGCAATATGACAATGACGGTGCGTGTCATGATGATAAACAGAACGGTGGAAAGTTGCATGGCAATATATCTCGGAATGGCTATGGAAATGCCATAATAGGTAGGTATGGTGGCTGTTTTGAGGAAGATATAAGGAGGTTTATGTGCGATAGAGCGTATCATATCACGGGGTTTGGATGCACCGGCGAAGTTTGCACCAACTCTCAAGGTGAGAAAGGGCAAAGCACGGTACCGAAGAGGCTAGCAATGATGGAAAGGTGAGAGTGCGTATAATTCATGGACTCAACATTAGTCAATAAAGAACTCATATACTTATTGCAAAAATCTACAAGTCATCAAAAACCAAGAACTACACGCATGCTCCTAGGGGGATAGATGGGTAGGAAAAGACCATCGCTCGTACCCGACCGCCACTCATAAGGATGCACAATCTAAGAACACCTCATGTTTCGAATTTGTTACACAACTTTCACCATAAGTGCATGCTACGGGACTTGCTAACTTCAACACAAGCATTCTTTAAATTCATAATCACCCAACTATCATGACTCTAATATCACTACCTCCATATCTCAAAACAATTATCAAGTATCAAATTGATCATAGCATCCAATTCACTTCCTATGATAGATTTTATTATACCCAACTTGGAAGCCCATCATTCTAGGACCAATTTTATAACCATAGAAAATACCATGCTGTTCTAAGAGACTCTCAAAATGATATAAGTGAAGCATGAGAGATTAACAATTTCTTCAAAATTAAGCCGCCACCGTGCTCTAAAAGATATAAGTGAAGCACTACAGCAAAAACTATCTAGCTCAAAAGATATAAGTGAAGCACATAGAGTATTCTAATAAATTCCAATGAAGTGGGTTTCTCCCAAAGGTTGTGTACAGCAATGATGATTTTGGGAAACTAAAAAGCAAATACTAATATCATGCAAGACGCTCCAAGCAAAACACATATCATGTGGCGAATAAAAATATAGCTCCAAGTAAAGTTACCGATAAACGAAGACGAAAGAGGGGATGCCTTCTGGGGCATCCCCAAGCTTAGGCTTTTGGCTATTCTTGAATATCTTGGGGTTCCATGGGCATCTCCAAGCTTAGGCTCTTGCCACTCCTTATTCCATAGTCCATCAAATCATTACCCAAAACTTGAAAACTTCACAACACAAAACTCAACAGGAAATCTCATAAGCTCCGTTAGTGCAAGAAAGAAAAACCACCACATAAGGTACTGTAATGAACTCATTCTTTATTTATATTGGTGTTAAACCTACTGTATTCCAAGTTCTCTACGGTTTGTACCCTTACATACTAGCCATAGATGCATCAAAATAAGCAAACAACACACGAAAGACAGAATCTGTCAAAAACAGAACAATATGTAGCAATCTGTAACTCTCGAATACTTATGGAACTCTAAAAATCCTACCAAAATAGGGAGTGCTGGGAAATTTGCCTATTGATCTACATCAAAAAAAATCAACGCAAAATCACGTTTCTGTGAATTACTAAACTTATTTTCGTGCGCGCAAAGTTTCTGTTTTTCAGCAGAATCAAATTAACTATCACCATAGGTTATCCTATAGGTTCTACTTGGCACAAACACTAATTAAAACATATAAACTCATCTAAACAGAAGGTAGATGCAAAATTTATTACTAAACAGACACAAAAACAAAAAACACAAATAAAATTAGGTTGCCTCCCAACTAGCGCTATCGTTTAACGCCCCTAGCTAGGCATAAAAGCGAGGATAAATCTAAGTAGTGCCATCTTTGGCACTCAATTCATACGTAGCTCGCATGATAGATTCATAAGGTAATTTGACTTTCTTTCTTGGAAAGTGCTCCATGCCTTTCCTTAATGGAAATTGGAATCTAATATTTCCTTCCTTCATATCAATAATCGCACCAATCGTTCTAAGGAAAAGTCTACCAAGAATAATAGGACAAGAAAGATTGCAATCTATATCAAGAACAATAAAATCTATGGGCACCAAATTCCTATTTGCAACAATGAGATCATCATTGATCCTTCCCATTGGATTTTTAACGGTGGAATCCGCAAGGTGCAAATTTAAAGAGCAATCATCAAGATCATGGAAACCTAGAATATAACATAAAGTTTTTGGAATCGTGGAAACACTAGCACCCAAATCACACAAAGCATAGCACTCATGATCTTTAATTTTAATCTTTATAGTAGGTTCCCGCTCATCGTTAAGTTTTCTAGGTATAGAAACTTCCAAATTAAGTTTTTTATCATAAGATTGCATCAAGGCATCAACAATATGTTTGGTAAAAGCTTTATTTTGACTATAAGCATGAGGCAAATTCACAACGGATTGCAACAAGGAAATACAATCCTCTAAAGAGAAATTATCATAATTAAATTTCTTAAAATCCAAGATAGTGGGTTCAATGCTATTTAAAGTCTTGACCTCTCCAATCCCACTTTTACCAAATTTAGCATCAAGATCTAAAAACTCTGAATCATTGGGACGCCTTTTAACTAAAGTTGACTCATCTCCAGTCCCATCATTATTAAGATTCATATTGCAAAACAAAGATCTAATAGGGGACACATCAATAACTTTAAGATCTTCATCATTATTTTCATGGAAACTAGAAGAACACGCTTTTACAAAGCAATCTTTCTTAGCATGCAATCTAGCGGTTCTTTCCTTGCACTCATCAATGGAAATTCTCATAGCTTTGAGAGACTCATTGATATCATGCTTAGGAGGAGTAGATCTAAGTTTCAAAGAATCAACATCAAGCGTGAGTCTATCAATGTTCCTAGCCAAATCATCAACTTTAAGCAATTTTTCTTCAAGCATGGCATTAAAATTCTTTTGAGAGATCATAAATTATTTCACACTATTCTCAAAAACAGAGGGCATATTATTAAAATTTCCATAAGAATTATTGTAGGAATTTCCATAATTATTAGAGGAATTACTAGGGAACGGTCTAGGATTAAAGTTTCCTCTATAGGCATTGTTACCAAAATTATTCCTACCAACAAATTCACATCCATAGATTCATTATTATTCTCAATCAAAGGAGACAAAGGCATATCATTTGGATCAATAGAAGCACTCTTAGTAGCAAACAATTTCATAAGTTCATCCATCTTTCCACTCAAAACATTAATTTCTTATATAGCATGCACTTTTTTACTAGTAGATCTTTCGGTGTGCCATTGAGAATAATTAGCCATAATGTTATCAAGGAGTTTAGTAGCTTCTCCTAAGGTGATTTCCATAAATGTGCCTCCCGCGGCCGAATCTAAAAGATTTCTAGAAGCAAAATTCAAGCCGACATAAAATTTTAGTATGATCATCCATAAATTCAAACCATGAGTAGGGCAATTGTGAATCATCAATTTCATTCTTTCCCAAGATTGGGCTACATGCTCATGATCAAGTTGTTTAAAAATTCATAATATCGTTCTTAGCGGGAGGAAAATATTTAGAGATAAAAGCATCTTTGCACTTTTTCCATGAATCAATACTATTCTTAGCCAAAGAGGAAAACCAAACTTTAGCACGATCTCTAAGTGAAAACGGAAATAACTTCAATTTAAAAATATCATTATCCGTATCTTTATTCTTTTGCATCTCACACAAATCAATAAAGTTGTTTAGATGGGTAGCGGCATCTTCACTAGGAAGGCCGGAGAATTGATCTTTCATAACAAGATTCAACAAAGCAGCATTGATTTCACAAGACTCAACATCATTAAGAGGAGCAATCGGAGTACTAAGGAAATCATTATTATTGGTATTGGAAAGGTCACACAATTTGGTATTATCTTGCGCCATAGCGACAAGTAATCCAACACACAAGCAAACAAAAAGGCAAGCGAAAGAGAGAGAGGAGATTGG
This sequence comes from Aegilops speltoides, assembly GCA_021437245.1. NCBI lineage: Eukaryota > Viridiplantae > Streptophyta > Magnoliopsida > Poales > Poaceae > Aegilops > Aegilops speltoides. The sequence goes on along the minus strand of CM038144.1, from coordinate 475,096,916 downwards.
GAAAGAGAGGGCGAATAAAAATCAATTTGGAATGTTATACATAGATCATCATTGCATATCATATTTTATTGCATTTTGGTTTGATCCTAGAAATTCTACGCAACTCAAGGACCCACGGAGAGAGTTGGGAATTTTGTTATTTTCTTATTTGAGTTTTTCTCAAATTTAGAAAAAGGGATCATTTGATTTTAATTATTTTAACTTCAAATATTTCAATTATAAAAATAAGAGAGAGGTAATCAAATGACTTTCCCAAAATAAAGAAATATTGAGGATTCAATATTCAAATCAAATAAAATTTTATTTCAGAGTTTTGTCGCTATTTTATTTGAATTAGGAAAAATGCGGGTTTTTTAAAATTGCATTTAGGCCCCAAATAAACATTCACCTTGTCCGGCTTATTTTTAGAGGACGCAAAAAATTTATTTCGGGATTTTTGGAGTCCGTTTAGTATTTCTTTTATTTGTTTTTCTGCATGGAATTATTTAAAAAAACGAACCGACCTAGCTGGGTCGTGCCCGACTAGGTCTTTGCCCGGCCGGCCTTTGTAAGCCGGGAGGCCGCTGCCCCAGCCCAAAACCCTAGCCCCGAGCTGCTGCCGCCGCCGCCGACCGCCGCCGCTGGATCCGCCGCCACCATGCCCCACGCCACCACCGCCAACGACGACCCGCCGCACCGCCGCCGCCCCTGAGTCGCCGCCGCCGCCCCGTCCGCCCCATCGAGCCGCCACGAGATAGCTTTCCGCCGCCGGTGGTTTTCTCTAGAAAACCACCCAGTTTTTGGTAGAACCGCGTTTTTTTACTAGATCGGTTTAGTTTTTTATTTATTTTCGGTTTAGTCTATTTTGCGGATGTTCGTCCGTACGGTCATTTTTACGAATGGTTTTCGTCGTTTAGCCGCAGACACCGAACGCTTGTTCGTTAGCCTCTTCGTCCGTTTTTCTTTTTCTTGGATTTTTTCGCGATTATTTTCGATCGTGATTTCTGATCCGATTTTCGTTCTAGTATAACTTTTCGCTCATTTATTGGAATCAGGCGATTCAAGTGCCTAGAGTTTCGTCTCGAAACCCTCTTTCCGTTTAACCAACTTAAACAAGTTTTTGCTACTGTAAAATTTGACTTAGGTCTAGATTAGTAAACGAAGCTTGTTTCTTTCGGCGTTTGACTTTCGTTGCTTCGTTTGATTTGAATCTTTTTGCAAACCGGAGTTCTTAAGATGAACTTTCTGGTTAGATCTCTTATTTGAGTTTTACCTGTGCATTATATGAGTGCTTATTGTATGCTTGTTTGTTTGCGATAGAGTACCTGGAGTGCGCCGCTTGCTACTACGAGTCTCTAGGTTTCGCGGATCATCAACAAGGCAAGTAACACTTTGATCATACCTCTTTACTACCCAGCTTTATTGCATTAGATCAATCCTCAAACAATTGCATGATTAGGATATGATTAATATGTGGGTTTTGGGAAGTAGATGAGGTAGAACCTATTACCTGTTTTATTATCAAACCTTTGGGTGTTACTTCTACGTTTGCTTATATTGCTATGCTATGCTTGTAGACGTGGATTGGGTGAGTGTATCCATGACAGATGTGAGATTGTTAATTAATGGTTTACTTAAGGTGGCAATTTAAATTCACATCTGGGTGGATTGAGGCACCTGGGGAACCCAGTGTTGCCTGTATTTTTTGGAAATCCCGGGGTACCATGTGATTCTCCTATGGACCGCCACCCAGGCTCAAAGGGATCATGAGATTATTCATGCTAGAAACTTCTGTGTGCAGCCGCAAGCTACTATGGGCTCTAGCATAGTTGAGTATGTTGTGTGACCTCTTTCAGTGGTAGACTAGCAGATGTAGGGGATGTAGGTTGGTACTGTCTACCCAGAGTAAAGAGTTAATACTTCTGAAAGATTTTGTCTTGGTCATCTGTTTCTCAAACATCATGTAGTGCGAGAAATCAAACGGAGGAGATCGAGTCTTGCGGGGAAAAGTGTGCAAACCTCTGCAGAGTGTATAAACTAATCATGGTTAGCCGTGTCCCCGGTTATGGACGTTTTGAGTATCTAGTACTTGGATTATCATGTGAATCTCATCATGTTACTTAATTTAATTTTGTTGGGTTAATGATGATGCTTAATTGGTTTTGAGTTGGAGGAACCTTCTCAATGTTTAATAACCACCATGATAGTTAAATAAAATTTATTCCTTTGTTGTAGGGAAAAATTGGCTTTATGCAAAACTGTAACCATAGAGCTTTCCACCAGCGATATATGCATGTAGTGATAGCATTATTCTGTTCATTACTCTCTATGTGTTACATTGCCAGCATATTCCATGTGCTGACTCATTTTCGGGCTGCAACGTTCATGTTGCAGACTTTTTAGATGACGAGTAAGGTGCCTTAGGTCGTGGTCTTATACTTCTGTAATGCTGTTGGAGTTGATGGACTCGCTTATCTTCCAAGCCTTCCACTGTTATCGTTATTAGATGGCCTTAAGCCATATTTATTGTAATAAGTTCTATTTTTAGACATTCAATGTAATAAGTGTGTGATTGCTACTTTGTTATAAATCCTTCAAGTAATGTGCGTGTCAGCATTCCGATCCAGGGATGACACTGATGCACAGAGATCAGACTGTTTGAGGTCTGGTCGCTACAAGATAGTATTAGACCACACGCTGACTGTAGGACAGGACCACTAAGATAAAGCCCTAGATCACTACTCTCTCTTCTCATTTCTGACTCCTCGCCTTTTCTACTCTTTTAGGATGGCGGATGCAAGGAATAAGTTCACGCAACCGGATGAAGATACACCCTTTGGACGCCACTTGAAGGAAGTCACTAGATACCTGAACATCGGAGTACCAAGCTTCACCAGGACCTACATTGCCACTTTACCAGAAGAGGAGCATTGGATGATTCAAGTTCAAGTTCCAGGAAGGACGTTCATGCCCGTCACTGAGCCCATAGAGTTTTCCTTTGATGCACCAACCTGGAGTCTAGGAAAGAGCATGGCAGCCCACATCATCATGGGACGCATTGGAGAAGTTTACCACAAGGATCTCAAGGATACTATCTACCATATTTGTGGGCGCCAGGATGAGCAATGGGAGATGATCAACACCAGGAAGGATAGATCAATTGGAGTTAAACCAGCACATTCGTCACTAGGAGAACCAGATGTGCGCAGGCATGATAGACCTGAAGAAGGCCATGACCAAGATCACGGAGCTGGAGGAAGAACTTAAGTCTACACGCGATGGTTATGAGGAAGAAATGACAACACTCGTGGAGAAGAATGATGATCTGAAGAAGAAGCTAAAAGTATTTATGGGATTCCCGGTGACTGGAGGAGAAGACGATGATTGCACTTGCCCAAAGAACTACATCATCATCGATGACACCGACTCGAACCCAGATGATAGCGATGATGACTTTGTTAATGAAGCTGGAACAGATATCATGGAGTCTTCGACCGATCAATTTTTCTAGTCGGCCACCATAATAGTAGTAGTATTCCCCCATGTATATAGTATAGTCCGAGCACTTTTGTAACGATAGTTAGACTGTTGTATGCCCTTGTTTGAATTGATTGAAGTGATATTGATTGCATTTGTCTCATGTGCATAATGGGCAGTGTTTTTCTCTATAGACCTCATTCTATTCTGTATTCTCATCTTTTCTAAACCCTCAGATGCCTCCGAGACGTGACAATGGATTTGCTTTCCCACCGGAGCTCACTCAGTTGATCCAGCAGTAGAATGCATTGATGCAGATGCTAGTCCAGAATCAGAATCAGGGGAACAACAATAACAACAACCCACCACCACCACCACCTGTTGATCACTTAGCCCATTTCTTGAGGCTGAATCCGCCGGTGTTCTCCAGTAGCACCGAGCCGATAGTTGCAGATGATTGGCTCCGCAAGATGGTAAGGGACTTGACCACTGCAGGTTGCATAGATGTGGAGAAGGTGCATTTTGCCGCACATCAGCTTGATGGACCCGCAACATCAAGGTGGGAGAATTTCACAGCCACTTACCCCATCAACACTGTCACATGGGATCAGTTTCAGTAGGCTTTCCGTACTGCCCATGTTTCAGCAGGAGCTATGGCCATGAAGAAGCGTGAGTTTCGCAACTTGCGCCGGGGAGGATGTACTGTTGGCCAGTATGTGGATGACTTTAGTAAGCTAGCACGTTATGCCCTAGATGACGTTGCTACGGATACAACTAAGCAGGAGAAGTTTCTGGAAGGACTGAATGATGAGCTGAGCATGCAGTTGATGGTAGCAACCTTCAACAACTACCAGGAGTTGGTAGACCAAGCTCTCATGATTGAAGGGAAGCAACAGCAGATTGACAACCACAAGAGGAAGTATGGACAAGGGAAGTACAATTCTGGAGCTCAGCAGAAGCCTCGTTTTACCCCGAATTCGGGAGGACCTTTTCAGCATACCCATGGAGGAGGGAGTTTGCACAACCATAGTGGCCCTAAAAATGGTAATGGGAATGGAGGAAGCAACAGGAAGAATCGTGCCAACCCATCAACACCAGCCAAGAGGGATCTAAGCCACATTACCCGTTTCAAATGCCAGAAGACTGGACATTATGCCACTGAATGTCCCGAAGTGAAGAATGGAAATGGCAATGGAAGCTCTGGGAAGAAGCCTAACCCTTTCAACAAGGGACAGGTGAACCATGTTAGCGTGGAGGAGGTTGAAGCCCAGCCAGATGCAGTAATAGGTAAGTTTTGGGTTAAGTCATTTACTGCAATCGTTCTTTTTGATACTGGTGCATCGCATTCATACATATCAAGGGGATTTGTGGATAAGTATAAACTACCAACCCAAGCCCTTAGGTCACCCATGTTAGTAACCTCGCCAGGAGCAGCGTATATGGCTAGTCTGTGGTGTGAGTCGGTTACCACTAAGGATTGGTAACTACGTGTTTCCCTCGGACCTAATAGTATTTGAGTCGCAAGGACTGGATGTGATATTAGGCATGGATTGGTTATCGAAGTATGGAGGGGACATTGAATGCACCAGTAAGTCGATTTTGCTTACCACGCCAGAAGTAAGAAGGATCAAGTATGTATCCTGGCATGTGCCGAAGAGGACTCAAGTAAATTCCTTATCAGGAGTTGTACAGGAGGAAGTACCAGTGGTGAAGGATTTTCCTAACGTATTTCCAGAAGAGTTGCCAGGCATGCCACTGATAGAGACATTGAGTTTTTGATTGAGCTTTTGCCAGGCACAGGGCCGATATCTAAGAGACCGTACAGGATGCCCACAAAGGATTTGGAGGAAAATAAGAAGCAGATTAAGGAGTTACTAGGTAAAGGCTATATTCGCCCAAGTTCGTCACCTTGGGGATCGCCAGTGCTTCTAGTGGAAAAGAAGGATGGATCATTAAGGATGATTGCTAATTATCGAGGATTGAATGAAGTGACAATCAAGAACAAGTACCCGCTGCCGATGATCAATGACTTGTTTGACCAGTTGCAAGGAGCTAAGGTATTCTCCAAGATCGATCTACGATCAGGATACCACCAGTTGAAGATTCGAGATCTGGATATACCTAAGACGACTTTTACCACCAGGTACGGGCTGTATGAGTATACTGTTATGTCATTTGGTCTGACTAACGCACTGTCGATGTACTAAAGTAGGGGTACCTTAGTATCCCGAACTTGTGCACGGGCAGTCGCAGCGTCCCGCGGCAAGGCTTGCTGGGCGTCCGCCAAGATCCTTCGCTATTCCTATCACTGCCATTCAAGAACAAAGTGTCTCAACTGAGAAGACAAGGCCCCGGCAAGAGGAGCTTGCCGGGAAGGACAAGGCCCCGGATAGAGGAACTTGCCGGGAAGGCCAACCAAGGCATTTCAAGAGACTTGCTGCGACGCGCCGCGCGTCCCGGCAAGACCCAGCGAGCGACAAGCTTGCGGGTGCGACAAGACAGCGACCGCGGCAAGGTGCTTGCCGCGGCGAAGCCACCACCCTGCGCCCACGCTCCAGCGCATCCGACGACGTGTCGCCACAGGATCGTTCCTGGCGCACGTGGTGAGTAGCTGTGCAGCCAAGCGGTGCGAGGTGGCAAGTGGAGATGACGAGAAGGCCATCGTGGCGATCGGTGGCGCCCCTAACGGTCGCTTCTGCCTTTGTTTGGGCGACCGGACGGCATTAAATGCCCTTGTCCCCTGCCGTCGGAGTTAGGTAGGGGGCACTGTTGATAGCGGTTGTACCAACCCCTCTTTTTACTTTTTTACCCCTCTCTACGTTGCCACCTGTCGGTGACCCCTTTAGCCTATAAAAGGAGGCCCATGCGCATGTAGAAGGGGTTCGACTCATTCGAAACGACACCACGCTCACGCTTTCGAGCAAGAACACAATACAAACAGAAAGCAGCAGTAGGAGTTTTGTCTCTCCGGAGAGCTCCGAAGCTGGGTAAAATCCCTCACGTGCTTCGCCTCGATCTGCTCTTCGTGCACCCTCCGCTCCCTGCCGGAACGAAAAGGGGCCCTGCCCCATAGGTGCTCGTTTCCCACGACATCTTTAGCGTGCCAGGTAGGGGGCGTCAAGGTTGTGCAAACCTGATCCGGCGTCTGCGCGTGCTACATCATTATGTTCATCGACATGCCACCGAAGAAGAAGGCTTCAGAGGTGGCCGCTCCGTCCACGTCGATCCCACCGCCGCCGGAGCAAACGGGCGGTGGGGTAGACGCCAGCGGAGGAACGGGCGCCGACGGGGGGACTCACATCGTCACCAGATCGAAAGGACAAGGCCCCGCAGACCTCGGCGTCCGTACATGCGTCGCGCCCCTCTCAGGAGGCGCGGGATCGACAATGCCATGGTGCTCCTGGCACCGTGCTCGCGTTGGAGCAAGGTCAAGCCGGCGGATCGCGGGATGCTCAAGGCCAACATGCACGCCAACACGTTGGCGCGAGCGCGGCACGGTCACCTGGACGAGATGTTGATCCTTCTAACACTGTTAGAAGTTTGAGCATATCCCGCTCCTCGCGTCGTTCGCCCCCGCCGCCGAAAACCCTAGAAGAAGCATTGGCTCGTGTCGGGGCGTATCTCTGTGGCCTCGAGCACCTATGGGGCACTGGGGGCCCCTTCTGGTTCGGCAAGGGAGCGGGGGTCGTGCGCATAGCAGATCGAGGTCGAGCGCGCGGGGGAGACGGGCGATCTTTACCCAGCTTCAGGGCTCTCCGGAGAGATAAAACCCCTACTGCTGCTTTTGTGGTTTTATTTGATCTAGCTCGAGCGTGCGAGCGTATATGGTGTGCTGGGTATCGAATGGATCGAACCCCCTCTACGTGCGCATGGGCCTCCCTTTTATACTCTGAAGGGGGCATCCACAGGTGGCAGCGTAGGAAGAGGTGGTAGAAAGGTAAAATTGCGGGTTGGTACAACGGTGCAACAAATGCCCCTACCTAACTCGACGGCAGGGACAAAGGCATTAAATGCCCGTCCGGTCGCCTAACAAAGGCAGGAGGAGTGACCGTTAAGTGAGCCACCGGTTGCCACGATGGCATCTCTATCAGCTCCGTTTGCCACCTCGCTTCGCATTGCTGTGTAGTGCCTCGCCACGTGCCCTTGCGATGGCCTGGTGATGACGCGTCACTGGGTGCGCTGGAGTTGGGTGGCAGCCTTGCGCTGCAAGTGCGTGCATGACCCTCCTCTTGTGGTGCCGGCAAGCTTGTCGGCCGTCGGGCCTTGCCGGGGCGCGCGGGGCGCCGCGGCAAGTCTTCTGGTGATGCTTCGGTTGGCCTTCCCGGCAAGCTCTTCTTGCCGGGGCCTTCGTTTTCTTGGTTGGTACTTTGTTCTTAAATGGCAGTAATGGAGGACGGTGAAGGGCCTTGGCGGGCGTCCGGCAAGCCTTGCCGGGAGTGCTGCGACTGCCCGTGCACAAGTTCGGGGTACTAAGGTACCCCTACTTTAGTACACCAACAGGAGCCCCCGGGCCTGGGCCATACACGGTGCCGAGCGTTGTTGGGCCAGGCCCAAAACAGTGCACGGGCACGCGTGGCCTGGGTCCGCACGGAATTGGGCTCCGTGCCCACCGCGCTCCCCCGCAACGGCACGCGTCGATTGCAGCGTCGTGGGAGACGTGGGAGGCGTGTGCGATCTTTAAGGCATCCACCCCCGTGAATGCGGCGCAGGGCGAGGTCATTTCACCTGTCGCTCCGGCTCCGCTTTTTTGCCACGCGGCTCCCATGCGTGGGGGGTCGTGGGCGGCGAAGGTGGGAGACCGAGTCGTCACGGGCGAGGATGGCGAGTCGTCCCCGCTCCTTTTCCCTCCTTGCTCCCCGATTGGCTGAGCGGGGCGGCTGAGCCCCCACCTCGCTCTTTAAAAGGGACGGAAGGGGAGCACAATAGCCTCGCACTTCTTCTTCTTCCTTCATCTTTGCTTCCGTTATTCTTCCTCCCATCTTCCATGGAGGGAGGGAATCCATGTCCTTCAACGGTGGCAGCGATGGTTGCCTCCAGGCAGCGCGGCTCTCCCTATCCCGCACCTGTGGTGGCGGAGCCAGCCACGAGGGGGAGAGGGAGGGGGCGAGGCCGTGGACGAGATCGAGGACGTGGTCGAGGCGCTCGGGGGAGAGGCGGCCGGGGCGATGCGCCTCCCCCGTCTCCGCCGGTGGCTCCTTTCCTCGAAGCGGTCCACACTGGGGACGACCCCTGGGAGTTCTTCATCAAGCTGCGCTGAGCACCTCGTCGCCGTCTCCGGCTGCCGGCCCCGTTCGCGAGCGCGATGGAACCGGATCCGCCCGAGATGTTGGAGTTGCGCATGAGGGGCTGCGGGATCAGCGGCACTCGAGTCAGTGTCGTATCCCCAGCCCCCGGCGTGATGTACTTCGATCGAGGGTGGAAGACGTTCTCCCGCATCCACAGCTTGACGGCGGGGTTTACCCTCCATTTTAAGTTAATGGAGGGCGACCTTCTCGCCGTCAAGGTCTTTGGGGACTCCGGCACCCGGGCGAGATGCTGTGTGGACAGCTCCTCCGATAGCGAAGGCCCCTCCTCGAGCGAGAGTGACGAGGAGGGGAGCGACAGCGATGACGACGAGGATGGCGGGTCCGACTAGGAGTCGGACGCTGCCTCGCGCGCCACCGGCGACCCCATCATCCGGGTCGCCGGCCTTCTGAACTCCTCGGGGCCGTCTCCTTGGCGGCTGGCGTAGGGAGGCTACGGAAGAGGAAGAGGGGGTGGCGGTAAGGCCGTCAAGTCGGAGTACGAGGGCGAGGTGCCCTCGACAGCGTGCTGACGTTCCACCACCACATCTTCGAGCTCTGCTTCCGGCGCCTCCGTCTCCGCCAAGCTCCTGGCCGGCCCCCGGGAAGTTCTCTTGGTCTCTTCTGGCGCCCGTAGCTCTCCTAGGAGCCCCTTTTGCCCTCCCCGGCAAGCTTCTCTTGCCGGGGCCTCCTTGACCTACCTCCTGAACAGATAAACAGGGGAAGGATTACGGGCATCTTATCTTTTAATTTGTAAGCCTTTGGGCTTTAGCTGTATTTAAAATCTGTAATCCTCTCTATCATGTTTTTCATCCTCTATGGACTTGTACTAAACTAGGATGTTTTTAATGAAAAGATGGGAACGCTTGCCGGACTAAGTCCTTTACTTGATTTTGTGCCTTGTACGTTCCCACCCTACGCTTCTAGGTGACTTGCCGGAGTGAACACACTTGCTGAGTGCGGGACATCAGCAGCCCGCTGGCGGTGTTGCTTCCGGCAAGCAACCTTGCCGGGCCAGTTGCGGCGCGCTTGTGTTTGTTGAGCTGACTCGGAAACAAACCAAGGGCGCAACTTGGCCACGACTCGGCCCCTCCGCGCACGGGTTTTACAAGACACGCTCGTTCAAGGACGTGGCCCCGCCTTCCCCGGTCCATAAGAGGATGCATGACGAGGGATGAAAAACTTATCTGACTCTGCAGCCCCTCGGCGACATTAGTTTGTCGGGGAGGAACCTTGGCCTTCGCAGCCCCTGGCAACTCTGGCTCCGCCAAGATCCAGGCGCTGGTGTATTCTTTTGCCCTTGTTGCCGACGCCGCGGCCTCCGGGGGCCTTGGCCCGTCGCGAAGGAGCTTTGACACTTGCAGCCCAGTGAAGGCGCTGCGCCGGGCTTGTCGGGCCCCCTCAAGGCCGCCTCCGCTTTCTTTGTCCCTGTGTTTATAGCCACGAAAACAACTGAGACAGCGCTGTGATAAGCTATTCTTTCATGGTGCGACTCTGCAACGCGATGCCATGCTTTGCCCTTCGTATGTTTACACTCTACGCTGCTAGGGAACTTGTCGGTGCTAACACACTTGCTGAGTACGGGACATCAGCAGCCCGCTGGCGGTGTTGTTTCCGGCAAGAAACCTCCTCGGTCCAGTTGCAGTGCACTTGAATTGTTGAGCGGACTCGGAAACAAATCAAGGACGCAACTCGGTCGCGAGTTAGTTCCTCAGCGCACAAGTTTCTCATACGAAGGGTGCCCTACGGCAAGGCTTGCCATGTTACGTCCTCTACTTCGTTATATCCTTTGTACGTTTTTACCCTACGCTTCTAGGGAACTTGCCGGTGCTAACACACTCGCTGAGTACGGGACGTCAGCAGCCCGCTGGAGGTGTTGTTTCCGGCAAGAAACCTTCTCGGGCCAGTTGCAGTGCACTTGTATCGTTGAGTGGGCTCAGAAACAAAGCAAGGACGCAACTTAACCACGAATCGGCTCCTCCGCGCACGGGTTTTTTTTGTACAAAGGACGAACGCACGAGGAACATAACAACATAAAAAAAAGCATAGGACTAGGAAGTGCTCTGTACAAAAACTCGGGTGACTTAGCTTTTCCGTCTTCAGCGATCCGTCGAGGCCGTGCTTCTTCCCCGATTCCCCCCTGTATGTTTTCATCCTCACGCTGAGGACCCCCCGGCGCAAACACACTTGCTGAGTGCAGGACATCAGCAGCCCGCTGGCGGTGTTGCCTCCGATGGGAAGAACTTGTCGGGCTGGTTGTGGTGTACCACCTTTTTTTTACCGTCGAGCGGACTCGAAACGGATTAACGGCGCAACCTAACCATGATCCGACCCCTCTACGCAGGTTCTTCATACAAGGTACGGACTTTCGGAGAGCACAACTCAAAAGTTCGAAGCTTGGCAACTTTCTTTGCCTTACTGGCCGGCAGAGCTCGATGGCGCGTCCTCGACAGCAGCGCGGCACTCCGGAGAGGCAGGCTTGCCGGAGCGAACACCAGAGCCGTTCTTGCCGGGCTTAGCCTTTGGTTGGTCTGCCTTTGCCTTCTCGCACTTGCCGGTGGAGCTCGATGGTGCGTCCTCGACGGTAGCGCAGCACTCCGGGGAGGTGCGCTTGCCGGAGTAAGCATCAGAGCTATCCTTGCCGGACTTGGCTTTCTTCTTCCCTCGGGGAGCTTCAGCGGCAAGTGGCTCGCGCTCTGCTCCGGCTGCTGCTTCCCGGTAGATCTTGTCGGCGCAGATGAGTGCATCCCTCTTGTCGCCTTGGACAGCAATGACACTCACCAGCGGGAAGTAGTTGGCGAGGATCTTCTCGTCGCGTCCTCTGGCAGCCTGCACCGCGATGGTGTAGATGTTGAGGAACTCCGACGGGTGTATCCTGCCGTCGTATTTCTCGCACGCGTCGCTTGAAGTTCTTGGTTTTGGGCCTTTGGACTTGCCGCAGTTCGCTGGTGAACGCAGGGCAACCTGCCGCGACGGCAAGTCGCTGGTTCCCGGTGCGTGCATCGCCGATGGCGGGCCCAGCCAGCGCTGGTCGATTGACGTCGCGCGCTTCTCTCCGCGCTCGCGCGAAAAGGAAGCGTCTTCGTGTTGCCGTTCTCGAGAACGTGGCGTGATCGCGGCGAGTCCGCTGGGTCCGACGACGCGTGGAGTCGGCGTCAAGGTTGGTCCGGCGAGCTGGTGATCTTGGCCTTTGTGGTTGGGAGTAAGCGGCACCCAGCCGTCTCTGTCGGCGCGGCCTGCGCCGGGCGTTTGCCGAGCCTCGACACGCTCGGTCGCGGGGCTTTGCGCCGCTGGCGGCCGATGAGGCAGATATGGTCATCCTCCGCCGCCGATCTTGTGCGGCGCCGAGGGTAGTCTAGAAGCAGCTGGGCTCGGGCCGCGCTTCCTCTGTCTTGGGTGGCGGTGGCAACGAGCGGCGCGAGGAGCGGATGTGCTCGACTCCCAACGGATTGGGAGGAGCAACACCGTCCGGGCGATCAGACCTCACTCGCGCCAAAGATGCGGGCGCAGCATGCTGAACTCGAGCGTCCCGCGACCCACCAGCTTGGCCTTGTTCTAACGCGAGCACGGTGCTAGGAGCACCGAGGCGTTGTTGACCTTGCACTTCCTGGGAAGGGTGCGGCGTCTGCACCGTCGCCGACGCTTGCGGGGCCTTGTTCTTGGATGTCGTGACGACGCGAGACCCACCGGCGGCACCCGCTCTTCCGCTGGCGTCCACTCCACCACCTGCCTGCTCCGGCGGTGGTGGTGGAATGGATGTAGACGGAGTGGCCACCTCCGAAGGCTTCTTCTTCGGTGGCATGTTGACGATGACGCTGATGTAGCGCGTGTGGAGACCGGATCAGATGCTCGCGACCTCGACGCACCCCCTACCTAGTGCGCCAAAGATGTCGGGCGATCTCGTGGCCTCGAGCACCTATGGGGCAATCGGGGCCCTTACGTTCGGCAAGGAGCGGGGTCGTCGCAGAGCAGATTGAGGTCGAGAGCTGGGGAGACGGGCGATCTTTACCCAGCTTTGGGGCTCTCCGGAGAGATAAAAGCCCTCTCGCTGCTTTTGTGGTTTTATTTGATCTAGCTCGGCGCGGCGAAAGCGATATGGTGTGCTGGGTATCGATGGATCGAACCCCCACGCGCGCATGGGCCTCCCTTTATACTCAAGGGGCATCCACAGTGGCAGCGTGGGAAGAGGGGTAGAAAGGTAAAATTGCGGGTTGGTACAACACAGACAACAAAGGTGCCCTACCTAACTCGACGGCAGGGACAAAGGCATTAAATGCCCGTCCGGTCGCCCCTAACAAAGGCAGGAGGAGTGACCGTTAAGTGAGCCACGGTTGCCACGATGGCATCTCTGTAAACCGTTTGCCACCTCGCCGCATGGCTGTGTAGTGCCTCGCGCCACGTGCCCTTGGGATGGCTCGTGATGACGCGTCCTGGGGCGCGCTTGAGTTGGGTGGCAGCCTTGCCGCGGCAAGTGCCGTGCCGCGGCCCTCCTCTTGTGGTGCCGGCAAGCTTGCCGGCCGTCGGGTCTTGCCGGGGCGCGCGGGGCGCCGCGGCAAGTCTTCTGGTGATGCTTCGGTTGGCCTTCCCGGCAAGCTCTTCTTGCCGGGGCCTTCGTTTTCTTGGTTGGTACTTTGTTCTTGAATGGCAGTAATGGAGGACGGTGAAGGGCCTTGGAGGGCGTCCGGCAAGCCTTGCCGGGGAGTGCTGCGACTGCCCGTGCACAAGTTCGGGGGTACTAAGGTACCCCTACTTTAGTACACCGACAGCTCGAGCCCAACTGCTACTAGACTACCCTCCAGCGCCGGACAAGATCGACGACTGGAGGATCACCATCCAGAGCCTCATCGGCTTCGCCAACGGCGACAAGCCCCGGCAACCAAGCTCGTCGAAGCCGCGGCAAGACGCCCAGGCGCAAGCCGGTGGCGACAAGACCGGTGGGGGTGCCACCACCGTGTACTCCCCGCCCCAAAGGCCAAGATCGCCGACTCGCCGGACTAACCTCGACACCGACTCCACCGCGTTGTCGGACCCGCGAGCTCGTCGCGATCAGCGCCAAGTTCTTCAAGAACGACGACACGAAGACGCCAGACCGCGATCGAAGCGTCGAAGAGAAGCGCCACGCCGCCGACCGCGCGGGCCCACTGTCGATATGCATGCGCCGAGGAACCAGCGACTTGTCAGACGTGTAGGTTGCCCTGCGCTCACTCGTGAGCTGCGGCAGGTTCGAGGGCCCAATACCAAAACTTCAAGCCGACGTTCGAGAAGTACGATGGCAGGATACATCCGTCGTAGTTCCTCAGCATCTACACCATCGCGGTGCAGGCTGCCGGGGGGCGCGACGAGAAGATCCTCCCCAACTACTTCCCGTTGGTGCTCAAGCCCAATGTCAGATCTTGGCTCATGCACTTCTCCTCATGGGCGGATCTGTGCCATCAGTTTGTCGGCGCCTTCACAGGCGGCCACAAGCCCCATGGCCAGGAAAGCGATCTTCATTTGCTCGCCTGAAGGAAGGAGAACCCCGTGCAAGTTCATACAGAGATTCAGCCAGTGCAGCGCAACATCCTGCACGTCCACCCCGCCGCATTATCAGCGGTTCCATCGAGCGCGAATAACGCAGGATGAGGGAGGAGATGGCGATGTGCAAAATCAGAGATGTCAGCGAACTATATGCTCTGGCCGACAAGTGTGCACGTGCTGAAGAAGGGAGGAAACTCCCCGGAGAGAACGCAGGAGCAGAAGGATCTGATAGTGAGGATACCCCCCGGCAAAGAAGAACCGGAGGTGGAATAACAGAAAGAGGAAAGCTAAGGATGTGCTAGTTGTCGAGCAGTCCGGCAACGGAGGTGGCGCCGAGAAGGCCAAAGTTGGTGACTCCGGCGAGGCTGTGGTGGCCGCCGACAAGCAGGGACGGCTCAAGCAAGATCTTTGCAAGATCCACCGCACCAAGGGCCACGATCTCCAGACTTGCAAGAAGGTTGAGCAGCTCGTAGAGCTGCAGAAAGCTGAATACGAGCGCCGCGACAAGGAGAAGGCCCAAGAAGGTGGAGGAGGATCTGGCAAGAAGCGTCCCGCACGGGGAGGGCGCCGCGGCAAGGCCAAGCAGCGGCAAGGAGACAGGCCTCCCCGCGACCGCGACAAGGATGAAGACGAAGACGAAGATGAAGAGATGGATGAGGATGAGACCGACGAGCAGGAGTTTCAGAAGGCAACAGAGGTTTTGTGCATCGACGGCGGTGCTTCTCTGCAGACCTCACACCGCCAGCTAAAACAGTGGGTGTGGGAAGTAAACGCAGCAGAACCGTCAGTTGAATCGCGCAAGCCTCTGAAGTGGTCCAGCACGCCCATCATCTTTGATGTTGAGGATCACCCTGATCGCATAACTGCGGTCGGGTGCTTGCCGATGTTGGTTTCACCAACCATCCGCAACCTCAGGGTCACGAAGATGCTGGTTGACGGCGGGGCCGGCCTGAATCTGATCTCCTCCGCGGTGCTCAAGAAGCTCCAGATCCCTGACAGCGAGCTCGAAGAGACTAGTACCTTTCAAGGAATTAATCCGGGAAGGAGCAAGCCGAAAGGGAAGATTACACTGCCGGTAACATTTGGCAGCGAGCTGAACTTCAGGACAGAGAAGGTCACCTTTGACGTTGCTGATTTCCCATTGCCCTACAATGTGATACTTGGCCGTCCAGCGCTCGCCAAGTTCATGGCAGCCTCTCACTACGCCTACAACGTGCTCAAGATGCCCGGTCCGATAAGTGTCATTTCTGTCCCTGGCGACAAGAAAGATGCACTTATCTGTACCGACAAGATCTACCGGGAAGCAGCAGCCGCAGCAGATCGCAAGACACTTGCCGTTGAAGCTCCCGGGGGAAAGAAGAAGACCAAGTCCGGCAAGAGTAGCTCGATGCCCACTCCA
Source organism: Aegilops speltoides (assembly GCA_021437245.1). Taxonomy (NCBI): domain Eukaryota; kingdom Viridiplantae; phylum Streptophyta; class Magnoliopsida; order Poales; family Poaceae; genus Aegilops; species Aegilops speltoides. The sequence goes on along the minus strand of CM038144.1, from coordinate 475,081,262 downwards.
AGAAGCGCACCTCTTCGAGTGCTGCGCCACCGTCGAGGACGCACCATCGAGTTCCACCGCAAGTGCAAGAAGGCAAAGACAGCTTCACCAGAGACCAAGAAAGTGGCAACTAAGGAGGACGGCATCGGTGGTACCTTCACCATCTGCCACGCTTGACCCTAAATAGGAAAGCGCTCGTTTTTTCTGCGGGCGAATGTCAATGTGTTTGCATGGCAACCGCCCGACATCCCCGTGTTCCTGTGAAAGTAATTGAGCACCACCTTGCCGTCTGTCCTCACGCGGCGGCCCATCAAGCGAGAGTAAGAAAACAAGCAGTGGAGCGACAAGAATTCATTGCGTAAGAGATCAAGAAGTTGGAAGCAGCAGGCCTTGTCCGAGGAGTACTCCATCCAACGTGGTTAGCCAATCCAAGAGTCGTGCGCGCAAGGCTTAACGGGAAGTGGAGGCTTTGTATTGACTTCACTGATGTTAATAAAGCTTGTCCCAAAAATCCATTTCCCTTGCCGTGCATTGACCAGATTGTCGACTCCACGGCAGGATGTGATTTGCTTTCATTTCTTGATGCATACTCAGGATATCATCAGATCTTCATGGCAGAAGAGGATGAAGAGAAGACCGCATTCATTACTCCATGTGGCATGTACTACTTTGTACGAATGCCTTTCGGACTAAAGAATGCTGGTTCAACGTTTGCAAGAGTAGTCAGTCATGCTTTTGAGCCACAGTTGCACAGAAATGTAGAAGCTTACATGGATGACATAGTGGTCAAGAGCAAGGACAAAGCAACTTTGATTCAAGATTTAGATGAGACTTTTGCAAATCTGCGCAAGATCAATCTCAAGTTGAACCCCGAGAAGTGCGTATTTGGAGTTCCTTCCGGCAAGCTTCTCGGGTTCTTTGTATCTCAGCGGGGGATCGAAGCCAATCCCGACAAGATCAAGGCCATTGAGCAGATCGAAGCACCGAAGTGCGTCAAGGATGTACGAAGGCTTGCCGGCTGCGTTGCTGCTCTCAGTAGGTTCATCTCTAAGTTTGCTGAGCGCGCCCTGCCGTTTTTCAAAATTTTGAAAAAGGCAGGTCCAATGAAGTGGACTCCGGAAGCGGAGGCTGCGCTACAGGACTTGAAGAGATACCTATCCTCCACTCCAATACTTGTCGCACCTAAACCACAAGAGAAGTTGCTGCTATATCTAGCGGCAACCAATCAAGTGGTTAGTGCTGCGTTAGTAGCGGAGAGGGAGGCGGATGATGAGCCAGCAACCGCGGCAAGCGAGTCCAGCGACAAGCAGGGGGCTTCCCCGTCAAGCTCTGGTCCCGACAAGGATGGATCTGTGCAACCACAGGAAGAGAAACAAAAGAAGATGGTGCAGCGCCCAGTTTATTTTGTCAGTTCCCTTTTGCAGGGGGCTAGATCAAGGTACTCTAGTGTGCAGAAGTTGCTCTTCGGCCTTCTCATGGCCTCAAGGAAGCTGCGCCATTATTTTCAAGCACATGAGATCACAGTTGTCACTCGCCTTCCGTTGAAGAGCATATTGCAGAATCCAGAAGCAACAGGCAGGATTGTCGAGTGGGCACTGGAACTGTCAAGCTTTGGCCTCAAGTTTGAAAGTACTTCAACTATCCAGAGCCGAGCATTGGCAGAATTCATAGCAGAATGGACGCCAACACCTGATGAAGAAACTCCGGAGACGAGGATCCCCGTCAAGGAAGCAAGCAAGGAATGGATCATGTACTTTGATGGTGCCTTTTTCGCTCCAAAGCGCCGGTCTTGGCGTGTTACTTGTCGCACCCACCGGAGAGCACCTCAAGCACGTGATCGAGATGCACTTTCCCAAGGAGCAAGCAACAAACAATCTCGCAGAGTATGAAGGCTTGCTTGCCGGACTCAGGATCGCGGCAGACCTTGGGATCAAGAAGCTTATTGTCAGGGGTGACTCACAGCTTGTCGTCCGCCAAGTAAACAAAGATTATCAGAGTCCATTGATGGAAGCCTACATTGATGAAGTGAGGAAGCTGGAAGAGCATTTTGACGGCCTGCAGATGGAACATGTTCCAAGAGCTCAGAACGACATTGCAGATGGCGTGTCAAAATGCGCCGCACTCAAGTTGCCTGTGGAACCAGGGATCTTTGTGCTCAAACTGACTCAACCATCTGTAACACCATCAACTGGACAGAGCAAGAAGAGGAAGTTGGTTTCTGGTGACTACTTTCCGGCTGAGCTCCCTGAAGCCGCCGTCAAGAAGGTCCCCAAGATCGACACAAAGAGCGCTGAGGAGCAGTCTGCTCCGACAAACCCTAGGGTTTGTTTCGTTGAAGCAGACGCTCCCGACAAGTTTTGCTCCAGCAATCTTGCCGGGGAACATCAAGCTCCGGCTGAATCGCAAATTCTTGCTGTGGAAGCAGATGTTCCCGCAGTAGCATTTGCGCCTTTAGTCCTTGTCGTCGAGCCTCAAGCTCCGGCATGGACACAGCAGATCGTCCGTTTCCTCCAAACAGGAGAACTTCCCGAAGAACAACAAGAAGCGGAGAGAGTAGCCTGGCAATCAAGTATGTATCAGTTTGTCGATGACATACTATACAGAAGAAGATTCAACGGAGTGAAATTGAAGTGTATTCCCCGGGAAGAAGGACAGCAGCTGTTGGTGGAGATACATGGAGGCATATGTGGTCATCACATTGGCGCAAGAGCACTTGCCGGCAAAGCCTTCCGGCAAGGTTTCTTTTGGCCAACAGCCCTCCAGGATGCAACTGCACAAGTAACCAAGTGTGAAGCGTGCCAGTTCCAGTCCAAGCAGATACATCAACCAGCTCAAGCTCTCCAGACGATCCCTTTGTCTCGCCATTTTTGTCCGGGGCTCGATATCCTCGGCCCCTTTCCCCGAGCTGTCGGGGGCTTTGAGTACTTGTACGTGGCGATCGACAAGTTCACAAAGTGGCCGGAAGTGGAAGCAGTGAGGAAGGTGACAGCACAGTCAGTAGTCAAGTTCTTCAGGTCGATTGTTTGTCGTTTCGGAGTCCCAAACAGGATCATTACCGACAATGGCACATAATTCACGAGCCGCACCTTCATGCAGCGCGTCCAAGATCTTCGCACCAAGATCTGCTTTGCTTCTGTTGCTCACCCGAGAAGCAACAGTCAAGCGGAGAGGGCAAATGCTGAAGTGCTGCGCGGGCTCAAGACCAGAACTTTCGACAGGCTGCGCAAGTGCGGAAGAAATTGGATCGAGGCTGCGGTGGTTCTTTGGTCGATCGGGACGACACCAAATCGAGCCATCGCCGGACACCTTTTGCTCTTGTCACGGAGCGCAGGCAGTTCTCCCCACGGAACTCGTGATACGGATCGCCTCGAGTGCTCGCTTATGATGAGCTTGAGCAAGAGCAGCTGCGGCAAGATGACGCGCTGCTCCTCGAGGAAGATCGATCTTCAGCTGTCAGACGAGCTGCTCGCTACCAACAAGCTTGGCGCCGCTACCATAGCCGCAGTTAATGCCGAAGCTTCGAGGAAGGCGACCTTGTTCTTGGCCGCTCAATCCGCCAAGAATTCCAACAAGTTGACGCTAAAGTGGGAAGGCCCTTATCGGGTAAAACGAGTCACTAGGCCCGGCGCTGTCCGCTTTGAGACCGAAGATGGCTTTCCGTGAGCAACTCTGGAATATAGAGCATCTTCGTAAGTTTTACCCATAAAGTAGCGATTCTTGAACTCGCTGTCGGCAACCACCTTTTGTACAAGCCTTGCCGCTGTTGCATGTAACCCTTTGTACAAAGCCGGGCGCAGATCCCGTGCATAAATAAAGATCATATGCTATGCGAAAGTTGTCAAATTTCATGCCTTTTTCTTTTTTTCGCATATATAATCTGACACCTTGTGCAGCACTTGCTCCCGGTAAGCAATAACGAGCCTTAAGGCTCCATATCTTTATTTTCTCTTCTTTCTTTCTCTCAAAGAGAAGGTTCCTCCACCCACAAGTTCACCGGAGGGGGAGGAGAAGATGGTGGTGTGGACTAGGCGTCGTTCAAAGAAGTATAGCCTTGCCGGGACGCAGACGACAGAAAAGCTAAGTTGCCAAAGTTTGAGCACAACCAGTTTTAAATTTCTTAAGTTATATTCCTTGAACGACCATGCTTTGTATGGAAAACCTGTGCGCGGAGGAACCGGCTCGTGGCTAGTTGCGCCCCTACTTTGTTTCGAGTCCGCTCAACAATGTAAGTGTGCTGCGACTAGTCCCGACAAGGTTTCTTGCCGGAGGCAACACCGCCAAGAGGCTACTGATGTTCCGCACTCAGCGCTCGCGGCAAGGGTGCCTACGCCGGCAAGTTCCCTAAAAGTGTAGGGTAAAAACATACAAGGGAGGGAGTCGAGTAAAGGAAATAACATAGCAAATACTACCCAAAATAAAGTTATATTACAATAAATAACTTGCCGCACTCTAATGGATTGTTCTTATGACATGTCTGACGGCGGCAAGAAAAAGAAGGAAGAGGGCGGCCTAATCTACACGATCGCCGTCGACCCTTCTGACTTCATTCACCTTGTCCACAATGGGTGCGACAATGGCTTTGAGCTCTTCAAGATCAGCACCCGCCGGCAGCTTCTTGAGGACGCGGGTGAGGTCGAGGCCCGGGTTGCGGAAGAGTATCTTCACCAACACCTTCTCCAAGACTCTGGCACAGATGGTGCGCGACTCATCAGCCAGCTGCTTTGGGATCCTTTCCCGGAGCTGCTGGAGTGCCGTTGCCACGCCCTTGAAGAACAGAGTAAGCTTGGCGCTGGGCTGGAGGTTCTCGTCGGAGGAGTACCCGAAGCCCGCCAAGTCTAGTTGCGCCAGCTCTTCGTCGATGGTTGCAGCAATGTTGACGAGGCCTTCTGTCCAGAGCTCCACCGTAGCCCTAAAGGTGTTCTGAGTTTCGGCGGCCCTCGTCAACAACTCCTCGTTGCCCTTGAGCTCCTGCTTCACGTCCTCCTCCCTCTTCTTGGCGCCGTCCAGTGTCTCCGTCAGCGTGGCCAGCTTCAGCTCCAAATCAGCATTTGAGTCCTTGACAGCGTTCAGTTCCTTGCCCTTGTCGGCGAGTTGAACTTGCAGATCGCCATGAGCAAGGGCATCCTTCTCGCGTTCGCGCTGGAGGGCGGCAAGTTCCTCATTCTTCCCTTTCAGATCAGCCTCCAGCTGCGTCACCTTCACCTCCAATTCCTTCTTGGCGGCCTCGGCAGCTGCGGCAGCGTCGTTCGCCTCCTTGAGCACCCCGCCAAGTGATTGCTCGCGTGCAGCGAGCTCCTCCTCGTAGCTGTCCAGATTGACTTTCCGCTGCATTAGTTCACCTTCTCGGATGGACACCTCCTCAGCGGCAAGCCTCTGTTGCTCCTCAGCCTCTGCCTTCTCAAGGATGAAGGCCTTCCGCACCTCGACAAGTTGCGCCCTCTCCTCCGCAATGGACCGAAGGGCCTCTTGGTTTCAGCTCTGGAGCTCCTCCGCATGCTTCTCTATGTCAACTCCCGCCCGTGCGACAAGCGCTTCCCGGGACTCCATTTTCGCTTGCCGGGCGCGATAGAGCGACAACAGTTTCCGGAGCAATTGCTCCTCCTCGGACTCGCTGCTGCTGCTGCTGCTTGGTGCGTCAACCACTGACAGGCCGGCGGAGGCGAGCACCTCTCCGTCAAAAGACTCTCCCTCGATCGGCGCCCTGGAGCTTGACGCCAAGGGAAGATGGATGAAGACACCCTCGCCGGCCTTCAAGTAGGCGCCGGGCTGGGGCTCTTCGGAGCCCGGTGCTGCATCAGCAGCGGAGGGGTCGGCGGTCAGTGTAGCGCCTTGCGCTCCTGCGCCCTCGGGGTCGTTAGTGCGATCGCCGGACCCCTCGCCAGCTCCTGCACCAGTAGCCTTGGCGGCCTCTTTGCCGGCGGGATCGTCAGCGTTGGCCTCTTCCTCGGCGGCGGTGACATCTTCGGTGTTGCCGCTTGCGTCCTCCTCGCCGGTGGCCTCAGTCTCCATCGGATCTGTGGGAGGGAGATCTGAAGACATGAAGAGAAAGGAAAAGTCAAGCAAATATCCAAAAAGAAGATCAGAAGAAGAACCCAAGGGAAAGTTTTCGACAAGGAGGGTTACCTGTGCTGGGCTCTGTGACCATGGGCTCCTCCACCGAAGGCTCACTGGTTCCGTCCCTTGCCGGGGACCTCTCCCTTGCCGGAGAGCGCTCCCTTGTTGGAGAATCGCCCCTTGGCGGCGTAGTCGAAGCAGACAGCGCCTCTGGAGCAGCTTCTGGTTGCTCCTGATGGGCCTGCTCTGCTCCTACACAAGCAAGTCAGCAATCAAGATATCAGCAAAGAAAGAGCACCCAGGCACGCCCCACAATAGGAAGTGAACAAATACTTACGCTCGGGGCTGTGCTGGGGGCTGCTTCGAGGAGATGGTACCGGGTCCGTCAAGGTGGTCTCGGACGTGTCCTCTGCCATCACAGCAGGATCGTCCTCGATGACAACCACGGGGACCTTGGCCCTCTTCGCCGCTCTCTCGGCCAGAGTCCTGAAATGGAACAAGGATTCAGAGGGAAGCAGATCAGACGCAAGACAAGAAACAACAAATTTCGAAGAAAAACAAGTACAACAAGAAGAAAGTCTTACTCCTCCTCCTCTTCTTCCTCCTCGTCGGAGCTCAGCGCGGAGAGGTCGAAGTCTGGTACCCTTTCTGCGCGGTGAGGCGGAGGAGTAGGCTCCCTTGGACGCTTGGCGGAAGCTGCAGCAGGGTCGGAAGCGGCGGCCCGAGAAGATCCCGCCCCAGTTGTTGGCGCGGTCTGAGATGCTCCGCGGCAACGGTGCTTGTCGCGGTGGAGCGTGTCCCACGACGCTGCGGCTGTTGGCCTGCTTGCCGCCCTGCTGTGTCTCTAACCCTACGGAGGCGCCTCCTTGTTTGGGCTGGGGGCTGCGCTGAGGGCCCCGTCTGCGGCAAGCTGCTTGAAGATGGTTGGCCACTTGCGCCCCCGACAGGCTTGCTTGCCTCGGCTTCGGGCTCCTCCTCGCCAGCGACCTCCCCGCCAAGGTCCTCTCGGTCGGCAAGGCTTGCCGCCTCGGCCGCCTCTGCCTCCTCCAACGTGAAGCCAAATTCGCCGCGGCGGCGGCCGCCGCCTCTTCGGCCCTGGTAGCGATGTACCGCATCTCATCATCGGTGGTGTCGCGGGTGAGGAGCCTCTACTCGTCGGCGCGGACTGCTACCTCCACCAGGCTGTCGAAGAATTGCCGCACGACGTCGGCCGCGGGCTCCTTCCAAGTTGGGATAATCCCGTGCGAGTCGCACTCCGGCATCATTGCACGGATGCGATCAAGCTGGGAGTTGTTGCATAATGGGATGACGCCCTGCGGCAGCCTGAACCACTCCGGATGGTTGGCGTCATGCTTGAATAGCTCCTTGAGCATCCCGTCAAGCTCCAAAACAGTAAAGTTAAAATTAAGGCCTGGACGCAGCCTCATGATATCTGCCGGGCCCCCAAACAGCCAGGCGGGCCTTCCCCTCTCCTGCAGAGGGGCGATGCGGCGGGGGAGGAAGTCCGCGCCAACGGCCCCTATGGTGAGCCTGGCAAGCCTGAGCCGCAGGATTCGAGTGGTGGCGATCTTCAGCTTGGCATCGTCCGCCGACAGAGCGCTCCAGTCGCCGTCGCGCACTACCCGGGTTTGGCACAGGTTAGTGAATGGTTGCGGATTGGCGTCAGCAATCCAACACCACTCCGCTCTCCACTCATCCCACTTGCTGCGGAGCTTTCCTTCCAGATACACCTCCTTCATGCCGACTCGTGAGATCCAGGCAATCCCGCCAGCTAAGGGCTCTCCTTTCTTGGCTTGGGGGATGAAATAGTGGCGAAAAAGAGCAACATTTGGGTGGATGCCAACAAAGTTCTCGCAGAGATGTGCGAAAACCGCCATTGTCAGAACGGCGTTGGGAGTGAAGTCAAGGAGATGAAACCCGTAGGTATTCATGATATCGCAGAAGAAATCAGAAAAAGGTGGGCAGAGCCCGCAGTAGAAGAACAGAGGAAAGAAGTAGTAACCTTTTGGGCACCGCTTCGAAGTAGAAGCCTCGGCGGAGAGAACCGGCGTGCGCGGATGCGCCCGCGTCTCCGTCGACCAGAAGAGGTAGAACTCCTCCCGCAGCGCCTTCGGGGTGAGCTCGGGGAAAAGCGCCGCTCCTTGCGCGCAGCGCCTCAAGCCGCAACGCTCGGCCGACCGTGCTCTTGCCGGTCTTGAACCATGGCGGGGCGGCGGGAAGTCTTGAAGCGTTAGCGGCGGCGGCGACGGGCGGCGGAGCGCTGCTCTCTTTCGGCTTGGGAAGCGGAGGGGAGCGGCGGAGCTTTTTGAGGAAGGAACCGCAAATGGCGAAGGTGGGGGAACGGCCCCTGTTTCCTCTGCTTATAAAGAGGAGAGGCGAACGTTACGCCTTTCTTGATTAAAGAATTGCCCACGATCTCTCCCACGACGCTGCGTTTGACGCGTGCCGTTACGGGAGGGCGCGGTGGATACGGAGTTAGATTTGGTGTGGACTCAGGCCGCGTGTGCCCGTGCCCTGTTTTGGGCCTGGCCCAACAACGCTTGGCACCGTGTGTGGCCCAGGCCCGGGGGCTCCTGTCGGTGTACTAAAGTAGGGGTACCTTAGTATCCCGAACTTGTGCACGGGCAGTCGCAGCGTCCTGCGGCAAGGCTTGCTGGGCGTCCGCCAAGATCCTTCGCTATTCCTATCACTGCCATTCAAGAACAAAGTGTCTCAACTGAGAAGACAAGGCCCCGGCAAGAGGAGCTTGCCGGGAAGGACAAGGCCCCGGCAAGAGGAACTTGCCGGGAAGGCCAACCAAGGCATTTCAAGAGACTTGCCGCGACGCGCTGTGCGTCCCGGCAAGACCCAGCGAGCGACAAGCTTGCGGGTGCGACAAGACAGTGACCGCGGCAAGGCGCCTGCCGCGGCGAAGCCACCACCCTGCGCCCACGCTCGAGCGCATCCGACGACGTGTCGCCACAGGATTGTTCCTGGCGCACGTGGCGAGTAGCTGTGCAGCCAAGCGGTGCGAGGTGTGTAGGATCGAAAGTATGTCTAGAGGGGGGGTGATTAGACTACTTGTCAATATAAAAATTCTGCCTTTTGACAAAGAACAGTTTTTGGCAGATTCACAATTATGATCAAGTCAAGCATCACCCTACACATGCAATTCTAGAGTATAGGCAGCGGAAAGTAAATTGCACATGTAGTAAAGATAGGTGGAGAAGAGCAAACGCAATTTTGGAGACGCAGTGATTTTTCCCGTGGTTCCGATAGGTGGCGCTATCGTACATCCACGTTGATGGAGACTTCAACCCACGGAGGGTAACGGCCATGAGTCCACGGAGGGCTCCACCCACGAAGGGTCCACGAAGAAGCAACCTTGTCTATTCCATCATGGCCTCACGCCCACGGAGGGCTAGCCTTACTCGGGTAGATCTTCACGAAGTAGGCGATCTCCTTGCCCTTACAAACTTCTTGGTTCAACTCCACATCTCGACGACGGAGGCTCCCAGCGACACCTAACCAATCTAGGAGGCACCACCCTCCAAAAGGTAATAGATGTTGTAGATGATGATGAACTCCTTGCTCTTGTGCTTCAAATGATAATCTCCCCAACACTCAACTCTCCTCACTGATTTGGCTGTGGTGGAAGAAAGGATTGAGTGGAAAGCAACTTGGGAAGGCTAGAGATCAAGCTTCATATGGTGGGAGTGGAGCAACTTGATCTCAACACAAGGGTAGGTAGTTCTCTTCTCAGAAATGTAAGGTAGGAGTGGTAGTTCTTTCTGATGGCTCTCTCCACGAATGAAGAGGGGTGGAGGGGTATAAATAGCCTCCACACAAAATCCAACCGTTACACACATTTGAGCAATCTCGGTGGGACCGTAGTGGACAACTCGGTGAGACCGATAGTTCAAATAATGTGAACATTGGGATTTTTGGTGGGACCGAATATACAATCTCGGTTAGTCCGATTAGTGCAATGACAAGAGCATGCCGGTTCGGTGGGACCGACTTCATCATCTCGGTGACACCGATTTGATGATGAAGGTTCTGAAACTTGGCAACTCATGTTCGGTGAGACCGAGTTCGAATCGGAAAATCCGAGTTTACTAGGGTTTGGCTTATGGCTGAGGTGGTTCATCTCGGTGTGGTGAGTTTGGAATATCGGTGGGATCGAGACTACTTATGAGTGTCTATGGCGGTGAAAGTTGTCGATAGTTTAGGAGATGTATCACTAAGCACTTGAGCAACCAGATCATCATCATAACCTCATCCCCTTTAATAGTATTGGCTTTTCCTATGGACTCAATGTGATCTTGGATCACTAAACCAAAAATGGAGTCTTGAGCTTTTGCCAATGCTTGCCTTAGCATTTTGGGGGTCCACTTCTTCAGTCCTTGCCATACCCATATCAATTGAACTCTCGAAATGATTCTCAAGTAACTATTAGTTCAATGATATATATGTTGTTATTAATTACCAAAACCACCCGGGATTAGTTGCACTTTCAATCTCCCCTTTTGGTAATTGATGACAACATATAGATCAAAACCGACAAAGGATATAATCAATGAATAATATCGTAAGCTTTGAGAAGTATGTGATAAGCAAGAGCTCCCCTAAATTTGTGCATTATTTAAGATTTGCGTTTGAATGCAAATGCACAATCGATTAGGATCATGGGTCACTCTTCCATGTCACATACATCTTGGTGGAGCGCACAAAATGATAAGAATGAACAGCATGCACCCAATCACCAAGACATGAGTAAATGGTCATACGAGATAGGAATGGCATATGATAAGCATTAAGCACACATTAAAGCATAGTACGACCAAGCACTCATTAAGGTAGAATCAAACGGAGTATCAAACACTTGAATGTCTCGAAAACCAAAAGTATCTCAAAGAAACGCAAAAGAACGAAAGAGCAAAAGCGCAAAGACAACAAACTCTCTCTCTCGAAGCCCTATGATCTATACAATTTCTCCCCTTTGGCAACAAGTTACCAAAAAGTTCGAAAAAGCATAGAGCTAAGCCTTTGTGGACTCTGTTTGGCGGCTCCGTGCAGGTTGTTGTCGGAGTGGATATGACGAAGATCGGCGAAGACTTCAGTGATGTCTGTCTTTGGAGGAGTGGACACTGGGCTGGAGCTGGAGTAGGAGCAAGCTCGCTGGGCTGTGGGAGGTCTTTGAAGCTGTAGTCCCGTGTCGATCCATGGAATAGCAGGTGATCGGGATCCTTTGGGAACCGGAGCGATCTGTCGATGAGAAATCTGGACTAAGTCATCCCGCAACTCACGCATAAGCTCGCCTTGTCTCGCTTTGCTTCCTCAATGTCGCCTCGAGCTTGTTGGACGGTCACTTGTACTTGATCCACTTCACGCCCAGAGCGTGGATCTTCTCGTCAACAATCCTCTCTAAGCTCTCCGAGACTGTTCAATGCTGGCCAGCGTTGTTCAATCCTTTGAGTAGCTTCAAGAATTTGCTCTCGAAACTCTTTGGTTTAGCTGCTGCTTCGCTGCTTTGCTTCCTTGTCGACTTTGGCTTTCTTAGCAGCTGCGATCTTGGCTTGACCTTCAACAGATGTCGGATCCTCCTCATCCATCACAACAACATTGTCTTCATGCTCGGCTGCAACGGTAAATGTTCTCTATCCAACAAGAATGTGCCCGTGCCAAACTTGGCATTGATAAGCATCTGAATCATGGGCAAATCCACATGACCTTTTCTCGTCATTGCAGTCCTCTTAATGGTCTCTACCATCAAGTCCATCACCTTGAAAGGTGCTCTCTCATCAAGTATGTGCAGCATGTTGATAGAGTATCCTCGATCATGCGATCATCTCCAGATTTGGGCATCAAGGTATGCCTCAAAATGGTATTAGTGGTAGGTAAGCCTGCCTGGAGATGGTAGACTGAGCCGAGCTTCCAGATTTGCAAATCCTCTTTCTCTTGGTGGTTTTCTTCACTTTGCTTGCAGCTGCCTCTCCCAAATTCAGCTTCTTAGCAACAGTTGACTGCTTGACTTTGTTGGTGCCCTTCTTAGATTGTTGATCTTGTTGCTCTTTGGCAACAACCTTCCTTTTAGGCTTTGAGGTCACCTCTTCCTCAACAACAAAATCTGAATCCTCATCATCTGAATTCCTCTTCTTTCTAGCTCGGTGGCTGCAGGAGGCATGCCACTTGGTGTACTCCTCTCACCATCATCGATGAGCTACTAGGATCGGGACTAGTGCTCGCCTCTAGAATGTCGCAATGGGTGTCTCGACCTGTTCTCACCATCCTTTGGCATTTGACATGGTGACAACTTTGTGAATAGATAAGGTGTAGGCGGAGAAGAAGAGTCATCACAAAGCGCAAAAGTTTTTGCAAAAAAATGAGTTCAAATTCTAGTATTAAGTTTTCACAGAAGACATTACGGTCAGACCGAGTTTAAGGTTCGATGAATCCGAAGTGTTAAGCAGGAGCTTGGCACACCACTTTCGGTTTGACGAAGTGGGTTTCGATCTGCCGAAAACACTAGGGTTTCACAGAATCTTCATTTCGGTCACACCGATTTTGCACAACTTCGGTTGGACCGAAGGGTAAAGGTAATGGCCATAGGCCAAATCGGTCATACCGAAAATATAAATCGGTCTCACCGAGATGTGTTCCGCGGAAACCTAACCCTAAAACTTTTACTCGAATCTAGTTCAAACGAACCAATCTGGTGTACAGGAGGATTTCAATCGTGGCAAGATACTAGGCAATCCAAACGTGCATTGAATCGGAGATGGGAGCACGAGTGGGATCAAAACTCACCCTAACTTGGTGGAGTTTTTCTACGGCGGCAACGGCTCGGAGGAGATGGCCGTTGACGGCGACGGAGACCTGCGGCGAGGACGCACAGGCGACGACGGCGACGATCCGGAGACCAAGGCGACGACAGCAAGGGGTGTGGGGGCGAAACGTTTGAAGGAGGAATCAACGCGTGCGGCCCTCGGAATATATACCCCTTCATTTGTCGGTGGGACCGAGTTGTAAACTTCGGTGGCACCGAGATGGATAACTGCTAGGCGTTATGCACTTGATCACGCCAAAAATCACAACTCGGTTTCACCGAGATGAAAACCTAGATCAGTCTAAATGCTTTCGGTTCGACCGAGTTTGAGTGAGTTGGTCCGACCGAAATCAATTAGAAGGTTTTGGAAATTAGCCCTTGACGGATCGGTGGCTCGAAAGTGCTCCTCACCGGAGGTGTTGGGGAACGAGTAATTTCAAAAATTTCCTACGCACACGCAAGATCATGGTGATGCATAGCAACGAGAGGGGAGAGTGTTGTCACGCACCCTCGTAGACCCGGCGAAGCGATCACAACGTAGAGGAAGTAGTCGACGTTCTCCTCGCGATCCGACCGATCCCGGCGCCGTCGCTCCGGCGCCCGAAGTTCTTGACACACGTACAGCTCGATGACGCCCTCGACTCGATCCAGCCGAGTGTCGAGGAGAGTTCCGTCGACGACGGCGTGGTGACGATCTTGATGTTTCACGGGCGCAGGCTTCGCCTAAGCTTCGCGACGGTATGACCGAGGTGGAATATGGTGGAGGGGGCACCGCACACGGCTAAGGAACGATCCGTAGATCAAACTTGTGTGTCTAGGGTGCCCCCTGCCCCTGTATATAAAGGAGGGAGGGGGAGGCCGGCCGGCCCCTATAGGCGCGCCAGTGAGGGGGGAGTCCTCCTCCTAGTTGAGTAGGACTCCCTTTCCTAGTCCAACTAGGAAGGAGAAGGGGAAGGAAAGAGAGAGAGAGGAGAGAAGGGGGGGCGCGCCCCTCCTTGTCCTATTCGGACTGGGGGCGCCACCTCTGGTGCGGCCCTCTCTCTCCCTCTTGGCCCACTAAGGCCCATAACTTCCCAGGGGTTCCAGTAACCCCTCCGGCACTCCGGTTTTCTCCGAAACTTCCGTAACCTTTCCGGTGTCCGAATATAGCCATCCAATATATCAATCTTTATGTCTCGACCATTCCGAGACTCCTCGTCATGTCCGTGATCACATCAGGGACTCAACTTCTTCGGTACATCAAAATACATAAACTCATAATAAGCATCATCGAAACCTTAAGCGTGCGGACCCTACGGTTCGAGAACAATGTAGACATGACCTAGAACTATTCTCGGTCAATAACCAATAGCGGGACTGGATGCCCATATTGGTTCCTACATATTCTACGAAGATCTTTGTCGGTCGGACCGCATAACAACATACGTTGTTCCCTTTGTCATCGGTATGTTACTTGCCCTAGATTCGATCGTCGGTATCCAATACCTAGTTCAATCTCGTTACGGCAAGTCTCTTTACTCGATTCAGTAATACATCATATCACAACTAACTCATTAGTTGTAATGCTTGCAAGGCTTGATGATGTGCATTACCGAGAGGGCCCAGAGATACCTCTCCGAGCAATCGGAGTGACAAAACCTAATCTCAAATACGCCAACCCAACATCGCCTTTGGAGACACCTGTAGTACTCCTTTATAATCACCCGATTCACGTTGTGACGTTTGGTAGCACCAAAGTGTTCCTCCGTAAACGGAGTTGCATAATCTCATAGTTACAGGAACATGTATAAGTCATGGATAAAAGCAGTAGCAACATACTAAACGATCGTGTGCTAAGCTAAATGGAATGGGTCATGTCAATCAGATCATTCTACTAATGATGTGACCTCGTTAGTCAAATAACAACTCTTTGTTCATGGTCAGGAAACATAACCATCTTTGATTAACAAGCTAGTCTGGTAGAGGCATACTAGTGACATGTTGTTTGTTTATTCATTCACACATGTATCATGTTTCCGGTTAATACAATTCTAGCATGAATGATAAACATTTATCATGAAATAAGGAAATAAATAATAACTTTATTATTGCCTCTAGGGCATATTTCCTTCAGGAGGGTCCGAAAATGACTTGTTCAAAATTTGTGATGTAAGCATGAATAGAATTTGAGACAAGAAAGCATAGATAGCTAGGGGAGGTACTTAGGCATTCTTGTCCATCCATTTGGTCAGAAAAATCAAAACGAGCAAAACAACAAATGGATGTCCTCGAATGGATAAAATCATGCATCCAACATGCTCACACAATAAGATAGCAAATGAAATATGTGTCAAACATGCACAACCAAAACTCTAGCAACTAACACACAATTTGTCGATGACTAGGTCATCTTTATATGAGTATATTGACTTAGGAGCCAAATGAGAACATTTGATCATAGGTCATACTCATTGTTTAAGCACAAGTGGGGTTACCACTTTTACATAAAGCATTGATGTGTTCACATCATTTGAAGATGCTTTAGCTCAATTTTTAGAGCAAAGCTCCCCCTAGATGTGAGAACCCCTTTTAAAGGGTCAAACTAACCTTGGGCTGTCGTAGAAGACTTCATGTAGATGTTGAAGATGTGGATGCTCAATGTTGATGGAGATCATCAAGAGTTGGGAGCTATCCTTTGGATTCGGGCACTTTCAATACCTACATGGGTTAGTCCCACAAGGAACAAACAAGGATATCCATGGACATAGATTGAAGTTCACAATAGATGATGTCCATGAAAGCAATGATTACCTTGTCCCTTGACTTACCAACAAGAGGGTTTGTGACTCCATGAACTAGTGCACGATGTGGAAGTTGATTGCACAAGTTTTTGCCAAAATGAATGTGAGTGAAGTATGTTGGCGGAGTCACCCTCAAGAACTTTCTAGTTCTTCTTCTTGGGATCCACATCATCTTGATGGGAATCCTTGGGGTTGTAGTTGAGCTTGACGAAGTAGAACTTGACGCTTCCTTGGGAACCCACTTGACCATGGCTTGAGGTGCTTCAACAAATGCATCAATCTCCTCTTGAAGCTTGTCCTTGCCTTTTAGCTTGTGGTCTTGTGGTGGAAGGTCATCTTGAGCTTGTTCCATATTGGAAGAAGTAGGATCATACTTCTCCTTTTGAGGAACAAACTGTGGAGTAGGATATTGACCTTCTTCCCACTCAACGCCTTGGCGTTGAACTTTCGCTCAAAACCAATTCCTTGATTCTTCCGGTGCCTTCCTTGCTTGCGTAACAATTTCTCAAAGTTCTTGCTTCCGCAAGGCTCTTGTAGACACCTTTCTCTATGATCCCTTTCAATAAACTATTCTCTTGCTCAAGTGTAACTTGGCTTGAAACATTGTTAGTGGAATCAAGAGAACTACTAGAAGCAACAACATTGGATTTAGCATGGTTATTGTTACTGCTAGAGGAAGAATTTTTCTTATGCTTGTCATGCTTAGTCTTAATGGGTGGCAAGAAATTAGACAAGAGAAGTCGTTTGGCAAGATATGAAGAACTCTTCTTTCAAGATCGTCATTGATTGCTTTTAGAAACTCATGTTCTTGCTCTAGAGTGAGCTTCTCGAGCGTAGCTTCTCATGAGATCTTAGGAGCTCTCTATGATCTTCTTGAGTTGTTTCATGAGCTAACTTAAGAGTGTTTAGTTCTTTAGTTAGACACTCAATCTCCTTCATAGCATTGTCATTCGACTCTTCTCGACTATAAAGACTACTAGCATGTTCATCGTTACTAGGCTCTTTGGATTTATCATGCAAGAGCTCATCTTCACCAAGCAAGTCATCCTCATCACTATCGAAGTCAATGAATTCAGTGGTGTGATACCTTGGGGCCTTTAGCCATGAAGCATCTTCCAATTCCCTCATTTGGTGAATCAAATAAGTCGAGGAGTTGGAGTTGGAGGATACGAGAGCAAGACCGCAACACCTTCATCTTGGCTGTAGTCGGAGTCGGAGTGATAGCTTCCTTCGGATTGATTGTCGGAGTCGAGCCGGAGACCCATTCACCTACATGAGCTTGATGTTTTCTTCTTGTGTAGCTCCTTGATGACTTGTCTTTCCTCTCCGAATCCTTGCTTCTCCGAGAGGGTCTTCGTTCATAACGATCATCTCTGCTCCTTCTCTCTTTCCGAGGTGACTCATCTCTTGAGCTTCTTCTTCTTGGAGATTCTTCTCTTCTATTGTGGGGAGCCGTACACTCATTTGAGTAGTGTCCGGTCTTCCACAATTGTAGCAGATTCGATCACGACTAGAAGATCTCTTTTCATCATATGATCTAGACTTTGAGCTTCTCTCTTTGCCTCTATTCTTGTAGAATTTGTTGAAGTTCTTGACCATTAGGCTTATCTCTTCATTGGAAACTAACTTGTCACTTGAGGTTGTGGGAGCATCACTTGTAGCTTTGTAAGCACCACTTGACTTGTTGTGAAGCTCTTCCTTATCCTTAAGTGTCATCTCATGAGCAACAATTCTTCCAATGACTTGGTTGGCTTGAGAGTCTTGTAGTTTGGCATCATTTGGATCAAAGTGCACACGGTGTCATACTTTCCATCCAAAGCTCGAGAATCTTCTTGATGATGAATCGGTCGGTCATTTCTTCGCTTCCTAAGCCGGCAATCTCATTTGTGATGAGAGCAAGCCTAGAGTACATTTCAGCGACTCCTTCACCATCCTTCATCTTGAACTTGTCAAGTTGACCTTGAAGAATATCTAGCTTTGATTCCTTCACGGACTCGGTACCTTCGTGCATTTCAACCAAAGTATCCCAAATCTCTTTTGCATTCTCAAGACGGCTGATTTTGTTGAACTCCTCGGGACACAAGGCATTGAAGAGAATGTCACAAGCTTGAGCATTGTTTTGCAACATCCACAATTCTTCGGTGTAGCCGCGATCCGGAACTTTTCCTTCCTCAAGAATTCACCTTGCATACCAACACAAATAATGCCCCATGCGGCTGGTTTATGACCAAGAATATGCATTTTCATTTTATGCTTCCAACTAGCAAAATTTGTACCATCAAAGTAAGGACCTCTCTGAAAATTACCCTCACTAGACGCCATACTCTCCTAGGTTGTGAAACCAAGCTTATGGAGTCCAATGCAATGGAAACCAATACAATGGAGACCAAAGCTCGATACCACTTGTAGGATCGAAAGTATGTCTAGAGGGGGTGATTAGACTACTTGTCAATATAAAAATTCTGCCTTTTGACAAAGAACAGTTTTGGCAGATTCACAATTATGATCAAGTCAAGCATCACCCTACACATGCAATTCTAGAGTATAGGCAGCGGAAAGTAAATTGCACATGTAGTAAAGATAGGTGGAGAAGAGCAAACGCAATTTTGAGACGCGGTGATTTTTCCGTGGTTCCGATAGGTGGCGCTATCGTACATCCACGTTGATGGAGACTTCAACCCACGGAGGGTAACGGCTGCCATGAGTCCACGGAGGGCTCCACCCACGAAGGGTCCACGAAGAAGCAACCTTGTCTATTCCATCATGGCCTACGCCCACGGAGGGCTAGCCTTACTCGGGGTAGATCTTCACGAAGTAGGCGATCTCCTTGCCCTTACAAACTTCTTGGTTCAACTCCACATCTCGATGACGGAGGCTCCCAAGCGACACCTACCCAATCTAGGAGGCACCACCCTCCAAAAGGTAATAGATGTTGTAGATGATGATGAACTCCTTGCTCTTGTGCTTCAAATGATAATCTCCCCAACACTCAACTCTCCTCACTGATTTGGCTGTGGTGGAAGAAAGGATTGAGTGGAAAGCAACTTGGGAAGGCTAGAGATCAAGCTTCATATGGTGGGAGTGGAGCAACTTGATCTCAACACAAGGGTAGGTAGTTCTCTTCTCGAAATGTAAGGTAGGAGTGGTAGTTCTTTCGATGGCTCTCTCCACGAATGAAGAGGGGTGGAGGGGTATAAATAGCCTCCACACAAAATCCAACCGTTACACACATTTGAGCAATCTCGATGGGACGAAGTGGACAACTTGGTGAGACCGATAGTTCAAATAATGTGAGCGTTGGGATTTTCGTGGGACCGAATATACAATCTCGGTTAGTCCGATTCGTGCAATGACAAGAGCATGCCAGTTTGGTGGGACCGACTTCATCATCTCGGTGACACCGATTTGATGATGAAGGTTCTGAAACTTGGCAACTCATGTTCGGTGAGACCGAGTTCGAATCGGAAAATCCGAGTTTACTAGGGTTTGGCTTATGGCTGAGGTGGTTCATCTCGGTGTGACTGAGTTTGGAATATCGGTGGGACCGAGACTACTTATGAGTGTCTATGGCGGTGAAAGTTGCCGATAGTTTAGGAGATGTATTACTAAGCACTTGAGCAACCGGATCATCATCATAACCTCATCCCTTTTAATAGTATTGGCTTTTCCTATGGACTCAATGTGATCTTGGATCACTAAACCAAAAATGGAGTCTTGAGCTTTTGCCAATGCTTGCCTTAGCATTTTGGGGGTCCACTTCTTGATCCTTGCCATACCCATATCACTGAACTCTCTGAAATGATTCTCAAGTAACTATTAGTTCAATGATATATATGTTGTTATTAATTACCAAAACCACCCGGGGATTAGTTGCACTTTCAAGGTGGCAAGTGGAGATGACGAGAAGGCCATCGTGGCGATCGGTGGCGCCCCTAACGGTCGTTTCCTGCATTGTTTGGGCGACCGGACGGGCATTAAATGCCCTTGTCCCCTGCCGTCGGAGTTAGGTAGGGGGCACTGTTGATAGCGGTTGTACCAACCCCTCTTTTTACTTTTTTACCCCTCTCTGCGTTGCCACCTGTCGGTGACCCCTTTAGCCTATAAAAGGAGGCCCATGTGCACGTAGAAGGGGTTCGACTCATTTGAAACGACACCACGCTCACGCTTTCGAGCAAGAACACAATACAAACACAAAGCAGCAGTAGGAGTTTTGTCTCTCGGAGAGCTCGGCCGGGTAAAATCCTCGCGTGCTTCGCCTCGATCGCTCTTCAGGCGCGCCCTCCCTCGCCGGACGAAAAGGGCCCTGCCCCATAGGTGCTCGTTTCCCACGACATGCACCTGCCTATTTAATGAACATGATGAACAAGGTGTTTATGGAGTTTCTGGATAAGTTCGTCGTGGTGTTCATTGATGATATTCTGGTCTACTCAAAGAATGAAGAGGAGCATAAGGAGCATTTGCGTTTGGTACTTGGGAAGCTCAGAGAACATCAGTTAAATGCCAAGTTTAGCAAGTGCGACTTTTGGTTGAAGGAAGTTGGATTCCTCGGACATGTGATATCCGGAGGACTAGCAGTAGACCCTACCAAAGTTGTCACTGTGACAAATGGGGAAGCCCCGATGTCAGTTGGAGAGATCCGGAGTTTTCTTGGACTCGCAGGATACTACCGGAAGTTCATTGAGAATTTCTGGAAGATTGCAAAACCCATGATGGAGTTGTTGAAGGACACCAAGTTCAACTGGACTGAGGAATGTGAGGCCAGTTTTCAAGAATTGAAGAAACGTCTGGTTACGTCACCGGTGTTGATTCTACCAAATCAGCGCAAGGATTATGAAGTATATTGTGACGCTTCTCATCGAGGGCTTGGAGCAGTGCTTATGCAGGAGGGAAGAGTCGTTTCATATGCCTCATGACAGCTTAAGCCCCATGAGTTAAATTATGCCACACATGATTTAGAGTTAGCAGCCGTAGTGCATGCGTTGAAGACATGGAGACATTTTCTCATCGGAAACCATTGTGAGGTGTACACGGATCACAAAAGTTTGAAGTACATCTTCATACAGAAGGAATTGAATCCCAGGCAAAGGAGATGGTTGGAGCTCATCAAGGATTATGATATGAGATTGCATTATCACCCCTGTAAGGCTAACATGGTGGCCGATGCATTGAGTCGCAAGAGCCATGTCAACACACTCATGACCGGAGAATTGCCAAAGGAACTAGCCGAGGATCTTCGCGAGCTATGTTTGGAGATAGTTCCGAGAGGCTATGTTGCAGCATTGGAGATTCAGTCTACTTTGATGGATAAGATCAGAGAAGCTCAGAAGACAGACAAGGAGATTGCCGAGATAAAGGAGAAGATGAGCAAAGGAAAAGCTAAAGGTTTTCGTGAGGATGAGCATGATACCTTATGGTTTGAGGACCGCATTTATGTGCCTAATGACCCGGAGATCAGGAAGTTGATTCTGCAGGAGGCCCATGATTCACCATATTCGATTCACCCAGGAAATACCAAGATGTATCTGGATTTGAAGGACACTTTCTGGTGGACCGGAATGAAGAAGGATATCGCGGAGTATGTAGCAGTATGTGATGTATGTCAGAGAGTGAAGGCAGAGCATTAGAAGCCAGCAAGATTGCTACAGCCATTGCCGATACCCGAATGGAAGTGGGATAAGCTAGGCATGGATTCTATCACGGGATTACCCAGGACTCGTTCAGGCTATGACTCAATATGGGTTGTAGTCGATCGTCTGACGAAGGTAGATCATTTCATCCCAGTGAAAACCACTTCCACCAGTGCTAAGTTGGCAAAGATATACATGACCAGGATCGTATCTCTGCATGGAGTTCTGAGGAGCATTATATCAGATAGAGGAACCCAGTTTACCTCAAAGTTCTGGAATCAGTTACACAAAACTTTGGGTACCAGGCTAGAGTTCAGTACAGCCTTTCATCTGCACACAGATGGACAGACCGAGAGAGTCAATCAGATTCTGGAGGACATGTTGAGAGCTTGTGCGCCAGATTATGGATTGAGTTGGGATGACAATCTGCCATATGTGGAGTTCTATTATAACAACAGTTATCAATCCAGTTTGAAGATGGCCCCTTTCGAAACTCTGTACGGAAGGAGGTGCAGGACACCGTTGTTGTGGGATGAAGTTGGAGACCGCCAGTTGTTTGGACCAGATTTGATTAAGGAGTCTGAACAGAAGGTGAAGTTGAGTCGTGATAGGCTCAAGGTAGCCCAGTCCAGGCAGAAGAGCTATGCGAATTCTAAACGCAAGGAGACAATTTACGAAGTCAGAGACCGAGTTTATCTTCGTGTGTCCCCACTTTGAGGAGTTAAGCGTTTTGGAGTTAAGGGAAAGTTAGCGCCACGTTTTGTGGGACCATACAAAGTTTTGGAGCGTATGGGAGAAGTTGCTTACAAGTTCAAATTGCCCGAAGGATTGTCAGGAGTTCATGATGTGTTTCATGTTTCCCAGTTGAAGAAGTGCCACGCAGAGATGGCTGATATACCGCTGAGAGATACAGTGCCACTAGAAGCGATTCAGTTGGATAGTGATTTGACCTACGAGGAGAAACCAGTCAAGATCCTCGAGTTTGCCAGCCGAGTCACACGCAGCAAGGTTATCAAGTTTTGCAAAGTTCAGTGGAGCCACCATACCGAAGATGAAGCCACCTGGGAGCGAGAGGAAGATCTACTGAAGGACCACCCTCACCTATTTTCTAGCCAACCCGAATCTCGAGGGCGAGATTCATCTTAATGGGGGTAGGTTTGTAACATCCCAAATTTTCAATTTGGAATGTTATACATAGATCATCATTGCATATCATATTTTATTGCATTTTGGTTTGATCCTAGAAATTCTACGCAACTCAAGGACCCACGGAGAGAGTTGGGAATTACGTTATTTTCTTATTTGAGTTTTTCTCAAAGTTAGAAAAGGGATCATTTGATTTTAATTATTTTATCTTCAAATATTTCAATTATAAAAGAGGGAATAAAATGACTTTCTCAAAATAAATAAATATTGAGGATTTAATATTAAAATCAAATAAGATTTTATTTCGGAGTTTTGTCGCTATTTTATTTGAATTAGGAAAATGCACGTTTTTCAAAATTGCATTTAGGCCCCAAATAAATGTTCATCTTGTCCGGCTTATTTTTAGAGGACGGGGAAAATTTATTTCGCGATTTTTGGAGTCCGTTTAGTATTTCTTTTAATTGTTTATCTGCGCAGAATTATTTAAAAAAACCGAACCGACCTAGCTGGGCCGTGCCCGACTAGGACTTTGCCCGACCGGCCTTTATAAGCCGGGAGGCCGCCGCCCCAGCCCAAAACCCTAGCCCCGAGCCGCCGCCGCCTGCCGCCGATCGCCATTCACGCCGACACCGCCACATGCCACCGCCACGCGCCACCACCGCCCGCCCACACGCCGCCACCGCCGCCGCCGCCTCCGCCCACTGAAAGCCACCTCGCGGACCCTCTGGTGGTAGCTTTCCGCCGCCGGCGGTTTTCTCTAGAAAACTGCCCGTTTTTCTAGAACCGCGGTTTTTTTAATAGACTGGTTTAGTTTTTTTATTTTCAATTTAGTCTATTTTAAGGACGTTAAATCCGCACGTTTGTTTTTTTACAGTAAGCCAGTAGTTTAGTTGCGAGACAACGAACGTTCGTTCGTTAGCCTGTTCGTCCGTTTTTCTTTTTCTCGGATTTTTCGCGATTATTTTCGATCGCGATTTCTGATTCTATTTTCGTCTAGTATAACTTTTCGCTCGCTTATCGGAATTAGGCGATTAAAGCACCTAGAGTTTCGTCTCGAAACCCTGTTTCCGTTTAACCAACTTAAACAAGTTTTTGCTACTATAAAATTTTACTTAGGTCCAGATTAGTAAACGAAGCTTGTTTCATTCGCCGTTTGACTTTCGTTGCTTCGTTTGATTTGATTCTTTTTGCAAACCGGAGTTCTTAAGTTGAACTTTCTGGTTAGATCTCTTATTTGAGTTTTACATGTGCATTATATGAGTGCTTATTGTATGCTTGTTTGTTTGCGATAGAGTACCCGGAGTGCGCCGCTTGCTACTACGAGTCTCTAGGTTTCGCGGATCATCAGCAAGGCAAGTAACACTTTGATCATACCTATTTACTACCCAGCTTTATTGCATTAGATCAATCCTCAAACAATTGCATGATTAGGATATGATTAATATGTGGGTTTTGGGAAGTAGATGAGGTAGAACCTATTACCTATTTTATTATCAAACCTTTGGGTGTTACTTCTACGTTTGCTTATATTGCTATGCTATGCTCGTAGACGTGGATTGGGTGAGTGTATCCATGACAGATGTGAGATTGTTAATTAATGGTTTACCTAAGGTGGAAACTTAAATTCACATCTGGGTGGATTGAGGCACCTGTGGAACCCAGTGTTGCCTGTATTTTTTGGAAATCCCGGGGTACCGTGTGATTCTCCTATGGACCGCCACCCAGGCTCAAAGGGATCATGAGGTTATTCATGCTAGAAACTTCCGTGTGCAGCCGCAAGCTACTATGGGCTCTAGCATAGTTGAGTATGTTGTGCGACCTCTTTCAGTGGTAGATTAGCAGATGTAGGGGATGTAGGTTGGTACTGTCTACCCAGAGTAAAGAGTTAATACTTCTGAAAGACTGTGTCTCGGTCATCCGTTTCTCAAACATCATGTAGTGCGAGAAATCAAACGGAGGAGATCGTGTCTTGCGGGGAAAAGTGCGCAAACCTCTGCAGAGTGTGTAAACTAATCATGGTTAGCCGTGTCCCCGGTTATGGACGTTTTGAGTATCTAGTACTTGGATTATCATGTGAATCTCATCATGTTACTTAATTTAATTTTGTTGGGTTAATGATGATGCTTAATTGGGATTGAGTTGGAGGAACCTTCTCAATGTTTAACAACCACCATCATAGTTAAATAAAATTTATTCCTTTGTTGTAGGGAAAAATTGGCTTTATGCAAAGCTGTAACCATAGAGCTTTCCACCAGCCATATATGCATGTAGTGATAGCATTATTCCGTTCCTTACTCTCTATGTGTTACATTGCTAGCATATTCCATGTGCTGACCCATTTTCGGGCTGCAACGTTCATGTTGCAGACTTTTCAGACGACAAGTAAGGTGCCTTAGGTCATGGTCTTATACTCAGTGATGCCGTTGGAGTTGATGGACTCGCTTATCTTCCAAGCCTTCCGTTGTTATCATTATTAGATGGCCTTAAGCCATATTTATTGTAATAAGTTCTCTTTTGACATTCGATGTAATAGGTGTGTGATTGCTACTCTGTTATAAATCCTTCAAGTATTGTGCGTGTCAGCATTACCGATCCAGGGATGACACTGATGCACAGAGATCAGACTGTTTGAGGTCTGGTCGCTATAGGGCGGCAAATGGCATATAATGTAAATTCAAGGGAGATGAGTTTGTGATGGGTACTTGGTATGTCTTGACTTGAGCGAAGACCTCCCCGGCAACGGCGCCAGAAATCCTTCTTGCTACATCTTGAGCTTGCGTTGGTTTTCCTTGAAGAGGAAAGGGTGATGCAGCAATAGTAGCGTAAGTATTTCCCTCGCTTTTGAGAACCAAGGTATCAATCCAAAGAGGAGGCTCCTCAAAAGTCCCACGCACCTACACAAACAAACAAAAACTCGCAACCAACGCAATAAAGGGGTTGTCAATCCCTTCACGGCCACTTCAAGTAAAGTGAGATCGATAGAGATAGTATGATAAGATAAATATATTTTTGGTATTTTATGATATAGATTGGAAAAGTAAAGATGCAAATAAAAGTAGATTGAAAACTTATATGATAAAAGATAGACGGGGCCATAGGTTTCACTAGTGGCTTCTCTCAAGATAGCATAAGTATTATGGTGGGTGAATGAATTACTGTCGAGCAATTGATAGAAAAGCGAATAATTATGAGATTATCTAGGCATGATCATGTATATAGGCATCACGCCCTTGACAAGTTGACCGACTCCTGCCTGCATCTACTACTATTGCTCCACACATCGACCGCTATCCAGCATGCATCTAGAGTATTAAGTTCATAAAGAACAGAGTAACGCATTAAGAAAGATGACATGATGTAGAGGGATAAACTCATGCAATATGATATAAACCCCATCTTTTTATTCTCGATGGCACCAATACAATACGTGCCTTGCTACCCCTGCTGTCACTGGGAAAGGACGTTGCAAGATTGAACCGAAAGCTAAGCACTTCTCCCATTGCAAGAAAGATCAATCTAGTAGGCCAAACCAAACTAATAATTCAAAGAGACTTGCAAAGATTACTTAATCTGAAAGTGCAACTAATCCCCAGGTGGTTTTGGTAATTAATAACAACATATATATCATTGAACTAATCATTTCTTGAGAATATTTCAGAAAGTTCAGTGATATGGGTATGGCAATGACTGATGATGTGGACCCCTCAAAATGCTAAGGAAAACATTGGCAAAAGCTCAAGACTCCATTTTTGGTTTAGTGATCCAAGATCACATTGAGTCCATAGGAAAGCCAATACTATTAAAAGGGGTGAGGTTATGATGATGATCTGGTTGCTCTAAGTGCTTAGTGATTTATCTCTCAAACTATCGCAATCTTTCATTCCAACATTAACCCATAAGTAATCTCGGTCCCACCGATTTCAAACTCACCACACCGAGATGAACCACCTCACCATATACCCAAACCCTAAGAATCTTGGATTTTCCAATTCCAAACTCGGTCATTCGAAATTGGTGTTGCCAAGCTTCAGAATCTTCAGACTCAAATCGGTGTCACCGAGATGAGAAAGTCGGTCCCACCGAAATTGGCAAACCCTAGACTTTGGAAGAATCGGACTAACCGAGATTGTATTTTCGGTCCCACGAAAATCCCAACGCTCACAAGATTTGAACTTTCGGTCTCACCGAGTTGTCAACTTCGGTCCGACCGAGATTGGTCAAATGTGTGTAACGGTTGGATTTTGTGGAGGCTATAAATACCCTCCACCTCCTCTTCATTCATGGAGAGAGCCATCGAAAGAACTACCACTCCTACCTTACATTTCGAGAAGAAAACTACCTACCCTTGTGTTGAGATCAAGTTGCTCCACTCCCACCATATGAAACTTGATTTCTAGCCTTCCCAAGTTGCTTTCCACTCAATCCCTTCCTCCACCACAGCCAAATCAGTGAGGAGAGTTGAGTGTTGGGGAGATTATCATTTGAAGCACAAGAGCAAGGGTTCATCATCACCAACACCATCTATTACCTTTTGGAGGGTGGTGCCTCCTAGATTGGTTAGGTGTCACTTGGGAGCCTCCGTCATGATGTGGAGTTGAACCAAGGAGTTTGTAAGGGCAAGGAGATCGCCTACTTCGTGAAGATCTACCCCGAGTAAGGCTAGTCCTCCGTGGACGAGGCCATGATGGCATAGACAAGGTTGCTTCTTCGTGGACCCTTCGTGGGTGGAGCCTCCGTGGACTCAAGCAGCCGTTACCCTCCGTGGGTTGAAGTCTCCATCAACGTGGATTGACGATAGCACCACCTATCGGAACCACGAGAAAAATCTCCGTGTCACCAACTTGCGTTTGCTCTTCTCCACCTCTCATTTACTATCGTGCAATTTACTTTCCGCTGCCACAACTCTAGAATTGCATGTGTAGGGTGATACTTGACTTGGATGTCATTGTGAACTTGCTAAGAAACTACTCCAATCAAAAGGCAAAATTTTAAGTTGTCAAGTAGTCTAATCACCCCCTCTAGACATACTTCCGATCCTACAAGTGGTATCGAGCTTTGGTCTCCATTGGATTGGTTTCATTGCATTGACTCCATAAGCTTGGTCTCACAACCTAGGAGAGTATGGCGCCTAGTGAGGGTAATTTTCAGAGAGGTCCTTACTTTGATGGTTCAAACTTTGCTAGTTGGAAGCATAAAATGAAAATGCATATTCTTGGACATAACCCTGCCGCATGGGGCATTATTTGTGTTGGCTTGCAAGGTGAGTTCTTCGAAGAAGGAAAAGTTCCGGATCGTGAAGCTACTGCGGATGTTACAGAACAATGCTCAAGCTTGTGACATTCTCTTCAATGCTTTGTGTCCCGAGGAGTTCAACAAGATCAGCCGTCTTGAGAATGCAAAAGAGATTTGGGATACTTTGGTCGAAATGCACGAAGGTACCGAGTCCGTGAAGGAATCAAAGCTAGATGTTCTTCAAGGTCAGCTTGACAAGTTCAAGATGAAGGAAGGTGAAGGGGTCGCTGAAATGTATTCTAGGCTTGCTCTCATCACCAATGAGATGGCAGGCTTAGGAAGCGAAGAAATGACCGACCGATTCATCATCAAGAAGATTCTCAGAGCTTTGGATGGAAAGTATGACACCGTGTGCACTTTGATCCAAATGATGCCAAACTACAAAGATCTCAAGCCTACCGAAGTCATTGGAAGGAGTGTTGCTCATGAGATGACACTTAAAGATAAGGAAGAGCTTCACAACAAGTCAAGTGGTGCTTACAAAGCTGCAGTTGAAGCTCCCACATCCTCAAGTGACAAGCTAGTTTCCAATGAAGAGATAAGCCTAATGGTGAAGAACTTCAACAAATTCTACAAGAGTAGAAGCAAGGAAAGAAGCTCAAAGTCTAGATCATATGATGAAAAGAGATCTTCTAGTCGTGATCGAAACTGCTACAATTGTGGAAGACCCGGACACTACTCAAATGAGTGTTCGACTCCCCACAAGAGAAGAGAAGAATCTCCAAGAAGAAGAAGCTCAAGAGAAGAGTCGCCTCTAAAAGAGAGAAGGAGTAGAGATGATCGTTATGAACGAAGATCCTCTCGGAGAAGCAAGGATTCGGAAAGGAAAGACAAGTCATCAAGGAGCTACACAAGAAGAAAACATCAAGCTCATGTTGGTGAATGGGTTTCCGGCCCGACTCGACAATCACTCCGAAAGAAGCTATCACTCCAACTCCGAATACTGATCAAGATGAAGGTGTTGCGGTCTTGCTCTCGTGTCCTCCAACTCCAACTCCTATGACATATTTGATTCACCAAATGAGGGAATTGGAAGATGCTTCATGGCAAAAGGCCCCAAGGTATCACATCCTGAGTTTATTGACTTTGATAGTGATGAGGATGACTTGCTTGGTGAAGATGAGCTTTTACATGATAAATCTAGTGAGCTTAGTAATGATGAACATGCTAGTAGTCTTTATAGTCGAGAAGAGTCGAATGACAATGCTATGAAGGAGATTGAGCGTCTAACTAAAGAACTAAACACTCTTAAGTTAGCTCATGAAACAACTCAAGAAGATCATAGAGAGCTCCTAAGATCTCATGAGAAGCTACGCCGAGAAGCTCAATCTAGAGCAAGAACATGAGTTTCTAAAAGCTATCAATGACGATCTTGAAAGAAGAGTTCTTCATATCTTGCCAAACGACTTCTCTTGTCTAATTTCTTGCCACCTATCAAAACTAAGCATGACAAGCATAAGAAAAATTCTTCATCTAGTAGTAACAATAATCATGCTAAATCAAATGTTGTTACTTCTAGTAATTCTCTTGATTCCACTAACAATGTTTCAAGCCAAGTTTCACTTGAGCAAGAAAATAGTCTATTGAAAGGGATTATAGAGAAAGGTGTCTACAAGAGTCTTGCCGGAAGCAAAAGCTTTGAGGAAATTGTTCGCAAACAAGGAAGACACCGGAAGAATCAAGGAATTGGTTTTGAGCAAAAGTTCAACGCCGAAGGTGTTGAATGGGAAGAAGGTCAATATCCCACTCCAAAGTTCGTCTCTCAAGAGGAGAAGTATGATCCTACTTCTTCCAATGAGGAACGAGCTCAAGATGACCTTCCACCACAAGACCACAAGCTAAAAGGCAAGGACAAGCTTCAAGAGGAGATTGATGCATTCATTGAAGCACCCAAGGCCATGGTCAAGTGGGTTCCCAAGGCAACTTCAAGTTCTACTTCAACAAGCTCAACTACTACCCCAAGGATTCCCATCAAGATGATGTGGATCCCGAAGAAGAAGAACTAGAGAGTTCTTGAGGGTGACTCCGCCAATATACTTCACTCACATTCATTTTGGCGAGGACTTGTGCAATCAACTTCCACATCTTGCACTAGTTCATGGAGTCACAAACCCTCATGTTGGTAAGTCAAGGGACAAGGTAAACATTGCTTTCATGGACATCATCTATTGTGAACTTCAATCTATGTCCATGGATATTCTTGTTTGTTCCTTGTGGGACTAACCCATGTAGGTATTGAAAGTGCCCGAATCCAAAGGATTGCTCCCAACTCTTGATGATCTTCATCAACATTGAGCATCCACATCTTCAACATCTACATGAAGTCTTCAATGACAACCCAAGGTTAGTTTGACCCTTTAAAAGGGGTTCTCACATCAAGGGGGAGCTTTGCTCTAAAGAAATGAGCTAAAGCATCTTCTAATGATGTGAACACATCAATGCTTTATGGAAAAGTGGTAACCCCACTTGTGCTTAAACGATGAGTATGACCTATGATCAAATGTTCTCATTTGACTCCTAAGTCAATATACTCATATATAGATGACCTAGTCATCGCCAAATTGTGTGCTAGCTGTTAGTGTTTTGTTTGTGCATGTTTGACACATATTTCATTTGCTATCTTATTGTGTGAGCATGTTGGATGCATGATTTTATCCATTCGAGGACATCCATTTGTTGCTTTGGTCTTTTGGTTTTCTTTCTTTTTGACCAAATGGATGGACAAGAATGCCTAAGTTCCTCCCTAGCTATCTATGCTTTCTTGTCTCAAACTCTATTCATGCTTACATCACAACCTTTGAACAAGACTTTTTGGACGCATCGAGTGAGGAGCACTCGGAGCCACCGATCCGTCAAAAGCCTAACTTCCAAAACCTTCTAAGTACTTTCGGTCAAACCGATATACTCAAATCGGATGCATCAAATCACTTGGATTGATCTAGGTTTTCACCTCGGTGAAACCGAAGTTTCAAATTTCGGCGTGACGAAGTGTGTAATCGCACGCAGATTAACCATCTCGGTCCCACCGAAGTTTTCAAACTCGGTCCCACCGACACCGAAGGGTATATATACTCGAGGACGAGCGCGTTGATTACTTCTTCAAACGCTTCGCCTCAAACCCTTCGCTGCCGTCGCCTTGGTCTCCGGATCGTCTCCGCCATCGCTTGTGGCCCTCGCCATGGGTCTCCATCGCCGTCAACGGTCCTTCTCGTCAGCGCCGTTGCGCCGAGTGAAGCTCCACCGCATTGGGTGAGTTTCATCCTCTCGTGCTCCAACCGCTGATTCAATGCACGTTAGGCGTTGCCATGTTTCTTGCCAAGATTGAGATCTCCCTATCCGGCCGTTTAGGTCATAGAACAAATTTCGAGTGAAAATTTTAGGGTTAGGTTTCCGCCGAACACATCTCGGTGTGACCGATTCGACATTTTCGGATCGACCGATTTGGCCTCGGCCATTAGACCGCACTTTTCGGTGAAACCGAGTTGTGCAAATCGGTAAGACCGAAGTGAAGATTCATGAAACCCTAGTAGTCTCGGCTAGATCGAAACCCATTTCGTCCGACCGAAAGTGGTGTATGTGGTCTGTTTAGACACTTGGTTTCACCGAATTGATAGACTCGGTCGACCGACATGTATTCTGTGAAAACCTAAAACTAAAGTTTGAACTCATTCTTTTGCAAAATCCTCTGCAGTTTGTGATAACTCTTCTATTACGCCTATACCTATTCTATTCACAAAGTTGTCGGTCATGTCTCGATGGAAGTGACGGTCGAACAGTCCGAGATGCCGATTGAGATTCCAGAGGCAGCTACAAGTCCGTAAGCAAGCAGTTTTTCAGATGATGGAGAGAGAAGCACCAAGTGGACTGCCTGCACTGCTACGAGGCAGGAGGAAGAGAAATTCGATGAGGAGGATTCAGACTTTGTTGCAGATGAGGAGATAACTTCTAAGCCAAAAGGCAAGTGGTTGCCAAGAGCTATCAAGGGCAACAACAAAGAAAGGCACAAGCAAAGTGACAAAATCCTCATTGCCTGAAGCTCAGCATGGAAGAAACCTCCAAAGAAGATCAAGAAGACTTCCAAGAGGAAGAGGAAAGTTCATGAAGAAGTCGATGATGATGATTACGATGAGGAAGCACCTCGGCCTCCTCGAAGCGAAGTTGATGGGTGATGCCATCGAGGCAGGAGCACCCACAAAAGCTAAGCAATCAGCTCCAAGAAAGGCAGCCCAAGCCAAACCAGCTGCCAAGCCAAAGAAGACTGTGAGGAACATACCGCTTGAGAGAAGAAGAAGGACAACGTGCCACTGCAGAATCGGATGATGAGGCTCATGTTTTGCTCAAGCTCGCATGTAAACCGCCAGTTCATAATGAAGCTCATCCTCGAGCTGAAAATATGAAGGAAAGGAAGGACAAAGGTCTCAGGCTATGGAGGCAAGTTGATCCATATGCCACCAGGAGAAGAACAGCAGTTGACTCAAGATTCCACACAAGAGAGCAACAAGACTTTTATGAGACAAGTGCTCATGGATAAGAAGCCAATTGTTGCCGACACGGATATGTAGACCGGGATTACATCGACAAAGTGAAGAGCACAGAGACTACTTCCCACATGTGCATGAAAGCTTCACCGCTTGTGGGATTGCGAGTTCGTTGGTCGAAATTGACCGCTTGGAACGATGAGATGATCATGCGTTCTATGCCACCGCACACTTCTATCCGGATGGCGAATTGTATGGATGATGAAGAAGGTAGATTCCATTCTCTTGTTGAAGAATGGAGAGCATTGCTGAATGCACCAGATCAAGGGATGATGATGTTGATGTGTATGGCATTCGAAGAAAAATCACGAGTCAATGAAGAACATGTACAATGAGGTAAAGGAGAAGGATGTTGAGATATGGAAGCTTGGTTGATCTATTATCTTGAGCAGGTCTCCCAACCACCAACACCATTCTCGAGGCATACTTTGATGCCTAAGTCAGAGACCACCGCATGATAAGAGGGTACTCTATCAACATGCTGCACATTCTAGATCAGAAGACACCTTTTAAGGTGATGGACCTGATAGTTGAGACTATCAAGAGGACAGCAGCAGACCAGAAGAGGTCGTGTGGGTTTGCTCCGCATATTCAGATGCTCATTAATGCCAAGTTTGGCACGGACACCTACTGTTGGATAGACCCCACTTGCCACCGCAGCCCTGAACATGAGGATAACGAGGTTGTGATGACCGAGGATGCTCCCACATCCGTAGAAGGACATGCTAAGTCTGAAGCTGCCAAACAAGCTAAAGCCGAGAAGGAAGCGGCAGACAAAGCCCAAGAGCGTTGCAGAACAACTTCTTGAAGCCACTCGAGAATTGAGCTACGCCTGCCAGCATAGTGCGTCTCGGAGAGCCTTGAGAGGATAGTTGAGGATAAGTTCCATGCTCGGACGTCAAAGTCGATGAAGTGCAGGTCACCGCCAACAAGCTTGAGGCGACATCGAGGAAGCTAAGAGGAGAAGGCAGAACTCATGAGAGAGATGGAAGGTGATATGGTCCAGATGACTATGAGCAGCTGCCAAAGTGCCCACAAAGCCCAGATCATTGCTATTCCGATTGTCGGACCTGTGGCTACTACATCAAGCACCTCCTACAGCTCCGTCGGCCCAAAGCACTGACAGATATCCACTCCTCCAGCTCCACAGACTTCAGCGAAGCTTTTGCAGATGCAGCTATCTCCACTCCATCGCCAGAGCGAAGCCGCCAGCAGAGTCCCGAGTGACGATTAGCTCTATACCTTCGAACTTTTGGTAACTTGTTGCCAAAGGGGGAGAAAATGTATAGATCATAGGGCTTCGAGAGAGAGAGTGCTCGTTTTTGCTCTTTCGTTTGCGGTTTTCCTTGAAATACTTTTGAGTTCTTTGAGATACTTCGTGTGTTTGATACTACGTTTGCTCTATCTTGTTGAGTGCTTGATCATACTGTGCTTAATGTGTGCTTGATGCCTATCATATTCCATTCATATCTTGTATGATCATTTACTCATGTCTTGGTGATTGGGTGCATGTTATTCATTCTTATCATTTTTGTGCGCTCCACCAAGATGTATGTGACATGGAAGAGTAACCCATGATCCTAATCGATTGTGCATTTGCATTCAAACGCAAATCTTAAATAATGCACAAATTTAGGGGGAGCTCTTGCTTATCACATACTTCTCAAAGCGACGATGTTATTCATTGATTATATCATTTG
This sequence comes from Aegilops speltoides, assembly GCA_021437245.1. NCBI lineage: Eukaryota > Viridiplantae > Streptophyta > Magnoliopsida > Poales > Poaceae > Aegilops > Aegilops speltoides. The sequence goes on along the minus strand of CM038144.1, from coordinate 475,047,338 downwards.
TCGAAGCTTTGATCTATATGTTGTCATCAATTACCAAAAGGGGAGATTGAAAGTGCAACTAATCCCGGTGGTTTTGGTAATTAATAACAACATATATATCATTGAACTAATCATTTCTTGAGAATATTTCAGAAAGTTCGTTGATATGGGTATGGCAATGGTGATGATGTGGACCCTCAAAATGCTAAGGAAAACATTGGCAAAAGCTCAAGACTCCATTTTTGGTTTAGTGATCCAAGATCACATTGAGTCCATAGGAAAGCCAATACTATTAAAAGGGGTGAGGTTATGATGATGATCTGGTTGCTCTAAGTGCTTAGTGATTTATCTCTCAAACTATCGCAATCTTTCATTCCAACATTAACCCATAAGTAATCTCGGTCCCAGCGATTTCAAACTCAGTCACACCGAGATGAACCACCTCACCATATACCCAAACCCTAAGAATCTCGGATTTTCCGATTCCAAACTCGGTCATTCGAAATTGGTGTTGCCAAGCTTCAGAACCTTCAGACTCAAATCGGTGTCACCGAGATGAGAAAGTCGGTCCCACCAAATTGGCAAACCCTAGACTTTGGAAGAATCGGACTAACCGAGATTGTATTTTCGGTCCCACGAAAATCCCAACGCTCACAAGATTTGAACTTTCGGTCTCACCGAGTTGTCAACTTCGGTCCGACCGAGATTGGTCAAATGTGTAACGGTTGGATTTTGTGTGGAGGCTATAAATACCCTCCACCTCCTCTTCATTCGTGGAGAGAGCCATCGAAAGAACTACCACTCCTACCTTACATTTCGAGAAGAAAACTACCTACCCTTGTGTTGAGATCAAGTTGCTCCACTCCCACCATATGAAACTTGATTTCTAGCCTTCCCAAGTTGCTTTCCACTCAATCCCTTCCTCCACCACAGCCAAATCGGTGAGGAGAGTTGAGTGTTGGGGAGATTATCATTTGAAGCACAAGAGCAAGGGTTCATCATCACCAACACCATCTATTACCTTTTGGAGGGTGGTGCCTCCTAGATTGGTTAGGTGTCACTTGGGAGCCTCCGTCATGATGTGGAGTTGAACCAAGGAGTTTGTAAGGGCAAGGAGATCGCCTACTGTGAAGATCTACCCGAGTAAGGCTAGTCCTCCGTGGACGAGGCCATGATGGCATAGACAAGGTTGCTTCTTCGTGGACCCTTCGTGGGTGGAGCCTCCGTGGACTCAAGGCAGCCGTTACCCTCCGTGGGTTGAAGTCTCCATCAACGTGGATTGACGATAGCACCACCTATCGGAACCACGAGAAAAATCTCCGTGTCACCAACTTGCGTTTGCTCTTCTCCACCTCTCATTTACTATACGTGCAATTTACTTTCCGCTGCCACAACTCTAGAATTGCATGTGTAGGGTGATACTTGACTTGGATGTCATTGTGAACTTGCTAAGAAACTACTCCAATCAAAAGGCAAAAATTTTAAGTTGTCAAGTAGTCTAATCACCCCCCCCCTCTAGACATACTTCCGATCCTACATAATCACACATAAAAGAATTCAAAGATTCAAATATTTCTCATAGATAAACTTGACCATAAACCCACAATTCATCGGATCTCGACAAACACACCGCAAAAAGAGTTACATCAAATAGATCTCCAAGAAGATCGAGGAGAACATGGTATTGAGATTCAAAGAGAGAGAAGAAGCCATCTAGCTAATAACTATGGACCTGAAGGTCTGTGGTAAACTACTCACAATTCATTGGAGAGGCCTTGGAGATGATGTAGAGGCCCTCCGCGATCGATTCCCCCTCCGGCGAAGCGCTGGCGAAGGCTCCAAGATGGGATCTCGCGGATACAGAAGGTTACAGCGGTGGAAATTGTTTTTCGTGGTCGCTTCTGATGTTTTCGGGGTACATGGATATATATAGGAGGAAGAAGTAGGTCGGTGGACTCCCAAGGGGCCCACGAGATAGGGGGCGCGCCTAGTAGGGGGGCGCCCTCCACCCTCGTGGCCTCCTTGATTGTTTCTTGACTTCCACTCCAAGTCCTCTGGATCACGTTCGTTCCAAAAATCACGCTCCCGAAGGTTTCATTCCGTTTGGACTCCGTTTGATATTCCTTTTCTTCGAAACACTGAAATAGGCAAAAAATAGCAATTCAGGCTGGGCCTCCGGTTAGTTGGTTAGTCCCAAAAATGATATAAAAATGTAAAGTAAAGCCCATAAACATCCAAAACGGGTAATATAATAGCATGGAACAATCAAAAATTATAGATACGTTGGAGATGTATCACTCTCCCTCACCCCTCTCCCTCCCTTTCCCTTCCTCCCTCCTTGTGCAGAGCACCGCCGCCGCTGCATTCTTCTCCGCAGGGCCAATGTCCTGCTCGGGCTCAACCTCCATATCCAGGAGCTTTGCCAATATCTCTGTGCCCTCCGCGCAGATCAAATTGATGCAGCGCGCCTCCATTAGTCCGCGCCATTGCTGTCTTCCTTGGCTCTGGCCAGCCGCCATCTTGCCCTGATCTGTCGCTCCGGCGAGTGCCGACTGCCCTCCCTATTTTCCTCGGCAACCGGAGTTGGCCCCGAATCTCCTGCCGCCGCCCCTCCGAGCTGCGCGCCATTGAACCATCCTGGCCGCGAGGCCATGTTCCGCTGGTCACCGTCATTGTGCTGGACATCACTCCGGTCTTCCCCGTCGTACCTGCTAGATCCGTGCAACGCTCAGAGGCCTCGCTCGACCGCAGGTTGCCCCTCTGCCTCGCTCCCATGCGCCGCCGTGCGTCCTCACTCGGACCAGCACCGACGCCGCCCAATTTTTGCCGGCCAAACCACTGCCAGTAGCCCCACCACCACGTGGGGCTATTAGATTAGGTTTAATATTTTTTTGCGAGTTAGATTAGGGTTAATCCATGATGTGGGTATTAATTAGTTAATTAATCTATTAATGGCATATTAAGTCAATCTAAAATAATCAATCCAAAATAACTAACCTATGACAAGTGGACCCATTCCCTTGTTGACCCAGTTAACTGCTGACCATTTGACCTTGGCAGTGGGTCCTACATGTTGGTGACAAAAGGAGGCAGGGGCAAAATTTCCAGAAAACATCAAGTAAACGGTCAAACCCCTTTGACCTAACGAAAACGGAACAGAAGGGCAATTCTGTAAGGGGAACTAACGGTGGAGGGGCAAATTTGAGCATGCTTCGAAATTAGGGGTAAATCTGAGTAGGTGGTTCGAGTTAGGGACAGAAATGCAAATGGCCCATATAATTACTTAATGAATTATGACAATAATATTATGCTTGATATTAATTAGTAGAGAGTGTTAAATGTGCTTATAGTACTACAAACACGTTTAACACTAAACACCGGGCAACACTATTGGATAGATGCGGTTGAACGGGTGAGATTAGTAGGATCTCCAATACTCTCTTTTTTATATATTAGTGTAGATTACGTGAAATCAGGAGCTCAGACCATTTTGTTGTAATAGCGAAATTTAAAAGTGATACAACACATCACACATTTACAACAGGAAATAGAAATTTCTCAAGTAGAAAAAACACAACCGTTGACCCAAAAAAAACCACCAGCTAGTGCCTAGATGACCTCTACCAGAGCGGTTATAGGCGAGATCTTCGAAAACTTCGAGAAGAGAAACAACGCCTTTGTATGTCTTCGTCGCCAGCATCAACCCTTGGTAATCATAAAGCTTTCGCCCAGACTCACACACGGCCGCCCAACCAAACTCTGGGAACGATCCGGCCTTGCCAACAGCCTCCAACGTCGCTCCAACTCCTATCAGACATGGCCCAATGTTAAGGAAGTACGCTTTGACAATGCCTCCAAGGAGGAGGAGGAGGACACCCACAAGCACCATCATCGTCAGAATTATGTTGGTATGAGTTATTCTATGGCGAAACTTGGTGGATGAAGTAACTAATGTATGGTATTATGTTGATAATGTCCGAGACAACTTATGTTGCATTTTTTGGATTTGGTTATAATTTCATTAAAGCAAGTAAGTCATGGGTGGTGGGATACACTGCTCTACTTTATTAATATTGTGTAAATTGAGGATTCTAACTCAGTTTCTCAAAGTTTATTTGCTCTTTTCATCCATGTGTTCGCATGAAATTTCTTCTTTGTGTACACTTGAATAAAAAGGTTGTGATATCCCACATGTGCAAGGGGTCATAGCGTCTTTTACAACCCTAATTTATATTTGACACAATGAAAGCAAAATAATATTGATAAGACCATAGAAACTATGTTATTAATTCAACCACACCCAAAATAGTGTTTGTTTGAAAGAATTTATAGCGGCAATGAAAATGATGTGATTTGGTTGTTGTGGGTGAAAATAAAGTAAATGAGAGAAGCAAATACCCAGCAATTGTCAAGTATGACATACTAGAGAGAGCAAATAATTACGGACAACTTATACATGTGAATATTGGAATGTTGCATGGATAACATCGATCATATCATACTGCAAATAATAAAACATAATTCCTAGCTTGCGTTTCATCACTATTGTAGGCATCCATTTCGTATTTATTGGAACATGCTAATTTGTAAAAACTTCCCCTACACTCATGTGTCACTTGTAATGCCTCGGATACAACCACCGGTTCCCGGTAGTTATGCATGGCTTCCTCCTAGGATCTAGACTGGCCCACATATCAACACTATTGTTTCATGCGCCCTTTTGTTCTCACTCGTGCGCACCCGTGAACAACTTCCCGATCAGTCACCCATCGTCAAATTATCCCAGGCCAAGCAAGATTCACTTGGAGATTCTTTGGAGATGATCTTTCAAAAGAGAAGTGCATCTTGCTGATATAAGTATTCTGTCAATCCTCTTAATTAGGGTGTCACACATTGGGCTCACTGAAACTAGGGGTAATTAAGATGTCTTTTTGCCAGACAACTCGAATGACACATCAAAACTTTGTGAATATGTGGAATTATCAAATGAAGAGCATTCATTTACTCTCTCTAGTCTATGACATTAAAACTTAATTAAGATGTCATTTATGCCTTTCACCCTTAGGGCCATCAGTTCAGACTATAATAGGCACATAGAATTGGCATGCATAACCCAAACACAGAAACAAGATGGAACCATATATTGTTAATATTAGAGATCAAATTACTCAAGCCCTAGTAATAGACATTAAACATAACAGATTCATACAACAACAATTCAAGAGCAATCATTGTGCTAGGGATCAAAACCCTAAAGAACTTAGCACTATTACATGATTGTCATCATACAATATCCACCCATCTCATGTGACTATAGTGAATTACTCACACATGGATGTTGAAAACATGATGGTGATGAAGGAGAATGGGTTTATGGAGTCGATGGTGAAGAAATCCTTTCTCCGGAGGCAGGATCAACCTCCACACAGCCCCTAAGGCAGATAACAACGATGTTGGCGCCTCTCTAGTCTATGAAATAATAATCAAAAATTTCTTGAGGTTTATGTTTGAACTACATTTCTTGAGGGTTTTTAGGTCAAAGGAGATTTTATGAAGATGGTGAGCGGTGCCTGTGGGCCCCACTGCCCCAGGGCTAGGGTGTGCCATGACCATCTTTTTCTTAGAGATATCAGGAGAGTCGGCATGATGAATGCCTTTTCTTGGAAAAGCTGGGAGAGTTTGGTTGCTAAACTTGCTGGTACAGAAATGAGTGTTGTCTCTTATTAGCACATTGAATTTGGTTTCCATTTTATACAACAATGTGACGTATTTCACCCCGTTACTACCGTAATATTTTGGTGTAACAAATCATTTTATTTTAGAAGAGTGTTTTTGTGTAGTGCCACTGAAATTTTACCTTTGTGAAGTTGCTCGATTTTGGTTCCAGCGCAAGAAAAAAGACCGGATGGCCACAATTCTAGTTGGAAAATTTCAAGAGATTAAAAAATAGAGATAAGAAAACTAAAGTAGTTCTTTTATTTACGTAGCTCAGATTCTTTGCATTGGCTATTGACTCCAAAAGCTAGATAGGAGCTAGTGACATAAACATTCTCGCCATCTCTCTAGCATAGTGTTTTTCTACCACAATAATGTACAGCAGCTTCATTAAATATATTTATACCCATGTTTATATTCATATTGGACAATATTCATATCGGGCTAGACCATGATGTGCACATGGCCTTATACTAGGTCCCAAACTAAGAGCTGGCATGAAAAGACGAGATGGATGGACTACTTCTGCTCGAAGGAAAGGATCGACGATGATCCAAAACTAAACATGAAGAGATGAGATAGATAGAATTCAACTACTTTATGACGACAAGATTGTAACTAGTCTATCAAGTACAATATGCAATGCATGCATATATGTATATGATGATATGGAATATATGTGTGTGTGTGATGATATGCAATGTTGATAGCTTGTTTGTGATAATATGCAAGGTTTCATACATTATAGGCATCGTTTCATTTGTATGAGGCGGTACATTCCCACTCGTCAAAGCCACGACCAAAGTGGGACAACATGAAAGTAGTGACCAACTTGTAACAACCCACTCAATAGTCACCATTGACCTATTATCCATTAGTGATGTGTATCAACACTGATGGATCAACCAAACCAGTTGTGCTTGTGTAGTCATCACTAACGGGTCACCGACCAGTTAGCGGTGATGGTTGTTGGTTGCCAGGTGATAACTTGGTTTTCGGTTGGTTACATTAGAATTGGATATGTGCAACTGTGGTTTTTGGAATGTGCAACCTCTAGAGATAAAAAAATTCCAACATTTTGGTGATAAAAAATAATGCAATTTTGTAAGAAAATTTCACATCGACCATTCGTACAAACACAACATAGTAGTTAAAATATGAAAAAAAAAATATTGCCCAATTGTATACAATGGAGTTGCATGACCTTATGTCTGACACAGACCACAAAAAGCTCATCAACCAAAGAAGCTTATCACTCAATCAACAAACCATCTTGAGAAATGTTTGTAGTGTTGTATATGTGTCCACTGGGAAAGGAGAAAATTAAAAAATAGTTTAAAACACCAAAACCAATTATGCCAAAAAATAAAATTTCCAAAATTGTTGTATCCAGGCCAAGTACTACAAAATAAAATCATATGTACATAGAATTTTTTTACAAGAATTGCATGGAAATATACTTGAAAGTTAGTATTATCATTGTATCTGTTGCAAATTTCGGAGTTATCAATGGAAATATTTAAATATAATAAAGCATAAAATGGATGATAGTAGATATGTAAATGGAAAGACAAAACATAAAAACGACTACCACTCTTGATCTAGGCCCACTCAGGAACACACAAGCCCATTCCCTAGAAAACCACTAGCCCTCCTGCTGCAAAAATGCATATGAATAGAAAAAAAAGAAAATATGTTTACATTAGAACCAACACTCTATAAAAAGAGAAATATGATAACACATGCATTAGCATAAAATGATATAGAATCATTATTTTTGGTAAATTTAAAATGATAAACTTGCTCATTTTTCATAACCAAAATGTACACAAGACAAAAATGTGCAACTATAGTATTTTGATTGTGCAACCGCCATCCTAAAAATATGCAACTGCCGAGAAAATAAAATAGAAAAAGAGCTGAAGAAAAAGAAATCTTAATCTAAAAAATGGCTAACTAAACCTAAGTGCACATTACTAGCACTAGAGTTGCATTTTTTTTTTCAGTTGTAGTCTTTGAAATGTGGAACTGATAGAAACATGAAAATTAAAATAACATAAAAGTTAAAATACAAAAATATGCAATCTTATTTATAGGAATGTGCAAACTACCTCAGTTGCACATGGCCATCACTAGACTTGCACATGAATTATCTGTATAGTTGTAGTCTTATTAAGGTGCAACAAAAACGTAAAAGATTATTTTGTGCAATTTAATTTTGGAAATGAGAAAATAGCTCTCGTTCCATATTGTTACCGCTAGAGTTGCATATATACTGTTTGTGCAACTGTTGTATTCAAAATGTGCATATGAGATGCAACAATTAAATAAAAAGAAAGAGCATGAAAGAAAAATGTAATAAACAATTTGTGCGCTCTTATTTTAAATTTTTGTAAAAATAGCCTGAGTTGTACATCCCAACCATGACCTTAACAATGTGGAAATCACACGAGAAAATGAAAGTAACAAGTGAGAGGAAGAATAAGAAAATTAAAATAAATTTTACGAAATCACAATCTTATAAATGACAACGTAGCCCAGTTTCACATTTCTAATACTAGGGTTGTACACAAATAATTGGTGCAACCATTGTCTTCGGAATGTGCTACCGACAAAAAAAGTAAAACTAAAAGAGCATAAGAGTACAAAAACTGCAAAGTCATTTACTGGTTTGTGAAAATTAATCCAATTATATGCCCTATCATTACATTTGCACACATGTAATTTTGCAAATGTAGTCCAAAAGTGTGCAACTCATGCTGAAAAATAATAATGAGAGAGCATAAAATCTTTTATGCATTTTAGAAACAGTAAAATAGCCCGTGTGGCACATTCTTGTTAATAGAGTTGCCCATATATTGTTTGTGCAACTAAGACACAAAAATAAAATAAAAAGCATGATAAAAAATACAACAAAAAATTGTGTAATTTAAATTTATGGATGAGAAACAATTCCAGTTGTACATTGCTATCAATAGAACTGCACATATATTCTTTGTGCAACTATGGCCTTAAATTGTGCAACTCACATAGAAAAACTAGCAGCGGTGCAAAAATGTATTTTGTACAACCTTTATATGAAAATGAAAAAACAAACTTAGTTGCATAGCCATGTCACCAGATTTGCACATATATTATTTGTGCATTTATGGTCCTTAAGTTGTGGAACATGTGAGCAAAAAATAAAAATTTGAAAATCACATAAACTTTTTTTTGCAATCTTGTCTATGGTAATATGAAAAAATAGTTGCACATCCCTATCAGTAGACTTGCATACATATTAGTTGTCCGATTGTGGTTTTAAGAATGTGTGACTCACTTGGTATTGTAAAACTATTGTATTCTAAATGTGCAATTGACATGAGAAAAAAAGAAGCAACAAAAAACACAAAAGGCTTTTGTGCAATCTTAATTTTATGAATATGCAAATTACTATTGTTGCACATTCATATTACAAGAGTTGCATATATAGAATTTGTGCAATTGTGGTATTCGAAAATGCAATTGCCACGGAAAAAATATTAAAAAGAGAAATAAGGAAGGATTGCAAAAAAAAAATCCCACACACACACTCTCTCCCTCTCACCCCCCATGTGTGTTGGGGATAAAAACAAATCAAGAAGAAATGAAAACGTCAACAAACAAATGCATAATCTGTCCCATAGCCTAACGGTGTAAAAAGCCCAATACTGTAAAAAAACACGCGCAAAAACTTGGACGTGACCAAGCAACTATATGTCCCCAAAAAAGGAAACCATAGAGAAACGGCCCACACGTGGTATTACAACATGGTTCTCAATGTCCAAACCAATGAGAACACATATAAATCTAGTTTCACAAAGAAAAAAAATGCTGATAGCAACTACGTGTGAGCGCAAAAAAAGAGAGAGAAAGCACACGTGAGAGATGGCACACACTAACAAAATTACGACACCCAATCCGACGCCCCTTGGTGTTAGCAATTCCCCTTTTTAGACCCAATCTACGCTTTAAGAGACTACAACTTTGTTAGTTTCACGGAGAAAGAACATTTCTGAATGAAAGAAATACATAATAAAGTATAAAAAGAAGGAAACAATGTTGGAAAAGACAAAACAAAAAAATAGAAACAAAAACAAAGAGAAAGTATCAGTGCCCAGGTTAAAAGTAAAACTAATGCCGGTATGCATGCCCGGTAGAATATGCTCAATAATATTATCAGTTAGTTGGAGAGTGCAGATGTATAAGTGGCCATGTTTGTGAGAGCCGAGTTAATAATCGTGGTCTTTTCCATATTGATAACCAGGCTGCAAAACTTGACAAACTGTGTCCAGTGATGTCTATGACTATGAGGGACATGAACTCATTGATGCCCGAGTTGTTCCAGAAGAATATTGCACAAAGTACCCTAAAGATTGATGCAAGTTCTGTTGTCTTATGCAGGAAGGTATTCATTGGGATTAGGGAACAAATGGTTAAGTTAATTTTACGTATTCTGGTAGCTCTTTGATAATTATTACAATTATTGTATATTCTACAGTTTTGTTCTTGATGGGACGGGAGCTGCTATTATTGGTGTATCGAATGATAGGAAATATTTCTTCCATGTCTGGCTGAGGGATGTGCAAACAAATCATTCCATCTTGGCAAGCTAAATTTAGGTGACAGTGAAGAAGATATACTGTTGGCACAAAGAGCCTTATAGTGGATCACCTTGATGCACACCTCAGGTGCAGAGGAACAGATAGCTAGGGCCTCCATTGAGTAGGATTGAGGAGGACCCTGAACTATACGTATTGGAATCATATACAAGTTCCTTTTTAAAAAGGAGAATCATATAGTAAATACAACTATACGTTGGACACGGAAGATACACTTTATTGTGGCTGCAGTAGCAACAGTGCACCATTTTGTATGCTGGCATACCTATAGAAAGGGAAGAATCATAAATTAAACCGTGAGCTTGATAATTCCCTATCTTTTTCAAGCAATCTAGAGAATTACGAAAGTTCGTGCACAAATTTGTTATGGGATTCTTACGTAAGTCGAAAAGTCATGATTTTCTACTTTGTATTCAGAAATGGCATGTTACACGTACACTCTCCGTCTTTCCTAGCTTTCTGTTAGCAAATTCAAAATAATTTGAAATCTGGTTCAGTGTTAACACCGGGATTCCACATTGAGAGCGTGCTGAAGGAGCTAAATACCACACAGGTTCGTAAGTCAAGCTCCATGTGTATGGAGCTAGAATAGCTTCCTACCTTTGTTATCTTTGACACGACGTCCTTTTTGGGTTGTAATCATCAGAAAGTATTTGTATGCGGTAGTTTGTATTTGTAGAATTGGCATGTGATTTTTTCACAAAGAATTCATTTGTAGTATTTAGTAGAAAATTATCCTTGACACAGATCTCTTGGAAAGATTGTTGTGTTTATCCTATATATTATTATGTAATCATGCTTTGCTTGGTTCAAATTCACGCGGTATTGGATCATATGCAATTCAAGATGACATAACACCGCAGTCCTACATTTTTGTTCTTCCTATATTTTCCGAAATTATGCGAATCAAACAAGATACAAGTATATAACATATCTGTGTATATATTTGATATACATCGAATCATCGGTCTACTCTTGTTGTTACGGCAAAATATATATACATTCAGTTATTAACAAGCAGCAGAAGATGAGAACAGCAATAATTAATGATATTAAGCAGTAAAAGAACTGAAACAATACTATAGATAGGAAGCCCACATATATATCATCGATAAATCATGTATATAGATGAGTGCGTTGCTTATGCGTTTGTGTGTATGAGTTGCACTAGCGGTACCGTGCGAGTGATCAGTTCCTGGGACGAGGCCCTAGCCTGAGCTCCAAGTCCAGCTTCCTCTCCGGCAGCTCACCGTCCTGCCACCACTCTGACGGCCCTTCCAGCGCGCGCGACCGGTCGCCACCGCCACTCCCATGGCACCGAAGGCTCAGTTGCAGGTCACGATCATCAGTGCCGTCGTCCGCACCGAACAGGCTCAGCTCCCTCGGGATAGGGCTACCAGGGCTCACGGTCACGGCCTCCGCTTTCACTCCGGCGCCGGTGTGCCGGGCGTAGTACAACATGGAGAAGCCGCCGCCGCTGCTCACCAGCGGCGCTGGGGGATACGCCAAGTTGCACTCTGTCGTGAGGCGGACGGGCTTGGCGCGGTCGCGGCGGTGGACGTTCATGTGCCCGCCCAAGGCCTGAGCCGTGGTAAACCCGCGCTTGCAGAACACGCACCCATAGTACGGCCGGGCGCTAGGGGGCGACACGGCTGCCGCGTCGACGTCGCCGTGCCGAGCTGCAGCCACCGCTGGACTGCGCGATCTCACGGCCGCCTCCTCCTCGCTCGACGCCGCTTTGCTGTTGCCACTCTCCATGTTGCAAGCCAGCTACGACGATCTACCGAATCTGCGATGACAAATCCAATCGATTGAAGGGTTTGACGATCGAAGATCTTCGAGGTTGTGTGCAAGACCGGGCCGGGCTATATGAGAGCTTGGGAGGACAGCGACAGAGAGACTGGGATTGGCGGGCAGCATTACTACTATTGTTTTTGACAGCAGCTTTGGGAATAAAAAAGATTGTGCCACGGCCGGCCGGCAGCTAAACCTCGCTATTCGTCGATGACTCTGCCCTAGCTGTACGTATGCTGTGCAACACGGATGGATCTGTGGAGCTGCTTCAGACCGAAGTATCCTCTGCAAAATATAACTATAATAATAGTACGTACGTACATCATCACTGATGTGTCCTTTGAAATTTTAGTTTGGACTGTTTGCATATTTTTTTTTTTTAAAACGGAGGCAAAAGAATTGCCTCATCGATTAATTAAGAAGAAGAGAATTGCCCAGTTAATTGCCCAAGCTGCATTACTATTGTTGGTGAGTGTGGTGAGTGTGCCAGGCCAGGCTGCACCTTGTGATTTTGACCAAGTATGCAGGCCTGGCGGGTGCCCCTCCCTGCTAGCATCTCTAGGCTCTCACAAAACTACTAATTACAGTCGAAATTCCTTGACTTGATGATATTTCAAATTTTACGAATTTGAGCCATGGACTACTAAAGATCCTTTTTTTATGGACCCCAATAGCCAGCCAACGTTCATTGTGAGGGATGGCATTTGCGAACATTTTTGCTAGCAGTTTCTTTAGAGACGCATGACAATTTCTTCAGAGACACATGGTAGTTTCTCGAAAGAACAAATTTTTGCAGCAAAAACGGGCAGAATTGAATCTGCTACCACCTAAAAATGCCATCAAAAAAATGTTCGCTTGCCACCCCCTCCCGGGGAATGTTTGCCAGTTAGTACTTCCGTTTTTTATAGCATGGGAGAGTATTTGTAAAACTCATCCTACTATATGAGATTTCTCTCTGGTAGGGTCAAAGAACATTGTACTAGTTTGGTGTATATATATGGATCTCTCTATTTACACACTCAGCTGGGTGCAGCTGCTATAGTGCCTCTCGTGTTAAGTTGTTGTCATACCATTGAATCAGCCTTGCCTAGGATCGATGGAACTAATTAAACTATCACACATAAACCCTTGGTTAACTCTCCAGCTAGAATAATCTTTAATTGTTAAGCATGTAGGGGAAGATGGATACAAGGTTAATACAGCTTGCCTTCGTAGTAAATTCGCATGCCATGGTTCTTCTTTTTTATATATATATATATATATATATATATATATATATATATATATATATATATATATATATATATATATATATATATATATATATATGTTTCTTGAATAAAAGTCCATGGGCTCCACTCACGTCTCGAGGAGCTTGTGAGTTTCTTTTTTGCCCCCATTGTTCTTTATGGACGACGTTTTGGTTCTTTGTATTGTCCATCGGCATGGCTCCAAAAGCATCGTCCGCGACAACCTTGTCTTCTTGAACAACCCCTTCTTTCAAGTCTTTGTGAGTAAAGTCGTTGGCTTGAAGCCATACCGGTGTGACTGTCTGGCTAGAGTGGGGTGGTTCCCCCGCTAATATGCTTGTCGTAATTGCCAATCTTCATCGTATGAGATGGTTTACTATTGCGGATCCAACAAAATTTCATTGTCCACATGTCTTTGCAAGTACTTCTGTGGCTGAATTGCTCGATGTTATGCATTGCTAACTAGAGCTATGGTGGCACAAGGATGACATGATCGGTTGTGTCTTCAACAAGAATTTGGAGGCATATGGTCTTGGTTATAGTATCTCCTTTACTTAGGGTTATTTTTTACGTCCATAAGTTTAGCTACCCATTATCTGGTTGTGTCCTCTGTTCTCTTGATCTCATATAAACCAGATTTGATTTCAAAAAAGTAGTAAGATTTTTTTGTGGAGATACACCATGCTGTATAATAAGTCGAGAACAAAGTTTACATATTTTCAGAGGAAATGAATGACTTCACCAGGAGTTGTGTGTTTTGTTATGTTTCATATGAAAGATTGCTTCTCCAACTTCCTTTTCATTGAAAATTGTAGTAAGAATACCATTCTCTGTGGGACACATAAGCGGTGTATCATCGATTTCAGATTCATCTTGAAAAAAGTTATTGTCTTCAAGTGGCACAAAAAGGTTTTGTAATGTTAGTTAATGTATTTTTTAAACCCCAACTCGTCTCTAGGTTACGATGTCTGCTATTGGCGATCATGTGAATTTATATCGTGTTGTTATCACCCTCACACAAATGTCTGACCTTGAACCGTTGTTGCCAATCAATTTCCTTCTCTCCCATGAGTTTGGATACTGATCCACTCCACTCTCTTTTAAGGGAATTTTATTATCATCTAATCCAGATGTTTGTGATTTCTTATCAAGATCATCAATAATATCAAGCAAGCTTTTCTTCCCCTTTTTTATTTATCTTACTACTCCCTTCATAAAGAAATATAAGAGGGTTTAGATCACTAAAGTAGTGATCTAAATGCCCTTATATTTCTTTATGGAGGGAGTAGTATTTTTCTCCTACCCCTACAACAATTTATGAAGTTTATGAATTTTATTTTGCCATCTTTGCATGGTTATGGAACCCGTTGCCCATCTCTCCAAAGCTTGGACATCATATCAACAAAGTCGTCAGTTGCAACCATCTCACTCAAGTTTGAACAAAAAGTTTGATTGTCGTGGTGAAACACGGTGCCCGAATTCAATACTAGAGTGATCTCATTGAAGCAATCTGGAGCATCGATGACAAGTAAACCCCTATAAACATAAAAAGGATAAGATATGATCCAAGAAGAACCAAGATACAAGCGCTACTAACAAGCAAGAGTCATGGGAGGGGATATGATGGCAGTCAACTTGTTAACATCTCGCACGATTCTACCAAACTCTTAGTTACACCCAAGCTTAAGAGTTTTGTACTCTAGAAAAGCTCCACCACAAGATACTTGCCGGACATGTATGTTCTAAAACACTCCTGCAATATATTTACATATTTTCAGAAATACGGAAATGAACACACACATAAACAAGATATTATATATTACCTAGCCAAAAGTATTACTAACGGGAAGCATGTTTTTTTCACTTTGCTTACATTTGGGTTGAAATTGAATGTAACAAAAATATTTCTTCAACACTTCAAACTCAATTCAAAAAGGCTAACACAATATCCACGAGAAAATATAGATCTAACTATCATACAAAATTATATTTGTAATTTTAAATTAGAACTAATAACAACTAATATTGATATCTTAACATTTACCAGCATACGTGCATCGTTAGTTATAGTTAGGCTAGTTATACTTCAAAATCTCAGCAAATATTTATGAATATAAGACATGTAAATGTGGGATAGAATGAGTTCTGGAAAATATGCACAAGTTCAGTAAACTATTGAGAAGCGAAGTCGTGGAATTAACCAAAGTGCATAAGAGAAAAGACATGTACAGTCTAACCCAAACAACTGAATTTTTAGAGCCTACCGTCTTTGGTCCTGTCCAGCTCCCTACTTTGTCTATTATGGCTCGCTCTAAATATGTGTGCACCAAGAACAAATTAGCGGACATCTTGACTAAGTCTCTCACTAGGGTGCAATATCTCGATGTGATAGAAAGGGCTAGATTTAGTGGAGTGAAGATGATTGCACAACAAGCTTAATAAGCCTATTGTTGTAGTTAGTGTTTTGATTTTAGTATCTTAAAACCTTACATTTGGATTTAGAGTCATAGTTAGTCGTCAGTTTGGACGTCATTTAGATGTCAAGAACTTAGAGTTTATCTCAGAGCCCAAGTTAAATTCATTTTTGTAAGCCGAGCTTCTTTGGGCTAAATAATGCTAAGTGATCGATATGAGGGGTATGAATTTAATTATGGATGGTCGATTTGTGGTCTTGAAGGAATGTGTTGCACAGAGCAACCTAAGATGGCTGCAAATGCTATTGTCTGGTCGTATTGATCGGGACTAGTGAAGTTCCTTTTTCAAAATGGAAGGTTATACTCTCGGCCTCTACATCCTAGGATTAACATGGCCTTCATTTTGTTAAATAAGGGCAAGACCACGAGGCCAAAACAGCTTATAAACATAGTACATGATATGATATGCAAATGTCAACCCATTATAGGATGCGTCAAAGAAAAACTACGACTAAGTCGTTACGTTCCTCAAGAAAACACCTTCAAGAATGGAGTACACAATCGCATCAACATTTTCGAGTCCAGCACGAAAGGCTATGGCAAGGATTTTCACTTTGGGTGCAAGGTCCAACCAATCAAGGTCGGAGCATCAACATGAAGACAACACCTTTAGCAAGGAGGCGATGCATGTTTATTGTTGCTGGGTCCAAGACCGGAAGGGTGGATCATAGGTTTGACCCTGGATATGGAGTGGCATTCCGGTCACCGTCTTGATGGTAGATCTTTCAACAGTTGCTCCACTGATTACTCTGGGTGCAATGAGCAAATCATGTCTCATGGATGCTCCTTTAAGTATTAACTGAGGAGTACCACATATCGATCCTGGAGAGATTGTTGACAGACTAGGAGCACCGCAATGGCGTCAGCGGTGTATTGAATGACTGGAAAGTCTTCCTTCGGGATGAGGGGATGAGCAAATGGAGTACCCATCTTGACAGGCTAATTTTACATGAGATTGAAGAAGATTTGCCGCTAACACAAAGACAAGTGGTGATATTGGAACACCTTGACGCACAACTCAACTATGGAGAAAGGGATAGCGAAGAGGCTCACTAAGGAGGATTGAGGTTGGAAATGGAGGTGTCATAAACTAAACTTAATACCTATGATCTATCACATGACGCAATTTCATAAGTTGAAAAGGTATGTTTTTTCTCCTTCTAGTTCCTTGAGAAGTAACTTGTTACACTCTCCATCTTTCCTACTTCCATTAGCAAATTAAAATGAGTTGGAACTAGTGCTCCCCATTAAGAACATGCAGAAGGAACTAAACACCACAGGTTCGTAGGTCAAGCTCCATGCATGGAGCTTGAATAGCTTCTTACCTTTGTCATCTTTGATTCAAAGTCCTTTTTAGGTTGTAATTATCAGGTCCATGTGTTTGTTCACATAGAGTTCATTTGCAGTACTATTAGCTAGGCAAATTTCTTTGTCACTGCATTATTTATCCTATTATGTGATATCATAGGCTGTTTAGTGCAAGTCACGTGCTATTGGATCATGATTCAAGAAGACATCACATAACATTGCAATCCTACACTTTTGTTCTTCCTATATATGTTCTTCAAATTATGCGAATCAAAACAAGAGCCAAGCATATATAGCTCTCCATGTACATTCAATACATCAAAGCATCTGCTCTTGTGTTGTTATGGCGAAATATAAATACATTTAGTCATATAAACAAGCAGCAGAAGATGAGAATAGCAATAATGGTATATTTAAGCAACAAAAGAACTGAAGTAACACTAGCTAGGAAGCTCATGCATGTATATAGATGAGTGCGTTCCTGTGTCTGAGTTGCACCAGGGTACCGTGCGAGTGATCAGTGCCTCGGACGAGGCCCGGGCCCGAGCCTGAGCTCCAGGTCCAGCTTCCTCTCCGGCAGCTCGCCGTCCTGCCGCCGCTCCGACCCGTCGCCGCCGCTGCTTCCATGGCACCGAAGGCCCAGTTCCAAGCAGTCGTCACGGTCGTCGTGACAGTCGTCGTCCGCACCGAACAGGCTCAGCTCCCTCGGGATCGGGCTACCAGGGCTCACGGCCTCGGCGTCCACTCCGGCTCCGGTGTGCCGGCCGTAGTACAACATGGCGAAGTCGCCGCTGCTCATCAGGGACGTGGCCGGCGGCACTGGGGGGTACGCCAAGTTGCACTCTGTGCTCCGGGAAGCGGACGTCGTGAGGCGGGCGGGCTTGGCGCGGTCCCGGCGGTGGATGTTCATGTGCCCGCCCAGCGCCTGCGCCGTGGTGAACCCGCGCTTGCAGAACACGCACTCGTAGTACGGCCGGGCGGCCGCCACCGCCGTCGTCCCGCCGGGCGATCTCACGGCCTCGTCGCTCGACGCCGCCGTGCTGCCGCTCTCCATGTTGCCGCAACCTAGCTAGCTGCGATGATAAATCGATATGAATGAGGATCTGTGGGGATTAAGCGAAGGTTTGACGAAGTGCGTGTGTGAGGGGAGGCCGGGGCCTAATATACTGTATTTGCAGAGCTGGGGGGACAGGGACAGCGACTGAGATTGGCAGGCAGAATTGCTGTTGTCATCGCCAGCAGCTGTGTGAATAAAAGATTGTGCACGGCCGGCCGGCACTGGTGCCTAGCAGCTGCCCTCGCTATCCGTCATGACTCTGCCCTAGCTGTAGATATGGTGTGCAATACGGATGGGTATGTAGAAAAGCTGGCCTTCGGCCTTTTCTCGAAAAAAATATACTTACTCGGTCCCAAAATAAAAATAAGTGTCTCAACTTAATACAACTTTATACTAACTTATTTTGGAACGGTGGGTATCCTCTTGTGCAAAATACTTTCTCCGTCCGGAAATACTTGTCGGAGGAATGGATGTATCTAGACGTATTTAGTTCTAGATACATCCATCTTTATGCATTTCTGTGACAAGTATTTTCGGATGGAGGAAGTATAATACTAATACAGGCGTCATCACCACACTGGTCGATTCTTACTCCAGTTATGTTGCTTGCTCTGTTTACACTGATCATCCTCGCTCCAGTTATGTTTTAGCGCTTCTGGCGTTGCTGTCATAGTAGTACCATTGAGCCGGCCCTGCATGCGTAGGATCGATGAAATTAATTGCACTATCACACATAAACCCTTGCTTAATTTCCGAAGTAAAATAACCATTCCTTGTTAGGCGTGTATGGGAGGATGGGCACAGGGCTCAGACAGGTCGCGTCCCAAGTCCAGCGTGCCAATAAATTTACCTGCGACGTTTCTTATTTGAGTGATATTTTTCGGTCTTATTTTGTCTCCCTGCGTTTGGACCCTGGGTTAATCGCCTGCAAGTGGTAAATATTTTATCAACAGGTGACTGGAAAGTCGAGTCGACCTCAGGGTTCTTCGATCGCGATGCATGCACCTGTGAACCAGGAACGTCCTTGTCCCTGTCCTTGTAGATTGAGCTCTTCTCTACTTTTTTACTTACATCGGTAATTTGCACGATGCAGTGTGCTAAAATGTCATGCATGACTGAAATCTTACGATATGCATGACGCCGAAAAGAAAAGGAAAATCAACTAGCCGCTCACTCACTCACTCGCTCCTTAACTCGTGAATCAAGATGATAATAATACAGCTGTGGACAAGAATATACTCTGTCGCTGTCAGCACATTCTATGCCCAATTATCAGCAGCCTGTTCTAGGTCCGTGCTCCAGTTCAGATGAGCCGAAAAGGGAACTAGCTGCTCACAGCTCAGTGCATTAGTAGCATCCACATTCCGGCCGGGAACTTACCAAATGTCAACCGCATGCTCGTCCGATGCCCATGCCAACATAATGTGTCCGGCGGTGCGGCCCATCCGCCCATGCCTGGCGCTAGCTACGTAACATACCCACAGACGAGCCACAGTTCATTGTAACCAACTGAAGACCATTTCAATATGCTGCCGACCAATGACCCGGTGGCGCCAGCCAGAGAGATGAATCCAGCGTGCAGGACATCGCTCCGCCTCCGGCCGGTGGTGGCTCTGCGAGGAGTGGAAGGAACCAGAGACGGCCTGGGTGAAGCCTGGAAAACCCTCTGAATCTCAACATTCGCAACGGCCACACCCCAACCCCAAGGGTGCACTACACCCACGATTATAACCATATGTTTTAGGTGCTTGCAAAATTTGATGGCCAAATAACGTCCGATGAGCTTCATGCAAACAAAACAAAAATTAGCTCGACGGTGCACAATAGTTTGAGCATCAGTTTTATTACTTTCTGTATCGAGCTCCTCTGATGTCATTTGACAACTAAATTTTGCAAGCAGCTACAATATTTTGTCATAATCAAAGCCACACAGTTTTGATTTTCTATTTGGTTTTCTATTTATTCAATGTTCATCATGGTGCAATGCACCCATGTGTGTGTGGAAAAACCACACTCTACCACCAAGTTCTCAGGGTCATACACCTGGGTGTTGTGGGACAATGCCCCAACCTCCCTATGGCAACAAAAAAGAAGCAACTCAGGGTTTGCAATGCTCTCCTAAACCGGCTTTAGCTTAAGATCTTCAACTTCAAATTTCACAATGTCTTATCGAATCAAAATTTGAGTCATCGCACTATGGGGGAAATCCAGGAGATTGGGCTGAGGAAAACTCAAATACTATCTCCCCAAGACTTTCTCCGAGTGAGGAATATTGTTAAACTCTACCTACAATGCTCAATTCATCGGAGCCACGGCCACACATGTCCACTCTTTGGCTCTTTAGTGTGGACCTTCAACCGACTTGGATACAAAGTTGGCCTCACTAACCAATGTGTGAGTTTTTATAGGTGAACCTAGAAAATGTGGCACATCTTCTCAAATGTCATTCTCTAGCGAATATGGAATACCACACTAGTCATCAACCCGACTGGGCTTATAGGTCGACTGCTCTGCTGCAAACTAGTGCATATCCCTTTCTTCTTCTCCAAGGCCAGACAAAGGTGTGAGGTAGTTGTTTCTCCTCCTCACTTGGTAGATCTAGAAGGAAATAAACGCGAGAATTCTTTAGATCAAAGCTTCAATGTAAATACATTACCATAAGGTCAATCATTGCACATAAATTTCAAGATGGCTAGGGAGCCCGCCAAGACCCTAAAGGAAAGAAGATGTAAAATCCTATTGCTGTAACAGGACATTGATAAGGTTTTGGACACTTTCATGTAACAATTTTTGCTTGAATTGCTGAAAAAACCTGTTTTGGGTCTAACTAGTGAACTTGGATTTGCCACGCTTCCCAGGGCGACATCTACCAAGATCCTCTTAAATGGCATTCCTGGTCCTAGCTTCTCTCATGGTTGTGGTATAAGATAGGGATGCCCCATGTTGTCTACCACTGTTATGGATGGGATTTGTAAATTATTTGACGAGGCCGAAGATTGCAAAGTTCTGGAGTCCATTAGCAATAGGCATTCCATCCCTTAGCATATGTCCATTTATGTGATGATGTCATGCTCTTTACCAAGGCTAATCGTGAGGATGTTGTTGCTACTAAGTTACTGGTGGATATGTTTGTTTGTTCGTCTAGTCTTAGATGCAACATCAGCAAGGAGCTTATTATCTTAATTTTTTGCCAGGAAGATCAAATGGATATATCTGATAATATCCTTGATTGTTATGTGGTTAATCTGTCATTTAGCTATCTTGGGTTGCCTCTGATTCTCAAGAAACTCCAGAAAGAAGACTTTCAGTGTTTGATCGACAAGCCGTGGGAAGTTTGGGACCTTGGCACATTAGATTCCTTCATTAGAGTGGTCATTTGATACTTGCCTAAGTAGTGCTTTCAGTTGCCCCTATCTTCCACATGATGCCCCTCGGTCATGGATGTTTGAACCGATTAATAAAATATGTAGAGCCTTTTCTTGAAGAGGTACTAATGTAATTTATGGCGGACATTGTTTGGTTAGCTAGAAACAAATATGTCGTCATAACTTCAGCAGGGGTTTAGGTGTGTTGTATCTTGATATTACGAACTCTACTCTCCAGTTAAAATGGGTTTTAATGATGAGATCAGTGGATAATCACATGTTGCTATATTCCTTATATAAGTGAGACAACTTTTCAAAGCGGTTTCATGGGTTCAGCTTGGTAATGCATCAAGGTGTTTTTTCTGGACTGATAGGTGGATTCAAGGCACGACTATTAAAGACCTTATGCCATACATTTTCCAGGTCATTGATGACCCACACATATAGAGGATCAATCGTAGTCCTTTCGATAAGTAAGAGTGTCAAGCCCAATGAGGAGCAGAAGGAATTGACAAGCGGTTTTCAGCAAGGTTTCACTACAAGTGTTGTAAGACAGCTTTGATAGATAGTTTGATAGCAAGATAAAATTGTTTCAAGGTAGCTAGTAACAATAGTAACAAGGTGAAGCAAGTGGCCCAATCCTTCATTGTGCTAAGGACAAGCTAGTGATACCTTTTTATAGCGACTAAAACGCTCTTGAGGACACACATGAATATCGCCAAGTTACTTTCACCATGATTCATTGAGTTAAGGTTCATTGCCTTGATAAGTGTTACGTGGGTGGACCGGAGCTAAGGTATTGTCCTTACTTGGACAAATACCTACTTATGATTATACTCTCCATGTAAGCATCCACAGCTACAAGAGAAGTAGTTAAGATAAATCTAACCATGGCATTGGATCTCAAATAACATCTTACAGAATGATTCAGGGTTTGGGTTTCTATCACTCCCGCAACCCATCATCTATAAACTAATTCCGCAATGCCTTCCCCTAGTCCCAAAGATGGTGCCATGTAGTCGACATTCACATAACACCACTATAGGAAGAAAAACACAACATAATACCAAAACATTGAATGGGCATCAACTTCACATGATTACTAGTAACAAGGCTTCTCACATGTCCTAAAAACTAATGGAACCACTCAAAACTCATCATATTGATCATGATCAGTGGGTATAAATATATGTTAACAATCTGTACATAACAATCTTCGACCAATTAAACCAACTAGCATCAATTATAAGATGTAATCAACACTACAAGAACTCTCACGTATCAATCTGAGATTTGATACAAATATTTAGCACAAGATATGAACTAGGATTTGGAGATGAGATGGTGACGGTGAAGATGATGATCCCCACGATGAACGAAGTGTTGGTTATGATGAAGGCTTTGGTTTCCCCCTCCCAGAGGGAAGTTTCCCGTCTGAATCGGTCTGCTAGAGAGCAAAAGTGCTCCGTCTCACAGACGGCAAGGAAAAAAGTGACGAGAATTTTCCATGGTTTTTCTAGAGCAAATGTGATTTTATAGCTAAAAGACATCGGGAGGCAAGCCTCCGGTCCCCCACACGGGCAGGTGGCGCGGACTAGGGATGGCCACGCCACCTGGCCGTGTGATGGCCTGGTGGGTCCCCCTGGTATTTCTTTGCTCCATAGTTCATTATACATTTCAAAATAATACTCCAAAAATCCACGCTTATTTTGAGCTCCAGAGAATCGCTTTCTCTTCTATTCTCCTTTTAGGTCTAGAATTACAACTGCCGGTGACCCCCTCTCTTTTTATATCTTGCATTTTAAAAGAGAAAAGGCATTAGAATTTCACAACAATGTGAAATATATCACTAAAATAGGATAAATTATAGTAATAAATAATGACGCAAAATGGACGTATGAATCTTTTTGCCGGTTCCAGAACGAGTGAACGGTGGTTGAAGCCATGAACAAGGGGACATGGATCAAGGATTTAAAAGGGTCATATTAGCATTTGTATATTCCATGGGATGTGATTTTAGAAGTACACTTGGTGAAAGGCTAGGAGGACAAATGGACTTGGACGTGGGACTCCAAGGGTGTTTTCTCCACAAGATTGGTTTACGCTGCTCACTTTAGCGCTTCTACCATTTGCAACATGGCTGGCGTGATTTGGAGGTCTTGTGCGCCATTGCAAGATTTTCCTCTGCTTAGTCGTAAAGGGGCATGTTTAGATGAAAGATTGCCTTACCAGACTAGGTCTTCCTTGCAATAATAGTTGTTATTTTTGCAATGCTACTAGGAGACTGTCCAGTGTCCACCATTCATTGTTCAGGTGTCGTTCCATTCAATAGTGTGGGATTCACTACTTCAGTGCGTTGTACTGTAAGAGGTCATTCCTCACACAGTTCACTCCTTGCGAGATTGGTGGCAAGATGCGAGGGCTAGAATTTAGGAAACCAAAAGGAACACCATGAACTTCTTAGTGCCGCTTATGACCCAGAGCATATGTAGGGAAAGAAATGGAAATGTCTTCGACAATTCTCACACACCACTACTTAGTTCGTGGATCAAGTTCTAACGCCAAGTAATGGGCAGAAATGAGTCATTGTCGTTTCGTGTTTTCCATAGCTGCTCCTCAAAGTTCGGGTCGGTTCTTTACTATTATTGTACAACTACGACCCTAAAGTCCTTCATTTTAGAAGACCTATTTAAATCCTCTCCCATTGGGAGTTGAACCCAGAATATGGGGTGCTACTAAGTTTGCTACAACCACTAGCCTACAGGCCCATTCACCAAAGTTCGGCTCATTGTTGCAAGTCTTGTTTCTTTTTACTTGCTTGTTTGCTTCGGCGTCATTGTCAATGTAAGCTCGAACTTATAGGTCGCCTCGTCAGTTGTACCTTCTCAATATTAATAAAATACGTGCAGTCCTCCTGCATGGTTTGAAAAAATACATTATTATAGCTATAAGACAAAGGAGTACTAATTTCCACAGAGAAATTATTATGTACTTCAGATTCCATAGCATGGGCAATGCAGAGAGGACATGTTTCTCATGCACTTAGCGGAGCTCTTCTAACAAGAAAGGCTAACATGATGTCATAAGCAGACTCAGGTGAATGAAGAGTAGTAATGGTTTTCAATTTAAGTATAATTTCATCAAAAATTCAGTAATTATTAATTTTGGACTATACTAAATTAATTTCCTTTTGGCCAAAATATTTCAGCAATTTTGGAAGTACACACAAATTTAAATTAGTTTTTGAATTTACAAAATATTTGGTCAATTGGAAATTTCGGTCTTTCAGCTGAAACGAAAACTGAAATCACTATGGCTGAAACATTGCTAAAACTAAAATGCAAAACCACTAGTATTCATATGTAACATAAATCTCGATGCCATGCTGTAGTTGCAAGTCCTCATGTGATTGGTGTGCCCCTTAGTTTTCTTAATAAGTGGTATTACAAGGAAGATTTGAGGTTTCGAGGAGGGCGCATAAATCTATATATTGTGGAAAGAAGTTTTGACATTGTGATTAGGATTGATCAGCATAAAGGCAGCCGATGCAGACAAGAGCGAACGGAGTGTTGTCAAATGCATGGAAGTAATCAGAAGGCGGCTTTTCTTTAGGAAATATTCGAAAGGCAGCGATGCATCATCGATGCGCTGGCATGGTGCAGGCTTGAGACAACCTCGAAACGCACACCTAGCTAGCAAGTGTGTTGTTCTGCTAATGGGTTGGCCCATGCAGCGCACAATTTCTTCTCTGGTTTTAGGAAGTTCCTTTTCTTTGTTTTTATCTTTTTATTTCCTTTATGTTTGACACTTTTTCTTCTGATTTTAACTTTATATCTTTTTTTAATTCATGAACATTTTAATTTCATGACCCTTTTTCTAATTCACAAATATTTTTTTAATTTATGAATACCTTTTAAATTCAAGAATTTATTTTAAAACTCGCCAAACATTTTTGAAGATAAAATTATGTTTTAGTTCATGAAATTTTAAACTCACAACCATTTAAAAACCATGAATAATTTCATGGATTTATGAATAGTTTTAAAAATTCCATATTTAATGGAAATTTGTTAATTCACGTACTTTAAAAAATGTTTCATTTCATAAATTCTTGAACATTTTTGAAAAGTTTATAATTGAAATAACATGAAAACAATTATTAATTAGCATTTTTAAAAATCAGTTCAAAGCACATAAATGGTTTTTTTTAGTTTTTTTAGACACTCTCGCTAAGCTTTATTTAAACTTCCGAAACGTTTACATGTATGAAATGAATTTCCCCGGTTGGCCCAACCAGACATGGCGGTCAAACTCAAGGGTTAAAGCATGCTTAGCAAGACTGTGAGCATCGAAATTCGAGCTCCTAAACTCATGGACTGTATTACAAGCTGTAAAACCCCTCGATCGTTCTATTATTTTATGTATAATAGCTCCATATGTCGCTAATGAGTTGTGTTTTATATATTTCACCACCATCAAGCAGTCCGATGCGACTTGAATCTGAGGCACATAGATATTCTCTGTGATTGCCAATCCTCCCGCACAGCCAAAGCTTCAAGTGTGGTTGGTTTTTTTAGTAGGGAAGAAATTTATTGTGTGCCGGTTTTTCCTATGGACGCAACACGAGCGAGCGGGTTTCCTGGTAATCGAAGAAATGCGATATGGGCCGGCCTATACGGGCGCCTTTAGGCGGGAAATAGGAGGGCAGCTCCTAATCAGCGCCTAGGGCGCCACCGAACAAGCTGGCGATAGCATGACCCTTAGCGCGGGCCATGGCCCAAATAACGCTCGACTTGGTCGCTCAGTGACTGGTTAGTTCAATCGGCTTTTTTACAGCACCTTTATTAGGTTCAGTAGCACAAAACTGTAGAAAAAGGACCAACAACAATTGGTTCAGAAAAAACCAGCATCTGGTTTTCTAAAGATAAGACAGCAACATTTTAAAATGTTTGTATGTTTAAAAAAGTTTGCAAATTTCAAAGTTTATGAATTCAAAAATAGTTCATGAATTTGGAAAATTGGAATTTGGAAAAATTTCAAGAATATGGAAAAGTTCATGAATTTAAGGGGAAGTTCATCAATTTGAGAAAGTTCGTGGATTTGGAAAAATTGTTTTCGAATTCAAATAAAGTTCACAAACTTGAAAATTTACGAATTTAAAGAATTTTTTGAATTAGAAAAGTTCATGAATTTGAAAAATAGTTTGCAAATTTGAAAGAAGGTCGCGTTTGAACAAAAAATCATGAATTCCAGAAAATTCATGAATTTGAAAGAAGTTCTAGAAAATTAAATGAAAATTAAAGGCAAAGAAAATAAAATGATAAACAGTCGAACAAAAAACAGGCCAGAAGCTTCCAGAAGCTTCCTAAATCCGGCCTGGAGCTTCTCAAAGATTCCCAAAACAAGGGGAGCTTCTGATTTTATTTTATTTTTGAGAAAAAGGGGAGCTTCTGACTTGCACTCGACGCGAGGAACTAGTGAAGCATTATATACTAGCTAGCTAAGCCAGCATGTGTGCCCCAACTAGGCAAAACAATAGAAAACAGCACTATGAGAGCTAAATAGACGCAAGGTCTATATTTCGCCTGTAACGAATACTTATACCAATCACCTATTGACGACAACTATGAGCCATCCATTAGCTTGGTCGTTGGTTGCCTTTGCTAGCCTGTTTTTTCCTTTTCTTTTAAATTTCCTGTCGTTTTATGTTTACACCGGTTGTTCGGTTTTTCTTTCTCTTCTTTCTGATTTATTTTTTGTTTTTTCAAGTAATTTTTTATTTTTCTTCTTTATACTTTGATCTCTTTGTTTCCTTATTGGGTTTTAGGTTTTATTCTATTTCTTCATTTTTTTATTCTCCATTTGTTCCTTTCTTATATATTTCTACTTTTTCGTACATCTTGTCATTTTTGTATATATTTAAAATATATTATCATACACATATAAGATTTTCTAAATTCATGTTTAACATCTTACAAAAAAATTAATGTATTTTTAAAATCAATGTTAAACATTTCTAAAATGATAATATCATCTTTTCAACTCTGAAAACATTTCGTATATTGTGCAAACATTTTCGAAAATGACACGGACATATTTTTGAAACATTCAAAGATTTTTTTTATTGTGTTGTATGTTCTTTAGAAATGTGTGAACCCTTTTAGTTGTCACAAACATTTTTTATGCATTTGATTAAACAATGTTTTGTACACAATTTACATTTTCTACTCTTTATATTTACATTGATACATTTTCCAAATACATCAGAAACATTTTTCTATATATATTTAACATTTTTAAACTAAATATTACCACTTTTGAAAAAATGGAAGTTTTATGTAATTTGTGTCTAGTGTATTTCACAATCTGAACAAAAGTAAAAAAAAAAGTGAAAACTTGAAAGAAAATGTGCTTAACATCATCTTGCCATCAGCATGGCTGGCACCTCGTTCCAACAGGCGAGCCGTGCTAGGCATCACAACAGGGTGCTGCCATACAGAACGCGCCGCTCTGGGGGGAGACGCAGCGTGCACTCCCCGCCGCCCTCGCGCCCCCATTTTGGACTGGGCCATGAGCGGCGGCAGAGCGCCCCCTATTCTTTTCTTATTTAAATAATTCGAATTTCAAAATAGTCCCAAAATTCAAAGAAAAACAAATTTGAAAAGTTCATGGAGCCAAAAAAATGTCCCTGAATTCGAATAATGTTCATGAATTCTAAAATGTTTGTGATTTCAAAAAAAATGTCATTTCAAAATAGTCATGATTTCAAAAAATGTTTGGCTGCCGGCTATGCTTTGCTAAAAAAAAGACTGTTGGCTACCCAGCTTAGTTATATTTTTGTTTTCGTTTTGTTGATCTGGTAGTAAAAACCGGCTGGTTTTTATTACGTATGAAAAAAATTGTGAAATCAAAAAGGTTAACGGATTTTGTAAGAAAATTTGTCCGTTTGAATAAGATTTTATCAGTTTTGAAAAAAAGTTCATCCACTTCAAAAAAAACCATTGATTCTGGAAAAAGTTCACAAAAAATTGAGAAAGTTCTTTGATTTTGAATTTTTTTTGTCGGTTTTGAAAAAAATTATCAATTGACAAAAAAATGTGCATGAATCTATAAATTCCAAAAAAATGTTTACGGGGTTTCGAAAGAAAAGTACAAAAATTCAAAGAAAATGCATCAATTTTTTTAAAGCTCACTGGATTTTTTAGAAAAAGTTCTCAGGTTTGTAAAATGTTCATGCATTTCAAGAAAGTTTGTGAATTGAGTAAAAGAAAAAAATAAATAATAGTAAAAATGGAATAAAAGAACAAAAAACCAGAAACAAAACTACAGAGGGCGTGATGTTTTTTTACTTTTCATTTGCATGAAGAAGAGAAAAAGAGATACATGGTGAAAACGAACCATGTTGGCGCAGTGGCTATCACCACCGTGTTCTCAGATTTGTAAAATGTTCATGCATTTCAACAAAACGACGATAGCTGGAGTTCAAATCCTCCCACACACATTCCTATTATTTTTAGAAGGTTAGAAAGAAGAAAATGAACCGACCACAGGACGCCATGGGGTATTTCCGCCAAATTGCAAAAAGAACTATGACGGGCGCTCAAGGCACCATATCAGAATTAGGCCTAAGTATGATTGCGCAAATACAAGCAAACTGACATGCAAGAGGATGATGAATACGGCCCGTGGAGAAGCTAGAGCACATACACTATCTAATTATGCACCCCCACGATCGGTGCGCAGACATAATGGGCCGGCCAAATTTGCAGTTCGCAGTCCATGTTTCCCTGCTTGCACAAGCTTCCCAAAACCGTTTGTTTTTCTGTGTTTCTTTTCCATCTTTCTTTGTTTTTAAAATTTCTTCTTTTCTCCTTTTTATTTTT
The DNA here is from genome assembly GCA_021437245.1 of Aegilops speltoides. Taxonomy (NCBI): domain Eukaryota; kingdom Viridiplantae; phylum Streptophyta; class Magnoliopsida; order Poales; family Poaceae; genus Aegilops; species Aegilops speltoides. The sequence continues at coordinate 475,017,873 of CM038144.1, read as the reverse complement.
TTAATTTTGTACTTTTAAATATTTTTTAAACTTTAATTTTTTTTCAAGCTTTGGATTTGTAGAAATTCCTGAATATAACTTTGAAATTAAGAACATTTCTAGAATTTTATACTATTTCAAATCTGAAATGTTTTTTGAGAAGCAGAAATATTTTGAAATACATGAGCGGTTCTTTCAAAAACTATTTCTATTCTATCTTTCTTTGATTATTAATTTTCTTGCTTTTTTAATTTTTATGCTGTATTTTTATATTTTTATAAAATATTTAAGACTCAGGTTTTTATAACTTTGGATTTTTACAAATTCCTTTATACTCCCTCCGTTCCTAAATATTTGTCTTTCTAGAGATTTCAACAAGTGACTACATACAGAGCAAAATGAGTGAATCTACACACTAAAAATATGTCTATATACATCCGTATGTAGTAGTCCATTTGAAATCTCTAGAAAAACAAATATTTAGGAATGGAGTGAGTATAAATTAGAACTTAGAAAAAAAATCGAGAATATTTAAAATCCGAAATATTTTTTGAAATGCAAAAACATTTTAAAATTCATGAACAGTTCTCAAATGCTATGAATATATTTTTTGAAAATTTCTAAAATTTGGAAATTTATATAAATTTGGGAACATTTTATAAATTTAAGATTTTTATATGAAATTTGTATTTCTATTTTGAAACACAAGAACATTTTGCATGTTTGTTAACATATTTTAAAATTTGGAATAGCGTTTCAAAAAACTAAAAATGTATTGAAATTCGAATCATAATTTCTAATTTGAGACATATGTAACATGCAAAATGTCTTTTGAAATGTGGGAACATTTTAAAATTCATGACCAGTTATTTAATTCTAGGAACACTTGGAAAAATTGTGAACTTTTATTGAACTTCAGATTTTTTTTAACAAATTGGGAACGTTTTTCAATTTTGGGAGTTTTGTTGAAATTTAGATATTTTTTAAATTCGGGAACATTTTGAAAATTTGTGAACACTTTTTGAAATTTGGATTGTTTTTGGAACCCGGGTTTTTTTTCTAATTCCTAAATTGTTTTCAAATCCGAACCATTTTTTGAGAAATACTGGAATATTTTCTAATTCGTGAATTTTTTTTATTTGGATTTTTTTTACTAATTATTGAATTTTCTTTGGAATTCAAAACCAATTTTGAAATACGAGAATAGTTTACAAATTCATGAGTATTTTTTAAATTCGGAACATTTTTCAAATTTATAAACATTTTTTGAAATTCATTAACATCCTTCAAATTCTTGAACGGGTTTTGAAGCCAAGAACATTTTTCTAATCCACGGACATTTTATGTATCCAGGAATCCTTTCTGCATACTTGAATAGATCAACAACCCTAAATCCTGGCAAGCGAATGTGCGGAGCTGAGCGCTGGTGAGCGACACTGTCTACACCGCATGACTAGTTTCATTTTTCTAGTTGTGCACGACGAGTTTCATGTCCAATGAGACCCCGTGGTAGGACCTGCAGGGGCGGCAGACTTCTGGTGGAGAACCTGCAGGGGCGATTGGCACAGGGACAGAGGCCAGGAGGCGCAAGTAGCTGGACGAGAAACTGAGCAAGAGGGGGACGTCGAGCTCAGCTATGGCCTCCTCGGCAACGCCTATGATAGCTGCGGCGAGGTCTGCCGAGTACGCCAAGACCTTCCATCTTGGTGAGTTCCACACCATTAGGGTCGGTCCCGAGATTTTAGGGCCCAGGGCGAAACTCAAATTTGAGGCCCTTACAAAAACATCATCATAATAGTAATATTTAATACATGTATATGTAGGAAAATGTAATCGATGAACACTTGGGATCTGTGTCATTGTGATCTCATAAGTAGCCCGAGATATAACCCTACGGATAATACGAATACATGTTTAATGTCAATCTTATTAGAACGATAAGAGTACAGTTCTATGGTTTGGTATAGGAGTACAGTTATATGTTTGAGGTACCAAAGGTTCCAAGACTGGTGACTCCATGAATGGTGCTAAAAGAAATTTGATCCAAAATGCATAGTAGTTGTTGGACTGACTAATGTATGATTATTATTCTAAATAGTAGTATCCAGGAAATTAATATGGGCGACCAACCATACTAATTATATGCAAAATATTATTTCATATATTCAAAAATTGAATAAAAAATTACTGCAAAAGTGCAAAGTTACTCTTACTAGTGATGCAAAATGAGCAAACTGAAGGTTAATTACCCAATATATCACGTCAATATACAACACATCCCTAAACTACTCCGCCAGATTAGCATCACCCCATTCTTTTTTTTGAACACCACCTTATATTAATTAACCAACCACACCAGTACACTAATTTGATACATTATTCACCACACAGGGCGGTACATCATTTACAAGAATACCATCCGATCTTAATCTACTTAAATTTACACCATAAGAACCTCATTACCAAACTCAAAACATAACAGTCGTATGATGGAAGACGTCGACCAACCGATAACGCTCAGATCCACAAACAACACGCAACGTCGGTGCGCCGCCAATTTCGAACACAGTCATATGTCCCTTTGGATTCCTCCCGCGCAAGCTTTTCTGGTTTATCTGTGGCGATCCCGTTGCGAGGCCAAAAGGCGCCGCGGGCTAGGAGAGATGTGCATGTGAGGCATCTTCCAATGCACCCGTGCTTAGGTGCGGTGCTAAGTGCATCTAAAACCTTAGAAATTAATCTCCTTGATGCATAGGTGTTTAGCTTTTGTAGCTATACTTTCCTCAATTAATTGCTTAATAACTAAATTTCTTCATGCATTGTTTGGTAGGCATTTTGCATAGATTCACATGCTTAGCATCATTTTTTCTGAGGTCAGCATGCTCTCTCTCACCTCTTTGCTTTGCCATTTTTTTTGCTTATGTGGCATCCTTAGTGCATGTACACCATAGAGCACTGGGAACAACCTCAGGCCTAGCTCCCAGCCCCCAGATCCTAGCCGATGTTGTGCGTTATGTCGCATGAGATGCTCCAGGTTTTTTAAAGGGGACCAGACGCTTCAGGTCTTTGGCTAGATGGAGCTATATAGCATAGGCCTAACTACATTTGCCACTCAGCGATCGGGCGGGAAGGAAGGAAAGCTCTACGGCGTACTCGTGTACTATGTGCTCGGCTGCACTACATGCGTACACTGTTGTATGCTACTTTTTTGAGCGGGTTATATGGCTAAGTATATCCCCCCCCCCCCCGGTATGCTACTTTTTTTGAGTGGGTTATATGGCTAAGTATATGGAAGGGCCCCCATGATTTTGGGGGGTACGTGGCAGCCGCCCCTACTCCCCCCCCTATGCTACTTTTTTGAGTGGGTTATATGGCTAAATATATGGCCCCCATGATTTTTTTTGAAGTGCGTGGCAGCAGCCGCCTACTGCACCCCTCCCCCGCTTCTAGCTTGTATGCGTGGTGCTGCATTGTAAGAGTTCGACGAAATGCATGAGCCAAATGTAAGCTATAGGGAGTTCAGTTTAAGGGATTCGGTTATGAAACTTTTCTTAGGGGAGCGAATATAAGAAGTTAAGGTATAAGGGCCATTTGAGGTGCTAAATTGTAAAGAATCGGCCAAAGATGCTCTTAGCCACTGAGGAAAAAAAAAGAAAAAAAACATAACAACACACAATTATAAGCAAATGAAGAATAATAAACAAGCATATGAGGCCTGATGAGCAGTGAAGGCCCATACAAACACACCAAAGGAAGGAGAAACGGACAAGTGCATACGGCCTTGAACGCACGCAGCGTCCAGAGAACACGCTGCGACTGGAACACGAATCTTGATGCTTCCCCTAATCTGACGGCCACCAAATCAACTGATACTTTGCTGCATCTCAGTCAGCTGAGATTTGGGAAGACCGATTATGTGCGTGACACGGAGAAGAGAGTAATCATAAGCAGGCACGCGGAGCAAGTGAAGCTGACGACGCTGTCTCCATAAGCGGCTGCAGCTTGGCGGCGGCGGTGGCCACGGTGAGGGCCAACACCTCCATTCGGTACCTTGCCGTGCAGTCTGATGGGAGGTAGATGCCGACGAACGTCTCGTCCTCGCCACCTTCGTTCTTGCCTCGGATGAAGAAGGTGGCGCCGCGGTGGGCGTCCGTGGTGACGCCTGAATACACGGGCTTTCCCCACCCGAACTCGGCCTCGTCGAACCCGGCATGGCTGAGGTCCGACACGCCGAACGTGCGCTTCCTCGCGATCACAGGACGGCCCTCCAGCACCATCATGTCCGCCACCGACCGCATGTACTCGTACGTCACCCTCGCCTTGGCCGCCCTGATGAGCCCCACCGCGTAGCCAAGGTCGCGGCCGCACAGCTCCCCGGCAGCGCAGCGCGCCACAGTGAAGGCGAACGCGTTGCCATAGTATCCGGCGGGGATCTCGCGGCCGAACACGTCCATGCGCCGGCCGCGCGCGTTCACCGCCATCATCAGCTGCACCTCGTCCCCGGACGCGTAGCCGAGCGCCGCAGTGCGGCTCCGCCACACGCAGGCCGCCACCAGGTCGAACTGAGACGCCGATGCCGCTCCCGGCGCGACCCGGCTGCGCAGCGCGGCGATGGCCCCCGGCCCGAAGGAGAACTGGACGCGCGCCATGTCGCGCTGTGGCGTGGATGCGATCCGGTCGCCGTCGCAAACGCCTGCAGGCTCCCGGTACTCGTGGTGGGGGAAGCTAGGGAGCGGCGGCTGCCGCGCGTTGAAAATCTCCCTGGTCCAGACGGGCGGCACGGACGGCGCGCTGGCGCCGCGGGCGAGCTCGCCGACTGCCTTCCAGAACTGCGCCAAGCCGGCGGCGTCGCTGATGCAGTGGGCGCTCTGGTGGCACACGGTGAATCCTCCGCACTTGAGCCGTGTCACCTGGACGTAGAGCAGGGGCTGGTTGATGATTGCAGCTAGCACTAGCGGCACGCCAGGCGGGGGCGCCTTGTAGACGTGGTCGTCGTAGATGAACTCCTCGGAGCGCGGGAACGGCGGGTACCGCACGTCGCCAAGATCATCAATGGCAACGTCCGCGTCGGCCTCCACGAACATGACGCCCTGCCCAGCGCAGTCCACAACCAGCTTCCGGCCGGCCTCCTCGCGCAGCCGACCCGCCATCGGGTAGTAGTGCACCAGCGCCTCTGCCAGCGCAGCTCGCACGGCCAACGCCGGGTCGATGAGCCCCTTGGACGGGTCGCCTCGGTAGAGGTGGATCACGGTGCTGTAGAACCACATGACTGGCTGGTTGTCGATGTCCGACAACGGCTTGCTCTCCCGTGGCGTCGCCCGCGCCGGCGCCACCAACGATGGCGTGCCCCGCCGCACCTTCAACTCATCTAGCACCGCCCTAGAAGCCATTCTAGCAATGTAGGTCCCCTGGTTACTGATCGACCGTGCTTGGCTTACACCCATGGTAGCTAGCTCTATTTATACAGCAGCAGCAACATAAGCTCCCTGTGAATTAGTATCTCTGAGTGTAGGTTATAGGTAGGTAAGTCGTGCACGTACCACACCGTCGACGCGGTCTGGAGGCCGATGTTGAGCACCGAGGAGCTCAATGCAGGCGAGGAACCAGACTGAGACGGGGCGAACCATACTGAACACGATCGAATGGAAAAACCTGCTGGAAAGAAACCATCCACGTGACAGGCCACCTGGGTACTGTAAAAAAAAAGCGTCCTTGCCCAGTATTTTTCCGCATGCCAAGTGTAAATTATCGGGAGCTCGAATACAATCCCTATGCCGAGTATAAAAAGAACACTCGGCTTAGAGCATCTCCAACAGCCGCCCAACACGCGGCGCGCTAAAAACCAGTTTGCAGCGCGCCGATCGCCTGGTTTGGCGGGGCGCGCTGTGCTGGCTCCAGCAGCCGCTGTAAAATCAATGCAGCGCGCGCGTAGCTCCAGCAGACGTGCTAAAAAAATGCAGCATGTGCGCTCTCACACACAAACAATATATGCGCTTCAAACACAAGCAAGAAGATCAAACACAAACAAAATAAATCAACAATAAATAGTTTAATTTATTACAACTCAAACAAATAGTATCTTTCATCAATACAACAAATAGTTCAACAATACAACAACAAACGCATAAATCATGATGCTCTTTGGCGGCCATTCCAAGCCCACCACTACTCAATGAGATCCTTCTGAAGATCATCATGCGCTGCCGGACGTCGAATGGCATGATAGGAGGCAACAAAATGGGCCACCCTTTCAGCCCTTCACTGCACTCGCACGGGATGTCCCAAGAGCTCATAGTGAGAGTAATCTACATCTTGGCCACGCTCATTCTTGATGATCATGTTGTGCATGATCACACAAGCGTGCATCATGTACCAAAGCATCTTTTGATCCTAAAATCTAGCCGGTCCTCTCACAATAGCAAATTGGGCTTGCAAAATCCGAAAAGCTCTCTCCAAGTCTTTTCTAGCCGCCTGAGCATTGTGGAAATCAAGATATTTCTTACCTTCCGGTTTTTTCAACGGCTTCACAAATATTTTCCACTTTGGATAGATGCCATCCGCAAGATAGTAGCCATAGTTGTATGTACGGCCATTAGCTACAAACTGCACCGGTGGCAGTTCACCATTTGCAATCTTATTCTCAGTGGTGACCGGTTGACAACGTTGATGTCATTCAAAGATCCAGGCATTCCAAAAAAAGCATGCCAAATCCAAGTCTCTTGATTGGCCACCGCTTCAAGGATTATAGTGGAACCCTTTTTTTGATCGTCGAATTGCCCATGCCATGCGTTTGGAAAATTCTTCCAACTCCAATGCATGCAATCTATTGAGCCAAGCATACTTGGGAATCCGCGAGCTTTGTTCATCTCCAATAGCCTTACAACATCTTCAGCATTGGGAGATCTCAAGTACTCCGGGCCAAACACTTGCACAATTCCGACTGCGAAGCGCTTGACAGACATGATGGCTTGGCTCTCACCCATGGCCAAGTGATCATCACTAGATCAGCAGGGATACCGTATGCCAACATACGCAATAAAGCGTCTGTCACCTTCTGAAAGGTGCTATGCCCGAGCTCTCCGGTGGCATTCCTCCTCTGCTGAAAAAATTGGTCATGGCTCGCTAGTTTCTCTACAATGCGCCTGAACAACTCGGTGCTCCTAAACCGGCGATAAAAATACGACTCGGGGTATGTGGGATTCTCCACAAAATAGTGCCTCATCAATCTGTTGTGGACATCGATCCTATCTTTCCAAATTTTCTGCCGACCCATAACCGAACCACCGTGCTTCGGGTTTTTATTGATGTGCATAGCTAGGATCATTGCAAGATCCTCCTCCTCTTCCATATAAAATTCTTCTTTGGAAGAATCATACGACGAACTCATCTACAATGTTCAAAACTAGGCTATAGAAAACTACAAACAACATGCACCGAATTCATGTAAAAATGTGAAGTTGGAAGCAATACATACCTTGCGGGCGTCGAACACCTTGTGGGCGCCGAGCGGCAGTGGGCGGCCGGGCACTATTCGCCGGAGGACTGCCGCGCGCGACAGGCGGCGGTGACCATAGGGAGACGGAGGAAGCCCCGGCGGCGCGGGGATAGACCGGGGAAGCGCCGGAATGGTCGCCGGAAGAAATGGGGTGGCGTGGGCAGCAGCGGCGCCAGCGGCTAGATGGGTAGGTGGAGTTGCGAGCGAGCGCTCGAGAGTCCAGCGCGCGGGAGCGGGCGCAACAAATAAGCGGCGCGCGATGGCGTTTCTGCCCGCGCGCTGAACTAGATATCCGCGCGCGCAGTTTTTGCGCCTCCGCTGGAGCGCCCGGAGCAGTAGCGCGCGCTAAAAGCATTAATTTTTCAGCGCGACGCTTATATAGCGTGGCTGTTGGAGATGCTCTTAGACGGCGGGTTCGGCAAAGTGTGGTCTTTGCCAACAGCAGCTCAAAGAACATTCGGCATAAATAGCATGCTCGGCAAAGATGGACAAAACAACAAATATAGGTCGCTCAGCTAAGGCCTTGGACTGTCCATCCTGTCCGCATCTGTCGGCTCCATGATGGCGAGCGTTGTTTGTCGAGGGTCTTATAAGGATGGCCGAGTCTTATAATTTTCCAACATTTCTTTAAGTAAAGAATTAAGGGCAAGTCGAGTGCTAGATAATATATACTAGGCTTACCCTTCTGCATCATCTCTTCCATTTCTCTTTTATTGCATTTATTTCATTTTTTTTCTTTTCGCACACATTCTCTCCCACTAGTATTTTCTGCCACTTCTTCCCGCCCTTTCTTCCCCTATATTTCTTGCCTCTCTCTCTTTAAGGACACTTTCCCACTTCAAAGTTATCTATTGGTATTGTTTTTGCCTCTCTCTTTTCCTACTTTTGCACAATCGTTATAACTCATGTTATGACCCCATGCAAAAGGGGAGTGTTTCTGAGTGAGGGAGGGCCCACCCCCATGAAAATTAACATAATGTTCAAGCTAGGGCGGCTCGATGTTGTAAGGGAGTGTGCATCTATCAATGTTGTGCTAAACAGTGACGGAGTGTGCACCTCCGAGTTTAGCACACGTGCGGATCGATGACGTCTCCTCCTTCTTGATGCAGCAAGCAGGAGAGGAGAAGTAGATGGGATCACAACCAACACGACGGCGTGGTGGTGATGGTGGTGGTGGAGCACCAACAACGCTTTGATACGTCTCCAACGTATCTATAATTTATGAAGCATTCATGCTATTTTATTATCTGTTTTGAATGTTTATGGGCTTTATTATACACTTTTATATTATTTTTGGGACTAACCTATTAACCGAAGGCCCATCCCATATTGCTTTCTTGCTTATTTCAGTGTTTCGAAGAAAAGGAATATCAAACGGAGTCCAAACGAAATGAAACCTTCGGGAGCATTATTTTTTGGAACTGAAGCAATCCAGGGGACTTGGAGTGCAAGTCAGGGAAGCTTCGAGGAGGCCACGAGGCAGGGGGCGCCCCCCGGGCGTGCCTCCACCCTCGTGGGCCCCTCGTGGCTCCCATGACCGACTTCTTTCGCCTATATATTCCCATATACCCTAAAAATATCGAAGAGAACAATAGATCAGGAGTTCCGCCGCCGCAAGCCTCTATGGCCACCAAAAACCTCTCGGGAGCCTGTTCCGGCACCCTACCGGAGGGGGATCCCTCACCGGTGGCCATCTTCATCATTTCGGCGCTCTCCATGACGAGGAGGGAGTAGTTCACCCTTGAGGATGAGGGTATGTACCAGTAGCTATGTGTTTGATCTCTCTCTCTCGTGTTCTTGAGGTGATACGATCTTGATGTATCGCGAGCTTTGCTATTATAGTTGGATCTTATGATGTTTCTCCCCCTCTATTCTCTTGTGATGAATTGAGTTTTCCCCTTGAAGTTGTCTTGTCGGATTGAGTCTTTAAGGATTTGTGAACACTTGATGTATGCCTTGCCGTGCTTATTTGTGGTGACAATGGGATATTCACGTGATCCACTTGATGTATGTTTTGGTGATCAACTTGCGCGTTCCGCCCATGAACCTATGCATAGGGGTTGGCACACGTTTTCTTCTTGACTCTCCGGTAGAAACTTTGGGGCACTCTTTGAAGTACTTTGTGTTGGTTGAATAGATGAATCTGAGATTGTGTGATGCATATCGTATAATCATGCCCACGGATACTTGAGGTGACAATGGAGTATCTAGGTGACATTAGGGTTTTGGTTGATTTGTGTCTTAAGGTGTTATTCTAGTATGAACTCTATGATAGATTGAACGGAAAGAATAGCTTCATGTTATTTTACTACGGACTCTTGAATAGATAGAGCAGAAAGGATAACTTTGAGGTGGTTTCGTACCCTACCATAATCTCTTCGTTTGTTCTCCGCTATTAGTGGCTTTGGAGTGACTCTTTGTTGCATGTTGAGGGATAGTTATATGATCCAATTATGTTATTATTGTTGAGAGAACTTGCACTAGTGAAAGTATGAACCCTAGGCCTTGTTTCCTAGCATTGCAATATCATTTGTGCTCACTTTTATCATTAGTTACCTTGCTGTTTTTATATTTTCAGATTACAAAAACCTATATCTACCATCCTTATTGCCCTTGTATTACCATCTCTTCGCCGAACTAGTGCACCTATACAATTTACCATTGTATTGGGCGTGGTGGGCACACAAGAGACTCTTTGTTATTTGGTTGCAGGGTTGCTTGAGAGAGACCATCTTCATCCTACGCCTCCCACGGATTGATAAACCTTAGGTCATCCACTTGAGGGAAATTTGCTACTGTCCTACAAACCTCTCCACTTTAAGGCCCAACAACGTCTACAAGAAGGTTGCGTAGTAGACATCACGATTTGCTAAGCGTCTCCGGGACGAGGCAGTGGAACTACGGAGTAATGAGAGAGAGGGGGGGGGGGGCGCCAAGGGCTTGGTGTGTCCAATTGGGGTGCCCCTTCTGTCGGTGTCAAAACTGGCAGATCTCGGGTAGGGGGGACCAAGCTATATGTCTGAGGATCGATGGTAACTATGATCAGAAGGACACAGTGTTTACCCAGGTTCGGGCCCTCTTAATGGAGGTAAAACCCTACTCCTGCTTGATTATATTCGAGTATAGGGGTTACAAGAGTTGATCTACCTCGAGATCGTAATGGCTAAACCCTAGCTTGGCTAGCCTATCAATGTTGTGATCCTGCCTTTGATCTAACCCTCCGGTTTATATAGATACTGGAGGGGCTTAGGGTTGTACAAAGCCGGTTTAACAGAAAGGAAATAGTATAGCCGGACACCTAAACTTGCCATCCACGTATACGGGAGTCCCCACCGGACACGAGAGGTGGTCTTCTGCCTTGTATCTTGACGGCCCATCAGTCCGACCCATATCCAATAGACCGATGCCCGAGGACCCCTTAGTCGAGGACTCCCTCAGTAGCCCCTGAACCAGTATTCAAGGATGATGTGTTCGGCTTGCAAATTATCTTTGGCACAATACATGACAGCTTTCCTCCGTAAAAGAACTGTATTCGGCCTTGCATAATTAACACAACCCTTAGCCTCGAAGGTAGGATATATATAAAATAAGAATAGTGTCTTTTATTGACAACTTTTTTCGGCGAAGCGTCAGACTTGACCCTTCGGCATTTTGAATCGTTTTCACGCCCCGCGTTCTGTGCTTTGAGGCCAAGCCCCATTGGCCCGTCCTGTCAAAACAGAGATCGTGCCCACTTAATAAGGGATTGCTCATCAATAAAATTTGGGTAATCCAACCATTTACGTCGCATGTTTTCATTGGGAATAGGCGAGTTTCAAGGCGCAAGTGGGGGGACGATTGTCATTTTTACCGCCTATAAGAGGGCAATGGATTTCTCCTTTCTTCCCCATGCCTTCCAATCTCCTCAGCCTTCCAATCTCCCAAGCTCTCAGCACCCGAAAAGTTTTTGTCTTCCTCACCACCACCATCACCTTCTCCGACCATGGCCGGATCCGGTTCCAAGGGCAAGTGGGAGGCCTCCTCCATCACGGAGAAGGATATAAAGGATCTCCGGAGAAGGATATAAAGGATCTATTGTTCTCTTCGATATTTTTAGGGTATATGGGAATATATAGGCGAAATAAGTCGGTCATGGGAGCCACGAGGGGCCCACGAGGGTGGAGGCATGCCCGTGTGCGCCCCCTGCCTCGTGCCCTCCTCGAAGCTTCCCTGACTTGCACTCCAAGTCCCCTGGATTGCTTCAGTTCCAAAAAATAACGCTCCCAAAGGGTTCATTCCGTTTGGACTCCGTTTGATATTCCTTTTCTTCGAAACACTGAAATAGGCAAAAAAACAGCAATTCAGGGTGGGCCTGCGGTTAGTAGGTTAATCCCAAAAATGATATAAAAGTGTAAAGTAAAGCCCATAAACATCCAAAACGGGTAATATAATAGCATGGAACAATAAAAAATTATAGATACGTTGGAGACGTATCACCTATCAGGCGCCGGAGAAGAAGACCAAGAAGAAGGGCAAGAGGCCCAAGGACGGGCCCCGCCGCAAAGGTCCTTCGGATGCAGTGTCCGAAGAGACCAAGGTTGTCTCCTCTTACGAGGGAGACGAGGACGAAGAGGAGGAGGAAGAGGAGGTTGAGAGCAACTCCCCTCGCATCACGAGGAGGAAGAAGAGGACAGCCTCCAAGAATCTAGAGAAGGTGACGCCAAAGAGGAAGAAAGTTACCCTCTCGGTGAGTTCGGACTCGGAGTCCGAACAAAGCCCAAGGAAAGATCCTAGGGCCAAGCCCCTGACCGAATCGTAAGTATCAAAACCTTAATTGTTAAGTTTCTCGCTTACCCGCCTCTGTATAAACTGTATCTTTCGCTCATATTTCAGCCTTCCGCATGATATCCCGCACCCCTCGACTTCGTCAAGGAATTCTCTGCCGCCTGAAGAGGCGGAGAGCGACGGACCATCGCGAGCCTTCTCCCCCTGCCATGGAGGACACCGAGGTGTCATCCCAACGGACCTCTCCTGGCCGAGGAGGGGCGTACGAGGCCGTCCGGAAGGCGCCCGAGGGTAACATCTCGGATGCCGTAGAGCAGGGCACGACGACCCCCATGACCATCGAGGGTGGGGGGCCTCAACAGTTCGGGCCCTCGCTGAACACCGTGTCGGAGACCAATGCGGCTCCGGCTCAGTCCAACAACCCCCTACAACAATGGGGGGAGGAGCAGCAGCTCCATCAGCGACCTCTGTTAATCTGGAGGCTGCTAATACTCTGGAGGAAGTGTTGCAACGCGCTTCCATCATGGAGGAGTACTACACCCTGATGGGTGCGGTTATGGAAAAGGTTCGGTCCGCGAAGGGCGGACTGACTGAAGCCTTCAACAGCCTACTGACGGGCAATGTAATTCTCTTACAATTTTTTTATATGCAAGGCTGAACCCATGTATAGACAGTAGCCCCTGAGACTCTGTTCGGATTAGAACAATCCAGACAGAGGATCAAAAACAAGTTGATAATGTATTGTACTATCTTGTTGGACATGCATCTATGCTGGCGGCTACTGCCCAAGTCGCAGAGGTTTCTGAGCTCAATCGTAAGCTTCGGCTAGCCGATGAGGAACTCGACCGCGTTAATAAGCGGTTTGACGAAACCCAAGGTATGAGGCACTATTACATACCCGAAGTGATATGTGTGCTAATTCTTTAAATTTACTAAGTGTTATGACTATACTCACAGTTGGCGCAGCCGAGGTTGAGTCCCTCAAGAGCGCCCTCGCCCAAGCCAAGAAGGAGGTGGAGGTGAGCAAGGCGGCCACTGACAAAACGGCCAAGGAGTTGGAGGTGGAGCGAACCGCTCGTGAACAACATGAGGCACGGGTGGGCAAGGCCGAAAAGGAGCTCAAGGATGGTATATCCAAGTGCGAGTCCTTAGAGCAGAAGAGTTCGGAACAAGCCTCCGAGCTCACAAAAGCTCTTGGGAGCGTAAAATAAGCCCGGGTTGAAGCCCAGGGCGCTCGCCAGGAGATACAGGAGGCGAGACAAATAGCGACAGGTAAGGCCTTTCTCATGCAGAGTAAATTTACAAGTAAGAGATATATCTTGCTGACCCGAGTTTGGAGTTCTCCAGGCGCATTTGCGGATCTGCCGAGGAGTATTGCTAACGCCGCCGAGTTCTTCCTCGCCGAAGAGGGGAGCTCAATGGAGAAGCTATTCTGGTCGCAGTACATTGCGCCAGAGTATCCAGCGCCCCTCAGCGATCAGCTAAAGTAGCTGACGGAGCTGCACAGGGTGGTCAGACTAGCCATGAAGGACGTAATAGTCTGCCTTTGGCTAGCCAAGCCCATACCCGACAGCTACTTCAGACTTGTGAAGCGGCTGGTCGATGCGCGTCCTCGGATCGACGCCATCAAGCGGTCGGCCTGCATAGAAGGTGCTCGGATGGCCTTCGCCTGAGTCAAGGTACAATGGGCGAAGATGAAGGCCACCGAAATTGCCACCGCGGGGCCGCCTGAAGGCAAAAATCACCGACGTCCGGAGAAGTACTTCGGCGAGGTCCTCGAGGGAGCCTGCATTGTAGAGGGTCAATGTTCAAAGGATATCATATTTGAGCAGTGGAGTCCGGTTTGTAAAGACCGTGTAATGAACTCATAATGTGAAATATTTATGCTTGCACTTTATGATATTGTTAGTTTATCCTCCCGCTTGGTCATTTTTTTATAAGTTTGAAAGTTTGCCAGTCGTCAGCTTCTGCCCCCATGTAAATAATACTGGGGTGTTCGGTAACGCATGTCGGCACTTTATCCAACGTATTGGTCCCATATAGGAGGCGCCTTGCGAGATTAACAAGGCAATCAGACTATGTGGCTTTATCACTTTCACTAAGCCATAAGAGTCCATAGGTGGGGCTAGGTACTAGCCCCTTGTTGCATGAACGGTGATCTGGAGTATGGCGCCTTTGCAACACGGCTGGTCAAAGCCCAGCCCCTCGTATAACACGGCATAAATCACGAACAATTTGTAGTATAACACTAAGTCATCGGATTGCTGACCCACTCTCGCATATCATGATAGTCAGTTTTCGGCTTTCTCTACTGAGGTACTTAACCAGACAAACCAGAAATACAATCGCAGTAGTTCTCCCTTTACTACCTTAGCCGAACTTGCGGGACGTAAGGTGGCAAACATAGGAGCCGGGCAACCCAGCTATATACCAAAGACATGATTCGGAGCCGATGCATATATTGCAATATCCGGGACACCGAAGAGTTTCCTATAGGTGTTCGGACTTAAGAGTTTGCGGGGCCGAATACAGCCCCTGGTATGAAGGTCGTACCGAAGCACGTATGTTAGTCGAAAGCAAGGAGGGAATACCGTTGACAAGATAATATAAGAGCCCAATCAAAAAAGGTGGTGATCATCTTCTTCCTTTATATCCTTATTAATACGTCGAGGTGTGTTTCGACAGACAATGCCATGAATATCAAGGTCATGTTACATGCCTATTTTTTTTACATAAGGGAAAGTCTAACACAGGGCCTAAAAATAATAGTTCAAAAACTCCAGTGATGCCCTGCTGCACGTCTGCGCCGTTTCTCCTTAGTAATAAGTCCTTTGATAGGAGTATTGGATGGTTGGGGAACGCTAGCCTTGAAAGCATCCGTGATACAACCATACAACAAATAGGGCTCTTAATGAACCTGTAGTGAAAAAAGATGTATGCAGTCCAAATGGGGTCAAGCCGTACTATGGACTTGTTGCGCAGTGTGCCTCCGGCGCTGGTTAAGGTATTTTGAGTGTGTATTTATGTATGCACGGTACGTAAGCCGCAACCTTATGGGGCGGTCGGCGGATGCCGAACTGCTAATCAATTTCGGATCCGTCGAGTTATTGCAGTGATGCGCAAACCGGACTTGTTTAGAGATGTTGTTGGCTTTGATGTCCAACATGTTGTTCGGCTTGATAAGTTCGCCATACACCTCAGCTGCAAGGGTTGTGGTGTGTTCTTCAGTACGGTGAGAACGCTCCATATTTCCATTGACTGTAATAACATCTCGGGGTCCAGGCATCTTAAGCTTCAAATAAGCATAGTGTGGGACTGCATTAAAGCGGGCGAAAGCAGTTCATATGAGCAGTGTGTGATAGCCACTGCGGAAAGGGACGATGTTGAAGATTAATTCTTCACTGTGAAAATTCTCTGGGGAGCGGAATACTACCTCCAGTGTCATTGAGCCCGTGCAACGAGCCTCCACGCCGGGTATCACACCTTTAAAGGTAGTGTTACTAGGCTTGATTCTTGATGGGTCAATGCCCATCTTGCGGACAGTCTCTTGATAAATCAAATTGAGACTGCTGTCGTCGGCAATAATGACTCTAGTGAGATGGTATCCGTCGACAATTGGATCGAGTACAAGGGCGGCCGAACCCCCGCGACGGATACTGGTTGGGTGGTCCCTGCGATCAAAAGTGATTGGACAGGTTGACCATGGGTTGAATTTTGGGGGTGACGGGCTCTACGGCGTAGATGCCCCTTAGTGCGCACTTGCGCTCCCTTTTGGGAATGTGAGTGACATAGATCATGTTCACTGTTTTCACCTCGGGGCGAAACTACTTTTGGCCCCCGGTATTCGGCTGACAGGGCTCATCATCGTCCTCACTTGGAGGTCCCTTTCCGTTGTGTTCGGTATTTAACTTACTGGCCTGTTTGAAAACCCAACAGTTCCAGTTGGTGTGGCTAGCAGGCTTATCGGGTGTGCCATGAATCTGACAGGGCCTCTCAAGGATTTTATCCAAGGTGGATGGACCGTCCCTGTTGCCTTTGAAAGGATTTCTTCCACTGACCGGATTTAGATCCACTGAATCCGGCATTGACTGCCGTATCATCTGTGTCGTCATTGTTGCTGTGACGTTTGTTTTTATTGCGGCATGGTTTACCATTGCCATCCCTGTCCTCAGAGGTGTCAGGGTCGCCCGAGCTGTTGCTTCTACGAGCCAACCAGCTATCTTCACCCGCATAGAAAACGGGTCATGAGTGCAGTTAAGGCTGCCATGGTCTTCGGTTTCTCCTGCCAGAGGTGTCGGGCAAGCCATTCGTCCCGGACGTTGTGTGTGAAGGCCACTAAAGCTTCGACATCCGGACAGTCCACGATTTGGTTCTTTTTTATGAGGAACCGATTCCAAAGCTTGTGAGCTGATTCGCCTGGTTGCTGGATTATATGACTCAAGTCGTCAACATCCGATAGCCGGACATAAGTGCCCTTAAAGTTGGCCCGATAAGCATCTTCCAAATCTTCCCAGGTTCCAATGGAGTTTTCTGGGAGGCTGTTCAGCCACTGCCATGCTGGTCCTTTTAGCTTTAGAGGAAGATATTTAATGGCATGGAGGTCATCTCCACGAGCCATGTGAATGTGGAGAAGAAAATCTTCAATCCAGATGGCCGAATCCGTCGTTCCATCATACTGTTCGATTTTCATGGGTTTAAACCCTTCCGGAAACTGGTGTTGCATTACCTCATCGGTAAAGCACATGGGGTGTGCGGCACCCCTGTATCATGCGACATCACGGCGGAGATCGAATGACATCTGAGTTCTGTTCTGATCTCGGATATTGTAATGTTCATCACGACAGACTTCATAGCCGTTACCTCATGCCGGGGCACGGCCTCGTGATCCATAGATCGATCTGGTCTAACCGGCTTTATTGGCCAGGTCCTGATGCAAGTCATATGTGTAACCCGCAGCCGTTGTCTCCTTGCCTCTTTGTCGAGGGGGTACGGGCTGGTATTCGACTTGATATGCCGCTTTTTCCCTTCCACGTGGTGGTCGGTCTGGTTGATCTTCTCGATTGTATTTCGACGGTACTAGCTCGAGGGCTTCATCGTCGAATTATGGCAGCAACTTGCGCTTGGGGTAACTTTTGGTAGGTCGCTTGTGACCATACTCCTCGGTGGCCAGGACCTTGGTCCACCTTTCATTGAGCATATCATGTTCAGCTTTAAGCTGCTGCCGTTTCTTTTTCAGGCTCCGCGTTGTAGTCATGAGCTGTCGCTTGAAGCATTCCTGCTCGAGGGGTTCTTCTGGGATGATGAAGTCTTCGTCACCGAGGCTAACATCCTCTTCGGAGACTGGAATATAGTTGCTGTCTTTCGAATCTTCATGATCAGTGTGCTCGGGGCTATATTGACCCTCTTTCCTCTCATCCTGTTCAGATGTGGGCTTGACGGGGTGTTCGGGATCTTTGGCGTCATCCAGAGTCTCATTTTCTCTGGTGCTGGTATTACTATCCTTCGCCTGACGCGATCATGAGCAGCGGCACTGATGTCGGTGCTTTGGTGGTTTATCGACGGGCTTGTCCTCATCGGGGTTCTGATTATCCTCGTCATCCTTTTTATCAGGAGTGTGCACCATGTATACGTCATAGGTTGAAGTGGCCGTCCAACACCCTATGATGGGTGGTACTTGGCTTGATTCAGCGTCGGCATCGTCGTCCATACCGTCGCTGTCTTCGGACGCGTAGTCTAGCATGTTGGCTAAATCCTCGGCAGTGGCTATTAAGTGGGTGGTGGGCAGGTCATAAAATTCCCCGCTCTCCTCCTCCAACCTGTACTGGGTGCATCTCGGAGGCAAGCCTTTGGTAATGGTGAGGGATCGCATTAATCCCAACGCTTCATCTAAGGGCGAAAGCTGGGTGCGAGTCCGCGGATCTGTAGGGCTAAGTTCAGCGACAGACACCTGATCGGGCCCAATCGACACAGACTTTGATAATTCGGAGCTAACATCCAGAGGCGAGTCCAAAACCGCTTCTGGGTCTCCGGTCGGAAGTTTCGTGGTAGAAGAGAGTCCGGTGGGGGTGATCCCCCCGTCCTCGGAGGTTACTACCCGCTCCGGTTCTACACCCGAGGCGGGCGGGAGTGTCAACCCCTGGACGGGATCTAAGAGCGGATCCGAAGAGTTTCCTTCATGGGGTCAAGGGGCGGCAGCCTAGGCCGCGAACCCCTCGAAGACCAGATTTCCTCAGATATCGGCGACGTAATTCAGGTTTCCGAACCTGATCTGGTGGCCAGGGACATAACTGTCGACCTGCTCGAGGCGGCCGATCGAGTTGGCACAAAGCACGAAGCCACCGAACACAAAGACCTGTTCGGGGAGCAAGGTTTCCCTGGACACAGTGTCATCATTGATGAAGAGGTGCGCCATCAATCCTTCTGTTGACGCAGCGAAGCTCTCAATGAAAGCACCAATGTTGGTGTCAAAACCAATAGATCTCGGGTAGGGGGGCCCAAGCTATATGTCCGTGGATCGATGGTAACTACGATCAAAAGGACATGGCGTTTACCCAGGTTCGGGCCCTCTTAATGGAGGTAAAACCCTACTCCTGCTTGATTATATTCAATGAGTATAGGGGTTACAAGAGTTGATCTACCTCGAGATCGTAATGGCTAAACCCTAGCTTGGCTAACCTATCAATGTTGTGATCCTACCTTCGATCTAACCATCCGGTTTATATAGATGCCGGAGGGGCTTAGGGTTGTACAAAGTCGGTTTAACAGAAAGGAAATAGTATATACAAACACCTAAACTTGCCATCCACGTATACGGGAGTCCCTGCCGGACACGAGAGGTGGTCTTCTGCCTTGTATCTTGACGGCCTATTAGTCTGGCCCATATCCAATAGACCGGATGTCGGGGAAACCGATCACCTATGGTGTCACAAGGATCCTTCTACGTTCGGCGGGGGATTAGTTGCACGAAGAGCAGGCCGAGCCGTTAGTACACAGAGGATTTTTATCTAGGTTCGGGCCGCGAAGATGCGTAATACCCTAGTCCTGCTTTTTCTGGTTATATGTGTGTTCTTGAACTCTTGAACTAGCTATGATGCGTGCTTTGTCCAAAAGTCCAAATCCCCTCTCTGTGCGCCTCAGGCCTCCTTTTATACACAAAGGGGTTGCCACAGTGGCACACAGGAGGTCGCAAGCTATAGTGGTATGAGTTTATCTCTCAGTCAACGCAGGACAAGCACATTTAATGCGTTGCCTATGTGTCCTCTTGCTTTATTGGGGACGGCAATAGAGGCCATCTCGTCCTTCGCTGCTCCTCGCCTCGCCATGCCTCCGGGCCGACGAGGCATGCAGTGCCACGCTGGTCAACCAGCTGATGTGTTGGCGAAATGGTAGGCTTCCCCGAAGATCTGCATGCTGCCACACAGGCGTCTGCTTAGCTGGCATGCCTATAATCGTGTTGGAGTGGTGGTGAAGTGGAGAAACCTTGCCGGGCGCGGGTCTGGCCACGGCCCAGCGATCATCCCCGACAAGGCTTGCCGGGGGCCTTGGAGTCGTCCCCGGCAAGGGTCTTGCCGGGGGTCTTGTCTTACGATCTCACGTGGATTCGCGGGTCGCCAATCTTTGGGAGGGGCTGCATGCTACCGGGCATGTGCTTTCCAAATCTCAGTCTTAATGTTGTCGATGGTGTCAAAGCTCTCAACCCCAAGGGAGGTGGCCCTGCTGGTCTCTTTGCAAGCTGCACCGGCAAGGGGCTTGCCGGGGGGGGGGGGGAGGGCTTTGCAGGTCGCCTCGGCAAGGCTTGTTGCCGGGCGTAGCCCTGCTCTCCTCCTGCTACCTGTTACCTTGAGCTTCTGCTCTGATATTCTTTGCTCCCGTCTCGTCTTCTGCTGTCCTCCTCTGCTTTGTCAAGCCCTGCTATAGGCGAGGCTGCAACCGTCCGTGCACAAGCAAGGGGTACAGAAGTACCCACACTTTTGTACACCGACACCGGACGCCCAAGGACCCCTTAGTTCAAGACTCCCTCACCTTCCCCTCTCTATATAGGTGGAGGTGTGTGGCAAACAGCCTCTCCAATCCCTAGGGTGTAGCTAAGGGTGAGAGGACTTGGACTCCAAGTCCAATCCTATCCTACTAGGACTCCGTCCTTTTTTGCCTTTCCTAGCCACATGGGCTTTTGAGGACTTGGTGCGCCTATCCCAATAAGCCTAGGGAACCTCCCCGCAGCCCATGTTAGCCCTTGGGTCATGGTGAACCAACTTGTGGACATCTGGACCCCTCCGGAATCCTCCGGAACCTTCTGGAAGCTTCCCGGTACAATACCCAAAAAACTGCACCTTTTTCTGGAACCCAAAATATGACTTCCTATATATAAATCTTTACCTCTCGACCATTCCAAGACCCCTCGTGACGTCCGTGATCTCATACGGGACTCCGAACAACATATGGTTGCCACTCATCAAATATCCCAATACTACTCTAGCGTCAACGAACGTTAAGCGTGCGACCCTGCGGGTTTGAGAACTATGTAGACATGACCGAGACACCTCTCCGGTCAATAACCACTAGCGGAACCTGGATGCCCATATTGGATCCTACATATTCTATGAAGATCTTTATCGGTCGAACTGTTATGACAACATACGTTATTCCCTTTGTCCATCGGTATGTTACTTGCCCGAGATTCGATCGTCGGTATCTTCATACCTAGTTCAATCTCGTTACTGGCAAGTATCTTTACTCGTTCCGTAATACATAATCCTGCAACTAACTCATTAGTCAGTTTTCTTACAAGGCTTCTTATGATGTGTATTACTGAGAGGGCCTAGAGATATCTCTCCGATACTCGGAGTGACAAATCCTAATCTCGATCTATGCCAACCCAACAAACACCTTCGGAGATACCTGTAGAGCATCTTTATAATCACCCAGTTACATTGTGACGTTTGATAGCACACAAGGCATTCCTCCGGTATCCGGGAGTTGCATAATCTCATAGTCGAAGGAATATGTATTTGACATGAAGAAAGCAATAGTAATAAAACTGAACAATCAATATTCTATGCTAACGGATGGGTCTTGTCCATCACATCATTCTCCTAATGATGTGATCTCATTCATCAAATGACAACACATGTGTATGGCTAGGAAACTTAACCATCTTAGATTAACGAGCTAGTCTTGTAGAGGCTTACTAGGGACACGATGTTTTGTCTATGTATCCACAAATGTATCAAGTTTCCGGTTAATACAATTCTAACATGAATAATAAACATTTATCATGATATAATGAAATATAAAATAACAACTTTATTATAGAACTTGATGAGGTAATTGTACCTTCACTCAATTTGGAAAGTAGCTCATCAGAGAAATCCATTCCCGTGATACCTACACCAACTAGAGAGGAAGCTAATGATGATGATCATGAAACTTCAGATCAAGTTACTACCGAACCTCGTAGGTCAACTAGAACACGATTGACACCAGAGTGGTACGGTAATCCTGTTCTGGAGGTCATGTTACTAGACCATGGCGAACCACGAACTATGAAGAAGCTATGATTAGCGCAGATTCTGGTAAATGGCTTGAGGCCATGAAATCTGAGATAGAATCCATGTATGAGAACAAAGTGTGGACTTTGGTGGATTTGCCCGATGATCAACGACCCATAGAGAATAAATGGATCTTTAAGAAGAAGACTGACGCTGATGGTAATGTTACTGTATATAAAGCTCGACTTGTCGCAAAAGGTTTTCCTGCGTTTTCCTGCTATGTGCAATGAAAAAAAAATGCATGGAGTACAATGTGCGTTCTTCTGCTTTCCTACTACGCGCGTACGTGGTGGCTGGCGAGTGAACCATGCGGCTTTTGATTAAGAAACTACCAGAGGTAATTGTGCTTGTTTTGTTGCTTGGTTCAATATAATGATGACTTGCACATCCAAAATTTTATAACATGGTTTGGGTATGTGATCTCTTCATTGTTTGTTTCAGAGGATGTGGAGAGGAAGCAACAACAACGGCAAAAATGATTTCTAGGATTAATAGGACAAAGAATCTCGTACAGTACTCATTTTTATGCTGCACACTTGATATTGCTATGGTAAATCACCATGACTCATTAATTCCTTTACACATTAGGCCATCGAGTATTGTCGGAGTAATTGGCCACGGGTACCCCGAAGACGGCGAGACAATAAATCAAGACATCAGGGCTAGCAAAGCCCCTTAGTCCGACTGCCTGGCCGCTCCTGCCGGATCCCCGTCCGACTGCCCTGCCCGGCCGGCTACCGGCTGCCAACTGCGCCAACCAGCCGGCAGCCAACAGCGCCGACCAGCCATCTGCCGACTGCAGCTTGACGCGACACCGACAAGACCCCGACGAGACGACCATACCGCGGACAAGACAACCGTACCGCGACGCCATCATGTACAGTGTCACTTGTCCCTAGGCACTATTTATGAAGTGACCCTGGAGACAAGCATGACACCCACACCATGCCCTCATGTCCACCACATAGCTTGCATGCTAAGCTAGCCACACTATATAAGCTAGACATACATCCATCCACTCCCCCATTCTCACATGCACTCACGCATGAGCACACATATGCTCATGGCCATGAGCATGGCTGGCCACTAGAGCATGCCACATACATGCATATATGAAACCAGATGCCTATGGCACTGCTTTCAGATACAGCTCCAGGAGCAACTCTGTACCAGATATACCACATACATACATACATGCAGGAGTAGGGGTATTATCTCTCCGGAGAGCCCCGAACCTGGGTAAACTACCGTGTGCTATTCGCATACCCGCTCCCGGGCCTATCAGCAGCAGTCTTGCCCTCACACGAAGCCACCTTGTGGCATATATCGTCTTACACCCCCCCGTGAGAATACCACGACAAGTATGATTCAGTATGATGTGACGGCTTACATTTCACTCAGAAGAGGCTCTGAAGGAGATAATGGCAGGTCAGTTAATTTATTTCCTTTGACAAATGTATATAGTGATTTTACCAGAGATTTAGCTAGCATTATTTTCTTTCCAGTTTTATGGTATCCATGTGGGACTGTAGGCTGAATTTTTGTTCTTCCAATTATTGTAGTGTTAATGTGTCAAAGTGTTTCCTCTATCACTCATGGCAGAACAGTTGGGATCCTACATTTGAATACCATATATGATATTTCTTTACAGTTTCTTTTTTCCATTAGGCAAAATTAGCATATGCACGCATGGACTTGGTTACCGGACTATAATTTTCTGCACCTTTTTGTAGGGATCCATAAGGGGAGATCAATGCTATGTTTGAGATACCTAATATCTGCAACAGATGCAACACATGTCTTGATTTGCCACCATGTTGCAATTACAAGAGTAGTAACTGACTTATTACTATGTTAATGCCATAATTCCATGTTTTGAACAGGACAGCGTGACACTGAACACTACACATAATGTAGATTAACTTCGGCCATCTCATGCTTTGCATACACACATGTAGTCTAATGAATAAGTACCAGGGCTATAGAAAAAATAATTTATGTTATACGCTAAGGTTCTGGAATGAATATTTCAAATGTCATGTACAGTTCAAAATAGCTAACGCTAGCTAGCTGCAATAAGGTTATGTCACTTATCACGATGGGGGTGATTAAATCCTAAAGTTAGCATCTATACCTGCACTTATTCATTGTCTTGCCTTGTTCTATTTTGTTTTGTACATCCTTCGGGTAATACAAGCTATCTATTCCACAGTGTGTTTATACTTTGTGAACATGATATCAGGTGATATGATTATGTAAATTAGCAATTACTCCCTTCGTCCCAAAATAAGTGTCTCAACTTTGTACTAGCTTTAGTAGAAAATTGTACTAAGTTTAAGACAGTTATTTTGGGATGGAGGGAGTATTATTTTATATAAAGCATCTAATATCACCATTATTAAACTGTATAGTTTTACACTTAATTTCTTAACAATAAGTGCTAATAAATTCTTGCAGCAACGCGCGGGGCATCATCTAGTGGGGTTAAGTAGGTCATTCATGGATTAGGGCAACTCCAAGGTAGTCCATCAAATTGGACACACCAAACATCCGGAGACAGCGGTAGGGGAGTCAACCATCCAACCCAATGCACAAAATGTCTGCCCTAGGTCCGACCTCCTCCATTTGACATGCATATGAAGATCAATAGCAATTTAGTATGATAAATAGATGCAAACATATGCAATTACAACCAAAAAGCACCAGATGTTCAACAAGTTCTTACATCCAACTGGTCCCAAAAGATGGCAGTCCAGTTACCCATGCAAACGACGTCAATTTTTGCCTCCCAGTCCGTATGTCAGCTCTTCGACCAGCTCTTTTGAAGCATCCGCATAGAGCTTCAATATGCTAGCATGATACGCTTGCATAATTTTCGCCACACTGGGATCCAACTCTAACATCTTCATAGTGAACATCTTGGCATCGACCTTCTATTTGAGTTTGATATTCTTCTCTTGCACCACCATGAACTTGTCAAACCTCTAGGTCTTATTTTCCGTATCACGTCATTGCGCTTGACGCATGCCTCCTCCTTCTTCGCCATGATGTCCTCTAATATATCTATCATCTTGGTCATGCCCCTTCCACTACTAGGGAAAACCTTATACACAGAATCTTAGCAAAGAACGCGACATAAAGAAGCGCCATCGCTAATTAGCGATGCGCTGGTACAAAAGAGTCGCCATCGATACTAATTTAGCGAGAGCTGCGTATGGCTAAACCGCCATTGCTACAAAAATTGACCGACAGTACCCACCAAACTAAGTTTAGTAGCAGCGCGGTGTCACGACATGCGCTACTGCTAATGAAATAGTAGTAGCTTGCTTTTTACTCCGGTTGCTGCTGCTAATTTTGAAACTGGCCACACGGTTGGCCCCGCTTAGCAGTAGCGCGTGTGTGTAAAGCGCTGCTGCTACGCTCTTATCAGTAGCGCATTTTGCCTCCCGCGCTACTGCTAAGACGCAGCACAACACCACCTTTTCCCCCTCCCCGTCCTTCCCTCCCCCATCTCCTCTCTTCCCTTTCCCCTACCTCCCACATCCTCTCTCTCTCACTTTGCTTTGTCCTCAATACTTCTCCCCCCATTACTCTCCCTCTTCTACCTACCTTTCTCTCTCTTCATTACTCCTAGCTAACTACACCACCTCCATTAATGCATCTCCTTTCTCTTTTTCCTTCCCCCTCCACTAGTTGAAGTTGTCTCCTCCCAAATTAGCTAGCTAGGTAGATGTAGCATTTAGTTAAGTGACATATTTGCCCCCTAACTAGATCTATGTTTGTCAAGAAGAGCTTTGTGCACTTTTGATCTCCCTACATCATCATCTCCACCGTGTGCTTGATCTCGAGATAGAGGTGATTAAAATTTCATGCTTTTGCAAAATGAAAATATGTGTATGTGTGTGTGATTAGATAATTGGGCGATATGATGGAAATTTTATCTGTGGCATGAGTTGATGCATGAGAAGGGGCCGGACATGGCGGTGGAGAGAACGTGGACTCCACGCAACAGAGTTTGTTGGTACTAAGTTCAATCGTGCGGGACCCTCATGTTCAAGCACTGCTTCGCAAGGAGACGAGTACTGAGAGAGCTGCTTCTAGAGAGGAGCCTAAGCTGCAACAACTGGTGGTAGACTCGAACACTCCATTGTATGATGGTTGCAATCCTGAGGTGACCCGCTTGAGTTTCACGCTCCAACTCCTGAAGACGAAGGCTAAAAACAAATGGACCGACACTACCCTCGATGAGCATCTCAACTATCTAAAGGATGTTCTTCCCGTGGGGAATCTATGTCCTACTAGTGTTGATGAGGCCAAGAAGATCGTGTGCCCTCTTGATCTGCCGCACGTTAGATACCATGCATGCATCAATGATTGCATAATTTATTGGAAGGACCACGCGAAAAAAAACAAGCTGTCCGGTGTGCAATGCTTCTTGATACAAGAAGGCCGGGAAGAAATGTCCCCAGAAAGTTGTATGGTACTTACTAATCACTCCCCGTCTCCAGCGGTATTTCGTAGATCCCAAGGAAGCAAAGCTAATGCGCTGGCACGTGGACAGAAAGAAGCCCGACGATGGAGATGATCCGAAGCTGAGACACGTCAAGGATGGAAGCCAGTGGAGAGCGTTGAACAGCTTCTATCGGTATTTCGAATGTGATGCAAGGAACATTGTGCTTGGTGCGTGTACCAATGGCATGAATCCGTTTGGCAACTAGAACACCAACCATAGCACATGGCCCGTGTTTGTATGGATGTACAACTCACCCTGGTTGTGCATGAGGTTGAAGTACATTCACATGAGCATGCTGATTCAAGGGCCGAAACAACCAGGAAATAATATTAATCCGTATCTGGGGCTACTTCAAGAGGAGTTAGACACGTTATGGAAAACACCGGCCAAGACATGGGACGCCGGCAAAGGTGAGTATTTCTACATGAGAGCTGCGCTGATCACGATGGTGCATGACTATCTCGGGTACGGATATGTCGCAGGCCAGATGTGCCTTGGATATTGCGGATGCACGAGGTGCATGGATGATACGACGTCTCAGCAGCTAATGTCAAGGAAAGATGGCGGGTCTGGGAAAATCGTGTACATGGGGCATCGAAGATGGCTCGAACCGGATGACCTGTGGAGAAACCGTGGAGATCTATTCAATGGTCACACTGAGCATCGAGGACCTCCACGTAAGTGGAGCGACGCTGAAATTGATGAGCTGTTAAAAAACTGGAAGCAGTGCCCCGCGCCGGGAAAGACGATGAAAAAGGCCGGAGCCGTTGTTGAAGGTATGGAAGACGAGGTCCGTGTTCTGGGACCTGAAGTACTGGCACAAACTCGATACACCTCATTGCCTTGATCAAATGCATATCTGTAAGAATGTCCTTGAGAGCTTGCTCGCGACACTGATGAACATGCCAGATAAGACCAAGTATGGGCCGAAGGCAAGAAAAGACTTGCAAGATTTGATTATCAGGGAAGATCTGCACATGTCGCCCCGTAAAAAGTCAGATGAGACAGAGACAGAGACAGAGGCGCGGGAGAAGAAGGGCGAGAAAATAAAGGAAGAGGATTATTGCCCCCCTTCTTGCTTCACCTTAAGTCAGGCTGAGATCGATCAATTCTTTAAGTGCCTTACCGGAGTCAAAGTTAGTTCCGATTACTGTGGCAAGATAAGAAGATATCTAGACACGGGCAAGAAAAGGTTCAGCAGGATGAAGTCCCATGACTGTCATGTGATGATGACACAGATACTACCTGTTTCCTTTAGAGGGATAATGGACAAGCACGTCCGTGACACGCTTATTGGTCTCTGCAACTTTTTTGACGCATCTCTCGAAAGTCGATCAGTGTGAAGCCGCTCCGAAGGCTACAGGAAGAGATCGTTGTGATACTGAATGAGCTTGAGTGTACTTCCCGCCCGCGTTCTTTGACGTGATGGTGCATCTGTGTGTCCATATTGTGGACGACATAATAGACCTGGGGCCGTCATTCCTACACAACATGATGCCGTTTGAGAGGATGAATGGGATCATCAAAGGATTCGTTCGTAACAAGTCCAGTCCGGATGGAAGCATCGTCCAGGGCTATCTGACACAAGAGTGCATATCTTTCTGTGAGAATTTTCTATATGGCGCAGACCAGCCGCCTGGTGTTGGTGTTGGTTTGCCCATTAACAAGCACGATGGGAGGGTCGAAGGAGAAGGTCAGTCCAACGGTCGCAGGGAACTGCACGTGGCATACTCAGATCGACGCATCGACTTTGATAGAGCAAGCCTGGTAGTGCTACAACACCTAGACGAGGTAGATCCTTTCATAGCACTACACAAAGAAATTATCGCAAGGAAGTATCGTGACCGTGGGGGTATGCAAGACGGACACCGAAGTTACTAGAGAGCACAACTCCACTTTCCTGCATTGCTTCAAAGAGCATATTATTGCTAATCCCCCGGAGGAGGGCTCTAAGGACGGATTGCTCATATACGCCTTAGCACATGGCCCCTCTCCGAACCTCGTAACCTATCAGGCATATGTTATCAACTCAGGAGTGTCTATGGAATGCATGACCAGCAGCGACAACAGAGCTACTGAAAGATATTACGGAAGGGTCGAGGAGATCTGGGAGCTTGACTACTCTGGACTGCACAACACGACGATGTTCCGTGTCAGATGGGCTAAGAATGTCGAAAGAGAAAACCGTTATTTCACTACCATGACTATACTCGACGCCAAGAGTGCTACCGTGAACGCTATCGCAAAAAACGAGTGTCGGTGTCAAAACCGGCGGATCTCGGGTAGGGGGTCCCGAACTGTGCGTCTAGGCGGATGGTAATAGGAGACAAGGGACACGATGTTTTTACCCAGGTTCGGGCCCTCTCGATGGAGGTAAAACCCTACTCCTGCTTGATTGATATTGATGATATGGGTAGTACAAGAGTGGATCTACCACGAGATCAAGGAGGCTAAACCCTAGAAGCTAGCCTATGGTATGATTGTTGTCATGGTTGTTGTCCTACGGACTAAAACCCTCCGGTTTATATAGACACCGGAGAGGGCTAGGGTTACGCAGAGTTGGTTACAATGGTAAGAGATCTACATATCCGTATTGCCAAGCTTGCCTTCCACGCCAAGGAAAGTCCCATCCGGACACGGGACAGAGTCTTCAATCTTGTATCTTCATAGTCTTGGAGTCCGGCCGATGATGACAGTTTGGCTATCCGGACACCCCCTAGTCCAGGACTCCCTCAGTAGTCCCTGAACCAGGCTTCAATGACGACGAGTCCGGCGCGCATATTGTCTTCGGCATTGCAAGGAGGGTTCCTCTTCCGAATAATCCATAGAAGATTGCGAACACCAGATAGTGTCCGCTCGCAAAATAAATTCCGTGATACCACCGTGAGAGAGAATAATATGTAGACAAGTTCAATTTGTCGACGATTTTGTGGCATGACGCCACATCACTACCAAGCCTTTACTTGAATCATTTTTATTATACCACCTCAGCGTTTAGCTTAAGCGGTTTCTTGGCACGCCTTGTCAAGCAGAGATCGTGTTCCCTTATTCCGGGATTCCCATCAATACGGACGTGGGTAACCCAACCGCGCCATTGATTGTGGCGCTTGGGAGATAAGCGAGTTTTACCAGGCTGGTGGGGACACACAGTTTTTGTCCGCCCATATATAAGGGGATAAGGATCCACCTCTTTTACCTACGCCTTCTTCCTCCTTTGCTTATCCATCTCCGCGCACTCGAGCTCCAGCGCCCAAGTCCGCACATCTCACCTCAACCTTCTCCAGCCATGTCCGGAGCGGGAGGCAAGTGGATGGCCTCCTCCGTTACGGAGGGGCACATCGAGAAGCTGCGCAGCGCCGGATACCTATCCAGCGACATCGCACACCGGCTGCCCGACGAGGGGCAGCTCATCCCCACCCCCAGGCCCCATGAGAGGGTCGATTCTTCACCACTTCTCTCTCATGGACTGGGCTTTCCAATCCACCCCTTTGTCCGGGGGCTCATGTATTACTACGGCCTGGATTTCCACGATCTGGCTCCAAATTTCATCCTCAATATCTCGGCGTTCATCACCGTGTGTGAGGCCTTGCTCTGCATCCAGCCCCACTTCGGCTTGTGGCTAAAGACCTTCAATGTCAAGCCGAAGGTTGTGAAGGGCAGCCAAGCGGAGTGCGGAGGCGCCATGGTGGGCAAAATGCCCAACGTCACCTGGCTCGAGGGCGCCTTCTTGGAGTCCGTCAAAGGGTGGCAATCGGGTGGTTCTACATCACCGAGCCGCGTGACCCTAAATGGGTAGCGGCCCTCGAATTCAGATCTGGCATCCCCATGCAGCTCACCTCCTGGAAAGAGAAGGGCTTACTTTGGGGTAGTTCGAGGAGCCGACCGACTCACCATGTCTCTGACCTCGTGAACAAGAAGCTCAAGCTTGTTAACACGATCCAGGTCATGCTCGTCCGCCGGATTCTCCCTGCCAGCAACGGGACTTCAATTTGTGGGAGTTTGATCCGGCACAACACCAGACTTTGAGCGGCCTCTTCGACACTACGTACAAAGAGGCCTGGAGGGTGCTGTTCAAGGGCGCCGAAGCTCCCGTGATCCGCCATCAAGATCGCGGATTCAGCTCGCAGCGTGCAGCTGGCGAGGTAAGCTACGTTATCCTTTATGGGACATTCGTTTTTCATAGTTTGACTCTATGCGGGATCTAAACTCCCAGTGCCTTTAATAGGACTGGCAGAAGACGTCCGGGCAGGTTAACTGTCCGGCTACCCTTCCAGAAGACCCAGCGGCGCCCGCTTAACAGGGCTGCTGGTCCCGACACTTTACGTGGTGCCGGAGAAGAAGGCCAAGAAGAAGGCCACGGGGACCCGAAGGAGTTCCCGACGCCTGGTGGCATCGGACTCATCGTCCGACGACTCCGAGGCCGACTCCTCCCCTGAAGGCGAGGAGGAAAATGAGGCCTCTCCGCAAGAGGGGGAGAGAAGAAGAGGAAGGCTTCCCCAGCGAGGGAGGCCGAAGGGTCCAAGAAGGGAAGGACCCTTCCTCCGGACTGCTCCGCCAACGCCGACGACGGCGACGAGGAGTGGCCCTCAAGGGCCAAGCCCCTGGCAAGATCGTAAGTATCCGGATGATAGAGGCAAAGGTGTCCCCTCTTTCGATGAGATGATGGATATCGCTTTGGTGGAAGTCGACTTTGACGATCCGACTACGAACGTGCGAGGACGCCGCGCCTTTAGCAATCGCTAAACCAACTCCGAGAGGTTATTGACCACGCCGAGCACGATCAACCGACCACGAGGGTCATTTCCGCGAGCAAACGAAGAACAAGCAAGAAACTGAGATTGCAACTGGATATTGCGAATATAAGATGAAAGCTTTATTGATCAAGGTGGGGTTCTGTGGACGCTTTGTCCGGTTGTTGAACACAAACGGCACGCGGGTTGCAGCTATGGCGAACTTTAATCTAAACAAAACCCAAAGTCTAAACGGTGCCCTAAGGGCTGTATATATGGAGGAAGAGGGGGCGAATTTCGTGGCCCTTGGTGGAGGGGTCTGAAACTAACCCTATCTCTTGTTTCCCCACACATACGGACTCTAAAAATAGCCTATACTTATGTATTTCGAAATTACATGGGCCTGGCCCAATAATAAGGTGATGCAGCACCTAGAATAGCCTCTGGACGAAATTTATGAAGTGGCATCTTGTATATTTCGTCCAAGGCTTCATGCACTCATTATGGTGGCTTCAAAGTCCTGAAATCATCACTTGTAACTCCGTTCTTGTTCCCCTTGTGCATGCCTTCATCTCCATGGTTGTTCTTGCTCCAATGTTCATCCTTCTCCAAGCTAGGCCCTTCATTTGTAAGCAAAACAAATGTATCCAATTTAGGCAGCATCATATTCTCATGAACATTAGAATCATTACCAAGAAACGAAAGTACTTGGTAATTTAGTTGGCGCTTGTGAGCTCTAGTAATTGGTCCAAGATGTATAGCAAGAGGGGCTGTGGGTGTAACAATGGTATTGATGTCCTCATCATCCTCCCTTCTTGAAATGAAGTCGCCCTCGACGGAAGTTCATCTTCCTCACCCAAATAAGGCTTCAAATCTGCAATGTTAAAAGTGGGACTAGCCCCAAAATCTGCAGGCAGCTCAAGTTTATATGCATTATCATTTATTTTCTCCAACACCTTAAAGGGACCATCGGCACGTGGCATTAGCTTTGATTTGCGCAAACCAGGAAATCTATCCTTATGCAAATGTAACCAAACAAGATCTCCAGGTGCAAACACAACATGTTTTCTACCCTTATCTCCAGCAAGTTTATATTTAGCATTCATACGCTCAATGTTTTCCTTAGTTAACTCATGCATTTTTAAAATCAATTCAGCACGTTGTTTAGCATCAAAATTAACCTTCTCCGAAGATGGAAGAGGCAACAAATCAATAGGTGCACGAGGTAGTAAACCATACACAACTTCAAAAGGACACATCTTAGTAGTAGAATGCAATGAACGATTATAAGCAAATTAAATATGAGGCAAGCATTCCTCCCACATTTTCTTATTATTCTTCAAAACAGCCCTAAGCATAGTAGACAATGTTCTATTGACTACTTCAGTTTGTCCATCAGTTTGGGGGTGACAAGTACTACTAAAAAGCAGTTTAGTCCCCAACTTAGCCCATAAACATCTCCAAAAGTGGCTAAGAAATTTAGTATCACGATCTGAAACAATAGTATTTGGCACACCATGCAAGCGAATAATTTCACGAAAGAACAAATCAGCAACATTAACATCATCATCACTTTTATGACATGGTATAAAGTGTGCCATTTTCGAGAATCTATCCACGACAACAAATATGCCATCCCTCCCCTTCTTTGTTCTAGTAAACCTAAAACAAAGTCCATAGATATATCCTCCCAAGGAACACTAGGTACAGGCAAAGGCATATATAAACCATGAGGATTGAGTCGTGACTTAGCTTTTTGACATGTAGTGCAGCGAGCAATAAAACGCTCAACATCCCATCTCATCTTCGCCAAAAGAAATGTGTAGCAAGTACGCCCTCCGCCTTCTTCACGCCAAAGTGTCCCATTAGTCCTCCTCCATGCGCCTCCGCAACAACAAAAGACTAACGGAGCTAGCTGGAATGCATAGCTTGTTAGCACGAAACACAAATCCATCATTAACGCATTTAACTTGTTTCATGTTCTTCCTTCTTTACAATTCTGCAATACATCTTTAAAATCAGCATCATGCACATATTGATCTTTGATGGTCTCCAAACCAAATATTTTGAAGTCAAGTTGTGAAAGCATGGTATAGCGATTTAGACAATGCATCAACAATAACATTTTCTTTACCCTTCTTGTGTTTAATGACATAAGGGAAAGTCTCAATGAATTCAACCCATTTAGCATGTCTACGATTCAGTTTAGCTTGACTTTTAATATGTTTCAAAGATTCATGATCGTAATGTATAACAAATTCTTTGGGCCATAAATAATGTTGCCATGTTTCTAAAGTCTGAACAAGGGCATATAATTCTTTATCATAAGTAGAATAATTCAGACTAGGCC
Organism: Aegilops speltoides; assembly: GCA_021437245.1. Classification (NCBI taxonomy): domain Eukaryota; kingdom Viridiplantae; phylum Streptophyta; class Magnoliopsida; order Poales; family Poaceae; genus Aegilops; species Aegilops speltoides. The sequence goes on along the minus strand of CM038144.1, from coordinate 474,984,494 downwards.
CACTCAATTTTTCGTAAAAGTATGCAACAGGTTTGCCATCTTGTAATAACACACCTCCTAATCCAATTCCACTAGCATCACATTCAAGATCAAAAGTCTTATTAAAATCAGGAAGTTGGAGTAAAGGAGCATGTGTCAACTTATCTTTCAATACTGTGAAGGCTTCTTCCTGTGCGGTACCCCAAACAAAAGGCACATCCTTCTTTGTAAGCTCATTGAGAGGTGCAGCAATGGTGCTGAAATCTCTCACAAAACGCCTATAGAATCCAGCGAGGCCAAGAAAACTCCTCACTTGTGTGACCGTTTTGGGCTGCGGCCAACTCTCAATAGCTTCAATCTTGGCTTTATCAACTTCAATTCCCTGTGGAGTAACAACATAGCCAAGAAAAGACACTCGGTCGGTGCAAAAGGTGCACTTCCCAAGGTTACCAAACAAACGTGCATCATGTAGAGCAATAAAAACAACACGGAAATGTTCCAAATGTTCTTCCAAAGATCTGCTATAAATCAATATGTCATCAAAGTAAACTACCACAAATCGTCCAATGAAAGCACGTAAAACTTCGTTCATTAATCTCATGAAAGTACTAGGTGCATTAGTTAACCCAAAAGGCATGACTAACCACTCATATAAACCAAACTTAGTTTTAAATGCTGTTTTCCATTCATCTACCAATTTCATACGAATTTGATGGTATCCACTACGCAAATCAACTTTGGAGAATATTGTAGAGCCACTCAATTCATCAAGCATATCATCTAGCCTAGGAATAGGATGACGATAACGAATAGTAATATTATTAATGCCTCTACAATCAACACACATACGTGATGTACCATCCTTTTTCGGCACTAGAATAATAGGAACAGCACAAGGACTAAGGGATTCGCATATATAACCTTTGTCGAGCAGCTCTTGTACTTGACGCATAATCTCCTTCGTCTCCTCCTGATTGGTACGGTATGGCGACGGTTTGGCAAAGTGAAGCACCGGGAATTAAGTCACCGATGCTCAATCCTCGAATAGGCGGTAATCCGTGGCACGCCTTGTGGAAAGACGCCGTGAACTCCCTGCAAAATGTTAGTGACAGCAGGAGGCAAAGAGGAAGGCACGTCCTCGAATGAAAATAATGCCTCTTTGCACACAAAAGCATAACACACAGATTTGCTAAAATCTAGCTGATCAATATCAGATTTGGTGGCAAATAAACATGCACTTTTCAATTTTATTTCAGAAGCAACACTAGATGGTTTATTATTAGGCTTCATTTGTTGCTCAAATTCTTTTGCCACAATCTGATTTTCGCTCTTATTCTTCTCCTGTTTTGCTTTATTAGCTCTATTAATATCATCTTTCAAAATAGAATCAGGAGTCATACGAAGCAAAGTAATATTTTTATCGGTATGAACAAGAGTATACTGATTGTTTCTACCATGGTGTACAGAATTTTTATTAAATTGCCATGGTCTACCAAGTAATAAGTAACATGCTTGCATAGGTACCACATCACAATCAACATAATCAGCATATGTAGAGATACTAATATGCACACGAACAGTACGTGTTACCTTAACCTTGCCGCTGTTGTTGAACCATTGGATGTAGTAAGGATGTGGATGTGGTCTTGTGGTGAGAGAAAGCTTCTCCACCATCTCCATGCTAGCCAAGTTGTTGCAGCTCCTCCGCCTATGATGACGCGCACGTAACATTCGCTCACAACTCCCTTGGTATGGAACAAATTGTGCCTCTGATTTTGCTCAGCTTGTGTGACCTGCACACTCAAAACACATTGAGCAACTAAACATTCATACCGTCGGCGTCTTCAGAGCCATGTATTGCGCCTCATGATCGTAATCATCTCCACCGTGTTCTTCACGTGTAATAAGAGCCAATGTCTCCTCATCATAGTCACTAGCGGACTCATACCCACCATCCTCAGTAGCAATCATCACACACTGAGATTTGCATTCTCTCGCATAATGACCTCTTTCCTTACAACGACGACAAATAATATCACTTGTGTGCCCTATTGATGCCATGGAAGAAGAAGAGTTGTAGGCCCGGCAGGGGCGCTCTTGGCAGATAGTGGTGGTTGTGCCTGCTTTCTTGTATCACGGCTGGAGGTAGCAGCTGATAGAGGTGCTGGTGTAGTCGAAGTAGAGGATGCACGCGGTGTCCATGATGAAAGTCGACCTGCAGAAAAGTTAGTTCGTGCCAATGCTTGTCGATCCTGCACTTCACGTTCAGCTTTACAAGCAAGATGGAATAAACAAGTGATATTAGTATACTCCTTATACTCTAGAATGGTCTGAATCTCTCTATTTAATCCACCTATAAAACGTGCAAGCATAGCTTCATTCTCCTCAACAATACCACATCTAATCATGCCAGTTTGTAATTCCTGATAATATTCTTCTAAAGAATTTTTTCCTTGTCTTAAACGCTGCAATTTTTGAAGTAATTCACGTTGATAATATGGTGGAACCCAACGAGTACGCATAGCAGTTTTCAAAGCAGCCCAAGTAGTTGGAATAGGATATAATCTACAATGTTCGACCACCATACACATGCAAAACTAGTGAAAGCACAAACAACAAAGAAGAACCCGCCTCTCCTCGGGATATTGTAAACATGTAAAACGTTGTTCAGTTTCTAACTCCCAAGTAAGATATATATCAGAACATATCTACCCTCAAATGGTGGAATATTCAATTTCAGTTTTGGAATATGGTCATTATCTCGCACTCGAGGTGGTAGTGCAGCCTACCGCTATGAATATATACCGAGGTCGACTGCTTTGGTGGTGGTGCTGGTGGCTGCACGTAGTTCTGATTTTGATCAACCTCATCCTCATAATATTCCTCCACCTCGCAGAATAATAGCAGGAGCTACGTAAACACCAACAGCAGTAGCAGCGGCACCAGAATTTTGTGCTGGCTCAATAGGAACACGCTGTGCTCGTCCATACTGATTCGGAAGGGGGCGTTGTTGTTGTTGTTGTTGTTGTTGTTGTTGTTGTTGGAGAGGTGCGATAGGTGCAGCCGGCGTTGGTTGTGGGAGATGTTTGAGTAATTCATCGAACTTGGCGTCCAACTTGGTGTCAATTGTCTTCTCAATGTCATCCATCCTCTCCAATGCCTTTCCAAAGCTAGCCATCACGTCTTCCACCTGTTGACCCAACATTTGATGAAACTTATCATGAAGGTCCTTGTTCGTCATGTTCTCCCAGTCAATCTCATCGGCGTGTGTTCCTGCCATAGTTAGCAGCAATAGAAACAGACAAGTATATGATCCTCTGACTCACTTTGGAATATGGTGGTGGTGGGGAGTCACAAATCCTTCAAGCAAATCTCAAATTCTTACCAGTTCTTACCCAAAGAGCAGGTGGTGATCGCAACCGTTGTTTTCAAAACTCTCAAAGCTTGATAGAGCGATTACTGTGGAGAGTCAAACGCACAACGTAGATGTATGTGGAGCTGGAAGGCTTATAATATGGTGCAAAAGGGTCAAGAATAATCAATTCAGAGATGCAAAGTTGAATAAACACTCAACGACGGTATCAGGTTGATCCTAGGCTAGACTGTGCTAGAGACGCGAGCCTAGAACACCAACAAAATCACGGCGGGCACGTAAACAAGGGAGGAGCACACTCTGAATTTTTTCCTCTTTTTTTTTCTTTTTTGCACTTTTTTCCTCTTTTGTTTTGCTCGCAACAAATTTTTTTCAAAAAGTCTACAAATGGTCTAAAACTGCCTAGCCAGAATTTTCCGACTTAGTTTTTTTTAAATCGAACTATTTTTCTTCTGCGGATGGCTCGAAGTTGGGGAGTCCTTCTCCGTCACGACACGGAGTATCACGTGATCCGGAAATCGAGAACAATGCAACAATTATCGGACTCGGACTAGGACTAGTGGCGGAGATGAAACTGGTGGAACTCGGTGGTGGGGAGATGAATCTGTGGAACTTCGGACAGTGGCGGATATATGTTGCGGTGAACTCGGATTGGCGTGATGGCGGCGGATATGTGGTGGCGATATGGCAGCGGCGACGTGACAACCTGTGTGAATGAACTCAAACTCTAAACGACTAGACGCTAAGACCAAGAACTTGACACGACGATGCAACCGCAAATTCAACAAAGCAAATACGTAAAAGATTATGCAAAGGCTCGATTGGTTCGATGGGATGAACTAACCCTAATTTTTTTGGCTTTTTCGTGGACTATAGGTATGAAGAACAAACTCGATCTAAACTACGAAAAACTGTAAAATCACACCGAGCAACCCGAAATCTGATACCACTTGATAGACGCAAAGGTGTCCCGTCTTCGATGAGATGATGGATATCGCTTTGGTGGAAGTCGACTTTGACGATCCGACTACTAACGCGGCGAGGACGCCGCGCCTTAGCAATCGCTAAACCAACTCCGAGAGGTCATTGACCATGCTAGAGCACGATCAACTCGACCACGAGGGTCTGCTTTCGCGAGCAAATGAAGAACAAGCAAGAAACTGAGATTGCAATCTGGATATTGCGAATATAATATGAAAGCTTTATAGATCAAGGTGGGGTTCTGTGACGCTTTGTCCGGTCGCTGAACACAAACGGCACGCCGGTTGCAGCTATGGCGAACTTTAATCTAAACAAAACCCAAAGTCTAAACGGTGCCCTAAGGGCTGTATATATGGAGGAAGAGGGGTGAATTTCGTGGCCCTTGGTGGAGGGGTCCAAACTAACCCTATCTCTTGTTTCCGACACATAAGGACTCTAAAATAGCCTATACTTATGTATTTCGAAATTACATGGGCCTGGCCCAATAATAAGGTGACGCAGCACCTAGAATAGCCTCTGGACGAAATTTATGAAGTGGCATCTTGTATATTTCGTCCAAGGCTTCATGCACTCATTATGGTGGCTTCAAAGTCCTGAAATCATCACTTGTAACTCCGTTCTTGTTACCCTTGCGCATGCCTTCATCTCCATGGTTGTTCTTGCTCCAATGTCCATCCTTCTCCAAGCTAGGCCCTTCATTTGTAAGCAAAACAAATGTATCCAATTTAGGCAGCATCATATTCTCATGAACATTAGAATCATTACCAAGAAATGAAAGTACCTGGTAATTTAGTTGGCGTGCGCGAGCTCTAGTAATTGGTCCAGTATGTATAGCAGTAGGGGCTGTGGGTGTAACAATGGTATTGATGTCCTCATCACCGGATTCCTGGATGATTTATAATTTTTCTTTTTGCCACACGGTGTCTTTCTAATGCCGCATACAACCCGTAGTCCGGCCAAGGACAGTCTTCCCGCTTCGTCGAGCGGGTCCTTAGGCACGTCGGATATGGATTCCCTTCCGACCGCCTCCACTCCTCGTGATGCTGACGACGCCGAGGTGGGATCCCGAGAGGGGACCCACCAGGAGGAGGAGGCTCCGAAGGTGCCGCAAGGCAACCTCCCGGACTTCTCACTGGACTCCGCACCGGAACCTGCAGTGGTTCCGGAGTTCGGTAGGCGGCCCCTTCGTATGAAGGGCAAGACTATGACACCGGCGGCCTCCGTCCAACCGGAGGCGCTGGATAACTTGTTGGAGGCGCTCAACGGCGCTTCCATCAAAGAAGAACACCGCACCGCCATGAGTGCGGTGATTCAAGGTTCACTCGCCAAGAGCGGGCCGACTGAAGCTCGCAACAGCCTTCTAACAAAGCTTTGAGGTAAGAATTTTAGGACGGTAATATAATACCGCATAGACAAGAGTTTCGATGCTCGGTTCGTGTTCGGAAAGAAAAGCCGGATCGAGGATCTAAAAAGATATACGCAGGAGTTCTAAAAATATGTCAATATGGGATTGCAGGATGTCTTTCACGACCCGCCACACCGATTGCGGATGTCGATGCTTTGAAGCGTAACCTCGAGCGTCCGAGAGCGAGCTCGGGCAAGCAAGAAGCAGCTCGAGGACAAGGAAGGTGAGTAACACCGTATTAAATTGTACCTTACAGAAAAGGATTTTGGTTGCAAGAGAAATAACAAGGATAACGTGGGTACTCCAGGGGCCACGAACGAGGTGGCGACCCTGAAGGAGGCCATGTCCACGGCCGAACGCAATGCGGCCGCGGAACGAGCCGAGCGAGAGAAGCAGGAGGCGCGGGTGGCGGAGGTGCAGCAAGAGCTCCAGGCTTTCGTGGAAAAACATGAGAGTTTGGAGCACGACTCAAAGACTCGAGAGTCCGAGCTTGCATCGGCTCTTGAGAGTGCCAAAGCCGCTAAGGCTGAAGCCCACAAGGCCCTCCAGGAAATCGAGGCGGTGAAGAAAATAGCGGCGGCTAAGGCATTTTTCATGCAAAGCAAGCATGTGAATGTGAATTACCTATTACTTACCCGAATTCGGAGCTCTCCAGGAGCGTTCGCAGATCTGCCTCGCAGCGTGTCCGATGCTGCCGCTTTCTACCGGGCCGAGGAGGGGAGCTAAACGGAGAAGGTCTGCTGGTCTCAGTATGCTGAGACCGGACAACCGGTGCCCCTTAGCGACCAGCTGAAGCAGCTGGTCAAGCTCCACAAGGTAGCCGAACAGGCCATGAAGGGCCTCATAGTTTGGATGTGGCCTAAGGAGGCCATGCCTGGGAGCTACTTCGGCCTGGTGCGGCGGCTGGTGGACGCGTGTCCCTGGGTTGAAGTCGTCAAGCACTCCGCCTGCATTGTGCATTGGGGCGGGATGGACGCTGAGAAGCTTCTGACGGACGCACCACCGGCGGGCAAGGAGTATCGCACGCCCGAAATGTATTATAAGAGTGTCCTGAAGGGTGCCTGCATGATTGCGGATGAGTGCTCCAAAGATGTAATATTTGAGTAGAGTCACATTGTGTTATCCTGTGCGCTGAAAACTGTGTTCATATGCGCTAAGCAATGCTTATTAATTTATAATATTACCTTCTGCGCGGCCGTTTATCAAACCTGAGAGATGGCAAGTCGTTGGCTTCAGCCCCCATGCCACGAGTGCTGGGGTGTTCGGGATAAACTTGAGCGCTCTTGTTCCCATTGTTGGGTCCATCTAGGGAGGCGCTCAACACAACGAATGAGGCAACCTGACTTACAATGCTTGAACACTCTCACTTAGCCATAGAATTCTATAATTTTTAATTTCGGCGAAGCCCCTAGTGTTCGGAAGATCGAGTTCGGGCGCTATCCACGCCTGTGCCGGACAAAGCCGGTTCCTCGCCTAAGCGGCATAAGTCTTTAGGGACTCGAAAAGACCTCTCGAACAGCGACCAGCTCTCGCCTTTATCATGACGGTCAGTTTAGCTTTCTCCACCGAGGCGCCGCTTAGCTCAACCGGGCGCAATCGCAGTGGTTCTCCCAAAGGCTACCTTAGCCGATAAGACGGAACGTAAGGTACCAAAACATGGGAGCTGGGCAAACCCAACTATTGACCCAAGACATGATTCGGAGCCGATGCATATAATGCTATAAGTTCGGGGTGCCACACTTGTGAAAGTGTTCGGACTTGTCACACCATAATGCGGGAACTTAAGCCCTGGGTATTCGGCCGTACCAAAGTGTACGGATGCCAGATGTCAGAAATGAACATATATATAAGAAAGAAATGCAATTATAAGCAAAAAGCGATGCATTGTTTATTCAGGGAATTCTGCGATGAATGCAGAATGATACAAATAGTGCGGTAAGCAAGGGGTAAGACTATTAAACATGTCCCCCTCCAGGGGTGGGCTGCGGAATGGTGTATGAAATGGACTTATTGCTCGTAATGGAGACCACCTGGATACTCGTCGTAACCCTTCTCCTCCCCTAGCTGTTGCATCGTGTGTTCGGCAGGTCTACTACCAGACAGGGCCTCTGGTGAACGGAGTCCTGTGCGTAAGAAAAAAGAAAAATAAAAAGAGTCACACACTTGGGAGCCCCTGGTGTGGTTAAGCCGCATTCTGGGCCTGTCGTGGCCTTTCCCCTCCCCCTATGCCCATGGTATCTCCAGAGCGTAATGATGTACGCGAAGGACCAGGCTTGCAATTTGGCAAGGGCTGGGGTTGGGCCCGCATTGCTACGCGTGCTCGAAACGTGCCAGGTGGTCTTGTTGTAGGTTACTCCCGGCGCGTTTGGCCATGTCCGGCCGCTTAACGGTCGGACTCGAAAATTGCCTTAAGAGGCTGCTCAGACCGCCCGAGAGCCATCAGGTGTTCCTCCGCCGAGGGAGCGTTCAGTGTTTCCATTGACCGTGATGACTCGAGGGCCCGCATCTTGAGCTTGAGGTATGCGTAATGCGGCACGCGCTGAACTTTGCAAACATGGTCCGTCTCGAGCAGAGCGTGATAGCCGCCACGGAACGGGACTATGTCAAGATTAACTCCTCGCCGAAGTTATCCGGGATCCAAGACCACTTCCAGCAGGACCGAGCTCGCATAATTGGCCTCTACACCGGTATGACGCTTTGAAGGTCGCCTTTGTAGGTTTAATCCTTGAGGGGTCTATGCCCATCTTGCGATCAGATCCCGATAAAGCAGGTTCAGCTGCCGCCGCCGCCCATCGGGACTCGTGAGGTGAAATCCATCGACGATTGGGTCTAAAACCAATGCGCGAATCCGCCATGGTGGATATGGTGGTGGTCCTTCGATCAAAAGTGATCGGGCAAGAGGACCATGGATTGATCTTCGGCGATCGCTCCATCGCAGATACGCCCTTGCGCACGCTCGCCCTCTTGGGTATGTGGGTTGCGATATCATGTTTACCGTCCGCACTTGTGGGGGAAACCTTCGTCTCTATTGTTCGGGCGGTCGGTCTCTTCCTTGTCATCGCTATGCAGCTCTTGTCATTGTTTTCGCAATTAACTTGCTCGCTCGCTTGAATACCCAACAATCCTGTTGGTGTGATTGGCTGGCTTTGGGTGCCGTATCCGCACGAGCGGTCGAGTATTCGGTCCAAATTGGACGGACCCGGAGTAGTTCTTTGAATGGCTTTTTCAGCTAACCGGTTTGAGCCTCTCAATCCGGCGTTGACCGCCGTATCCTTAGTGTTGTCGCCGCACGCGGCATTTGTTTTGTTGCGACGCCGACCGCCATTGCGGTCCTTGTTATCCGACCGCCGAATTTTTGCTGAGGTTGTTACTGCGGGCTAGCCAGCTGTCCTCTCCCGCGCAAAAGCGGGTCATGAGTGATGTGAGGGCTGCCATGGATTTCAGCTTTTCCTGTCCTAGGTGCCGGGCCAGCCACTCATCGCGGATGTTATGTTTGAAGGCTGCGAGAGCCTCTGCATCCGGACAGTCGACGATTTGATTTTTCTTTGTTACGAACCGTGTCCAGAACTGTCTGGCCGATTCGTCTGGCTGCTGAATTATGTGGCTTAGGTCATAGGCGTCTGGTGGTCGCACATACGTGCCCTGGAAGTTGTCAGGGAATGCGGCTTCCATGTCCTCCCAACACCCAATTGACTCCGTTGGCAAGCTGTTAAGCCAATGCCGAGCTGGTCCTTTAAGCTTGAGTGGGAGATATTTGATGGCGTGAAGATCGTCACCGCGGGCCATGTGGATATGAAGGAGATAGTCTTGATCCAAACCGCTGGGTCTGCAGCCATCATAGGATTCAATGTTCACGGGTTTAAACCCTTCAGGATTTTATGATCCATTACTTCATCTGTGAAGCATAGTGGGTGTGCGGCGCCTCTATATTGGGCTATATCACGACGTAGCTCAAGCGACCTTTGTCTACCGTGGTTCGCCCGCAGAGTTGTTGATCCGCGCGACGGTAGTCATCGCAAGATCGTGTGGCGCCCACGTGATCCGTAGATCGATCTTGATTGTCTTGCCTTGTCCTCCAATACGCCTCGCAAGTCCGGCGATTCCCCGTGGCTTCAGACTTTTCGAGCGTGCCGGGTACGGTTCTCGTGGAGGGCCTAGAGGCTCTCTGCATGCCACGAGGTGGTCGGTCTGCCAGACAGCGTTGGTGATGAAGGTTTATATGCCTCCTCCTCTAATCGGGGCAACTTGCGCTTGGGGTAGCTTTTGAGGGCGCTCGAGTTCATGTTCTTCGCCACGAGGACTTCATCCATCCGTCGGCTAGCAGTGTCTTGATCAGCTCTAAGCTGTTGCTGCTTTTCTTTAGGCTGTTCGTCGTGGCCATTAGCCTGCGCTCAAAACGCTCTTGTTCGACGGGATCCTCGGGACGCATTTAATTGGCTGTCGTTGAGGCTTGCCTCGCCTCCGGAGGGAGGCATGTAATTATCGCCCTCTACTTCTTCGATGCCGCCTCTCGTGAGGGCTGGCTTCTCCGCCCTCCTATGCTGAATCCTGCCGAGGGGGTTGTCTTCGCACTCTCCGGGTGTTATTATCTCCGGTGCCGGAATCTCCATTCTTCTTTGTGGTGGATTTAGAGCGGCGCCGCCACGCCGGGCGCTTGGTCCGCTTTCTTGGAGGAGCCTTCCTCCGCAGATCTCGCCGCTCCCATCCTTTGGGATGTCCACCATGTATATGTCGATGACGAGGTGGTCTTCCAAAGGCCCCGTAGGCGCTGGTTCTGGTCGCCTCCGCATCGCCGCCCATACCGCCGATGTCTTCGGAGTCGTAGTCTAGCATGTCGGTTAGATCGTCGACAGTGGCTACAAAGTGGGTGGTGGGTGGGTTTTTGAATTTCTTCGTCGTCCGCATCCCAACCGTCCTGACCGCAATCCGGCCAGGGCTCTCCTGGTAACGAGAGATACTTTAGCGAATTCAGGATGTCGCCAAAGGATGAGTGCTGAAAGATGTCCACGGTAGTGAACTCCATGATCGGCGCCCGATCGGATTCGATTGGTAGGGGCGCAGGAGGTTCGGAGTCCGGCGAGGAGTCCGGCACCTCGGAGTCACGAGGTTCACAAGGGACAAGGTCAGTATTCGGCTCCATCGCCCTAGGGGTTGCAGCCCCTGAGGCGGTGTCTAGCCACCCTTCCTTGATCTGTGCGGTCGGCTGCGAATTAAGGGTCGGAGCGGACTCATGTGCGGCCTCCAGGGCACTGTCCGGCAGCAGAGCTAAATCATGCCCATCGTGACAGTGCGGCGCGCTCATCTGTGGCTCGAATCCGTCGAAGATCAAGTCTCCGCGATGTCACCGTGAAGTTTAGATTTCCAAATCTGACCGACGCCAGGGGCGAATCTTCGATCTGCTCCAGATGGCTGCTTAATTGCCCGCAGTGCAAAGCCACCGAATACGAAGATCTGTCCGGGAGAAAAGTCTCACCTGGACTGCGCGTTATTGATGATCAAGGAGCCATCAAGCCTATCAAGGATTGACGACAGAGGAACTCTCAATGAAAGCACCAATATCGGTGTCAAAACCGGCGGATCTCGGTAGGGGCTCCTGAACTGTGCGTCTAGGCGGATGGTAACAGGAGACAAGGGACATGATGTTTTTACCCAGGTTCGGGCCCTCTCAATGGAGGTAAAACCCTACTCCTGCTTGATTGATATTGATGATATGGGTAGTACAAGAGTGGATCTACCATGAGATCAAGGAGGCTAAACCCTAGAAGCTAGCCTATGGTATGATTGTTGTCATGGTTGTTGTCCTACGGACTAAAACCCTCCGGTTTATATAGACACCGGAGAGGGCTAGGGTTACACAGAGTCGGTTACAATGGTAGGAGATCTACATGTCCGTATTGCCAAGCTTGCCTTCCACGCCAAGGAAAGTCCCACCCGGACACGGGACGAAGTCTTCAATCTTGTATCTTCATAGTCTTGGAGTCCGGCCGATGATGACAGTTCGGCTATCCGAACACCCCCTAGTCCAAGACTCCCTCAACGAGCCATGGGTACACGCTAAGCACGTGACACAATGCTTCTTCCTAACCGACCCGCGCAATCACAACCGTGTTGTCGTGAGGAGCGGCAAAAGGAACATCATTGGAATGGATGGAGTCGCCAACGAGGAAGACTACCACTAGTACGGCAACCCAATGAGGGAAGATGACGATGATGATGAAGTATACGTCAAAAGAAGAATCAATACTACATTACCTAAGAAAAATCGTACTCCATGGAAAAGGAAAAGTCACAATGAGGGGCTCAATTATTCTTCAACGAACAAGAAGGGAAAGAAGCTCACTCAAAAACGAAAACGCCAACGCTGAGGAACCGTATATTATCAGTCAAATGATGTAATATATATGTTCCTATTTTGTATACACACTTAGCCATTATTATGCATGGGTCCAATGATGTAATATATATGTTCCTATTTTGTATACATACTTAACCGTCAAATGATGCAATATATATCGCCTTCCCTTCGTTCATTGATCTAGGTAAAACAGAAAAGAAAAGTGGGAGAAAATAAAGGAAAATAAAATAGAAGGAAACAAATAGAAAACTGCTATATAGGTACTGGTTATAGCAGCAGTGCTTTTGTGAGAAAAGAGCTACAGCTAGTCAAGATAGCAAAAACGGTTTCTTCATAAAACCGTTATAGCTACCTAGAGTAGCTATAGCGTGTTCTATTTAAACGCGCTACTGCTATGCCCACTTAACCCCCAAAATCCCCACTCCTCTCTTCATCCCGTCGCTTTCCCCCCAAATCCCTACACTCTCTCTTCCCCCGTTGTGCCGTCGGAGCCCTGCCCTCTCCGCGCCCCTGTGCTCGCCCCCGACCCCGGCGCCGGCTCTGGCCCCGGCACTCGCCCATGGCCCCGACCCTGACCCCGACCCCGGCTCCGGCCCCGACGCTCGACCCCGACTCCGACCCCGACCCCGACCCCTCCCAACCTTGGCCGTCGTCGGGCCTGCACCCTCTGTAAGCCCCCCATCGCTCCTCCTCTCTCTAGTAGCTAGGGTTCTTTGGTTAATTTACTTAGGTTTTAGTTTGGGCTGATGGTTAATTAGGTTATATATTTAGTTATGAATTTAGCTAGGTTTTTTCTTCAAGTTCTATATTTTTCTTCCTTTTATATGCAAATTTGAAGTGGAGATGTGATATGTGGACATGTGATGTTTTGGACATGTCATATTTGGAATTTGGACATGTCATTTGGACATGATGATTATGTGCAGGGTAAATGATCCGAGTGGCCTATGTTAAGCCGGAATGTTGATTCATTTCCGTTCCGGTGAATTTCAGGCGCTCAATATGTCCATTTTTTAGCAAAGGTCATGCCGAAATTTTCCGTGAATTTTGGCATGATTTGTGCTAGATAGTAGGCATATCGAGTGTCGGGAGTTGCTGGGAAACGACATTCTGGCAAACATAGATTTCTTTTTTATGTCATTTCTCATTTTTTTTAAATATTTTTAGAATTAAACGAGGAGACTTAATCATAGGAAACATGTCGAACAATGAAGAAACTGGGCCTTCTGACCAAGATGCAGACGAGATGGATTATGAGGGTGAACAAGAGTACCTCGGCTATTTGACTGCTAAGGAAAGTCAACATTTGCAGGTCGGCCTCGATGATGGTACTGACGCTGACATCGACAACGACGGCACCGGCACCGATTGCAGCGTCGAGACCGATAGGGAAGGTACCGGCGGGGAAGATACTGGCGGGGAAGGTACCGGCGCCGGTGCCGCTACCGAAAAGAAGAAGCATAAGAAGCATAGGATACGAAAACCTAACAAACTAGGGATTGGACGATTGGTGATCACAAAGATGGGAACTGGCAAGTTTGAGCCATTAGAGCCGGAAGAACCTCGCAAGTGCTATGGGAACCAAGTAGGATGTATCCTACGGGAATGCGTGAGCATCAACGACGATGACTTAAGGAGTAAAGAACATTTGACACAGTTGCTCCTGACGAAGTTGCACAAGAGATTCAAGTTTCCCGACCGGGATGATAACATAGAACAACCGTGGGATGATCCGAAGATGAAAAAGATTAACAATCACGCCATGGGCATGTTCAACAATGATTTGTCCTCCTGGAAAGGGAGGGTGAAATGAGCTATTGAGGCTGAGGAACCCCTATCCAAGATTTTGGAGGAAAATCTCACACTTACGGAAGAGGAGTTTGAAAAGTTCAAGACACTTGCGCTACCAAGGCAGCCAAGGCTAAGGCTGCAAAATTCAAGAGCCTTCAGCAAAGGAACACGGGGAAGCATCGCCTCGGAAGCCGTGGATACCTCGGTAAAAGGCCCATATGGGATAAGGAGGACGCCGAACGTGAAGCCGCGGGTACCCCAGACCCCTTCGCGAAGTTCACCAACCCCTTGGAGCATGAATTCATCAGGGCCCGCTACAAGTGGGACAAGGAAAAGAAGGTTTTTTACATGGGCCAGATCACGAGGAGATTGATTAGATTACTGGTAATTATTCTTTTACCACCTTACATTTAGCTCCAGATCTAGTCGGCTACACATTCCTAAACGGTTCATGTTCCTTCTGCAGGAGAAGCAACACTAGCTTGTAGCCGAAAGCTCTACTTCTCCGATGAGGCCCAAGTGGACACCCCTCTCAACTGGGCCTTGAACGAACTTAAGGGACTTCCTTTGGGCAAGCAGCCGCATTATGGTCATGTGCACGGCGCTGGAGACGGTGCCACATGGAAGGTGTTTTACCACGAGGGCCCAGAGGCCAAGAAGCAGAAAAAGAAGTATAGTTAGGCGGACATCAACAAGAAGGTGAAGCTTGCGGTCAAGAAAAAAGCAGTTGAGGACGCGGAAAAAACAACCGAGGAGAAAAATGAGTTGCTACAAAGAAAATAATGCAGCCAGAATCGCTGCAGAAATGATTTCGCTACTAACTTGGTTCCATCTATCACCAACTGGATGAAGGAAAATCCAGACAAGACGTTACATGATTTCCCGTTGCCCATTTTCATCGCGAGCAACTCCGTGAACAACAACACCACCACACCATCACTTGCTCACGCAACCGGGCCTCCTCTCGCACTCGCTCCTGCTCATAGCAGCCCGTCCTCAGTCTCTGGCACGCTAGGTGGGCCTTCGTCTTTGACTGAGCTCGACGCCCTCACGGTAATTACATGTCGCACCAACATATATATATATATATATAGAATATTCCATTTTCATTGCCTTTCGGATGTTTTACGCCACAGACATGTGTTTGCAGGCCGACGAAACCCCGTGCACCATACTCTACTTGATCAAAGGCCAGAAGGTGGACGTGGGAAAGGGGGTGATAATGAACCTCTTGCAACCCATGCTCCACAACCAGCCGATTCCCGCTGGGCACTTCAGGGTTAACTTGTCCAGTGTGAAATCGGGGCACGAGGATTTGCATCCTCCAGTATGGCATGTGGGAGAGGACGACGAGACCCTGCTGCAGATTGGAAGTTGCAAGGATTGGGTGTTGCTATGGCCGAAGAATCTTCTTCGTATGGAGCCAACCGAGAGAACACCAATAACACACATCAACAAGCATGTGCGGAGGCAACCACCCCGCCTACGCAATTACCAGCTCCTGTAGTGCCGGGTGAGAGCGGCGGACGACGTGATGAAGGGGGTGCAATAGTACTGGCTGATGTAATCGGTCCTGTAGAACAGAGAATGGATGATGAGACAGAGGTCGACCCAATGGCTTTCCTCAATACAAACGCGTATGAGGGTGACTTAGTTATGATGAGTCAACCATATGATGAATCGGGCTATCAGCATGCTAATGAGAATATGGATGATATGCCTGGGCAGGAAGCTCATAGCAGGGATTGCAAGAAGTCTCTCTTCATGAAATCCTCACAGGACACGCCTGAAGATGCCGCCTCAACACAAGCTCAACTAGTCGGGGGTCGTACAATGCTTAGCCCGGTAACACTGGGGCAGGGGTTAAGGAAGGGTCTAGAAGGTGTGCCCAAGAAAAAGGAGAGGAAGAGACCAGGTAAGATAGCTGCCTCCAAACAAGCTAGAGCACATAGCAGCCAGACGATGGATTCTGAAGAGCGTGTACCCGTGAAAGGTGCGGCCATGTTCCATCTCATGGGCGAGCCGATGCTACCGCCAAAACCGCTGGAGGCACTATCAGAGGATCTTAGGAGACTGCATGACCATGTGCTATCGACTGAGAAAAGCCTACTAGCCTCGAAGGATCCAGGATATCCGACATACGCGGCTCGTGTGCCTAAGGGGAAGTGCTGCGTCGACACACGGCCAGCGGAGGTGTTCTTCCTGTGGTTTGACCATATCTTTGAGATGTTTCTGACAAGGCGGCTCGATTTTACGATCGTCCGCCTTTTTGCGCTACATATGAGCGCCGTCATGAAGACAGAAGAAGTCTCGCAAATCTGTGTGGCGGATCTGTACTACATGCACGAGTCTTTCTTGAGTCTCAGCGACTTTGAGCGTGAAACTACTTGGGAGTACCTCCAAAACTTCATGGTACAGAATAAGGACCAGGAAATTGTCCTACTGCCTTATCATCTAAAGTAAGTCAGTTTTGGACAACCCTTTCATACATTTCAATCATTCCTTCTCGCTCATATGGAGAATCATTTGAGGTGTCTTTTCCCCGCAGCAACGGGCGCGCCGTCCATATCGTTCTTTACCCGCGAGTCTCCCACCCGTGTATTTCGACCCTTCCAGAGACAACAAGAAGAAGGACTACACCCACATAATGAATATTCTAGATGATGCTCTCCAAGGCTTCAACATTAGAGGTGGCCACGTGCAGATCAAGAAACAAAGGAACAATAAGATGGGTTCCATGCATAAAACTAACTTCTGCTGCATCCATGTCCCAAAACCAAGCAATAAAGATGGATTCTACATCCTCCATGTCATGATTGAGTTCAACACGGATCACCAAAAGCTTCGCATCACAAACAGAAATGATGATCATATCCACAAGTGGGTAGAATCTCATGGAGAAGCGGATTATAAACTTAGAGATGACTTCTTTCGCATCCAAAGGGACATTGCGACAATCATCATGAAAGAAGTCATCAATGAGAAGGGGATGTTCCACCACGGCCATATATCGCGAGGTGAAGTCCGAACGCATAGGCATGCAACATCATGACCTCACGCCATTCAAGAAGCTAGGGTCCATCCTCGATGATATGGAATGATGGAACTTCTAGTGATTTACGGTGCCGATGATGATCATATGTGTCGGTTGAACTTGTATACTTTCTGTAGCGATGAAACTTTGTGATGTCCACGGTCTCTGTCGAACTTGCGTAATGCTACTTTGTTTGTTTGGGTACGATGACCCGTGTACCTTTAGTTAATTAGTTTGCGTACTGTATGTTGCATCCAGTTGCTAACCCTTTATTTTTCGTGTTGCTTTAGTATATTTTGTTGCATATGATTGTACATCCTCTTGATGAAGATGCATCTCTAACAGGTACCTAGCTTCTTGATGGCGAGATGGTAGTGCTATGTCGTGTACAAAGGAAGGTTCCGGGGGTGTACAATGAGTGGCATGAGTGTCAGGCGCAAGTGAATGGGGTCTCGGGCGCCAGCCATGAAGGCTACAAAAGCAGAAAAGAAGCAGAAGCTAGTTACTTGAGGTTCACGCTAGCGCGAGAGAGCACTTGTAACCGCCACCTCATGTACTGCATAGTTCCGCTCTCACTCATAGTGATAGCTCTTATAGCGTATATCATTGTTTAGATGTATGACGTTGTAGTTGCAAGTGTTCGAGACTTGCATGTATCGCTATTTTCGAGATGATGACGAGATACCACTTTGTGTTGGATGATGATTATGATGAAACCATTTGTATGTATATGCTATGATTACATTTGTGGTCTCCTAGCCATTTGTATGTGTATGATGACGACATTTGTATGTGCTAAAGATTCTTGTATAAAGCCTATTCAAATACAAAACAAATATGCAGAAAATAATAATTCAAAAACTACTAAAATTAGCAGTAGCAAGTGGAGAAAAGTTAGCAGTAGCATGACAGTAGCAGTAGCGCGTCCCACCAAAGCGTGCTAGAGCGATTAGCAGTAGCGAGCTTCTATATAGCACGCTGCTGCTACACTTGTATAGCAGTAGCACGGGCGTACATGCGCTGCTACTACGGGTTAGCTGTAGTGTCTTATCAGTAGCGCCGGACCCCGTGCAACTGCTATACCTAGAACCCGCGCTGCTGCTAGGCTTTTCCCTAGTAGTGTTCTCTCTTCTCCTTCTCCTCCTCCCATTTCTCCCCGAGTTCCTAGCCATCCTTTTGGCCAGAGCAAGCTCTCCTTTTGTTGGATCACCATCTTCAAATTAGGTTGGCCATGGTGGCAGTCTTGCCGGAATTGGTAGTGTCACTGAGCCACTTGGGGGCGCATTTAATTTCAACCAACAATGCGTGAAGACAAAGTGTTTATTCTCTGTCGAACAATGTGCATGCACGGCTGATCTAGAAAGAAAAGATAGGGGTTGGTTACGTGGGGAGACTGCATGGGCACCTAGACCTCCGTTTGAACACCCCTCGATCCCAATGGCTATATCTATACACTCAGTACCAGCTCTTGTATTTTGTGTTGGGAAACATAGCATGCAATTTCAAAAATTTCCTACGCTCATGCAAGATCTATCTAGGAGATGTATAGCAATGAGGGGGAGAATGTGTCTACGTACCCTCATAGACCATAAGCAGAAGTGTTTGATAACGCGGTTAATGTAGTCAAACTTCTTCTAGCTCTGACTGATCAAGTACCTAACGTACGACACCTCCGAGTTCTGCACAAGTTCAGCTCGATGATGTCCCTCGCCCTCTTGATCCAGGAAGATGTCAAGGAAGTAGATGAGTTCCGTTAGCACGACGGCGTGGTGACGGTGATGGTGAAGTGATCCGTGCAGGGCTTCGCCTAAGCACCGCGAGAGTATGACCGGGGGTGTAAACTATGGAGGGGGGCGCCGCACATGACTAATAAATCATGTTGTGTGTTCTAGGCTCCCCCTCCCCACATATATATAGGTTCGAGGGGAGGAGAGGCAGCCGGGGGCGCCCCAAGTAGGCTGAATCCTACTTGGGGTCTTCCCCAATTCGGCCTCCCCCCTTCCATAATTGCCGGAGAAGAAAAGGGAAAAGGGAAGAGAGAAGGAAGGGGGGGGGGAGAACCTCCTCCTCCTCTTCTTCTTCTCCTATTCGTCCTCCTTCCATAGGGGGGCGCGCCACCCCTTGTGAGCTGGTGTGCTCCCCTCTCATGGCCCATATGGCCCATATCTTCTCCCTGGTGTTTCCGGTAACCCCTCTAGTGTTGGGAAATGTCACATGCAATTTCAAAAAAATTCCTACGCTCATGCAAGATCTATCTAGGAGATGCATAGCAACGAGAGGGAGAGAGTGTGTCCACATACCCTCGTAGACTGACAGCGGAAGCGTTTGCCAACGTGGTTGATGTAGTCGAACTTCTTCCCATTGCGTCCGATCAAGTATCGAACGTACGACACCTCCGAGTTCTGGACACGTTCAGCTCGATGACGTCCCTCAAACTCTTGATCCACCAGAGTGTCGAGGAGGTAGAAGAGTTCCGCCAGCACGACGGTGTGGTGACAGTGATGGTGAAGTTATCCATGCAGGGCTTCGCCTAAGCACTACGTGAATCTACCGAAGGCATAAACTGTGGTGGTGGGTGCCGCACATGGCTAACAATCGTTGGTGTGTGTTCTAGGCGCCTCCCCCTTCCCATATATAGGTGGGAGGGAAAGTGAGCAGCCAAGGGGGCGCCCAAGTAGGAGGAATCCTACTTAGGGCCCTAGTCCTATTCGCCCCCCTCTTACCATAATTACTGGAGGGGGAAGGAAGGAGGAGGGTGGAGGGAAGGAAGGGGGAGGTTGAATCCCTCCCCTTCCTTTCTCTCTTCCCCTCTTTCCTTCCCCTCCAGATTCAGCCTATATGGGGGGTGCAACAGCCCATGCTGGCCGCTGTGTTTCCTCTCTTGGCCCATTAGGCCCATATCTTTGCCAGGGGTGCCCGGAACCCCTTTTCGGTGACCCGATATGTACCCGGTACCCCTGGAACACTTCCGATGTCCGAATACTATCATCCTATATATCAATCTTTACCTCTCGACCATTTCGAGACTCCTCTTCATGTCCGTGATCTCATCCGGGACTCCGAACACATTCGGTCACCAAATCACATAACTCATATAATACAAAATCACCATCGAACGTTAAGCGTGTGGACCCTACGGGTTCGAGAACTATTGTAGACATGACCGAGACACCTCTCCAGTCAATAACCAATAGCGGAACCTTGATGCTCATATTGGCTCCCACATATTCTACAAAGATCTTTATCGGTTGAACCGTTATGACAACATATGTTATTCCCTTTGTCATAGGTATGTTACTTGCCCGAGATTCGATCGCAGGTATCTTTATACCTAGTTCAATCTCGTTACTGGCAAGTCTCTTTACTTGTTCCGTAATGCATCATCCTTTTACTAACTCATTAGTCACTTTGCTTGCAAGGCTTCTTATGATGTGCATTACCGAGAGGGCCCAGAGATACCTCTGCGATACTCGGAGTGAAAAATTATAATCTCGATCTATGACAACCCAACAAACACCTTCGGAGATACCTGTAGAGCATCTTTATAATCACCCAGTTACATTGTGACGTTTGATAGCACACAAGATATTCCTCCGGTATCTGGGAGTTGCATAATCTCATAGTCGGAGGAATCTGTATTTGACATGAAGAAAGCAGTAGCAATAAAACTGAACGATCATAATGCTAAGCTAACGAATGGGTCTTGTCCATCACATCATTCTCCTAATAATGTGATCCCATTCTCAAATGACAACACATGTCTATGGTTAGGAAACTTAACCATCTTTGATTAACGAGCTAGTCAAGTAGAGGCATATTAGGGACACAGTGTTTTGTCTATGTATCCACACATGTATCAAGTTTCTGGTTAATACAATTCTAGCATGAATAATAAACATTTATCATGAATAAGGAAATATAAAATAACAACTTTATTATTGCTTCTAGGGCATATTTCCTTCATCCGGTACTCCGATATGTACCCAGTACCCTCCGAAACACTTCCGGTATCCGAATACTATCGTCCTATATATCAATATTTACCTCTCGACCATTTCGAGACTCCTCGTCATGTCCATGATCTCATTCGGGACTCGGAACAACATTCGGTCACCAAATCACATAACTCATATAATACAATATCGTCATCGAACGTTAAGCGTGCGGACCCTACGGGTTCGAGAACTATGTAGACATGACCGAGACACCTCTCCGGTCAATAATTGATAGAGGAACCTGGATGCTCATATTGGCTCCCACATATTCTATGAAGATCTTTATTGGTTGAACGGTTATGACAATATATGTTATTCCCTTTGTCATCGGTATGTTACTTTCCCGAGATTCAATCATCGGTATCTTCATACCTAGTTCAATCTCCTTATCGACAAGTCTTTTTACTCGTTCCGTAATACATCATCCTGCAACTAACTCATTAGTCACTTTGCTTGCAAGGCTTCTTATGATGTGTATTACCGAGAGGGCCCAGAGATACCTCTCCGATACTCGAAGTGACAAATCCCAATATCGATTCACACCAAACCAACAAAACACCTTCGGAGATACCTGTAGAGCATCTTTATAATCACCCAGTTACGTTCTGACGTTTGATAGCACACAAGATACTCCTCCGGTATCCGAGAGTTGCATGATCTCATAGTCAAAGGAATATGTATTTGACATACATGAAAGCATTAGCAATAAACTGTACGATCAAATGCTAAGCTAACAGATGGGTCTTGTCCATCACATCATTCTCCTAGTGATGTGATCCCGTTATCAAATGACAACTCATGTACATGGTTAGGAAACCTTAACCATCTTTGATCAACGAGCTAGTCTAGTAGAGGCTCACTAGGGACACAGTGTTTATTTATGTATTCGCACATATTAAGGTTTCTGATCAATGCAATTCTAGCATGAATAATAAATCTTTATCATGAATAAGGAAATATAAAATAACAAATTTATTATTTCCTCTAGGCCATATTTCCTCCAGTCTCCCACTTGCACTAGAGTCAATAATCTAGTTTACATTGTCATGTGGTTAACACACATAGTTCACATCGCCATGTGACCATTACCCAAAGAGTTTACTAGAGTCAATAATCTAGTTCACATTGCTACGTGATTAACACCCAAAGAGTACTAAGGTGTGATCATATTTTGCTTGTGAGAGAGGTTTAGTCAACGGGTCTGCGACATTCAGATCCGTATGTATTTCGCAAATTTCTATGTCTACAATGCTCTACATGGAGCTACTCTAGCTAATTGCTCCCACTTTCAATACGTATGCAGATTGAGACTCAGAGTCATCTGGATCGGTGTAAAAGCTTGCATCGATGTAACTCTTTATGAAGAACTCTTTATCACCTCCATAACTGAGAAAAAAAATACTTTCTTAGTCCTCTAAGGATAATTTTGACCACTGTCTAGTGATCTACTCTTGGATCACTATTGTACCCCCCTTGCCAAACTCATGGCAAGGCACATAACAGGTCTGGTACACAACATGGCATACTTTATAGAACCTATGGCTGAGGCATAGGGAATGAGTTTCATTCTCTCTCTATCTTCTGTTGTGGTCGGGCTTTGAGTCTTCCTCAACTTCACACTTTACAATACAGGCTAGAACTCCTTTTTTGGCTGATCCATTTTGAACTCCTTCAAAATCTTGTCAAGGTGTGTGCTTTGTGAAAGTCCTATTAAGCGCCTCGATCTATCTCTATAGATCTTGATGCCCAATACATAAGTAGCTTTACCGAGGTCTTTTATTGAAAAATACTTATTCAAGTATCCTTTTATGCTATCCAGAAATTCTATATTATTTCCAATCAATAATATGTCAACCACATATATTATCAGAAATGCTATAGAGCTCCCACTCACTTTCTTGTAAATACAGGCTTCACCGAAAGTCTGTATAAAACCATATGCTTTGATCACCTCATCAAAGCATATATTCCAACTGCAAGATGCTTGCACCAGTCCATAGATGGATCACTGGAGCTTGCACACCTTGTTAGCACCTTTAGGATTGTCGGGGGGCGACCGTGTCTGCCCGCCGCGAGCACCTATGGGGCCGGGGCCCCTTCGTCTGTGCGGTACGAGGGCGGAGGGAGCACAGAGAGCAGATCGAGGCGATGCACGCGGGCGATCTTTTACCCAGCTTCGGGCCGCGATGGACGCGTAAAACCCTACTGCTGCTTTGTGTTGTATTGGGCTCGGGAGCTTGAAGAGCTACAGTAGCAGCTACACCGAGCGTGGGAGTTGCAAAGGATTCTGTCGGTGTACTAAGGTAGGGGTACCTCAGTACCCCAACTTGTGCACGGGCAGCCCCAGCTCCCCGCAACCAGATCCATCAAATACTTGCCGGAGATCATCTCCGCTCCACACCAAGCCGTTCAAGAACAAAGTATATAAGATAGAAACTCAAGACCCGGCAAGAGGAGCTTGCCGGAAGGCCATTCCAGCTCAAGGCTACGTTACTCTACAGATCCCGGCGAGAGGAGCTCGCCGGGAGGACCAGAAGATCACATCACAGGTCACGCCTCGGCGCCTGGCGCCGGGCGAGGACCCGGGGCGGCAAGTCACAGAGTCCGACAAGCCCCGGGCCCGGCAAGATCAAGGCCCGGCAAGGAGCTTGCCGGGAGAGCTGTGCTACGTGCCGACTCCAGCTCATTTGCCCACGCGTCGCCTCCGGCCTTCTCAGAGACGCGTGGCGGGTGGTCAGACTGCATGAAGAATGCGGTGGCACTCCACGGTGGTGGCTTCGCCGCCGTGGCGTAAAGAAGACGAATGGCGGAGCTTTTGGGCGACGGCGACGGGCATTTAATGCCCTTGTCCCCTCTGTCAAAAGTAGGTAGAAAGCAATGAGCTGCACTGTTCCCAAGACTGCTTCAACTACCACCTCTTTTACATTTTTACCCTCTACCCTATGTTGACACCGTCGGTGACCCTTGCCCTATAAAAGGAGGCCCATGCACAACGAGAGGGGTTCACTCATTTGCAACTCTCACGCTCGGGAAGCCACCATCAGTAGCTCTTCAAGCTCCCGGCACAATACAACACAAAGCAGCAGATAGGGTTTACGCGACAATCGCGCCCGGCTGGGTAAAATCTCGCCAGATCGCCTCGATCCGCTTCTCCGCTGCCTCCGCCCGCATCAACACACGAAGGGCCCTGCCCCATAGGTGCCGCGCCACCCATCCGTCGCGACATCTCTCGCGCGCCGGTAGGGGCGCCGAGGTTGTGCGAACCTGATCCGCGTTCATGGCCGCCCTCTTCATCAACCTCTCCAGCTTCGCAAGCGGCTTCATCGACAATCGCATCATGGCCTCAAGACGAGAGCTTGAGGGTCGCAGACCATCTCCGTTTTCCCCGCCGCCACCGGAGCCGACGGCAAAGCGGAGGAGACGCGGTGGAAGGGTGGACACCGGCGAGGGTGCTCGCGGTGCCACCAGATCAAGGACAGGCGGAGGACCACGCCGCCTCCGTAGACCCACGCCCATCTCAGCACACGACGACCCAGCAGCGTCGTACCACGTGAGGTGGTATCCGCTTGTTGGAACAAGGACACGCCGGGGCTCGCGAGATGTTCCGGACTTCGCCCGACACGGCAAAGCGGCGGCGCCGACAGACTCGCTGCTTCCAACACTGCCGGAAGCCCGAAGCGCGCCCCGCCCCGCGCCACTCGCTTCCCGCTTCTCCACTTCGCGAAGCACTCACGAGCGCAAATGCTCTCGACTTTCTCGGCGGCGGACAAGGTCGAGGATCGGAGGGCTACCATCCGAGCCTGGTCGCCGCCAACAACGATCGTCAGCAGCAGCTCGGCGCGCTCGCGCCGCGCAAGCGGGAAGGCGAAGCTCGCGGCGACAAGACCGCCGGGGTGCAACTACCGTGCACTCCCCCGCTGAACGAAGACGCCGCCCGCCGAACAACGCCGACGACGGCTCCACGGCATCGCGGACCTGGGCTCGCTGATCAACGCGAGTCTCGACGAAGCGGCGGCAAGAAGACGCCGACCACGATCGGCGTCGCCGCCGAGACTCGGGCGACAATCTGACCAGAGCTGGGAGCACTGTCGAAGGCGCGACGCCCGCGAAAGCCAGCGATTTGTCAGACGCTGGCGGGCTGCCCCGCTGCTCACCCGTGAATCGCGGCGCGCCCAAAGGGCCTAGCATGAAAACTTCAAGCCCGACGCATCGAGAAGTACGACGGCAAGACACACCCTCGGAGTTTTCAAGATTTACACCATCGCGTGCAAGCTGCGGGCGCGACGAGAAGATTCTGGCGAACTACTTCCGCCAGGCTTAGGCCGAACGCTCGTTCTTGGCTTATGCACTTGCCGGAGGGCTCCATTTCCTCTTGGGCGGATCTTTGTCATCAGTTTGTTGGTGCCTTCACTGGCGGCCACAAACCCCACGGCCAAGAAAGTGATCTTCACATTTTGGCCCAGAAGGAAGGAGAATCCCTTCGCAAGTACATCCAGCGCTTCAGCCGTGTGCAACACAACATTCCCGATGTCCACCCCGCCGCGGTTATCAGCGCGTTCCACCAGAACGTGCGTAACCGCCGCATGCGTGAAGAGATGGCGATGACCAAGATCCGGATGTCACGAGCTTTATGCCCTGGTCGACAAATGCGCACGCTGAAGAGGGAGGAGGCTTCCGGGAGGATGTCGGGCGCAGAGGGAGTGACTCGACGACGCCGCCCGGCAAAGAAGCGCCGCATGTGTCTTCCGAAGAAGAACAAGGAATGTGTACTTGCCGTCGAAAAGTCCGGCAAGGAAGCTCCCGCCAAGCAAACACAGATTAGCGCTTCCGCAAGGAGCTTGCCCACAATGGCGGCAGCCGACAAGCAGGGCGCCCCGCAAGCAATATCGCAAAATCCACCGCACCAAAGGCCACGACCTCTACAATCGCAAGCGTCGATTATCTCGCCGAGCAGCAAAAGGCTGAGTACGAGAGGCGCGACAAGGAGAGGGCCCAAGGTGGCGGAGGAGAACCGAGCAAGCGGCCGTTAAATCGGTCGGGAGGACCTCCGGCAAGGCCAAGCGACGACAAGGCGACCGACCTTCTCGGAGCCGCGACAAGGACGAAGAAGACGGCGAAGAGGACGTGGAGGATGAGGACGACAAAGTGAGCAGGAATTTCAGAAGGCCACGGAGGTCCTGTGCGTTGACGGTGGCGCTTCGCTACACAACTCTCACCGCCAACTAAAGCAGTGGGCACGTGAGGTGAATGCGGCAGAGCCACCCACGGAGTCACGCAGACTCCTCAAATGGTCCAGTACGCCCATCATTTTCGATCTTGAGGATCACCCCGACCGCACCACCGCGGTCGGGTGCCTGCCGATGCTGGTCTCGCCCACCATCCGCAACCTCAAGGTCACCAAGATGTTGGTCGATGGCGGGGCCGGGCTGAACCTGATTTCCTCTGCTGTGATCAAGAAACTCCAAATCCCGGACGACGAGCTCAAGAGACCGCCCCTTCCAAGGAATCAACCCGGAGGAGCAAGCCCAAAGGGAAAATCACCTTGCGGTGACCTTTGGCGGGAGGTCAACTTCAGGACCGAAGCGCATTTTCGACGTCGCCGATATTCCGTTGCCATATAACGGATACTCGGGCGCCCCGCCTCGCCAAGTTCATGGCGGCTTCCCATTACGCCTACAACGTGCTCAAGATGCCGGGTCCGAGCAGCGCCATCACCGTCCGCAGCGACAAGAAAGACGCGCTTATCTGCACCGACCAGATTTACCGATACGGCGCGCGGCCGACATAAAGATGCACTTGCCGCTGAAGTTCCCAAAGGGAAAAAGACGAAGACCAAGCACGGCAAGCGCCCGGCCCACTCCGCAATCGCACCCATTCGAGTGTTGCGCTGCCAGCGAGGACGCCCCATCGAGCTCCACCGCAAGGATAAAAAGGAATGGCTGCTCCACCGCAACCAAGAAGGTGTCCGCCATGAGGAGGGCGGATCGTGGTACCTTCACCATCGATGCCACGCTGACGACAAATAGGAAAGCGCCTTCGTTGCTTTCTGCGGGCGAATGTCGGCGTGTTTGCATGGCAACCATCCGACATCCCCGTGTTCCTGTGAAGGTATTGAGCACAAGCTTGCCGCTTGCCCCATGCGCGCCCGTCAAGCAAAAAGTGAGGAAACAAGCCGTGGAACGCCAAGAGTTCATCAATGAAGAAATCAAGAAACCGGAGGCAGCTGGCCTAGTCAGGTGTGATCCATCCGACGTGGCTAGCAAACCCGGTTGTCGTCGCGCAAGGCCAATGGGAAATGGAGACTATGTATAGACTTCATCGATGTGAATAAAGCATGTCCCAAGGATCCATTCCCTTGCGCAAGATCGACCAGATTGTTGACTCCACCGCCGGATGTGAGCTACTCGCTTTCTTGATGCGTATCAGCTATCACCAGATCTTCATGGCCAAAGAGGATGAAGAAAACTGCGTTCATCACTCCATGTGGCACCTATTGCTTCACACGCATGCCATTTGGGCTGAAGAATGCAGGTCAACGTTATGCAGGGTAGTGTATATCGCTTTTGAGCCACAGATCCACAGAAATGTAGAAGCTTACATGGATGACATCGTGGTGAAGAGCAAGAGCAAGGATACACTGATTCAAGATTTAGAAGAGACATTCCAGAACCTACGCAGGATACAGTTGAAGTTGAACCCTGAGAAGTGCGTCTTTGGGGTCCCCTCCGGCAAGCTTCTCGGGTTCTTTGTGTCTCAGAGGGGGATCGAAGCCAACCCCGACAAGATTAAAGCCATTGAGCAGATCCAAGCCCCAAGGCGGATCAAGGATGTCAGAAGGCTCGCAGGTTGTATGGCTGCCCTCAGTAGATTCATTTCAAAGTTCCGCTGAAGGCTTCTCGCCCTTCTTCAAAATCTTGAAGAAGGCGGGACCCATGAAGTGGACTCCAGAAGCGGAGACAGCGCTGCAAGACTTGAAACACTACCTGTCCTCCACTCCAATACTTGTCGCACCTAAGCCACAGGAGAAATTGCTGCTATACCTAGCGGCGACCAACCAAGTGGTGAGTGCTGCGCTAGTAGCGGAGAGAGAGTCTGACGAGGAGGCCGCACCACCGGCAAGCCAGCCCAGCGACCAGCAGGGGGCTGCTCCGGCAAGCCCTGGCCCCGGCAAGGACAGCCCTGGGCAGGAGCAAGGTGAGGTGCGGAAAAAGATGGTGCAGCGTCCGGTGTATTTTGTAAGCTCCCTTCTCCAGGGAGCCAGATCAAGATACTCTGGTGTACAAAAGTTGCTTTTTGGCCTTCTCATGGCCTCAAGAAAGCTGCGCCACTACTTCCAAGCACACGAGATAACAGTGGTCACTCGCTTCCCGCTGAAGAGGATATTGCACAACCCAGAAGCAACCGGCAGGATCGTTGAGTGGGCACTGGAATTGTCGAGCTTCGGACTTAAGTTTGAAAGTACTTCAACCATACAGAGCCGGGCTCTGGCAGAATTTATAGCAGAGTGGACCCCGACACCTGATGAAGAAGTTCAAGAAACAAGTACACCCGCACAAGGAGCGACAAGTGAATGGGTAATGTACTTCGATGGTGCCTTCTCGTTACAAGGCGCCGGTGTCAAGGTCGTACTCATCGCGCCAACGGAGAGCACCTCAAGTATGTTATCCAGATGCACTTTCCAAGAGAGCAAGCGACAAACAACACCGCTGAATATGAGGGTTTGCTTGCCGCCTCGGGATTGCGGCCGAGCTTGGGATCAAGAAGCTGATCGTATGGGGGATTCCTAGTTGGTGGTCCGCAAGTTAACAAGAACTATCAGAGCCCTTTGATGGAAGCCTATGTAGATGAAGTAAGGAAGCTTGAGGAGCACTTTGAAGGTCTGCAGATGGAACACATTCCGAGAGCTCAGAATGAAATCGCAGACGGCCTTTCAAAGTGTGCTTCAATGAAGTTACCTGTGGAACCAGGGACCTTCTTGCTCAGGCTGACTCAACCTTCCGTGGCGCCATCAATTGGGCAGTCCAAGAAGAGAAAGTTGGTGCCCGGCGACTACTTGCCGGCGGACCTCCCTGAGGCCGCCGCCAAAGTCCCCAGGGTTAACCTCCAGAACGCTGAGGAACAATCTGCTCCCGCCGATCATCGGATCTGTGCGATCGAAGCAAGTATTCCCGGCAAAACTTGCCCCGACAAGCTTGCCGGGGAACCTTCAGCTCCGGCGGAGCCAGAGATTCTTGCCGTAGAAGCGAAGGTTCCCGCAGCGGCCCTCATGCCTTTAGTCCTTGTCGTCGAGCCCCGGGCTCCGGCATGGGCGCAGCATCGTCTGCTTCACGCAAACCGGAGAACTTCCCGACGACCTCGAAGAGATAGAAAGGATAACCAGACAGGTCAAGTATGTACCAGTTAAGTGGACAACGAGCTATCTGAAGAAGACTCAATGGTGTCGATTGAAGTGCATCTCTAGGGAAGATGGACAACAGCTGTTGGCGAAGTTCACGGAGGCATCTGCGGCCACCACATTGGCGCAGGGCGCTTGCCGGAAAGGCTTTCGGCAAGGGTTCTTTGGCAGAAGCTCTCCAAGATGCAAGCGCACTAGTAACCAAGTGTGAAGCGTGTCGGCCCACGCAAAAGCAAATTCATCAGCCAGCTCAAGCTCTCCAAACAATCCCTTTGTCCTGGCCCTTCTCGATGCAGGGGCTCGACATCCTCGGCCCCTTCCCCGTGCCGTCGGGGCTTTGAGTACTTATGCGTAGCGATCGACAAGTTCACAAAGTGGCGTAAGTGGAGCGATGAGGAAGGTAACAAAGACAACAAGCGATCAAGTTCTTGGTCGATTGTATGCCGCTTGGGATCCCCTAACCGGATTATCACCGACAACGGTACACAATTCACCACCGCACCTTCATGCAATATGTCCAAGACCTTGGCGCCAAGGTGCATTCGCTTCATTGCTCACCCAAGGAGCAACGGTCAGCGAAAAGGGCCACGCGGAAGTGCTGCGCGGACTCAAGACAAGAACTTTCGACGAGCTGCGCAAGTCGGAAGAAATTGGATAGAGGAGCTGCGGCTCTCTGGTCAATCGAGCGACACCAAACCGAGCCACCGGGCGGACACCCTTTGCTCTAGTCTATGGAGCGAAGCGGTTCTCCCCACGGAACTCGTATCACGGATCTCCTCGAGTGCTCGCTTATGATGAGCTTGAGCAAGAGCAAGCTGCGACATGATGATGCATTGCTCCTCGAGGAGGGGCGTCTCGTGCTCTTTGACGAGCTGCTCGATACAGCAAACCTTGCGCCGCTACCATAGCCGCAAGGTCAAAGCCAGGAGCCTCGAGGAAGGCGACCTTGTTCTTGGCGTGTTCAGTCCGCCAAGAATTCCAACAAGTTGGCCTTGAAGTGGGAAGGCCCTTATCGGGTGAGACAAGTCACGAGACCGGCGCTGTCCGCTCGAGACGAAGAAGGCTTGCCGATGAGTAATTCTGGAACATAGAGCATCTTCGCAAGTTCTACCCATAAGGCGCGGTCGCCGTGATCCGCTCCGGCAACCTCCTTTTGTACAAAAGCTTTGCCGCCGTTGCATGTAACCCTTTGTACAAAGCCGGGCGCAGACCCCGTGCAGCAATAAAGTTCCCGTGTCTTGCGTTATTTGCCTCTTTTCCATGCTCTTCTTTGCTATTTGCATGAGTTATTTGGCATCTTTTCGTATGGCACGCGTGTCCGACAAGCAATAGCGCGTCAAAAAGCCACGTGCCCGTTCTCTTCTTTCTTTCTCCTTGTTTCTTAAGCAAAAGAAATGTTCCTCCCGCACAAGTTTGCCGGGGGGGGGAGGAAATGAAGGATAAAACAAACACTCCAAATGCTGTTCAAGAAAGGGGAACCTGCCGGAGAACGCGCAGGCCTCGAAAGCTAAGTTGCCGGGATTTGCGCAGCTCAAAATTTTAAATTTTTGAGATTGCCTTCCTTGAACAACCACACCTTGTATGGAAAACCTGTGCTCGGAGGAACCTGCCGACGGACTGCCGTGCCCTTATCTTGCGTTCGAGTCGACTCTGCAAGTTAAGTGTGTTGCGACTGGCCGCGGCAAGGTTGCTTGCCGGTAAGGCCTTGCCCCTTGCCGGCAAGCCTTTCCTAGAAGCGTAAGGTTGAAACGTACAGGGTTGAGAATCAAAACAAGGGAATTGATTCCGCGATCATTGGTCGAAATAAAGGTAAATATCCTGCAAAGGATAACTTGTCATGATAACTAATAAGTTCAGAGCGACTTGTGCAGCAACAAAAGGAAACAAAAGAAAAAAAAGAGAAGAAAGAGGGGCCTAGTCTCTGCGGCGCCCTCCATCCCGGGATCTTGTTCACTTTGGCGGCGATGTGGGCGACTTGCTCCTTCAAGGCCTCCATGTCGCGTCGGCCGGCAAGCTGCGAAGGGCGTTGGAGAGGCTTATACCGGGGTTGCGGTATCGATCTTCGTCGACACGCTCCATGGTTCCCGCAAGACTGTGGTAGCGCCTCCTCGGCGAGCTGCGCGGGATCTTCTTCGTCCGCAGATTTGCGAGCTGGCGCGACTCCCAAGAAGAGGCTGAGCTTGGCTTTGTGGCGAGGTTTGGATCCGGGGAGTAAATGAGGTGCTCCAACTTCAGCGCCCCAGCTCCTGGTCAATAGCGGTTGCGGAAGACACCAATTCCTCGGTCCATATCTCGGCGATCGGCGGAAATCCTCGGCCGCTCTGTTGGCGCCACCACTAAGGATCGCTCCTCACGGAGCTCCTCCTTGATTTGGTTTCACAGCCGGGCAGCGTCGAGCGAGTCCGTCGGTATGAAACTTTCGCTCAAGATCTTCAGCAGAATCCTGGCGGCCTTCAACTCATCGCCCTTC
Organism: Aegilops speltoides; assembly: GCA_021437245.1. Classification (NCBI taxonomy): domain Eukaryota; kingdom Viridiplantae; phylum Streptophyta; class Magnoliopsida; order Poales; family Poaceae; genus Aegilops; species Aegilops speltoides. The sequence continues at coordinate 474,952,716 of CM038144.1, read as the reverse complement.
TCAGCAAAGACGCGCTGGAGCTCGAGTTGGTGCGAGTGAATTCCCAGCGCTCCGTGGCGAGCGCGGCGATCTTCTCCAGTCCACCTTCAACAGCTCCTCGATTCTGCGACCTTGGCGGCGAGATCCTTCTTGGCGGCCTCCCATGATCGCCATGGCGTCTTCGCCCTTCAACTCCCGCCAAGGTTTGCTCCCGGCGGGTCTTCCTCGTGGGCGTCAAGGGCAACCTTCAGCTGGTTGAGCTCCCTTCGCATGGACAGATCCACCCGGCGAGCAGCTGCTGCTCCTCGGCCTCGGCTTTCTCCAACAGCCACTCTTCATCTTGCCCGGTGAGCTGCTCGCGCCTCTCGACACCTCGCGAAGAGCAGCTTGATTGGCAGCACGGAGCTCCGCCCTGCGTTTCTCCATCTCCTCGGCGGCCTTGGCGGCAAGGGCTTCGGGAAGCAAGCCGCTGCGGGCCGGTAAAGGGCCAGGATCTGCTGAAGCAGCTTCTCCTCATCGGGCCCACCCTCCCGCGGGCCCCTCGGCGACCTTCAAACCAGCGAGGCGGGATCTCCCGTCGAAGGCCTCGCCCTCCGCAGGCGCCCGCGACGAGGAAGCCCACGGCATCTGGATGAAGACACCGTTGGGGGCTTCCAAGTAGCAGCCGGGCTGTTCTGCTTCGACGGAAGGGTCGGCGACGGCGTGGCGCTGGCGCTCCTGCAGCCTCCGGGACCGCGGTGCGCTTGCCGTCCCCCTCTCCGGCCGCTGCGTCGGAAGCCGAGGCAGTTCCAGGCGCGTGTGGTTCGGCGGCCCCCGCCGCGTCCTCGACAGCAGGGGCACCATCGCCGCCACCATGCACGTCCTCCTCCTCCCGGCAGCGACCTCCGTCTCCGTCCGCTCCGGGGAGGAGGATCTAGAAAAAAGAAAGAAAAGCGAACAGCGGTTCAAGCAAATATCCAAAGAAAGACAACACCGAAAAGGCGGAGTCGCGAGAACTTACAGTGGGCGTCTTGGCGGCGAGCTCTCTTGCCGGGAACCATCCTCGCCGGATGCCCGCCCTCGTCGAGACTACTCGCCCTTGGCGGAGTACCCGCCCTCGACGAGACGCTCTCCCTGCCGGGAGTCCGGCCTTGGCGAGATGGAGGGACTGCTCCTCGGGGCGATCTCGGGATGCTCTGTTCTTTGCGGCTCCATCCTGCGCAAGTCAAGGCAAACACGTCAAGATGTTGGGGCAAGATAAAGCTATCAGATGTACCGGCAGCGAAGGTGCGGAACCGGACTTCGTTGGGGGCTGCTGGGGCTGCTCCTCGGGACGGCGCTCGGGTCCGCCAAACTCGAGTCCGGAGCGTCTCCGGCCCCCTCGACGGGCGAGTCGTCCGCAATCTCGACCACGGGCACCTTGGCTCTCTTCGCCGCCCGCTCAGTCAGGATCCTGGAGTCAACACAAAAAGCAAGATTAGCATCGGCAATGACCGAGGCGAAATTCACGAAGATGAAGATCTTGGGGACTCACTCCTGTTCCTCCTCGTCGTCTTCGCTCAAAGCGGAGAGGTCGTACCGCACCTGGGACGCGTCGATGTGAGGAGCAGGAGACGGAGGCCCTCTCGGGCGCTTGGCGATCCTCGGGCCTGGGGGCTGCGAAGACCCGGCCCCTGTGGCGGTCGAGACCCGAGAAGTGGGCGGAGCCGCCGCCCCGCTCCGAGGGGGCCCCTGACCGCTCGGCGCCAACTTATGGGGCGCCTTCTTTGTGGCTTGCCCATGGTCGCCTCTGCCACATCTGGTGCTGCTGGCCGCCCAAGCACGACTCGACTCCCGGGAAGTTTGCGCTGCCAGCGAGCTGGCGATTCTTGGGGGCTTGCGTACTCACTTCCGCCGCAGCCTTGGAGGCGCTTGGCGAGAGCGCGCTGGGGCTCTGAGGCGGAGGTTTCGGCGGCGAGCGTCGTCGTCATAAAGGTCCGTGGACCCCCGGCATCATCGGCGACCACGGCGTTCTCCCCTCCTCCTCGCCCGGCTGGCTCGCGGACCCGGCACCTGTGCATGACCCCTTTACCTTTGGCGCCCGGCTCCCTCGGCGCCTCTGCTCCCCTCCGCGCCTCGGCTCCCTCCGGCAGCGCCACCGCTTACCGCGATTTAAGCCACAATTCCGTGGATCCCAGAGTGCCCGAAGAAGGACCCGGCAAGCGCGCCAGGAGGAAGCCAAGCAACCGGCAGATCTCCGCCGCCTCCGCTTGATAGGACTCCTCCGCAGCCTCCTCCTCCTCGGGCGTGCAATCAAATTCTCCTGCCGCTGCGGCTGCTGGCAGCCTCTTCACCGAAGGAGGCTATGAAGCGATCTCGATCCGTGGTGTCCCGTGTCAGCCAGCGGATCTCATCCTTGTTTTTCGCCACCTCCTCGAGGGCGTCGAAACCGATGATGTCAGCCGGCTCAAGCGGAATCCATGAAGCGCTCCGCCGTGCGAATCCTGCGGGCATCATGGCGAGAGGCGATCGAGACTCACGTTATTGCGAGGGCACCACTTGCCGGGAAGCTGAACCACTCTGGATGGGCGGGTCGTATTTAAGAGCTCCGGACCATCCCCTCAACTCAGCGTCGTGAAGTTGAAGTTCAGCCGGTCGCGCAGCCTCATTATATCCCCCGCACCGCCATACTCCCAGGCGGCCTTTTTACATCTTGGAGAGCGTCTGGCGACGGAGAAAATCTGCGCCTACGCTGCGATGGACAGCCCGCGTGCGGAGGCGAAGGATCCGGATGAGGCAGCGTTGAGCTTAGCGTCGTCGAGTCCAGCTCGCTCCAATCTCGGCCCGCTCAATGGGCGCGGTCTTGGCGCGGTGAAGGGCTGCGGCTCGTCCTCGGCGATCCAGCACCGATCCAGCGCCCTCCTCCACTTGATCGCGGAGCTCCCGAGCAATCGACTTCTTGAGTTCAGACGGAAAACCCAAGAAATCCCTCGGAGAGGGGGCAGACTCTGCTCTCGGGGTAAAGAAATGCCTGAACAGAGCTACATTTGGGTGGATCCCACAAGTTCTCACACATATGTGCGAAAACCGCCATTGTGAGGGCGGCGTTGGGGTGAAATCAAGGAGGTGGAAGCCATATGTGTGCATAATGGTACAGAAGAATTGAGAGAAAGGAGGACAAAGACCGCACTTGATGAAAGAAAGCTGCGAAGAAATGGTACCCATGGGATAGTTGTCCTTGAGGCGGCGGGTGGGCGCTGGTCGAGGATGCGTTGAGGTCCTCTTGGACGAGAACAAGAAGTACTTGCCCCGAGTTCGTCCCACGCCAAGCTGGCGGGAAGGCGATGTTCTCCCTCCGCATCTGGCGAGCTCTTCCGCTGCTCAGTTCTCCTTCTTAGTGCCTTCCGCCTTCTCCTTCCCTTCCTGGTCTTGAGGCCATAACGGCAGCGGCGAGGGAAGGGGATGAGGATCGGCGGCGCCCATGAGACGAAAAAACAGCGGAGGAGGCGGAGGCGGAGCGAGGAGGTTTTCGGCGGAGAAAGAAGAAACAACGAAGCGATGGAGAACCGCTGCTGCCTCTGCTTTTATGGGGAAGTGGGGGGGCGCGTTCGCTCTCCTCATTAAGGGGCGTGGGCACGTCCCATCCTGGCGCCCATAATCGCAGCGTCTTTGCTGCAGGGGAAAGCGGCGGCGGAAGTGGATTCGACGCCGTGGGCTTTGCGCCCGTGCCTTGTCTTGGGCTGGCCCAACAGCGCTTCGGCACCGTGTATGGCCCAGGCCGGGGCTCTGTCGGTGTACTAAGGTAGGGTACCTCGGTACCCCAACGTACTGCACGCAGCCCCAGCTCCCAACCAGATCCATCAAATACTTGCGGAGATCATCTCCGCTCCACCAAAGCCGTTCAAGAACAAAGTATATAAGATAGAAACTCAAGACCCGGCAAGAGGGCTTGCCGGGAAGGCCATTCAGGCTCAAGGCTCGTTACTCCTACAGATCCCGGCGAGAGGAGCTCGTCGGGAGGACAAGATCACATCACAGAAGTCACGCCTCGGCGCCTTGTGGGCGAGACCCGAGGCGGCAAGTCCTGAGCCGACAAGCCCCGGGCCGGCAAGATCAAGGCCCGGCAAGGAGCTTGCCGGGAGAGCTGTGCTACGTGCCGCCTCGGCTCATTTGCCAGCGTCGCCTCCAGCCTTCTCCAGAGACGCGTGGCGGGTGGGTCATCTTGCATGAAGAATGCGGTGGCACTCCACGGTGGTGGCGCCGCCGTGGCGAAAGAAGACGCAATGGCGGGGAGCTTTTGGGCGACGGCGACGGGCATTTAATGCCCTTGTCCCCTCTGTCAAAAGTAGGTAGAAAGCACTTTGTAGCTGCACTTTGTCCCCACTGTTTCAACTACCACCTCTTTTACATTTTACCCTCTACCCTATGTTGACACTGTCGGTGACCCTTGCCCTATAAAAGGAGGCCCATGCACTGCGTGGGGGTTCGACTCATTTGCAACTCTCACGCTCGGGAAGCCCTCTGTAGCTCTTCAAGCTCCGAAGCACAATACAACCAAAGCAGCAAGAGGGTTTACGCGACAATCGCGCCCAAGCTGGGTAAAAATCCTTGTCGCCTCGATCTGCTCTCCATGCGGCCTCCGCCCGTCTCAACACACGAAGGGCCCGGCCCCATAGGTGCGCGCCACCCATCCGACATGACAGATTGAACCAGCCGAACCGAACCCCTTCTCGTTGTGCATGGGCCTCCTTTTATAGTGCAAAGGGTCACCAACAGGTGTCAGCGTAGGAGAAAGGGGTAAAAATGTAAAGAGGTGGTAGTTGAAGCAAGCGGGAAGCGGTGGAGCTACGATGGCTTGAACAGTGGTTTCTACCTACTTTGACGTGGGGACAAAGGCATTTAATGCCCGTCACCGTCGACTCAAAAGCTCCCGCCCTTGCGTCTCCGTTTGCACGGTGATGGATCCACCGTGGAGTGCCACCGCGCACCCCAGTGCTGCAGCCACCCGCCACGGCGTCCTCGGAAGGCCCCAGGGCGACGCGTGGGCAGATGAGCTGGAGTGCGGGCGCACAGTGCAGCTCTCCCGGCAAGTACCTTGCCGGGGTCTTGATCTTGCCGGGCCCGGGAGCTTGTCGGGCTCTATAACTTGCCGCTCCCCGGGCCCTTGCCGGGACGCGTATAGCGCCGAGGCGTGTCTTCTATGACATGATCTTCTAGTCTTCCTGGCAAGCTCCTCTTGCCAGGGCCTTGCGTGGGTGATGTAAGCTTGAGCCTGGAATCGGCCTTCCCGGCAAGCTCCTCTTGCCGGGGTCTCGATCTTCTGTCTTGTATACTTTGTTCTTGAATGGCTTGATATGGAGCAGGAATGGTCTCCGGTAAGCACATGGTAGATCCAACCGCGGGGAGCTATGACTGCCCGTGCACAAGTTGGGGTACTGAGGTACCCCTACCTTAGTACACCGACAGGAGCCCCCGGGCCTGGGCCACAAGCCGGCCTGTTGGACTGGCAGCCCAAAAAAGGCACAGGCACACGAGGCACGGCGCGTCAATCCACTGCCGCCTCCTCCCGCAACAGACGCGTCGATTGCGGCGCGTGGATGGGACGTGCCACGTTTTTAATGAGAAAGCGAACGCCCCACTTCCCCATAAAAACAGAGGAAGTAGGCGCGGTTCCCCTCCTTGCTTTCATTGCTTCTTCTTCCTCCTCCAGAGATCCTCTTTGCGCTCCTTTCGCCTTCCCCGACAAGCTTCTCTTGCCGGGGGCTCCTTGACCTACCTCCTGAACTCCTGAACAGAGAAACAGGAGAGGGATCACGGGCACCTTATCTTTTTAATTTGTAAGCCTTCGGGCATTAGCTGCATTTAAAAACTTGTAATCCTCTCTATCATGTTTTTCATCCTCTATGGACTTGTACTAAACTAAGATGTTTTTAATGAAAAGAGGGGAAAGCTTGCCGGACTGAGTCTTTTACTTGACTACGTGCCTTGTATGTTCCTACCCTACGCTCTCGGGGAGCTTGCCGGTGCGAACACGCTTGCTGAGTGCGGAACATCAGCTGCCCGCTGGCTGGTGTTGCTTCCGACAAGCAACCTTGCCGGGCCAGTTGCAGCGCACTTGTGTTTGTTGAGCATGCTCGAAACGTAACAAGGGCGCGAAACTTGTCGCGGCTCACTTTTAACTCGTTGAGCGTGCTCGAAAACAAACCAAGGGCGCAACTGGGCCACGACTTGGCTCCTCCTGCGCACGGGTTTTTACAAGACACGCTCGTTCAAAGACGCAGCCTCGCTTTCCCCTGTCCATAGGAGGATGCATGACGAGGGATGAAAAACTTATCTGGCATCGCAGCCCCCAGCAACTCTGGCTTGCCGGAGACGAACCTTAGTACTCGCAGCCCCGGCCAACGGCGGCTTGAGGAAGAATCTTGCTTTTCGCAGCCCGGCGACTACGGCTTGCCGGGGCCAGTCTGCAGTGTGCTCTTCTGGTTTCTCCTTGTTGCTGCAATTTCAGCCGTGAAAAACAGCTGAGATGGATCTGCAACAGCTTCACTATTTACATGTATATGTATGTAAATCTTGATTGTGCAATATGATGCCGTGCCTTGCCCTTCGTATGTTTGTACTCTACGCTCCCGGGGAGCTTGCGGTATAAACACACTTCTTTGAGTCGCGAACATCAAGCAGCCATTGGCGGTGTTGCTTCCGGCAAGCCACCTTGCCGGGCCAGCTGCAGAGCGCTTGTGTTTGTTGAGCGGACTCGGAAACAAAACAAGGATGCAACTGGACCACGACTCGGCTCCTCTCGCGCATGAGTCTTTCATACGAAAGGCATCTCACGGCAGGGCTTGCCACGTTATACCCTCTACTTTACACCCTTTGTGCGCTTTTACCCTACGCTTCTAGGGAACTTGCCGGTGCTTAACACACTTGCTGAGTGCGGAACATCAGCAGCCCGCTGGCTGGTGTTGCTTCCGGCAAGCAACCTTGCCGCGTCTAGTCGCGACGCACTTAACTGCTGAAGCGGACTCGAAGCGAAACAAAGGGCGAAGCTGGTCGCAGCTCACTTTTAACTCGTTGAGCGTGTTCGAAGCAAGATAAGGGTGCGGCTATCCACGGGCAGGCTCCTCCGCGCACAGGTTTTGCGTACAAAGGATGAACGTACAAGGGATATAACATAAAAAAACATGGAACTAAGAAGTGTTCTGCACGAAAGCTCGAACAACTTAGCTTTTCTGTTTCTTGTTTCCTCGCGCTTGCCGGTGGAGCTCGATGGCGCATCCTCGACGGCAGCGCAACGCTCCGGGGAGACGCGCTTGCCGGAACGAGCACCAGAGCTGCCCTCGCCGGGCTTAGAGCGCTCCGAGGAGCGGCGCTTGTCGGAGTGTGCACCAGAGCCGTCCTTGCCGGACTTGGAGCTCGATGGCGCGTCCTCGGCGACAGCGTAAGCGCTGGAGATGCGCTTGCGGAGTGGAGGGCGAGGCGGCGGTGCGAGGAGCTGGATATGCCGGACTCCTAACAGCGTTAGGAGGAGCGAGTCTGCCTCGGCACTTTCGCTCTGCTCATGCACGGACAGCGGTCCGGAGCATCCCGCGAGCCTCCGGCATGTTCTTGCCCAGCAGACGCGAGTACCACCTTCCGTGGTGCGGGCGCGCTGGGTCGTCGTGGCGCTGAGATGGGCGTGGATCCACGGAGACCGGCGCGGTCATCCGTCTGTCCACAGATCCGGTGGCGCCGCGCGGCGCCCCGCCGGGCGACCACCCTTTCGACGGCGTCTCCTCCGCCCACCGTTGGCTCCGGTGGCGGCGGTTGAGATGCAGACAGGTCTGCAACCCTCGAGGCCCTCGTCTTGAGGCCATGGCGCGATTGTCGCGAAATTCTTGTTTAAACCGGAGAGGTTGATGAAAAACGCGCCCAGTGAACGCCGGATCGGGTCCGCACAACCTCGACGCCCCCTACCTGGCGCGCCAAAGATGTCGGGGCGGGGCGGCCGTGTCGTGCCCGCCCGCCGCGAGCACCTATGCGGCCGGGGCCCCTTCTGTCAGGCGGTCGAGGCGGAGGGAACCTGAGAAGCAGATCGGCGATGCACGCAGGCGGTCTTTTACCCAGCCAGACGCGATGGACGCGTAAAACCCTCTGCTGCTTTGTGTTGTATTGGGCTCGGGAGCTTGAAGAGCTACGATAGCAGCTACACGGCGTGGGAGTTGCAAAGATTGAACCAGCCAACCGAACCCCTTCTCGTTGTGCATGGGCCTCCTTTTATAGTGCAAAGGGTCACCAACAGGTGTCAGCGTGGGAGAAAGGGGTAAAAATGTAAAAGAGGTGGTAGTTGGAGCAAGCGGGGAGCAGTGGAGCTACGATTAGCTTGAGCAGTGGTTTCTACCTACTTTGGCGATGGGGACAAAGGCATTTAATGCCGTCACCGTCGACTCCAAAAGCTCCCGCCCTTGCGTCTCCGTTTGCCACGGCGATGGATCCACCACCGTGGAGTGCCACCGCACCCCCCAGGCTGCGCAGCCACCCGCCACGCATCCCTAGAAAGGCCCCAGGGCGACGCGTGGGCAGATGAGCTGGGAGGCGAGCGCGCAGTGCAGCTCTCCGGCAAGTACCTTGCCGGGGTCTTGATCTTGCGGGCCGGGAGCTTGTCGGGCTCTATAACTACCGCTCCCGGGCCCTTGCGGACGCGTATAAGCGCCGGCGTGTCTTCTATGACATGATCTTCTAGTCTTCTGGCAAGCTCCTCTTGCCGGGGCCTTCGTGGGTGATGTAAGCTTGAGCACAGAATCGGCCTTCCGGCAAGCTCCTCTTGCCGGGTCTCGATCTTCTGTCTTGTATACTTTGTTCTTGAATGGCTTGATATGGAGCAGGAATGGTCTCCGGTAAGCACATGGTAGATCCAACCGCGGGGAGCTGTGACTGCCCGTGCACAAGTTGGGGTACTGAGGTACCCCTACCTTAGTACACCGACAAGGATCGACAAAACCTTCTGGTGGCATCATATACAACTCTTCTTAGAGAAATCCATTAAGGAATGCAGTTTTGATGTCTATTTGCCAAATTTCATAATCATAAAATGCGGCAATTGCTAACATGATATGGACAGACTTAAGCATCGCTATGGTGAGAAAGTCTCATCATAGTCAACTCCTTGAACTTGTCAAAAACCTTTTGCGACAAGTCGAGCTTTATAGACAGTAACATTACCATCAGCGTCAGTCTCCTTGTTGAAGATCCATTTTTCTCTATGACTCACCGATCATCGGGCAAATCCACCACACTTTGTTCTCATACATGGATCCTATCTCAGATTTCACGGCCTCAAGCCATTTACCGGAATTTGGGCTCATCATAGCTTCTTCATAGTTCGTAGGATTTGAAGGAAATATGCCCTAGAGGCAATAATAAAGTTGTTATTTTATATTTCCTTATTCATGATAAATGTTTTTATTCATGCTAGAATTGTATTAACTGAAATCTTGATACATGTGTGGATACATAGACAAAACACCGTGTCCCTATTAAGCATTGTCGGTGTTCTGGGAACGGGGGTCCCCAGACTTGCCTGCCTGCGGCCCACGGCGTGGCTCCACCAGTGGCCCAGTACAGCCCGTCTTCATCAACCAACACTCAAGACCCTCGCGAGGGGCCAAGCCTCATAGGGAGGACGACACAAGGCCTCCTCAGGAGCGGCCTCATCAGGCAGGCTCGCGAGGGAGGCGGAGAGATCAAGGCGAGGGGTACCTCGCGAGGTTCCTGTGACGCAAGCCATGACGACCAAGGCCAAGCGGGCGCCAGTGCGCGCAGTGTCCTGGTTTCCCCTTTGGTGCTAAGGGGGCAAGTGCAGGCGTGGAGTACCGAGGCATCAGGCAAAGGTTTCCATATTAGTGCAACAAGACCAAGGCTAGCAGGATGGCAGGATGGAGGTCATCGTGGAGCCCAAGACGGCGTCATCACCAGCGCCTTTGACAGGCGAAGACCACCTTTAGTCAGGATAGCTTGTACTAGATATCCCCTTTCAAAATGGCCGTTGTTGGATACCTTCCCACTCAATATTTGGGGAGAGGACCAGGGCCTCCATAAATAGGGCTAGCCACCACAGTAGATGGGGGGGGGTTCATCTTCATACCCACCAAGCACAAGAACCCTCTCCTCAGGAGGCTATTCTTCCCTTGTACTGTTCATCATCAGCCCAAGAGGCAATCCACCACCACCGCACAGGAGTAGGGTATTACACCACAATGGTGGCCCAAACCTATATAAATCTTGTCTCTTGTGTTCTGAGTTCATCGAGCTGAGCTTAGGGATCACGGCGAGGCTAAGAGCGAGATTCGGTAGGAGAAAATCTTCACGCACACCCCAGTGTTCGAACCACAAGGGTTTTGCCGGAACCCAAAATCCGACATTTGGCGCGCCAGGTAGGGGTGCACTGGAGCTTTTCCTTCCGTCGACCCGCACTCCACCAACACCGTGATTCGCCCTCATGGCGGAGACCGCGCCGGCTCCGCGGCCGGCACCATGGCCAGGCTGGGGCTCGAGCCTTGGCCCCGCCTCTTGGCCGAGAAAAGTGGCGCACAAGTTCAAGCTAGAGATGCCGCCGCGCTACGACGGCCCGACGGACCCGACGGTTTTCCTGCTGGCGTACGAGGAGGCCGTCCTCAAGGCCGGGGGCGACGACAAGGTCATGGCCAACTGGCTTCCCATGGCCCTTACCAGCGTCCCACGCGCATGGTTGCTCAACCTACCGGCATCTTCTGTGGCCTCCTAGGAGGAGCTGCGCGACCTCTTCCTCGCCTACTATGTGGCGCCAGCGCCCCCGGTTGTTGCAGCTCTCCTGGGCGACTCGCAGGCGCCACCCTCAGACCGCCACGCCAAGCCGTTCTTTCGCCGGATCAACACCGTCCTCCCACAGCAAGGAGCTCCCCCTGGCTGGGTGGCGCCCAAGGCCGACCTGACCTTCAACTCGGAAGGTCACCCCGTCAACACCGCCTACTCGGGTGCACTCCCGATGCTCTGCACGCCCATCATCTGTCAGGTGGCCATCACCAAAACCCTCATAGACGGTGGTGCTGGCCTCAACATGCTCTCAGTGGAGGCCTTCAGCCTCCTCCACGTACCGCTGGAGCGGCTCCGACCCAGCAAGCCCTTCTCAGGCGTCGGAGGCGGTTCCTCCAGTTCCCTGGGGCAGATCCACCTTCCCGTGACCTTCGGCACCCGCGACAACTACCGCACGGAGTTGTTCGACTTCGACGTTGCTCACATCGGCCTTCCGTACAATGCCATCCTCGGATACCCTGCCCTGGCTCAGTTCATGGCAGCAACCCAATCCAGCCTACAACCTCATGAAGATGCCCGGGAGCGATAGCGTCCTCACCATAGCTGGAGATACCAAGGAGCCTCTTATGGCGCTCAAGCTTGCCCTCATGGCCGCCGCGGTGGCGCAGCCTGCCGGCGCGGACGCCTCCAAGGCCAAGGAAGCCGCACCAACCAAAAAGAAGCAGTTGTTCACTCAGGATAAGGCGGAGACCAAGCAGGTACTAGTTGAGGAAGATGGGTCCTCGGGAGCCACCTTCACCATAGGTGCCGACCTCGACCCCGACCAAGAGAGGGTGCTGATAAAATTCTTGCGCTCGAACAAGTAGGTGTTCGCATGGGAACCCAAGCAGCTAGTAGGGGTCCCAAGGGAGGTGATTGAGCATCACCAGAATGTGTGCCCCAATGTACGCCCTGTGAAGCAGAAAGCTAGGCAGCAGTCCGTGGAGAAACAGGCCTTCATCGTCCAAGAAACCCGCAAGCTGGAGGCAGCGGGTGTTATTCGCGATGTCCGCTACCCAGAATGGCTGGCGAACCCCATTGTCGTGCCAAAAAAGGGGGGAAAGGAGCGCATGTGCGTCGACTTCACCAACCTCAACAAGGCCTGCCCCCAAGATCCGTTCCCGCTTCCTCGCATCGACCAGATCGTCGACTCCACCGCCAAGTGTGAGCTCCTGTGTTTCCTGGATGCGTTTTCGGGTTATCACCAGATCAAGATGGCGGTGGAAGACGTGGAGAAGACAGCCTTCCTGACCCCATGTGGAGTGTACTGCTACACTTGCATGCCGTGCGGGTTGCGCAATGCGGGAGCGACCTTCCAACGGCTGATGCACATTGCCTTGGGCCGGTAGCTCGGGAAAAACACCGAGGCTTACGTCGATGACATTGTGGTGAAATCTCAGGAAGCAAGGACCTTGATCCAGGACTTGGAGGAGACCTTCGCGAGCCTTCGTCAGGTAGACCTGTGACTCAACCCGGAGAAGTGCATGTTCGGCGTCCCTTCCGGCAAGCTGTTGGGCTTCCCGTGTCCCACAGGGGGATCGAGGCCAACCCGGAGAAGGTCAAGGCGATCGAAGACATGAGTCCGCCACAGACCCTCAGAGAAATGCAGAAGCTCGTCGGTCGTGTGACTGCGTTAGGATGCTTCATCTCCAAGCTGGGGGAGCGCGCCCTACCATTCTTCAAGCTGATGAAGAAAAAGGGCCCATTTGAGTGGACACAGGAGGCCGACCAAGCATTTCAAGACCTCAAGAAATACCTGACCAACCCTCCCGTGATGGTGGCTCCGCGCCCTCTCGAGCCCCTAGTGCTCTACCTTGCCGCCACTCCCTACTCCGCCAGCGTAGCCCTGGTGGCGGTTCGGGAGGAACGCCAGGATAAGGCCACGTCCTGCCCAGCCGCAGCCTCAGCTGGGGCGACACAAGGCCAGGAAAGCCTCGCGAGGACCATGACAACGACAGTAGGGGACCAAGCTCAGCAGAAAGCCCCCAGGGCTCAAGAGGCCCCAACAAGCAACCAGGCGCTGGGGGGCTCCATTATCTCAAGAGGCACCTCAACCTCCAGAAGACGCAGGCCACGTCAGCGCACCCACCCTCATCGAGCACCCGGTGTACTTCGTCAGGATGGTGTTGCGGGATGCAAGGGCACGACACCCTATGCCTCAGAAGCTCTTACTCGTGCTCTTGGTGGCCTCGCGTAAGCTGCGACACTACTTTCAAGGTCACCCCATCAAGGTCGTCTCGGCCTACCCATTGGAAAGGGTACTCAGGAGCCCCTACTCTGCTGGGAGAGTCGCCGAATGGAACATCGAGCTGCAGGTGTTTCAGTTGGAGTTCAGCACAACTAGGGTCATCAAAGGGGCTGCCCTTGTTGATTTCATGGCTGAATGGGCGGACGTGCCAGAGCTCAAGGTGGGCGAGGACCGCTCTCTCTCTCCCCAGGAAGTGAGGCACCAGATGGTTGGGTCATGTATTTCGATGGTGCCTTCTCGCGGCAGGGCGCGGGGGCTGGTGCAGTGCTTATATCACCCACTCAGGACAAGCTCTACTACGCCGTCCAACTTTGTTTCCAGTAGGGCGAGAAGGTCTCCAACAACATAGCAGAATACGAGGGCCTCATAGCAGGCCTGAAAGCTGCAGCAGTACTGGGGGTGAAGCGCCTCGTCATCAAGGGCGATTCACAACTCATCGTCAACTTCTCCAACAAGGTGTACGAGCCGAAGGACGAGCACATGGAAGCATATCTTGCGGAAGTACGCATGATGGAGAAGCAGTTTTGGGGGCTGGAGTTTCAGCATGTGCCCCGCGGCACCAACCAAGAGGCTGATGACATCGCTAGGAGGGCGTCCAAATGGCTGCCTCAGGAGCCTGGCGTTTTGTAGGAATGACTCTTCAAGCCATCGGTGGCACCACCACTTTCAAGAACGGCATAGCCTCGGGAGGAACTCCCTCAGCCACCTTCCACAGGAGCCCCGGCCTGTGGCCCGACCTCGGGAGCACGCCTACTCTTGGCGCTAGAGCCTCAGGAGGGATGCTGGACCAAGGAATTCAAGGAATACCTGACACAAGGGACGCTGCCGGAGAAGGAGGAGGACACGGAGCGCGTGGCCCGGCCACGACCTACCGCATCAAAGACGGTGAGTTATACCGAAAGCGGCCGAATGACGTTTCCCTGCATTGCATCTCCAGGGAATAGGGGAAAGAGCTGCTGGCTGACATACACGGTGGAGATTGCGGACACCACTCATCGTCACGGACCCTCGTCGGAAAGGCATTTCGCAGTGGGTTCAACTGGTCTACAGCACTCAACGACGCGACCGAGAGCAGGTGAAGTCCTGCGAAGCCTGCCAATTCCACGCCAAGCAGATCCATCAGCCAGCGTAGGGCCTGCAGACCATCCCGCTCTCATGGCCGTTCGTGGTCTGGGGGCTGGATATCTTGGGCCCATTCCCTTGAGCGCCTGGGGGCTACCGCTACCTCTACGTCGCCATCGACAAATTCACCAAGTGGGCGGAGGTGGAAGCCGTCCGCACCATCCCAGTCGGTTCCGCGGTCAAGTTCATCAAGGGCCTCGTGAGCCGGTTTGGGGCCCCTAACCGCATCATCACCGACAACGGTTCACAGTTCACCAGCAATCTCTTCAAAACGTATTGTGCTAACCTTGGAGCACAGATCTGCTACGCTTCGGTGGCGCACCCCAGAGCAACGGCCAGGCCGAACGCACCAACGTGGAGGTCCTGAGGGGCCTCAAGACCAGGACCTTCAAGAAGAAGCTGGAGGCCTGCGGCAGGGGCTGGCACGATGAGCTCCAGTCCATGCTATGGTCCATATGCAGTACCACCACCAAGCCAACGGGCGAGACCCCGTTCTTCCTCGTCTACGGAGCAGAAGCGGTTCTCCTCACGAGGTCAGGCGTCGCTCCGCGCAGGTCCTGGCGTTTGACGAGGCGCAACATGACGCCATGCGGGGGATGGACCTCGTGCTGGGGGAGGAACGCCGCTGTGAAGCCACGCTACGGGCGGCAAGATACCAGCAGGCGCTGCGGCGGTATCACTGTCGCAGCATCCGCCCCAGGACACTCGAGGTAGGTGATCTCATACTGAGGTGGGTGCTCTCTAGGGAAGGGCTGCATAAGCTTTCACCCATGTGGGAGGGCCCGTTCAAGGTTGTTCATGTCTCCAGGCCTGGCGGGGCGCGCCTGGAGACTCAAGATGGGGTACCTGTCGTGGATTTGTCACGTCAGATGTCCTTAGTGTCCGGACTTAGTCGCGAGGCCAACGCATCTATGTGGTAGCTTGAGAGGGGTTGAGCGGAATCGAGAGACGCAACACAAGACAGGGATTTAGACAGCTTCGGGCCCCGGGAAGCATCATCCGGTAAAAACCCTACATGCTGTTTGAGGCTAGGTCTCATTATCATCACGAGGGAGTCGCCGTAAACCGGCTCTCCTCTTTGTGTCTAGCCCTAATATTGTTTTTTCTTGCTTGTAGCTTGTCCCTCTTTGGGGAGCCCTGCTGAAAGTGCAACTAATCCCCGGGTGGTTTTGGTAATTAATAACAACATATATATCATTGAACTAATTATTTCTGGAGAATATTTCAGAAAGTTCAGTGATATGGGTATGGCAATGACTGATGATGTGGACCCCTCAAAATGCTAAGGAAAACATTGGCAAAAGCTCAAGGCTCTATTTTTGGTTTAGTGATCCAAGATCACATTGAGTCCATAGGAAAGCCAATACTATTAAAAGGGGATGAGGTTATGATGATGATCTGGTTGCTCTAAGTGCTTAGTGATTTATCTCTCAAACTATCAGCAATCTTTCATTCCAACATAAACCCATAAGTAATCTCGGTCCCACCTGTATCAAGGGATTCTCTTCCACTATTGAGGAATGGAGAGCGTTGCTGAATGCACCTGTATCAAGGGACGATGATGTAGATGTCTATGGCATTCCAAAGAAGAATCACGAGTCTATGAAGAACATGTACAATGAGGTACCTGACAAGGATGTTGAGATATGGAAGCTTGGATTAGTTTATCATCTTCAGGCAGGTCTCCCAACCACTAACACCATTCTGAGGCATACTTTGATGCCCAAGTCAGGAGACCACCGCATGATAAGAGGCTATTCTATCAACATGCTGCACATTCTAGATCAAGGCACCTTTTAAGGTGATGGACCCGATAGTAGAGACTATCAAGAGGACAAAGCAGCAGCACTGTAAGAGGTCGTGTGGGTTTGCTCCGCATATTCAGATGCTCATTAATGCCAAGTTTGGCACGGACACCTACCATTGGATAGACCCCACTTGCCACCGCAGCCTGAACATGAAGATAATGAAGTTGTGATGACCGAGGATGCTCCCACATCCGTCGAAGGACATGCTAAGTCCGAAGCTGCCAAACAAGCTAAAGCCTGAGAAGGAAGCAAAGAAGCAAAGCCCAAGAGCGTTGGAGAACAACTTCTTGAAGCCACTCGGAGAGAATTGAACTACGCTTGGCCGGCATAGTGCGATCTCGGGAGAGTCTTGAGAGGATAGTTGAAGATAAGTTCCATGCTCTGGATGTCAATCTGATGAAGTCACAGTCACCGTCAACAAGCTTGAGGCGGACATCGAGGAAGCGAAGAGGAGAAGGCAGAGCTCATGAAGGAGATGGAAGGTGATCTAGTCCAGATGACTATGAGCAGCCCGCTGCAGTGCCCACAAAGCCCAGATCAGCCTGCTATTCCAAAGGATGCACCCTGTGGCTACTACATCAGCACCTCCTACAGCTCCATCAGCTCCAAAGACCAACTCCAAAGATCCACTCCTCCAGCTCCACAGACTTCAATGAAGCTTTTGCAGATGCAGCTATCTCCACTCCATCGACGCAGACAGGAGCCGCCAGCAGAGTCCCTAGTGACGATTAGCTCTATACCTTTCGAACTTTTTGGTAACTTGTTGCCAAAGGGGGAGAAATTGTATAGATCATAGGACTTCGAGAGAGAGAGTGCTCGTTTTTGCTCTTTCGTTTGCGGTTTTCCTTGAGATACTTTTGAGTTCTTCGAGACATTTCGTGTGTTTGATACTACGTTTGCTCTATCTTGATGAGTGCTTGATCATACTATGCTTAATGTGTGCTTAATGCTTATCATATTCTATTCATACCTTGTATGATCACTTACTCATGTCTTGGTGATTGGGTGCATGTTATTCATTCTTATCATTTTGTGCGCTTCCACCAAGATGTATGTGACATGGAAGAGTGACCCATGATCCTAATCGATTGTGCATTTGCATTCAAACGCAAATCTTAAATAATGCACAAATTTAGGGGGAGCTCTTGCTTATCACATACTTCTCAAAGCGACGATGTTATTCATTGATTATATCATTTGTCGAAGCTTTGATCTATATGTTGTCATCAATTACCAAAAAGGGGGAGATTGAAAGTGCAACTAATCCCCGGTGGTTTTGGTAATTAATAACAACATATATATCATTGAACTAATTATTTCTTGAGAATATTTCGAAAGTTCAGTGATATGGGTATGACAATGACTGATGATGTGGACCCTCAAAATGCTAAGGAAAACATTGGCAAAAGCTCAAGACTCTATTTTTGGTTTAGTGATCCAAGATCACATTGAGTCCATAGGAAAGCCAATACTATTAAAAGGGGATGAGGTTATGATGATGATCTGGTTGCTCTAAGTGCTTAGTGATTTATCTCTCAAACTATCAGCAATCTTTCATTCCAACATAAACCCATAAGTAATCTCGGTCCCACCGATTCCATAAACTCAGTCACACCGAGATGAACCACCTCAGCCATATACCCAAACCCTAATAATTTCGGATTTTCCGATTCCAAACTCGGTCATACCGAAATTGGTGTTGCCAAGCTTCTGTAACCTTCTGTACTCAAATCGGTGTCACCGAGATGAGAAAGTCGGTCCCACCGAGATTGGCAAACCCTAGACTTTGGAAGAATCGGACTAACCGAGATTGTATTTTCGTCCCACTGAAAATCCCAACGCTCACAAGATTTGAACTTTCGGTCTCACCGAGTTGTCAACTTCGGTCCGACCGAGATTGGTCAAATGTGTGTAACGGTTGATTTTGTGTGGAGGCTATAAATACCCTCCACCTCCTCTTCATTCGTGAAGAGAGCCATCGAAAGAACTACCACTCCTACCTTACATTTTCGAGAAGAAAACTACCTACCCTTGTGTTGAGATCAAGTTGCTCCACTCCCACCATATGAAACTTGATTTCTAGCCTTCCCAAGTTGCTTTCCACTCAATCCTTTCTTCCACCACAGCCAAATCGGTGAGGAGAGTTGAGTGTTGGGGAGATTATCATTTGAAGCACAAGAGCAAGGAGTTCATCATCACCAACACCATCTATTACCTTTTGGAGGGTGGTGCCTCCTAGATTGGTTAGGTGTCGCTTGGGAGCCTCCGTCAAGATGTGGAGTTGAACCAAGAAGTTTGTAAGGGCAAGGAGATCGCCTACTTCGTGAAGATCTACCCCGAGTAAGGCTAGTCCTCCGTGGACGAGGCCATGATGGCATAGACAAGGTTGCTTCTTCGTGGACCCTTCGTGGGTGGAGCCTCCGTGGACTCTCGCAGCCGTTACCCTCCGTGGGTTGAAGTCTCCATCAACGTGGATTGACGATAGCACCACCTATCGGAACCACGAGAAAAATCTCCGTGTTCCAAATTGCGTTTGCTCTTCTCCACCTCTTATTTACTACATGTGCAATTTACTTTCGCTGCCATAACTCTAGAATTGCATGTGTAGGGTGATACTTGACTTGGTCATCATTGTGAACTTGCTAAAAACTTGCCCTAATCAAAAGGCTAAACTTTTAAGTTGTCAAGTAGTCTAATCACCCCCTCTAGACATACTTCCGATCCTACAAGTGGTATCGAGCTTTGGTCTCCATTGGATTGGTTTCCATTGCATTGATTCCATAAGCTTGGTTTCACAACCTAGGAGAGTATGGCGCCTAGTGAGGGTAATTTTAGAGAGGTCCTTACTTTGATGGTTCAAACTTTGCTAGTTGGAAGCATAAAATGAAAATGCATATTCTTGGACATAACCCCGCCGCATGGGGCATTATTTGTGTTGGCTTGCAAGGTGAGTTCTTCGAGGAAGGAAAAGTTCGGATCGCGAAGCTACAGCGGATGAGTTGCGGATGTTCTGAACAATGCTCAAGCTTGTGACATTCTCTTCAATGCTTTGTGTCCCGAGGAGTTCAACAAGATCAGCCGCCTTGAGAATGCAAAAGAGATTTGGGATACTTTGGTGAAATGCACGAAGGTACCGAGTCCGTGAAGGAATCAAAGCTAGATGTTCTTCAAGGTCACTTGACAAGTTCAAGATGAAGGAAGGTGAAGGAGTCGCTGAAATGTACTCTAGGCTTGCTCTCATCACCAATGAGATGGCAGGCTTAGGAAGCGAAGAAATGACCGACCGATTCATCATCAAGAAGATTCTCGAGCTTTGGATGGAAAGTATGACACCGTGTGCACTTTGATCCAAATGATGCCAAACTACAAAGATCTCAAGCCTACCAAGTCATTGGAAGGATTGTTGCTCATGAGATGACACTTAAAGATAAGGAAGAGCTTCACAACAAGTCAAGTGGTGCTTACAAAGCTGCAGTTGAAGCTCCCACAACCTCAAGTGACAAGCTAGTTTCCAATGAAGAGATAAGCCTAATGGTGAAGAACTTCAACAAATTCTACAAGAGTAGAAGCAAGGAAAGAAGCTCAAAGTCTAGATCATATGATGAAAAGAGATCTTCTAGTCGTGATCGAAACTGCTACAATTGTGGAAGACCTGGACACTACTCAAATGAGTGTTCAACTCCCCACAAGAGAAGAGAAGAATCTCCAAGAAGAAGAAGCTCAAGAGAAGAGTCGCCTCGAAAAGAGAGAAGGAGTAGAGATGATCGTTATGAACGAAGATCCTCTCGGAGAAGCAAGGATTCGGAAAGGAAAGACAAGTCATCAAGGAGCTACACAAGAAGAAAACATCAAGCTCATGTTGGTGAATGGGTTTCGGCTCCGACTCGACAATCACTCCAAAGAAGCTATCACTCCAACTCCGAATACTGTCAAGATGAAGGTGTTGCGGTCTTGCTCTCGTGTCCTCCAACTCCAACTCCTATGACATATTTGATTCACCAAATGAGGGAATTGGAAGATGCTTCATGGCAAAAGGCCCCAAGGTATCACACCCAGAATTTATTGACTTTGATAGTGATGAGGATGACTTGCTTGGTGAAGATGAGCTTTTACATGATAAATCTAGTGAGCTTAGTAATGATGAACATGCTAGTAGTCTTTATAGTCGAGAAGAGTCGAATGACAATGCTATGAAGGAGATTGAGCGCCTAACTAAAGAACTAAACACTCTTAAGTTAGCTCATGAAACAACTCAAGAAGATCATAGAGAGCTCCTAAGATCTCATGAGAAGCTACGCTTCGAGAAGCTCAATCTAGAGCAAGAACATGAGTTTCTAAAAGCTATCAATGACGATCTTCGAAAGAAGAGTTCTTCATATCTTGCCAAACGACTTCTCTTGTCTAATTTCTTGCCACCTATTAAAACTAAGCATGACAAGCATAAGAAAAATTCTTCATCTAGTAGTAACAATAATCATGCTAAATCAAATGTTGTTACTTCTAGTAATTCTCTTGATTCCACTAACAATGTTTCAAGCCAAGTTTCACTTGAGCAAGAGAATAGTTTATTGAAAGGGATTATAGAGAAAGGTGTCTACAAGAGCCTTGTCGGAAGCAAGAACTTTGAGGAAATTGTTCGCAAGCAAGCAAGGCACCGGAAGAATCAAGGAATTGGTTTTGAGCGAAAGTTCAACGCCGAGGGTGTTGAATGGGAAGAAGGTCAATATCCCACTCCAAAGTTTGTTTCTCAAAAGAAGAAGTATGATCCTACTTCTTCCAATAAGGAACAAGCTCAAGATGACCTTCCACCACAAGACCACAAGCTAAAAGGCAAGGACAAGCTTCAAGAGGAGATTGATGCATTCATTGAAGCACCCAAGGCCATGGTCAAGTGGGTTCCCAAGGCAACTTCAAGTTCTACTTGACAAGCTCAACTACTACCCCAAGGATTCCCATCAAGATGATGTGGATCCCAAGAAGAAGAACTAGAGAGTTCTTGAGGGTGACTCCGCCAATATACTTCACTCACATTCATTTTGGCAAGAACTTGTGCAATCAACTTCCACATCTTGCACTAGTTCATGGAGTCACAAACCCTCATGTTGGTAAGTCAAGGGACAAGGTAATCATTGCTTTCATGGACATCATCTATTGTGTACTTCAATCTATGTCCATGGATATCCTTGTTTGTTCCTTGTGGGACTAACCCATGTAGGTATTGAAAGTGCCCGAATCCAAAGGATTGCTCCCAACTCTTGATGATCTTCATCAACATTGAGCATCCACATCTTCAACATCTACATGAAGTCTTCAACGACAACCCAAGGTTAGTTTGACCCTTTAAAAGGGGTTCTCACATCAAGGGGGAGCTTTGCTCTAAAGAAATGAGCTAAAGCATCTTCAAATGATGTGAACACATTAATGCTTTATGTAAAAGTGGTAACCCCACTTGTGCTTAAACGATGAGTATGACCTATGATCAAATGTTCTCATTTGACTTCTAAGTCAATATACTCATATATAGATGACCTAGTCATCACCAAATTGTGTGCTAGTAGCTAGTGTTTTGTTTGTGCATGTTTGACACATATTTCATTTGCTATCTTATTGTGTGAGCATGTTGGATGCATGAGTTTATCCATTCGAGGACATCCATTTGTTGCTTTGGTCTTTTGGATTTTTCTTTTTGACCAAATGGATGGACAAGAATGCCTAAGTTCCTCCCCTAGCTATCTATGCTTTCTTGTCTCAAACTCTATTCATGCTTATATCGCAAACTTTGAACAAGACTTTTTGGACAGACCGAGTGAGGAGCACTCGAGCCACCGATCCGTCAAAAGCCTAACTTCCAAAACCTTCTAAGTACTTTCGGTCAAACCGATATACTCAAATCGGATGATCAAATCACTTGGATTGATCTAGGTTTTCACCTCGGTGAAACCGAGTTATAAATCTCGGCGTGATCAAGTGAGTAATCGCACGCATTAACCATCTCGGTCCCACCGAAGTTTTCCAACTCGGTCCCACCGACAACCGAAGGGTATATATACCCGAGGGCAGCGCGTTGATTATTCCTTCAAACGCCGCCTCAAACCCTTCGCTGCCGTCGCCGTGGTCTCCGGATCGTCTCCGCCGCGCGCTTTGGCGCCCTCGCGCTGGTCTCCATCGCCGTCAACGGCAATCTCATCGCGCCGTTGCCGCCGTGAGTGAAGCTCCACCAGATTGGGTGAGTTTCATCCTCTCGTGCTTCAACCTCGATTCTATGCACGATAGGTTTTGCCTAGCTTCTTGCCAAGATTGAAATCTTCCTATCCAGCAGATTAGATCATAGAACAAAATTGAGTGAAAATTTTAGGGTTAGGTTTCGCGAACACATCTCGGTGTGACCGATTCTACATTCTCGGATCGACCGATTTGGCCTCTGGCCATTAGACCGCACTTTCGGTTAAACCGAAGTTGTGCAAATCGGTAAGACCGAAGTGAGGATTTAGTGAAACCCTAGTGCTCTCGGCTAGACGAAACCCATTTCGTCCAACCGAAAGTGGTGTGTATGGTTAGGTTTAGACACTTGGATTCACCAAATTTTAGACTCGGTCGACCGAAATGCATTCTGTGAAAACCTAAAACTGAAGTTTGAACTCATTCTTTTGCAAAATCCTCTGCAGTTTGTGATAACTCTTCTATTACGCCTATACCTATTCTTTTCACAGGTTGTCGGTCATGTCCGATGCAAGTGACAGCGTAACAGTCTGAATCGGTTGAGATTCCAGAGGCGATCACAAGTCTGAAGCAAGCAGTTTTTCAGATGATGGAGAGGAGCACTCCAAGTGGATTGCCTCCTGCTGCCACGGGGCCGTGAAGAAGAGGAATTCGATGAGGAAGACTCGACTTTGTTGCGAGATGAGGAGATTACTTCCAAGCCTAAGAGGAAAGTGGTTGCCAAGGGCTATCAAGGGCAACAAACAAAGAAAGGCACCAGCAAAGAGAAGAAATCCACAGTTGCAAAGAAGCGAGCATGGAAGAAGAAACCTCCGGCAAGATCAAGAAAACTTCCAAGAGGAAGAGGCTAGTTCATGAAGAAGGCGATGATGATGACTCGATGAGGAAGCACCCCAGCCTCCTCGAAGCAAAAGTTGATGGGAGATGCCATCGAGGCAGGAGCACCCACAAAATCTAAGCCATCAGCTCCAGCAAAAGGCAGCCCAAGCCAAACCTGCTGCCAAGCCAAAGAAAACAAGAAGAAATATTCTGCTTCAGAGAAGAAGAAGGACAATGTGCCACTGCTGAATCGATGAAGAGGCACATGTTTTTTCAAGCTCGATGTAAACCGCCAGTTCATAATGATGCTCATCCTCGAGCTGAAAATATGAAGGAAAGGAAGGACAAAGGTCTCGGGATATGGAGGCAAGTTGATCCATATGCCACCGGAGAAGGACAGCTGTTGACTCTAGGTTTCACACCGAGAGCAACAAGATTTCTATGAGGCAGTGCTCATGGACAAGAAACCAATTGTTCTTGACACCAGATATGTAGGCGGGAATACATCGATGATGAAGAGCACAGAGACTACTTCCCACATGTGCATGAGAGTTTCACTGCATGTGGAGTTGCAGAGTTCGTTGGTCAGAAATTGACTGCTTGGAATGATGAGATGATCATGCAGTTCTATGCCACAGCACATTTCTATCCAGATGGCAGAATTGTATGGATGACAGAAGGACAGAGATTCTCTTCCACTATTGAGGAATGGAGAGCGTTGCTGAATGCACCTGTATCAAGGGACGATGATGTAGATGTCTATGGCATTCCAAAGAAGAATCACGAGTCTATGAAGAACATGTACAATGAGGTACCTGACAAGGATGTTGAGATATGGAAGCTTGGATCAGTTTATCATCTTCAGGCAGGTCTCCCAACCACTAACACCATTCTGAGGCATACTTTGATGCCCAAGTCAGGAGACCACCGCATGATAAGAGGCTATTCTATCAACATGCTGCACATTCTAGATCAGAAGGCACCTTTTAAGGTGATGGACACGATAGTAGAGACTATCAAGAGGACAGCAGCAGCAGACGTAAGAGGTCGTGTGGGTTTGCTCCGCATATTCAGATGCTCATTAATGCCAAGTTTGGCACGGACACCTACCTGTTGGATAGACCCCACTTGCCACCGCAGCCTGAACATGAAGATAATGAAGTTGTGATGACCGAGGATGCTCCCACATCCGTGAAGGACATGCTAAGTCCGAAGCTGCCAAACAAGCTAAAGCTGAGAAGGAAGCAGCAAAGCCCAAGAGCGTTGGAGAACAACTTCTTGAAGCCACTCAGAGAATTGAACTACGCCTGGCCAGCATAGTGCGATCTCGGGAGAGTCTTGAGAGGATAGTTGAAGATAAGTTCCATGCTCTGGATGTCAAGTCGATCAAGTGCAGTCACCGTCAACAAGCTTGAGGCGACATCGAGGAAGTGAAGAGGAGAAGGCAGAGCTCATGAAGGAGATGGAAGGTGATCTAGTCCAGATGACTATGAGCAGCCTGCTGCAGTGCCCACAAAGCCCAGATCATTGCTATTCCAAAGGATGACCCTGTGGCTACTACATCAGCACCTCCTACAGCTCCATCGGTTCAAAGACCAACTCCAAAGATTCACTCCTCTAGCTCCACAAACTTCAGCGAAGCTTTTGCAGATGCAGCTATCTCCACTCCATCGACGCAGACAGAGCCGCCAGCAGAGTCCCTAGTGACGATTAGCTCTATACCTTCGAACTTTTGGTAACTTGTTGCCAAAGGGGAGAAATTGTATAGATCATAGGACTTCGAGAGAGAGAGTGCTCGTTTTGCTCTTTCGCTTGCGGTTTTCCTTGAGATACTTTTGAGTTCTTTGAGACATTTCGTGTGTTTGATACTACGTTTGCTCTATCTTGATGAGTGCTTGATCATACTATGCTTAATGTGTGCTTAATGCTTATCATATTCTATTCATATCTTGTATGATCACTTACTCATGTCTTGGTGATTGGGTGCATGTTATTCATTCTTATCATTTTGTGCGCTCCACCAAGATGTATGTGACATGGAAGAGTGACCCATGATCCTAATCGATTGTGCATTTGCATTCAAACGCAAATCTTAAATAATGCACAAATTTAGGGGAGCTCTTGCTTATCACATACTTCTCAAAGCTTACGATGTTATTCATTGATTATATCATTTGTCGAAGCTTTGATCTATATGTTGTCATCAATTACCAAAAGGGGAGATTGAAAGTGCAACTAATCCCGGGTGGTTTTGGTAATTAATAACAACATATATATCATTGAACTAATTATTTCTTGAGAATATTTGAGAAAGTTCATTGATATGGGTATGGCAATGACCGATGATGTGGACCCTCAAAATGCTAAGGAAAACATTGGCAAAAGCTCAAGACTCTATTTTTGGTTTAGTGATCCAAGATCACATTGAGTCCATAGGAAAGCCAATACTATTAAAAGGGGATGAGGTTATGATGATGATCTGGTTGCTCTAAGTGCTTAGTGATTTATCTCTCAAACTATCGCAATCTTTCATTCCAACATAAACCCATAAGTAATCTCGGTCCCACCGATTCCATAAACTCACCACACCGAGATGAACCACCTCACCATATACCCAAACCCTAATAATTTCGGATTTTCCGATTCCAAACTCGGTCATACCGAAATTGGTGTTGCCAAGCTTCAGAATCTTCAGACTCAAATCGGTGTCACCGAGATGAGAAAGTCGGTCCCACCGAGATTGGCAAACCCTAGACTTTGGAAGAATCGGACTATCCGAGATTGTATTTTCGGTCCCATCGAAAATCCCAACGCTCACAAGATTTGAACTTTCGGTCTCACCGAGTTGTCAACTTCGTCCGACCGAGATTGGTCAAATGTGTGTAACGGTTGGATTTTTTGTGGAGGCTATAAATACCCTCCACCTCCTCTTCATTCGTGAAGAGAGCCATCGAAAGAACTACCACTCCTACCTTACATTTCGAGAAGAAAACTACCTACCCTTGTGTTGAGATCAAGTTGCTCCACTCCCACCATATGAAACTTGATTTCTAGCCTTCCCAAGTTGCTTTCCACTCAATCCTTTCTTCCACCACAGCCAAATCAGTGAGGAGAGTTGAGTGTTGGGGAGATTATCATTTGAAGCACAAGAGCAAGGAGTTCATCATCACCAACACCATCTATTACCTTTTGGAGGGTGGTGCCTCCTAGATTGGTTAGGTGTCGCTTGGGAGCCTCCGTCAAGATGTGGAGTTGAACCAAGAAGTTTGTAAGGGCAAGGAGATCGCCTACTTCGTGAAGATCTACCCCGAGTAAGGCTAGTCCTCCGTGGACGAGGCCATGATGGCATAGACAAGGTTGCTTCTTCGTGGACCCTTCGTGGGTGGAGCCTCCGTGGACTCTCGCAGCCGCTACCCTCCGTGGGTTGAAGTCTCCATCAACGTGGATTGACGATAGCACCACCTATCGGAACCACGAGAAAAATCTCCGTGTCTCCAAATTGCGTTTGCTCTTCTCCACCTCTTATTTACTACATGTGCAATTTACTTTCCGCTGCCATAACTCTAGAATTGCATGTGTAGGGTGATACTTGACTTGGTCATCATTGTGAACTTGCTAAAAACTTGCCCTAATCAAAAGGCTAAACTTTTAAGTTGTCAAGTAGTCTAATCACCCCCCCTCTAGACATACTTCCGATCCTACACCTGCCCCTCCTTATATATGTTGAAGGGGCGGTTTACATGACTAGTCCTAGTTGGATTAGGATTACTCTATTACAAGTGGAGTCCTAGTCTTGCTTCCTTTGTAGGAGAATAGTCCTTATGCTTTCCTCATAAACCGGCCCACAATAGTTGAACCGGCCTTCTGGGCCTTGGGCCTTGTCATCCGTCTGATCCGCCCGCCGGGTTACCAGTGAGTCATAACGACCAAGCGGGTTGCTTGTAAACCGCCAAGGTCAGGGCGGGTCTTCAGACAAACCGCCAAGTCCGGCCGGGTTAACTTCCGGCCGGTTTACGCCACGGGGTATATCCCCGACATTAGCCCCCAAGTTTAGCTTGGATTTATCCATGGTAAACTTATGCTGCAAAATAAACACAAGAACAAATTTGACAGGTTGCGCTCCGGGTTAAGAATTCTTGTAAACCGGCACCTGATCATCCTTAAGTCCTTGTCATTTCCTCCTTCTAGAAAATCCAGGTCAATAAGCCAGCGTCATACTCAATTTTCTGACATTGTTTTCTCACAGAACAATATTGTGAAGAATAATCCACTTGAGTCGGCTTCCAAAGCACCGGTTTAAGAAATATTGGTCTTGAAATATTCATCTGATATTCAGCCGGTTTGAAGATGCAGAACTTGCCGGCTTATCATTGCAAAAAAACTGTCGGGTTATAAAATCTGATAATTCCAGGTCATGATCTTTGCAGACACCGGTTCATGATTGTTGCCAACACCGGTTTGCAGCCACAGGGTCATAATGATTGGTGACACCGGGTCAATCTAGTTTGCTCAAACGGAGAATTTGAAAATATTTCCTTGATAATAATATAATACCTGTGGCCCCCAAGTCTTGAGTAGAACAAAGTGATGGCTTAAGACTTGCTTCAATATAAATACTGTCACTATCGAAGAAATCCATGTTGTTCATCCCAGTCACTAGCAAAAACAGAATACTCCATATTATGTAGCCCCCAAGTGCCGGGTTGTCATGCTTGCAGCGACCTGGGACTTGTAATTTCCTGATGCTCATAAAAACTTCAACCAGTGTAGCCTCCAAGGGCCGGGTCATTATGCAATAATGAACAGGGACTTTGTAAATATAATCATGTAAACTTTGAATAGCAACGGTGTAGCCTCCAAGGGCCGGGTCAGTAAGATGATATTGAGCTGGGACTTGATATATACTTCAATGAAAATAACATCATATGATGTAACCTCCATCATGGGGCTTGAATCCACGTCCATAAGGTTAAGAGCCTTGTGCTTTACCAACTGAGCAGTGGATCCTTCAATACAATGAAAAGTTATGTACCTTGAATTGTTGACATGAGCAATTGGTAGCCCCCAAGGGCCAGCTTATTATAATGTGATGAGCCGGGTCTTCAATAACATGAGCAAAAAATGACTTTGCATTAGCCCCCAAGTTTCATGGTGCATGCTTGCAGCGACATGAGACTTGCATATTTGATGTAATCTCAACTTTAATAATGTAGCCCCCAAGTGTCGGGTTGTAAGCCTGCAGCAACTCGGGACTATTCCTTCAATTGTAGAATAAAAGCCATATCCATTGATAACATAATATCCATTGCGCTAAAGTGACTTTGAAAACCTCAATCACAATATGAATAATAAAAATCCAGCCATGTTGGCTATTCAAGATAATATAATCCGGTATGAAACCTTATTCATCCAATATCATAATGAAAATTCAGCCAAGTTCGGCTATTTAAATAATATAACCCAATCATTTATAAGCGCATGATTCCAATGGCGCAATCCAAATATATACTGGCGACGTATAGTCCAAAGCCAGGCCGGTTTAATAAACACCGGATAATCATATACTGGCGATTTATCATCTTAAAACCAAGCCGGTTTAATGAACACCGGATAATTTATCATCATGCTTTATTCAACCTGTTTCTGCATACAACAAGTTTAAAGTGTCCTGACGGTTCACCGCCGGACGGGTCATAATGCCCAACATATAACCCAGGTTTATAACCAAGGCTGCACTTAAGAATAATCAAATATGAAATATATCATACCTGTGACATTGAATCACATCATTGGTTTACCAACTTTTGTAGTAAGGGTGATAACCCCAATCTTGAGTAATGATAACTCCTTTCATACTGCGACGGTTTATGATAAAACCATACCGGGTTGTGATAAACACCGGTTTAACCATATATAATACTGGCGACTCGTAGTCAAACTAGACCGGGTTAATAATCGCCGGATTATAATTTGATCGTGTACTGACACCTTGTAGTTGAAAGCTGAACCGGGTTGATAAACTCCGGTTTACTCCATAATAGGATGGTAACAGAAAATCAAACCGGGCTGATAGTCTCCGGATTAAAAATTGACCGTGTTCCGTCAATTGACAGTCGAACCGGATTAAAACGTTGTCGGTTTAAAAACGCAACAAAAATCGAATAACAGTTATGAAAAAGATATGGAAACAAAGGCAATGATAAAACCGTTTGCAAAAATATGCTATACTGAGCTGATCAGATGGCATTACCATGGTCGGACAGGATCAAGGCCTCCAATAGGAGCGACAATGATTCAAGTCAGCCAGGTCCCCAAATGATTCGTGGCATATATGCCGACCAAGAGGCGTGGCAATGGTTCGGGTTCGACCAAAGCCCCCAAGTGATCTCGTGGCCTTAGGCCGACCAAGAGGCGTGACTGGTTCAGACGTGACCATGTCCCCAATGATCCGGTGGCTATCGCCTATCAAGAGGTGTTCGTTGGTTCGACACCACCAAGGCCCCAAATGATATATCAAAAGTAAATTTCAAGGGTAAACCAGAGGCGCTTTGAAGATGTAACCTCCGTGTAACCACGCATGATGTAAAAAAGAACAGAGACCCCGCTTTATGAAGCAGAAGCCCCCATATGATCAATATGTTAGGCCAATAAAGGCAGGATACCCATGTTTGAACCGCACATCATGGCAGCAGGTCCTCTTCGGCAATTTTTAACTTTTTGCAAGAGATAAATCCTTCTTGAACCGGAATTTTGAACCGGATATTGAGAACTTCAAAGCTTTGTGGGAGACATCTTCCCCTTGAACCGGATTTTAAATCGGAATCTTCATTTTCAGCCGGAAATTTTCTGACGGTCTTTGAACTCGAACTTGCGAGAAGTTAATTCCTTTTTGAACCGGACATTGTTAAACCGGATTTGAGCGCTTCAGAGCTTTGTGGGAGAACAGATTTCCCTTGAACCGGATTGTACACCAGATATTTGAGAGCTTCAATGAGACTGACTTCCCTTGAGCCGGATTTTAAATCGGAATCTTTTCTGATGACCCAGATCTTCTTCTTTGAGACGGGATTTTGTAACTATGATATACTTTCTAAGCCGGAAATTTTCTGACGGCCTTCAAATAACAGTAGCCTCCGGGACCGGGTTATCTTTCCCTTCATCGTCCTGGGGTTCTTAAATTTGCTGAAACCGCAAGATTCTTTGAGTCATGTCATCGAGCCCCGAGTCTCAAGGTGACTCGAGGAGTTGGCTTGAAACTCTCCATATTTGATCGTGATACAAACCGCATAACTTGTATATCATCGGTGTTGATAGCACGATGTGAATCCTGAAGGTTGAGGTGATGCGGCGGGTTATAAATGATCCCGTATGAGCCGTGTCAAGACCTCTCGCCAATGGTTCCTTCCAACCGGTGATTTGAAGTTAACCAAACTGTAATGGCAGCGACTTGTGCGCCTGCCCATTGAACACACAGTCTGCATACAGCGGTTGTGAGATATGATAATTTGCCTCCATTTTGCTTGAAAGAAAACCGGCTACCCAAGCTGTGACTTGCTCATACTCAATAAACAGCTCATGCGCATGTGTACGGCCCGGTGTGTTGATGTAGACCAGCCACGAGAGGCGGATTTAAAAAGATGACCTCGGCATCAGAGGTGGCTCAAACAGATGAACCGGCCGCGGTACTGTAAAACGGCGCAGGCGAGTCAACCACGTCGTTTTGATTGTAGTGAACAATTGTCCTGCATCAACAATATTGCAGACCAAGGCAAAGATAAACTGCTCTTTGACAAAAAATAATATGTGCCCATAAAATATATTTAAAATGGATATCACCTGATGTGTCAGGCCAGAAATAATCTGCCATGAAGTTGATGATCACTAGGTTAAGTTGAAATCACTCACGGGTGAGTTGGCCGCGGGAGCAGACAGATGAATCAACCGCACCGTTTGTAAACCGGTGCGGACAGGCGAGTCGTCCTCCTTGTTGTAAGCCGGTGCGGACACGTGAACCGGCCGCGAGTGCGTACGGGTGAGTCGTCCGTGAGTGCGGACGGGTGAGTCGTCCGTGGCATTGTAAGCCGGCGCTGGCAGGAAACCCGGCCGCCGGAAAGGACGGGTGAGTTGTCTGCGGTATTGTAAACCGGCGCAGACGGGTGAGCCGGCCACGGTGTCGTAATTCGGTGCGGACGGGTGAGTTAATTGTACTGTGTTGATGTAGCGGGAGCGATGACTTGTGCACGTATCCGTTACGCAGCACGGCACGGACAAGCGCTAGCGTAAAAACAATGCTGGCCCCTTTTGCGACACCCTCTGTAATAAATAATGGTCTGCTGTCATAATACTTGTAGTACTGTTCCAGGCCTCCACGTGGGTAGTAATCCACCAATAAGCAATCAAATCAGCTTTGACGTAATTGATCCAGTACCAGTGTAGTTTGCTTTGTGTCTTTGGGATTTAATCCAGCATCTTGGCTGCCATCGACCTGCTGTAAACTTAAGAATAGTACTTGTCCATTGAGATTCTGTTTCATTATTGTCGGCAGACTCAAGATCGCGGGTGTACGGGCGTGAAGCAGCTCGGCGGCTCAAGATCGTGCGGCCGGATCAAACGGCAGTGGCGGCTGGGCGAGGCCGTTCCTGCGTGTGTACTGGTTTTGTATCTTTCATGAACCAGCGCTCGTGGATAGGACATGCAGGAGCCATTTATGGAGCAGATGTTCCTCATCTCGTAGACTGAGCAGGTACTGCACTTAGCATATAAGTGTCCGATGGAAGTCTGACACCAAGTGAGGGCCACCAGATGCAAAAATCCTCTTTCTCCGACTCTAAACTGCGTTATACCAACAGAACAACATAGCAGCCGCGGCGGAGATGACCCGCGGTGCGCTTGACGGAGTCGGCGCTTGGCCGGGTAATAGGAGGTGGCACGGGCAGGTCTTCGCCGACAGCAGCTTGGATCGAGACCGCGGCTAATGAGGGCTCCGGCGAAAATACAGCATGCGGCAGGTCAGAGCCCAGCCGCGGCAGAGGCGGCTTTTTTCCGAGGCGAGCGAGGGTGGCTCAAGGCCATAGCGGCGGGCGATTCAAGGTGACGAAGTCTTGCGACTCAGCGCGGGGCAGTTCAGCGCGAGACGGACGACTCAAAGCTCTGACGGAGGCAAAACGGCTGCTCGGTTGCGGAGGAAAATGGTCCGCGGTAGAGGCAGACCGGCGAGGCAGCTCACGCCATGGCAGAGAGGACGACTCGGTGTCGAGGCTGAGGCCCGGTGGGCTGGCGTGGCCGTGGAGAGACACCCGTGAGGCGAGGCTGCCACGGCGGAGCCCGTGTCCAATGTCCATCCCGCTTCCGAGTCGTGGCCAAATCTGATTCCGTCTCGTCGACTGTTTTGTCGACTCTCTCTTCTTTTTTTTTCTTCAAACCAGGATCACTTGAGTTGATACACTTGAACATGATCAGCTTCGGTTCTTGTGATGACATGGATTAGCTCCTGGCGTGCGTTCGCACGGGAAGGCAGCAGCTAGCGGATCGATGAGTAATTTCGCGGACGCGAATCTTCTTGGGACTTGAAACCTGACAGCGTGGAGAAGCCGTAGAACTCGGTGGATTAGATCGCGGCTTCGGACGACTTAGAGCAAGTATAATAGAGTTGAGTCAGCGGGCTACAAGAATTAAACTAGTATATTTGTGCTTAGTTGGAGGAAAGAGAAAAGGAGAGAGAAGGTAAGCGGGCTCTTCGTGAAGAGCCAGCTCTAACACGTGCTCCTAGGCACTTTGTGAGAATGAAAGGTGGGCCACATAATAAAAAAGTAGTACACTCTTCTGATTTACTATTGTACATGTTGGCTATAAGATGGGCTGTAAATGACATGGCATTGGCTTATAGCCAGCAGCTGGCTATATTATTAACCATGCTCTTACGCGTGCACGGAATTCCCGTCGGTCTGGGCGTTCTGTTACATGACGATCACTGCGCAAAAAAATCCGATCGCTTGTAAGCGACCGCGGCGCCGCAAGGACGGGCAACTTTAATCCTCTCGCCTCGATCCTCTCGCTGATCCGCTGCTGAAACTTTTCTTCACTCTCGATCGATCAACCAAAGGCCGACATCGATCCTTCCGGTCCGGCTCTTGTTCACCGAAAAATTGCGAACTTCTCAACCACGAAGAGAACCCTTCAAGAACTCATCACCACCGCGGCGCAGCCCCACGGTGGGCGCCAACTGTCGTGGATTTGTCACGCCGATGTCCTTAGTGTCCGGACTTAGTCGCGAGGCCAACGATCTATGTGGTAGCTTGAGAGGGGTTGAGCGGAATCGAGAGACGCAACACAAGACAGGATTTAGACAGCCGGGCCCCGGAAACATCATCGGTAAAAACCCTACATGCTGTTTGAGGCTAGGTCTCATTATCATCACGAGGGAGTCGCCGTAAACCGGCTCTCCTCTTTGTGTCTAGCCCTAATATTGTTTTTTCTTGCTTGTAGCTTGTCCCTCTTTGGGGAGCCCTGCCCCTCCTTATATATGTTGAAGGGGCGGTTTACATGACTAGTCCTAGTTGGATTAGGATTACTCTATTACAAGTGGAGTCCTAGTCTTGCTTCCTTTGTAGGAGAATAGTCCTTATGCTTTCCTCATGAACCGGCCCACAATAGTTGAACCGGCCTTCTGGGCCTTGGGCCTTGTCATCCGTCTGATCCGCCCGCCGGGTTACCAGTGAGTCATAACGACCAAGCGGGTTGCTTGTAAACCGCCAAGGTTAGGGCGGGTCTTCAGACAAACCGCCAAGTCCGGCTGGGTTAACTTCCGGCCGGTTTACGCCGCGGGGTATATCCCCGACAGTACCCGTCCCGAACACCTGGAACATCCAGCACCTCCGGAAGTTCTACCCCTGAAGAAAGGCCTGGTGCCTGAGAAGAAGGCCCAGTGCCTGTGAAGCTCGCCGCCCGAAGAAAGGCTCGGTGCCTATGAAGAAGGCCCACTGCCTGTGAAGCTCGCCGCCCGTGACACTCTCACGTAATAATGAGTGGGGCTGTACATGCCCCGGAGTATCAGAAGTGCCGCCCTTGGGCCTCGGGGGCCTCCCTCCCATGCCCAGTGGCAGCACTTAGCTCCGCACTGGTGAGAAGACGTCGAAGACTAGACTAGGTGCTAGACGCGGCTTTTCATTTGCTTTCTGCAGTTGGCTCGCTCTTCCTTGTTTGAACCTTGATTAAAGTTGCTTCTGGTGTTCTTTGCCGGTTCTGTTCCGTCGCCTTCTGCCTCTGCTTTCTGTCTTCAGCTCTTTGTCTGACTTGCTCTCTCTCGCAAGCCTCGTGAGGGGGCTGTGCGGGTGCCCTCGTGAGCCCTTCCTCTTTTGATTTTTGCGAGGCTCTCCCGTTCGGAATCACAGCGGGAACACCCCTCTCAGTCTGTGACCCTCGGGTACCGCGGCACGAAGCGCCGGGCCACGGCCGGTAGCCCTTGCGACCAGGGTCCGCAAGACGATAGTCTCTTAACGAGTTTTTTGCTACTCTTTAGGCGCCCGGCAAGGCCTGAAGCAGGTGCCTCGCGAGGCGGGAACTACTTCAAACATACCAAGCTAAGTTGTTCCTACATGCCAACGTACAACAACGACGCCATGACACAGCACAGGAACAATAGATGTAGCATGTTAACTAGGAGATCATAGTTTGTTGCACGCCCCACGGGGCCCCATACTTGTCTCTCTCGATGCAGGAAAGAAGGAAAACAAAACAAAAGCAGCATGCGCCTTGCAGCAGTTCGCGAGGAGGGATCTACGGAAACCTCCTGACCTCAGCCAGATCCCGCCTCGCGCTTCACCGATGCATGGCGACGGGACGACCCGCTGCCGCCCCCGAGGAAGGCATGGCGGCGTAGCGGTTGATCGTAGCCTCCACTGGAGGAGCTGTCGCCAGGCCATCCTCTCTGAACACCCTCATGTAGAGGGTCGCGTCACCATCGTACCTGAAGTGGAGGGTGCATCGCTTGTCGAGACCGCGCGTGCGGGCAAACGTCTGCCAGCCTCGGGCCAAGGCTGCGTTGCCAGCGACGGAGACCTCCACCGCGACCCAGGAGGCCCTGCTGCAGTAGCCGCCCGCCTACAACCAGAGCCCGCCTGGGCCAGCGGCCGGTAACTCACCGACGAAGAAGCGTGGGAGCTGAAGCCAGTTGCCGGCCGGGATTTCCGACCACACAACGAACTCCGGCAGCACCTTCGCCGAGTAGCCTTCCCCCACCAACCGGGCTGCCTCGACATGGGTGGCCACCACCACGTGAAGGGCCACCGCCGCGACCGTGGGAAGCTACAGTGGGGGTCGTAGAGTGCTTGCGAGGGCGACCGCGTCCGCGCTTGGGCGGAGGAGAGCCGGGCCCTTCCTAGCGAGTCTTCCCCTTCTCTGCAGCCGAAAACCTCTTCGCAGGCCCCATGGGGGTGCTACAAGCAACGGAGCGAGGGAGTAGAAGTGAGAAAAATGGGAAGAGATGGGCGACAGGGGCTCTCGCCCCTCCTCATTTATAGCCCAAGGGAGGCCAACCATCGACCTCCATGATCGCAGGTAATGATAACCCTTTTTGCATGCAGCAGGCACTCGTCAAGTCAGGTAGTTGCCAAGGCAGCGTGGGGAAGTGGAGACGCCCACGCCCAATCAGTCGCCACGCGTCGAACAAGGCCGTAGGCTGTTGGGGCCCGCGGCGCTCCGCACTTTCCCTTTGACTTCACCGCTAAGCCAAGTCCGAGCGCACCTTGGGCCTGGGGCTATTGTCGGTGTTCTAGGAACAGGGGTCCCCAGACTTGCCTGCCTGCGGCCCATGGCGTGGCTCCACCAGTGGCCCAGTATGACCCGTCTTCGTCAACCAACACTCAAGACCCTCGCGAGGGGCCAAGCCTCGCGGGGCAGATGACACAAGGCCTCCTCAGGAGCGGCCTCACCAGGCAGGCTCGCGAGGGAGGCGGAGAGATCAAGGCAGGGGTACCTCGCGAGGTTCCCGTGACGCAAGCCATGATGACCAAGGCCAGGCGGGCACCAGGCGGGCGCCAGCGTGCAGTGTCCTCATTTCCCCTTTGGTGATAAGGGGGCAAATGCAGGCGTGGAGTACCGAGGCATCAGGTAAAGGTTTCCATATCAGTGCAACAAGACCAAGACTAGCAGGAGGGCAGGACGCAGGTCATCATGGAGCCCAAGACGGCGTCATCACCAGCGCCTTTGACAGGCGAAGACCACCTTTAGTCAGGAGAGCTTGTACTAGCTGTCCCCTTTCAAAATGGTCGTTGTTGGATCCCTTCCCGCTCAATATTTGGGGAGAGGACCATGGCCTATATAAATAGGGCTAGCCACCACAGTAGACAGGGGGGTCATCTTCATACCCACCAAGCACAAGAACACCTCTCCTCAGGAGGTTGTTCTTCCCTTGTACTGTTCATCACCAGCCCAAGAGGCAATCCACCACCACCACACAGGAGTAAGGTATTACACCACAATGGTGGACCGAACCTGTATAAATCTTGTGTCTCTTGTGTTGTGAGTTCATCGAGCCTAGCTTAGGGATCGCGGCGAGGCTGAGAGCACTAGTAGAAAAAGGGTCAAATGTGAAGCACATTAGTGCCGGTTTGTATTAGAGCCGGCACTAATGTATACATTAGTGCCGGTTCCAACGGCTAGCCGGGCCGCTCTCATTAGTACCGGTTTGTGGCTAACCTTTAGCACCGGTTTGTGCCACGAACCGGTACTAATGAGAGTGGTGGCAGGATGTTGTCGATCTGGGCCCCTCCAAGATTTTAGTACCGGTTCGTGGAACGAACCGGTACTATAGGTCGTCCTACATAAACCCTTCGTCCACCCGAGCTCGCTCTGTTCTTCCCCTTTCCCCTCTCCTCTCTGTTCTTCCCCTCTTCCTCTCGAGCTCATCACACATTTTGCCCAAAATTTGTCAAGATTTGAAGGCCCCCATCCATTCAAATGATCACAAAGGTTAGCAACTTTGTCCTTTCATCTCTCATTGCTAGATTAGCTCTTGCAATGCTTTATATAGTTACTAATTTGTGAGTTTAGTAATTTGGGAGGAAATATATATATGTGCTAGTATTTGATTTATATGCAATTTGAGGTCAAAAATAACACTTAGTTTGCATATGTAGGTGTGGTTTACTTAGTGCCTTCTAAATCTCCGTCGTAACCACCGTCGATCGCCCGCACCGTCCCGTCACCGGCACCACCTTGTGGTGAGCCTCTTGGTCATGTAATTTTATATAAAAATTGATGTTTGTGTGATTTGGATATATAGTTAATCATGTAATAATTATCTTACCCGACGTTGTTGGTTATACATAGTGCCATGGTTTTGATATCCGTCCCGTCGGCCCTCGTCCTTGTTATGATTCGGATGTGGTATATTCTCTTTTAAAACTATTAGTTGCATTTCGTGTTTATGACAAATTATGCCCATCAAGTTGACATAGATATTTTTATCTAGGAGGTATGTGAACCGGAAATTCCAACCGACCCTATTGTCGAGAGGTTAAATTTAGTTGAAAGAGAAAGCGAGTACTTGAAAGAAAAATTGAAAAGAATTGAGGGGAGAAGATGGAATTGGAGTTGCATGTTGCCGATGTAAATCGATGATCACAAGATCAAGATGGAGAAAATGCGCTTGAAGAATAGAAAGATTAGAAAATATGCCATCGATAGTGAGGCTTGGTATCATTATGCTGTTGGATCAATTGTTACCTTAGTTGCGATCTTGATCGCATTTGTTGTTGCATTTAAATGCTTTAGCTAGAGAGTTATTTGTTTGTTGCATTTAAGTGTTGTATGCACATTATGTATGAACTTGTATTAATTTGGTCTATTCGGTGTTGTGTAATGAAGATGAGCCGGCAATGGATGTACGATGACCGATGCTCACCCCAGTTCGTTGAGGGCGTGCATACTTTTCTCGCTATGGCCGAGGCAAACAAGCGGGCGGATGGTTTTATGCCTTGTCCATGTGGTGTCTGTAAGAATGGTCACAATTACTCTCGTCAAGAACCATTCACGCCCACTGCTTAAGTCCGGTTTCATGCCCCACTATAATGTTTGGACCAAGCACGGAGAAAGAGGGGTTATGATGGAAGACAATGAAGAAGAAGAGGACGACGACAGCTATCCCGCCATGGGTTCCCTGAATACGATGATACAACAATGGGGAAGAAGCTGAGCCGGTAATGCGGAAGAAGCTGAGCCGCAATGCGGGAAGAAGCTGAAGAAGAGGCATCGATGAGCCCGTTGATGATCTAGGTCGGGCCATTGCCGATGCAAAGAGAAACTGCGCAAGTGATTTGGAGAAGAAGAAGTTGCAGTGCATGTTAGAGGATCACAAAAATTGTTGTACCCAATTGCGTGAGGTGACAAGAAAAAGCTGGGCACCACACTGGAATTGCTGCAATGGAAGGCGAGAATGGTGTATCGACAAGGATTTGGAAAGTTGCTAGTAATGATAAAGGATATGCTTCCAAAGGACAACGAATTGCCCGAGAGTACGACTGAAGCAAAGAAGGCTGTCTCGCCTCTAGGGTTAGAGGTGCAAAAGATACATGCATGCCCTAATGATTGCATCCTGCATCGCTGGTGAGTACGAGGATTTGAACGCTTGTCCGGTATGTGGTGCATTGCGCTATAAGATCAGCCGCGATGAGCTCGGTGATGTCGGCGAGCGCCCAGAAGAAGATTCTGCCAAGGTGATGTGGTATTCTCCTATAATACCACGGTTGAAACGTTGTTCCAAAACAAAGAGCATGACAAGGCGATGAGATGGCATGAGAAGACCGTAAGAAAGACGGAAAGTTGAGAGTACCACGACGGGTCGCAGTGGAGAAAAATCGAAAGAAAGTACGGAAGGAGTTTGCGATGACGCAAGGAGCGTATGGTTTGGTCTAAGCGCAGATGGCATTAATCCTTTTGGGGAGCAGAGCAGCAACCATAGCTTTGGCCTGTGACTCTATGTTTGTATAACCTTCCTCCTTTGTTGTGCATGAAGCGGAAGTTCATTATGATGCCGTGCTCATCCAAGGCCCTAAGCAACCCGCAACGACATTGATGTGTACCTAAGGCCATTAGTTGAAGAACTCTTACAGCTGTGGAATGGAACAGGTGTACGTGCGTGGGATGAGCACATGGGGGAAGAATTTGACCTCAAGGCGTTGCTGTTCGTGACCATCAATGATTGTCCTGCTCTCAAGAACCTTCGTGACAGACAAACAAGGGATACCGCGGATGCACGCCTTGTTTGGATGATACCGACAAGTATATATTTGAATAGTTGTAAGAAGAATGTGTACAGGACATCGCCGATTTCTTCCGCGCAGCATCCGTAAGAAAGAAAGGCAAGCATTTCAAAGGTGAGGCGGATCACGGACGAAGCCTCGCCATCGCATCGGTGCTGATGTACATGATATGGTCAAGGATTTGAAGGTGATATTTGGAAAGGTCTGGCGGACAACCTGTTCGAAGGACGCAGACGGACGCGCACCCATGTGGAAGAAGAAATCTATATTTTGGGAGCTGCCATATTGGAAAGACCTAGAGGTCCGCTCCGCAATCGACGTGATGCACGCCACGAAGAATCTTTGCGTGACCTGCTTGGCTTCTTGGGCGGTATGGGAAGACAAAAGATACACCGAGGCACGGAGGACCAGCAACGATGCACGGAGAAGATAGCATACATCGTGGTCATGCAAGCTACGCCTTACCAAAGAAGAGAAGGAAATCTTCTTTGAATGCCTTTCGAGATTAAGGTACCATCCGCTTCGTCGAATATAAAGGGAATAATAAACATGGCAGAGAAAAAGTTCCAGACCTAAAGTCTCATGATCGCCACGTGATTATGACGCAATCGCTTCGGTTGCATTGAGGGGCTTCTACCGAAAACGCTCAATTAGCCATTGTGAAGCTATGTGCATTTCTCAATGCAATCTCTCGAAGGTAATCGATCCAGAAATCATACCAAGGTTACGTAATGATTTGGTGCAATGTCTTGTCGGTTTCGAGTTGGTGTTCCCACCATCCTTCTTCAACATCATGACGCACGCCCTAGTTCACCTATCTTGAAGAGATTAACGTTTTGGGTCCTGTATTTCTACACAATATGTTCCCTTTGAAAGGTTCATGGAGTCTTAAAGAAATATGTTCATAACCGTGCTAGGCCGAAGGAAGCATCTCCAAGGGCCATCAAAATGAGGAGGTCATTGAGTTTTGTATTGACTTTATTCGACCTTAAGCCGATTGGTGTTCTGAATCGTGGCATAAGGGCGCATCGATGGAAAAGGCACGCTAGGAGGGGAACAAATAATATGTATGGACGGACATTCTCTCTTTGAAGCACACTACACGCTTCTCTGAATTCCACCTTGGTGGCTCCGTATATGGATGAACACAAGAATTTGCTACGCCCAAACACCCGAGCGGTTCGATGAGTGGATTACACGTGAACAAACCAGAGTTTCGCTAACTGGTTGCGATACCGCACCATGCATGCCACCTCTATTGAAGATGACCTGTACTTGCTGTCCCGATTACCATCTTGAATATAATGACTTTCAAAGGGTGCGAGATAAATGGTAATACATTTTACACGATTGCCCAAGATAAGAAGAGCACCAACCAAAACAGTGGTGTCCGCTTTGATGCGTAAACCAAGACGGAAAGGAAACATATTATGGTTATATACGGGACATATGGGAACTTGACTATCGACGTGGTTTAAAGGTCCCTTTGTTTCGTGCAAATGGGTCAATATGACACGAGGCGGGTAACGGAAGACCCATGATGACGGAATGACAACAGTGGATCTCAACAATCTTGCGTGATGCGAGCGAACCATTCGTCCTAGCCAATGATGTGGCACAGGTTTTCTATGTGAAGGACATGTCTACCAAGCCAAGAAAAAGAAAAGATAAGGAAGCGAATGCATCGCACGATGAGCCAAAGCGGCACATAGTTCTTTACGGGAAGAGAAACATCGTGGGAGTGGATGACAAGATGACAAGTCAAGATTATGAAAAGTTTGATGAAATTGCTCCATTCACAAAGTGAATATTGACCCCGAGCATCCCGTTAAATGATGAAGATTTTCCATGGTTACGGCGCAAAGGGACATACGCAAAGAAAAAGTTTCACACACTATCATCACTTTCTTCTGTGTTTCACACCCAGGAGGGAATGTCTGTAATAGTTAGGGTAGTTATGTGTTTTGGCATTTGAAACGCGAAGAAATTTTATGTGCAAACAAATTCTTTTCATGCATTTACTGATTTTTTTTTCCAGCTAAATGACCCTGAAATTAAAAAGCAATTCAAATGAACTCGTAAAAGTTTGAAAGTTGGCATGGTATCATAATTTCATATAAATAGCATGTGCAAGAAAGTAGAGAGGGTTACGACAAAATCTGGATGCACTTGTACAAAATGGACAATCTCTTTCAAGTATCGTGGTTTCCATTTAAAACTGAACTGTTACAAAGGCATTTCATTTTTAAATAACCTAAGCATTACTAAATTGAATATAATGATAAAACACACTAATATTGAACATAAGAAAAAAGAATCACTGGAAAAACTTTTTTCAAAGTTAAGTTATTCACAAACTAGTGATTCACACAAATTTCAAATAATTCAAAATTTAAACTATTCAAATTTGAAATCTACGGCACTAAGAGAAAGTTTGTAATTTTTTGTACCTAAAGCAAAAATATTCACAAAGAAACTCTAAATACAACAAAAAACAACTCAAAAATAAATAAAACAAAAAAATAAAGCAAAAAGCTCGCCTCATCGGGCCAAAGCGGCTGCACGACCAGCGATACAACCTTTCATTAGGCCAGATGCAGGCCCGCCAAGGCCCAAGAGGCCCACAAGGCGAGGAGGACAGGTAGGCCCAGAGGGCCTGAATAGGAGAGGAGCTCGAGAGAGCTACCGTGACCGGGCTTATAAACCGGTATGTAGCCCTCGACTAGCGAGGTGGGACTAAAATTGCCAAGATCAAGATGGCGCTAAGTGCACCCCTTTAGTACCGGGTCGTGGCACAAACCGGTACTAAAGGGGGCCTTTAGTACCGGTTTGTGCCACGACCGGTATTAAAGGGGTCGCTTCGCCGCTTAGCTGGTTAAAACAGACCTTTAGTACGGTTGGTGGCACCAACCGGTACTAAAGGTGCCTTCTATATAACTAAACACTTCAAAATTTCGTCGGTTTCTCATCTCCTCTCGCTTCTTCTCCTCTACACTATCGCCGCCCGTCGCCGCTTCGACCCGTCGTCGCCGCCGCTGCCGTCGCCGCTTCGTCGTCGCCGCCGCTGCTGCCGCCGCCCCGTCCTCGTCTGCCGCCGCCCGTCCTCGTCGCCCTGCTTCGTCGCCGCTTCGCCGCCGCTTCGCCCGACGTCCCGTCCCCATCGTCGCCGCGTCGTCCGCGCCTGTCGCCGTGCCGTCGCCTTGTGCCGCGCCTCTCGCCTCGCCTAGCCGGCCGGTGAGCGCGCACACACACACACATACATTGTTAGAATTGTTAGAATTGTTAGAAATGTTTGAAATTGTTAGATTTGTTAGAAATGTTTGAAATTGTAGAAATTTTTCTGTTTTTTAGAAATAGTTAGAAATTTTTCTGTTTTTTAGTTATAGAAATAGTTATAAAAATGTTAGTTATATATATAGAAATGTTATAATTTTTTCTGTTTTTAGTTCCAAAATATTAGAAATGTTATAGAAATGTTAGTTATATATAGCATTGTTAGAAATGTTAGAAATTTTTCTGTTTTTTGTTATAGAAATAGTTATAAAAATGTTAGTTATATATATAGAAATGTTATAATTTTTTCTGTTTTTAGTTCTAAAATATTAGAAATGTTATAGAAATGTTAGTTATATATAGCATTGTTAGAAATGTTATAGAAATGTTAGTTATATATATAGAAATGTTAGAAATTTTAGTTATCAAAATCCAATCATTAAAAAATGTTACTTTTTGCGGGCATATAGCTAGTATTTGTTCTCGACGATGTTCGCCCGCATCCTCGCCGTCGACCCGTCATGACGACGCCCAGCCGACCCATGTCCGGACTGGCTCACTGGCTGGCTTTGGGAGGTGCTGCTTGAGGCGCGCCGCTGACGAGGAACCCGACCGCGGGTCGATCGTCGACCCTCGATCTCGTTTGGTGGCGTTAGCGTGGGCGATTTGGTGCGGAGGGACCCGCCCCGCCGGAGGTGGTACGTCGCCGTGTCGAGGAGGAGGACGAGCACGCCCATCGCTACATGGTTGCGTTAGAGGGCGGCAGGTTCTCCAATACGTGGCAAGATCTTGGGATCTCACTTCAGCTATGATCCCGTGAGGGTTCCTTCTCTTTGGGTGTCCACCGCCTGCCCGGAGGAACCGCGAGTGTCCTAGATTCTTTCGTAGTATTCGATCTTTATTAGCTAATAGCCGTGATGTACTTTTCTATATTATATATTATTTGAGACGATGTATTCGAGATTATATCTATTATTCTCGACGATGTATTCGAGATTATATCTATTATTCGGACGATGTATTGAGATTATATCTATTATTTCGACGATGTATTGAGATTATATCTATTATATTCGGACGATGTATTAGATTATATCTATTATTCGAGATTTGAATACTAAATTGTTTTATATTTCTTTTGGATTAGTTAAACAAAAGCTATGGCAGACAATACCGACAGAGAAGGAGAACAGACCATGTTCGATATGATACGCGGGGCAGATGATAATCAAAATGAAGAAGATTATGATGGCTCCGAATTTCTAAACAACACCGGAGAGGGTGATATGATATTCGATCACGACGAAGTCATGAATGATTATGACGATGACGAAGAACATGATCCTGAAACAACAAACACCGACGAGGTATATATATATTTATATAAGCAGGCATCTGGTGATCATCACATGTTTTAAATGTCTTGAAGATATATTAACGAATCGATCTTTGTTCTTTCAGCCATCCGGATCGAGCAAATCTTCAGAAAAAATGACGAAACGAGGCCCGAACAAAAAGTTGAAGCCGGGCGTAAAGTACAATATCGAGGCATGCGACCGTACTGGCAAACCAATAGCGCCTAAGAAGATTGCGAACAAGTTCGTTCGTCAGTGCGGAGTTCTTGTGAAGGACCAACTCCCGATCAAACTTCAAGAATGGAGGGCGCCAGCAAAGCCACGTCCAGATGTTACTTATGTCGACAAGAATCAAAAGATCTGCTTTGGGATACTCTCATGGAACATTTCACCCTACCAGATCATTTCACGAAGCAGATGTGCCAGAAAGTCAAAGAGGCTGCTCTTAAGATGATGGCGAATGCATTCAAGAACTACAAGAATGGTGAATGGAACAAGTACGTCCGGAGGAAGGAAGACTCCAGATTCAAGGAACACCGGAGAACCAACGTGATCATTGGGCCGATTTTGTGAAATTCAAGGATTGAGAATTAGCTAAGGAACGGTCGAGAATAAACAAGA
This sequence comes from Aegilops speltoides, assembly GCA_021437245.1. Classification (NCBI taxonomy): domain Eukaryota; kingdom Viridiplantae; phylum Streptophyta; class Magnoliopsida; order Poales; family Poaceae; genus Aegilops; species Aegilops speltoides. The sequence goes on along the minus strand of CM038144.1, from coordinate 474,908,249 downwards.
AGAATGCGAAAAGAAGGATAAGTTCCATAAGTGGGGCGGTGGCTATCGCGGTGGCAATGCCTAAGTGGGATAAGTCGAGAAAGAGATGGAGGATGCAGGTGTCACTCCGGTTACTAAGAGCTGGCCCGCCAGGGTCAGGACTTGGTTCTATGCGCATGGGGGGGAGTTGGACCGGGAGACAGGAAAAGTTTCGACGAGGGCAAGGCTGAATGGAGCCGATGATGCGATACTTGTTGCAATAGAAGAGGCACGAACGGGGGTGTTCCAGCCCAACAGAGAGAACGACGAGCTTACGCGTGCCGGGAAATCTGAACACCGGGAAGAACACGAGGCAAGGGCGCTATTCCGTGGTATGAGGGTTTTCAGATCGAACACCGACTACGTAACCCGTGCGAGAAAGAAGATTGCGGAGGAGAAGAAGAGGAAGATGGAGGAGGAGCAGAGGCAGCGGGACTATGAACGCCTTCAAGGCCTAGAAGCAAGTCAAGCGGAATTGGCGGTCAAATTCCAGCGGCAGCAGAGCAGATCGACTCACTTACCCATCAAAGGGGTCTCAACAGCTGCAGCAGCTAGCGGATGATCCAGCATTGATAGCACCGCCCATCCATGCCGAGAAGCAGCGTGGGTTCCGCCCGGACGACCCAATGCTGGGTAGATACCCGTGGATGACATCACGGAGAACACTAACTGCGAGCTACACTAAAAATGAAGAACATATCCATGAAGGTGGCGGACGGCTCGCTTTCACAAATCCCCGAGGCAACCTTCCATGGCAACTCGATTACAGCTGGCTATGCTCGTGTCGTGGTTGATGATGTGCTGGACCCATATTCGGGCTCTGACTTGACATTCGGAGGTGACGGCGAGCGCTTTCTCGGAGAGGCCAAACATCGTATCATCCTATGGAAAAGGATTGCATCATCTTTCCAAGGCCACCCACACCGGTCACCCGAGTCCTCGTCGAAGTCCGCCACCGAGTCGGCAGACTCCGCTCCTCCAAGTCCGCAAAGTGTCGGGACAATCCTCCTCCTCCAAGTCCGCAAAGTGTCGGGACAATCCTCCAAGTCCGCCACAGGCGTCGACGCCCACTCCTCCTCCAAGTCCGGCACAACCTCAGCCCTCCTCCTCCTCGTCCAACTCAGTCCGTCGGCCATCTCCGCCGCCTCAAGAATCGCAGAGACACCCCAGCAGCTGGTGTGTAACCAGACGAGTCGAGGTAGTACAATGGAAGTACAGGCGGAGGCAAGCGTATAAATATGGTCCAAGCTCAAGCCTCTTCCGCAGAGGTCTTATGACAAGTCCGAGGAGGAAATCACAGCCATATCAAGGCCGAGGTGGAAGCCCATTTTGCACCGAAACCGCCACCGCCGCCAAGGAGAAAGTGCACGAGGAAACGATTGACCACTTCATTCAGATGGCTCAACCACCAGCTTCCAAGCCTGTTGACACAGACTATGAGCGCCACATCGGGAAGTTAAATCGAGCACGCCTACAAAGGGAGGCGAGCACGCCTACATCGGGATCGAGCAAACAAGAAGCAGCTGCCAAAAATGCGGAAAACCATTCCCCAACTGGGAGAACAAGCGGTATAATCGATCCCTCGCTTGTTGTGCCAACAACGGATAAAGACGCGCCTCAATATTATTGTGGGCAAACAGTGCATGTTCCCGAGGTGGGCAATGTGGTAATAACGGAGGAGCATATAATGCAGGCTGAAGTTCTCAACAACACTGTTGGACAACTCCTCGAGATCGAGCCCATGCCTTTGCTTAGAGAGGATGAAGTAAAACGGCAATATGTCCGTGGCCAACCTTTGGTCGCGCCAGACAAGGTTAAGAACCTCCCAACGAGAATGTATGAATTGCATCAATGGTACATGAACATGACCAAGATTTCAGATCGAGTGTCCCTCATGGTGAATGTCAAGGAGGACCATTACTACCATGAGAAAGCTGGGTCCGTTGAGTATTTAGAACTGTTTCAGTTATATAATAAGGAAGCACTCGACAAATCTACCGTCAGTTGCTATTGTCTGTAAGTGATTTCTTTCTATAATTTAAGTAAGCTAGTTGTAGTGATCCTTTTGAGATCAATCATTACCTGTAATTATCCTCACTATATTCTTTTCTGTGGTATTATGCAGGATGAAGATATATGAAATGAGAAAAGGTGGACGCTTTGGCATTGGGTTCATTGACCCAAACACTGTTAATGAATTCACATGGAAGATAAGTGAACGTTATGCAAAGGAAGTAGAGGACAGCATGCTAGAGTTCTTGAAGCGCCTCAAATACAATGAAGACATACTACTTCCTTACCACTTTGGGTGAGTCACACTGTCTTGTACTACAAATTCTCTATTTTTGCCTACTAGCTATAGCTACATGTTTTTGCTAACATATGCCCGCTTAATTAAGACATGTAAACGTGTGTGCATATGCAGATTTCACTGGGTCTTGTGTATCATTAAAGTTGACGCCGGAACAGTTGAAGTATAGGACTCACTAGTCTCAAAAAAAATGACTTTAACATCTTGTATGGGATAGTCAATAGGTAATTTCAATCATTATTAACTATATATCTCGGCCTATTTACTTCGTCATTTCATGATATGAACTATTTAATAACCCCTTTATTCATTTTCTTTGTCGGCGGGCAGGGGGCTTGGGCAAGATTCATCAATCACGCCCGCCCGTGGAAACAAAAGCTTGAATGGTTACGACCCAATGTAAGTAATTAATAGTACTAGCTAGCTAGCTAGCTAGCTGCCATCTCTTTAATTATCATGCTTGATTAATTTTTATCGATCAAATTCCATTCTCGTAAAGGCCCCAAGCAGCGCAGGGTACTGATCTGTGTGCATTCTGCGTTTGCGAGAATATTCGCATGATGGCGTCCCAAAGGAGCAGATCTCAAAGACAGCAATGGGTACGCTTGTCGTAACACTATTCACAATTTTTACACCATTATAGATATCTAGCTAGTCACACAACTAATACACATGCATATTGATCTCCTTCTTAACAGTTCAAAGAGGTGCGGAGAAGCTCATAGAAACGGAGCGTGAGAAGCACTTCAAGAGGAAATAGCGGGATTTTTGCTCGACGAGGTCATAAACCGAATGGAGAATTCTATTACCGCTACCGCCCCAATGAAAACCACTTTCAATTGTCATCGTGCTCCGAAGGCACCAATTAGACTAGCTCCGAAGGCAACATTCATATGTACGAGAAATTGTATATATCTGTACATGTGTTTATGTGTGAATTAATTAATATGGTGGTTTAATTTGTGAGACATTGATGTGATATATATATGCATGATTGGTTCTACTAGAAATTATATATATATATATATATATATATATATATATATGCATAACGTGTACAATGTGTAGTATCGTAAAATACCAGCAAACGAAAAAGAATTAAAATGGAAACACAAAATTAAATGAAAAAGAAATCATAAAACTAAAAACCCACCAAACCTTATAGTACCGGTTGGTGTTACCAACCGGTACTAAAGGCCTCGTGTCGCCGGGCGCTGGCTAGTGCCACGTGGTAAGCTCTTTAGCACCGGTTCGTCTTGAACGGTGCTAAAGGGGGGCCTTTAGTGACCACTAATTAGTGCCGGTTATGTAACCGACACTATAGGGCCTTACGAACCGGTGCTAATGCCCGGTTCTGCACTAGTGGAGCAAGATTTGGTAGGGGGAAATCTTCATGCGCACCCTAGTGTTTGAACCACAAGGGTTTTGCCGGAACCCGAAATCCAACAAGCCTCTACTAGACTAGCTATCAAACATGGATAAGTTTCCTAACAATAGACATGTGTTGTCATTTGAGGAACGAGATCACATCATTAGGAGAATGATGTGATGGACAAGTCCCATTTGCTAGCTTAGCATTACGATCGTTCAATATTATTGCTATTGCTTTCTTCATGTCATTGCTACCTCTTAAGCACTGCGTTGGATTTCCCCGAAGAGGAGAGGATGATGCATTAAAGTAGCGTAAGTATTTCCCTCAGTTTTTGAGAACCAAGGTATCAATCCAGTGGGAGACCACGCACAAGTCCCTCGTACCTACACAAAACGATAGCAACTCGCAACCAACGCTTAGGGGTTGTCAATCCCTTCACGATCACTTATGAGAGTGAGATCTCATAGAGATAATATTTTTGGTATTTTTGATAGATAGATGCAAAGTAAAAATTAAAGGCAAAGTAAAAACAAAGCAAGTAAATAAAGTGATATAGATTGATATGATGAGAATAGACCCGGGGGCCATATGTTTCACTAGTGGCTTCTCTCAAGAGCATAAGTATTCTACGGTGGGTGAACAAATTACTGTTGAGCAATTGACAGAATTGAGCATAGTTATGAGTATATCTAGGCAATGATCATGTATATAGGCATCACGTCCAAAACAAGTAGATCGAAACAATTCTGCATCTACTACTATTACTCCACACATCGACCGCTATCCAAAGATGCATCCGAGTATTAAGTAAAAACAGAGTAACGCCGTAAGCAAGATGACATGATGTAGAGGGATAAATTCATGCAATATTATAAAAACCCCATCTTGTTATCCTCGATGGCAACAGTACAATACGTGCCTTGCAACTCTTTCTATCACTGAGTAAGGACACCGCAAGATTGAACCCAAAGCTAAGCACTTATCCCATTGCAAGAACTACCAATCTAGTTGGCCAAACCAAAAAAGATAGTTCGAAGAGACTTGCAAAGATAACTCAATCATACATAAAAGAATTCAGAGAAGAATCAAATATTTTCCATAGATAATACTGGATCATAAACCCATAATTCATCGGTCTCAACAAACACACCGCAAATAGAAGATTACATCGAATAGATCTCCACAAGAGAGGGGAGAACATTGTATTGAGATCCAAAAGAGAGAAGAAGCCATCTAGCTACTAGCTATGGACCAAGGTCTGAAGTAAACTACTCACACTTCATCGGAGGGGCTATGGTGATGATGTAGAAGCCCTCCATGGTGGATGCCTCCTCCGTGAGACTTCTAACAGGCCCCAAGATGGGATCTCGTGGATACAGAAGGTTGCGGCGGTGGAATTAGGTTTTTGGCTCCTCTTTTTGATCGTTCGGGGATATGTAGGTATATATAGGAGGAAGGAGTACGTCGGTGGAGCTCGGGGCCCACGAGGTAGGGGGCGCCAGGCGCCCTCCACCTCGTGACCTCCTCGGCACCTGCTGGAGTAGGGTCCAAGTCTCCGGTCACGCTCGTTGGAAAATCACGATCCCAAGTTTTAATTCGTTTGGACTCCGTTTGATATTCGTTTCTTGAAATCTTGAAAAAGGCAAAAAACAGCAATTCTGGGCTGGGCCTCCGGTTAATAGGTTAGTCCCAAAAGTAATATAAAAGTGGAAAATAAAGCCCAATATAGTCCAAAACAGTAGATAAAGTAGCATGGAGCAATCAAAAATTATAGATACGTTGGAGACGTATCAAGCATCCCCAAGCTTAATTCCTGCTCGTCCTCGAGTAGGTAAATGATAAAAAAAGAATTTTTGATGCGGAGTGATACTTTGGCATAATTTCAATGTAAATCTTCTTAATTGTGATATGAATATTCAGATCCAAAAGATTCAAGACAAAAGTACATATTGATACAAAAATAATAATACTTCAAGCATACTAATCAAAGCAATCATGTCTTCTCAAAATAACATGGCAAAAGAAAGTTCATCCCTACAAAATCATATAGTTAGGCTATGCTTCATTTTCGTCACACAAAGATGTTCCCAACTTCTACACCCCCGATGACAAGCCAAGCAATTGTTTCATACTTAAATAATCTCAAACTTTTTCAATCTTCACGCAATACATGAGCGTGAGCCATGGATATAACACTATGGGTGGAATAGAATATGATGATGGGGATTGTGTGGAGAAGACGAAAAAGGAGAAAGTCTCACATCAACTAGGCGTATCAACGGGCTATGGAGATACCCATTGTCGGTGTCAAAACCGGCGGATCTCGGGTAGGGGGTCCCGAACTGTGCGTCTAGGCGGATCGTAACAGGAGACAACGGACACGATGTTTTTACCTAGGTTCGGGCCCTCTCGATGGAGGTAAAACCCTACTCCTTCTTGATTGATATTGATGATATGGGTAGTACAAGAGTGGATCTACCATGAGATCAAGGAGGCTAAACCCTAGAAGCTAGCCTATGGTATGATTGTTGTTCTGTCCTATGGACTAAAACCCTTCGGTTTATATAGACACCGGAGAGGGCTAGGGTTACACAGAGTCTATTACAATGGTAGGAGATCTACATATCCGTATCGCCAAGCTTGCCTTCCATGCCAAGGAAAGTCCCATCCGGACACGGGACGAAGTCTTCAATCTTGTATCTTCATAGTCTTGGAGTCCGGCCGATGATGATAGTTCGGCTATCCGGACATCCCCTAGTCCGAGACTCCCTTAGTATCCCCTGAACCAGGCTTCAATGACGACGAGTCCGGCGCGCATATTGTCTTCGGCATTGCAAGGCGGGTTCCTCCTCCGAATAATTTATAGAAGATTGTGAACACCAGGCTAGTGTCCGGCTCTACAAAATAAATTCCACATACCACCGTAGAGAGAATAATATTTACACAAGTTCAATCTGCCGACGTATTTTGTGGCGTGACGTCACACCACAACCAAGCTTTTACTCGAATCGTTTTTATAATACCACCTCAGCGCGTTTAGCGAAGCGGTTTCCTTGGCACGTCTTGTCGAAGCAGAGATCGTGTTCCCCTTATTCCGGGATTCTCATCAATACGGACGTGGGTAACCCAACCGCGTCCATTGCCACGCCCCCTCCATCGAAGGCGAGTTCCAAACGGTCACGGGGACGGCTCTTGGTATTCTCCCTCTTTATAATGAGACCAAGGCCCGTTCCTTTTCTTCAATCCTCAATCGAATCCGCCCCTCGCCCCGAGTTCCAACACCTAGGGCTCCATATTCAGGCACTTCGGACCTTAGACAATGTCCGGCTCCGACCTACAGGGCCGGTGGATGCCCTCCTCCGTCATGGAAGAGGACGTGCTAAAGCTGAGAGATGCCAGGTACTTAACCTACGAGATTTCGCATAGGTTGCCTGCCCAAGGGCAAGTCATTCCTACTCCCGAGCCTGGCGAGAGTGTCGTCTTTGTGTCTCACCTCCGTTGGGGTTTAGGCTTCCCGATGGATCCCTCCGTGAGGGGGCTCATGTTTTACTATGGGCTGGAATTCCACGACTTGGCTCCGGAGTCCATCCTCCACATCTCATCATTTATTGTCGTCTGCGAAGCCTTCCTACGCACTACCGTCACTTCGGTTTGTGGCTCAAAACCTTCTACGTGGAGCCGAAGATGATTGAGGGACGTCAGGCAGAGTGCGGCGGGGCAGTTATAAGCAAGAGGGCCGATGCTCCATGGCCCGAGTGCTCTTTTCAGGAGGAGCTCGGCTTGTGGCAACAGGCGTGGTTCTATATCACCGCTCCCAGGGGCAGCAGACAGAGGCCGCCGCCCGCCTTTCACTCGGGCCCTCCACAACGGCTGACGTCATGGGTCAACAAAGGGCTTGACTGGGGGCCGTCCAAGGACGTACCCCTATTGCAGGGCCGGATTCGAGACCTCCAAGAGAGGTAGATCAATCTGGTCGTAGTGACGCAGGTTATGCTGATTCGGCGTCTTCTGCCCTGCAAACGTCGCCCCCTCCGCCTGTGAGAATTCAATCCGGAGGGAGCACGAGCTCTCCAACACTTCATGGGTATGACACCCGTGGAGATGTACAAACTGTTCTTCGGATCACAAGAGATGTGTCCGGACTTGACCGAGGACGCCGGCTTAAGCTGCAATCGCCCAGATACTCAAGTAAGTAGCATTGTGTCTGGACATACCGTCCATTTATTTATCATGGATTTGCCTTTTAACCAGCTATACCTTGGACAGGAGTGGATAGCGCAAGCAAAACTGATACGGTGTCCGGCCCCCCTCCCTGAGACCACGCCGGATCCCGTGTTAATCAAAATGTTGGAGGTTGCGCCTTCGGAGGAGGGCGAAGGGGGGAACAGGGAAACTGCCGCCTCTGCTAAGGAGGCTCTCAACAAGGGGGGAATCAAGAATCCCTCCCTCCAGGGGGAGAAGAGGACCGCTTCCGAAGACCCGGAGGCCAAGGCCTCAAAGCAGGGAAAGAAATCTGCATCGGAAGGTCCTGTGCCGGGAGGAGTCCCGGCCGCACAGTCTCCCCAAAGGAATCAGCCCTCCAGCAAGCCGTAAGTAGAAAAAAGGGGAGTTTTGTAATAAGGGACATCCCTATTTTATTTCTAAGGATAACCGAAGTTTTTACCTTGTAGTTCGGCTCTCAGCCCTTCTCAGCAGAGCTCATCCTCGGGGGACCTTCGTCCGGAGATGATGGAGAGCGAAACGCCTCCATCTGCCGCCCCGTCAGGCGGGGCAGACGACGCTGAGGTGTCGTCACGGAGGGTCTCCCCGAGCCCGGCGGGGCCGGGGAGTTCGGCACCCACTGGAGTACGGCCGGTGGAGTTGCAGGATCTGCTCGAGAGGGCGTCTATCTCAGAAGATCACCGCACATTTATAGGTACGGTGATTGAAAGGATCTCATCCGCCGTGAGCGGGTTGCATGAGGCCGTTGGAAGTTTACTGACGGGGTTTGAGGTATGCAAAAAATGACATACCTTTTGACAGTTTTGCACATAGAGTGCGCCCTGTATAGATAGTAGCCCTCGAGACTCGGTATGTTGTCGAAAGCGACAGCTGCGTCGAGGATCATAATCTCGATTATAAATGTCGCCTTTCCTATGCAGGTGGCGAACGTTCGGTGGCCAGCCGGACTGATAGAGTTGCCGAGCTGAAGCGGCAACTCGACGTTGCGGATGCGGACATCGCACTGGTCAATAAACAACTTGACAAGTCACAAGGTAGGTGGTTTCTCCGAGGTCACCTGGTAAGGGAGCTGATGCCCACTCCTTACAACATGTATGCTTGATGCAGATGGTGCTGCTGCTATGGAAGACCTTCGGGCAGAGCTTGCTCGAGCCAAGGAGCAAGTCAGAAAAAGTGATGCGGCTGCCTCGAAGGCAGTGGAGGAGCTAAAAGCCGAAAAGGCTGCTCACTGCCAAAGCAGGGAGGAGATGGCCGGAATGGTCGTGAAACTAAAAGATGCTACCGACCTCTATGAGGTTCTTGAAAGAGAACGCCAAGCGGAGCAAGAGGACCTGAAGAAGGCCACCGCCGAAGCCAAGGATGCCCGTTCTGCAATGCGGGCTATAAAGGAGGAACTGCGTCAGGACGGAGACATTGCGGCTGGAAAGCCCTTTCTACTGCGTAGGAAGTTCACGGATCCGAAGTATGCTCAGTTGGGCCAGTTGTGGGGTGCAGAGCATCCTTATCTGAATTTGGCGGCGAGTGTGGCGGACGCAGTCGTGCACTTCCGAAGCCAGAAGGATCACGAAATGGAAGAGCTTTTTTGGTCTCAATTCCATAGTCCGGAGTGTCCACTTCCGTTGACCGATCGGTTGGCTTAGTGGGCTGAGCTGAATAGATTGTCTGGATTTGCCATGACGGATGTGGTGGCTCATCTGTGGCCGGAAAGGCCCAAGTCGAAGAGTTATTTTGGCTTATTGCAGCAATTCCTTGGGGCGGTGCCGCATATCAAGGTGATGAAGCGGTCGGCATGCATAGAGGGTGCACGGATGGCTCTCGCCCGTGTTAAGACATACTGGGCGGAGATGGATGCCACCGATGTTGCATCCCGGGGTTCGGACAAAAGCCGATTACCCGCCGAGCACTATTTTGAGGAAGTCCTACAGGGCGCTTGTTTAATAGAGTCGCAGTGCTCGAAAAATGTTATGTTCAAATGACATGTATGATTTGTGAAACCATATTTATAATGTAGCGTCTTTTTATACTTGTGCATTCAAGTATTGAAATATCTCCTGTGCAGCCGTTAATGTATATGTATGTATAACCTCAAAGATGGCAGTCTTTGGCTTCAGCCCCCACGCACATGGTGCGGGGGTGTTTGCAAAAAAAACGCATTTTCACACTTAATCCAACGTCTTGGTCCTTTGAAGGAGGTGGTAGCATAGCAAACTAGGCAACCGGACTATAATGCTTTATCACTTTCACTTAGCCATAGGAGCTCGATGGTGGGGCTACTATATAGCCCCTAGAGGCACCGCGCTCTCCGAACTTGGGGCGCATGTGTGCCTGACCGGGAAGCGGTCCTTCGTCAAAGCGGAGGAATTCTAAACATTCTAGTAGTCGAGTGGTTGACCAGTCTCTCGCATGACAGTCAGTTTTCGGCTTTCTCTACTGATGTGCTCGCCCGGCCGAACCGGGGCACAATCGCAGTAGTTCTCCTGGTGCCGCGTTAGCCGATGGAGCGGAACGTAAGGCAGCAAAACACAGGAGCCGGGCAAACCCAACATTCGACCAAAGACATGATTCGGAGCTGATGCATATAAGGCCTAACTCGAGACGCTGAACACTCCGTGAGGTATTCGGTCTTTATGATAACGGGCAGAACAATGCCCTAAGCCCCTAGTGTGCACACTACTAGGGAAAAGCCTAGCAACAGCGCGGATTTGGGCCCTCTCAGTAGCGCGGGTACCGGCGCTACTAATAAGGCGCTACAGCTAACGTATAGCAGTAGCGCGTATTGACACACGCTACTGCTACACATGAATAGCTGCAGCGCTCTTTAGAAAAGGACGCTACTGGTATTATCTGTAGCGTCGTTTAGAGGTAAGCGCTACTGGTAAGTCGGCGCTACTGCTAAATCCCCCCCTCGCTACTACTAGTTTTATTAGTTTTTTTCCCTACAGATTTGTTTTTTATTTGTTTTGCATTTGAATAGGCTTTATACAATAATCTTTAGCATATCATCCACATACAAATGTAATCATAGCATATACATACAAGTAGTCTCATCAAATCATGTCATCATCATAATCATCATCCAACACAAAGTGGTCTCTTGTCATCAATCTCGAAAATAGCGATACAAGTCTCGATTACTTGCAAATACATCGTCATCCATCTAAACAATGATATACACGAGAATAGCTATCACTTTGAGTACATGAGTTCAGTATCCCTCTCTCGCATTAGCGTGAACCTAAACTAAGTCATGCGTGGTCGCTCGGAAATCGAAAACCGTACACTGGGCACGACACTCGGCCACTTGTCGATATATACTCTGGCGTAGCACTTCTTCGCCATTTATGATCTATGCACCTGCATCGTCACATGAGTCGATGATATGCAACATATATAGTTGAGCAACACAAAGAGACAGACTTGGCAAAAATAGAAACAACATATCATAAGCATAAATAACAAAGTTCATCGTACCCAAATGACCTAACTAGAGTGATTTTCGCTAGTCGAGGAGGACGGTTTAATTACATCACAAATAAAGTTTCACGGGCATAACTCAAAGTTTTGTCATAAAAGAAAGTATGGACTAAGCGGACACATTTTCATATATCGACAATCACTCCATCATGTCGTGCCATCCATCCAAGTCGTGGAGATAGTCATCGAGCTTTGTGAAAGGCTTCATGTCGAGACGCCGAGAGGCTATCCATGTTCGGACGCCTTCCCGCGACATTTGTCCTTACGCATGGAACATCCCTGTTTTTCCGACGACCTCATTCATGATGATTTGGGCAAGTTCGCTACTGGATGTTATAGAACTCAGCTCAAGTCGATGATCCTCGATATCTCCTATGTCCTTTGCCCATTGCGAATATGGGCATCGCTAGATCTAGGTGCCATGTGAAGGTTCGGTGATCCCGTCGGTACTCCAAAGCATGTGGTGTAGGACATAGAATCCATCATTAAGAGAATCGTTCGGTTCTTTGGATGCAGCAGAAGTCGGTCTTATGGCTGAAGGCGTGCCGCCGCCTTTTCTTCTTGTCCCTAACCTCTCCACCCCTTGCTTGGTAGTAAAACATAGCATTGTCGAGAACATCTTTGATGTGGGTGTAATCCTTTTGTGAATGTTCTTGACGAGTCCAAGTAAAGAGCGTGGGAGAATCGGGGGTAGAGGATGATGAGGACGGCGCGCCCGCCGCTGCGCAAAATAAGTACACCTCAAATTAATTAGCCTCCATCGTGCAAATGAATTATTGAAATCTAAGGAAGGATAGCAGCGTGGATGACTTACACGGGATGGTAAGGCACGAGAATCGCCTCCTTGTCCTTATTGGCGAGCATGAAACTGACGATGTAATCCCTCGCGTATTCAGCGACAGACTCCCAAGAAGGCCTCGTGCATGTAGTACGGGTCAGCGACACAGATATGAGCTATCTGCTCAACCCCAATGATGTAGCTCATGTGCAAGGCATAAAGGCAGACAAAAGTAAAATCCAGCTTCTTCATGTGAAACATGTCGAATATGTAATCGAATCGGAGGAAGAACTTATCCGCGGGGAAGCCCTTGACGTACGACATTTGCTGTGGAACGTTAACCACGTAGAGTGGGTATCCTGGATCTTTCGAGGCGATGAGGCCTTTCTCTACCCGCAGCACATCGTCATGAAGTCTCCTTAGATCGCCGAATCTGGCCTGTAGCGCTATTTCAGGTAGGATTGGTTTACCGGGGATATGCCATTTATCCGCATCGGGGATATCTACACGGTCCCGAAGCCGAGGCTGCTGAGGCGGCTGGATCATAGAATCAGCTTTTTTGCCTTTCCTTGCTCTCTTCCTAGGCTTCTTTACCACCGGATGGTCGTCAATAACACGTTGAGACAGTAATTCAGGCACCGACTCATGATGCTCAAACCCTGAGGAGGCGCCAGTATAGACATACTGTTCAGCGCCATCGTCATCCTCATCCTCATCCATGGCGACGTCATCAGCCTCTAATGGAGCCACCTGCTTACCCCGTCCGCTATCACCCAACCCGACACCCGACGCTAATTGGGTAGGTGGGGTGTTGATGTTCATACCTTGCTGAGGCTGCGTGCTCGTGGGTGTGCTCCCGGCCGCCTCCAGACGAAGTAGACTCTTTGGCCACAACAGGACCCACCCATTGCAACAATCACCAAGCCGCCGCGGGGTCTCGTCGTCATCCCCAACTAGTATTAGAGGAGGCAAATTTCGTGGCCCGGTTTGACATCGCCACGGAAACCTTGAAGACATTCGGGGATCGACGGCTGTGGAACAATGGTTCCTTCGGCTCCATTATCGTCCCCTTCCCACGTCCACCTTCTCGCTCGCCGATGGTGTACAATATGGTGCACGGGTTTAAATCGACCTGCAAATAAAAGTCTACGACGTGAGACATCCGAAAGGAAACGAAAACGGAGATTATACATTTATATTGAAGGGGCGGTGTGGAAGATACCTTGAGGCGTCGAGCTCAGCCTAAAGAGGAGGCACCACCGAAAGCACGCCGGTGCGGCAGCAGTCTTGGGGCAGTCTTGGGAGCAAAGGGAGCAGTGGGGGAGCAAAAGGGAGCCGGTGCGGGAGCATGTGCTGCCAAGAAGTTAGCAAGGGGAAAGTCCTCTGCATTTTTTTTGGATTTTCCCTTGTCCAAGTGTGAACGCCCGTCACCAAGGAAGTAGATATATCTGCAATCGCTTTGTTTTGCGGCAGCTACGCTGTTGCGATCGCTATCGAGATGATTTCTTCTCAACCGCAATCTCAACCTTCTTGTCGATGCTTTCTTGATTAACCTCCGTCTTTCCTTTCTCTCCTCCGTGGTCTCACGGTAGTACTTCTTCCACGTGGCGCCGTCTCCGACACCGTGCACGCGCCCATACGACGGTCGAGTATCCACGGTTGTCGTTTCAATATGTTCAACGCCGGTTGAATGGAGTGTCCCACAGGCCTCGCCAATGCCTCGACGGCGAGTCGCCGCCGCAATCGGCGTTGCTCTCTCGCAAAAGGCACAAGGATCGTTTACAAATATGACTAACGTGTGCAGTCGAATTGATTAGAAACTAAAATTACCAGCAGTCTCATGAACTCCGTAATGACCGGTGTTGTCTCATAAACCTTCTTCAGTGGGTCCCAACGGTGGCGGGCCCTCAGGACGTCACGCTCCTGCAGGACGGTGAAATCCGCCAAGGGGTCTGGGATGCCCAGACTCGCGGCTTCCGCGTCCTCCTTGGCCCATTTGGACCTCTTTCCACCGTAACCACGGCTTCCGAGGTGGTGGGTCCCAATGTTCCTCTTTTGAAGCCCCTTCATGTACTTAGACTTTTCTTTGGCAGCTTTGGCCTCGCAAGCCTCCTTGAATATTTGAAACTGCTCTTCCGTGATTGTCGGACTATCCTTTACAATCTCGGAGTAGGGTTCCCCGTCATTGATCTTTGATTTCACTCGATTTTTCCAGTGCCAGCGTTGCTAAACTTGGTCATGGCGTGTTTGTTTATCTTCTTCATTGCGGGTCATTATGCGGATCTTCATAATCCTTCTCATTCGGCCGGGAACAAGAATATCTGGTGAAGTTTCTTTAGGAGGGAGCTCCTCATATTTTCTATCTTCTTTAGATTCTCAGCGTTGATGGTGGCGGTTGTCCGTAAGATGCAGCCTATTTGATTGCCGTAGCACGCGCGTGCTTCCTCGGGCGCCTTTGGCTCAAAATTGCCATTGTCCACCTCCGTGACCACCAGTCTAGTAGTCCTGAGTTTGTTAGGAACCCGTTGCCTCTTCGCTTTTGGTTCTACACCGGCTCCGCTCCCCGAGGCAGCACCGGTCTCAGCGCCGGTCTCGATGCCGGTCTGAATCTCAGCGCCGGTGTCGGTCTCTCAGCACTTGTCACAGATCGGTCTCAAGCACCGGTTTGCGTGTCGGTCTCGATCCCCCGATGCGGGCCCAGCAACAACATCTGTTGATCGTCGGTAAAGCTAAAAAATTCGTCGCCGCCCGGTAGACGTCGTTGCAATCACCAGAACCCTGTCCTTCATCGTTGCTAGCCATGTTTCCTATGATTAAATCTAGTCAATTAATTCTAGAACTAATAAAATGAATAATGACATAAAAAAGGACTATTGTTTTGCAGGAATGTTGACTCCTTCTTGGTGCGGCAAATCCCGGGCACTCGATATGTCCTAGTTTGTAGCACAAGTCATGCCGAAATTCACGGGAAATTTCGGCATGACCTTTGCTAAAAGTGGACAAATCGAGAACACAAACTTGCCGAACAGAAATGAATCAACATTCCGGCAAAACATAGGCCACTCAGCATCATTCCCTGGAAACAACAAAGCCACCACTTGGGCACAATCGAACAACTTCAATGAAAAGATATATCATGACCACTTCAATGAAAAATAAAATTTGCCTAAATTCTTTTCCTTGAAAAATAGTGGTCTTTTGAAAAATCAAAAACCTTTCCCAATCTACTTAACCTAGCTTCTTAATCCAACGAACCTAATTAACCTACCTATTTAACCTAGTTAGTTAATCTAGTTTACCTAGATAATTAACCCTAATTAAACTAGTTAACGCAGCTAGTTCTCTGTCAAAGCCTAAAATAAATTTTTGCACTAATTAACATGGATAATTAACCTAACTAAACTAGTTAACCTGACTAGTTCTCTGTCAAAGCCCTAACTAAGTTTTTGCACTAACCTAGATAATTAACCTAATTAAACTAGTTAACCTAACTACTTCTCTGTCAATGCCCGAACTAAATTTTTGCCCTAACCTAGATAATTAACCTAATTAAACCTGGCTAACCTATGCATGAGAGAGAGAGGAGGGTGGGGCTTCAGATGATGGCTCCGTGGTGGCGACGGAGGCGGTGTGGTGGCGAGGAGGCGGGGCGTCTCCGTGACGGCGAGGAGGCAGGCGTCTCCGTGACGGCGAGGAAGGTGGCGTCGACGGCGGCTCCGGTGGCGTTGATGAGGCCGCGCGGCTCCATGGCGTTGGGGGCGGCTCCGGTGTCGTCGACGTCGCACGGCTCTGGTGGCGTCGTCGGCGGCGGTGAAGTGTGGAGCGAGGAATCGGGGAGACGGCGGCGGCGCGCGCGGGGTGGGTTTGAGGGATTTGGGGGAAGTGGTGGCCGGGGGGGAAACAGTTTTTTGGCTAAGTCAAACTTAGCGGTAGCGCGTTTCGCAAAACGCGCTATAGCTAAGTTAGCTATAGCGCTTTCCTCAAAGCGCGCTGCTGCTATAGCTAATTTCCTATTCTGTTTCTATAGCGGGGGTCTAGGGCACGCGCTGCAGCTACGTTAGCTCTAGCGCCTCTTACAAACAAACGCTGCTGCTATGCCTTCCTCCGATTTTTCACTTTTTCGTTTATTTTGCTTTACATTTTATTTTCCCTTTCTCCTTTTCTATTTCTTTCATTTTCATTTAAATTTCTATTTGTTTATCATCTTATTTTATTTCCGTTAGTAGTAGCGCTCTTCTCTGGAAGCAGCGCTAAGCGTGTTTCTAGCGATGGAGCGTTTACATTAAGCTCGCCATCGCTATCGTAGTTCGGCATTACGCCAATGGGAATATTAGTAGTAGCGCTTTTTTACAACAGCGCTACTTCTAAGTTTTAATCCAGTAGCGGTTTTTAATAGCTCGCTACTGCTATATAGCACTAGCGCCGTTTTTTGAACCGCGCTGCTGCTAAGATTCTGTGTATAGCCTTTTCCCTAGTAGTGCCAGGTACGGGCGAGAACTTCTGATGCGGCCGATGCCAAAACGCCAGCCTCCTCCTCGGTTATGTTAGAAAACCGGGGGATGTGTATCAACAAGAGACAGTGAAAAAGGTTTACGCAGGGTCTTAATCTGAAAAGAATCCTTGCAAGCTGGTCCTGCACGCACGCGTCTGCGCTGTGTCTCCGTTGTCTTTGTATCACGGGCCAGGCGAGCACGTGGTTCATCTGTAAAAGAGAAGAACTTAGTTTGGAAAAAATATCGTGCAAAAAATGTATTTAAAACAGAGTATGATTTGGAAGATGAATAAAGTTGAGCTTTATTAGCTCTCATTGTTCATACGTGCAGCCCCTTGTAAAGAGGTATGCGGCTGGGAAGCCCCTTGTTTATTTATACCGGGCTTGCCTAACTGTGTTCGAGGTCTGAATGACCTGTTTTTAGGGGCTTTGATCAGCAAGGTCGGATTAGTGTGTGGCTGTCAAGGCAGTCTCACGTTTTCCTTGGTCGAGGAACACTCGGAGTTACCCTTTGATGAGATTATGCCGCGTGGACCGGGCATTTTAAGTGTAAGAGACGTGTAATGCGGTATTGCGTTAAAGCGGTAGCTTGGCGTCGATGGCGCTTGATGGCTACTTTTGAATGGGGCGATATGGAAGATTAGCTTTTCACGACGGAAGTTGTCGGATGAACCGAACACAACCTGTAGTAGTACAGAGTCTGTACAATTGGCATAAAGGCCTAGCGTCACTCCTTTGAAGGAAGTGCTGCTATGGAGAATTTTGGTAGTGTCTATCCCCATTCTGCGGATCGTGTCCTGGTATAGCAGGTTTATATCACTGCCGCCATCCATTAGGACTTGTGTGAATTGTAGTCCATCGATTATGGGATCCAATATCAAAGCAGCCCCTCCTGCGTTTCGAATACTTCTGGAGTAATCCTGATGGTCGAAAGTAATTGGTTTTAACATCCAATTTCGGGACTCCGCTGGGGTGGACCGTGCGGCGCGTGCTTTAGCAGGTGCCGCACTATTTTTCCTTGTTATCACATGAAGTGACTTCACTGTTTTGACTTCTAGTGGGAAAGTCTTCTATTTTCCGGCGTGCTGCTTGTGGGGTTCGTCATCGTCTTCGCTTGGTGTGTCGAGCCCCTTGTGTTCGGCGTTAAGTCGGCCGGACTGCTTGAAGACCCAACAATCTCTGTGGGTATGGTTTGCAGGCTTCCCGGGGGTACTCTGGATTTGACATATCCTATCCAAGATTTTGTTTAGGTTGGATAGCTTGTCACTGTTGTCCTTAAGAGGCAGTGTTTTGTTATTCGGTCGAGAGCTTTTGAACCCGGCGTTGACCGCCGTGCTATTTGGGCCATTTTCCTTATTCCGACACTGATCTTTTCTGTGTCGTGATTTCCCATTTCCATCCCTGACCTCGGATGTACTCGGGTCGCTGGTGCTGCATCTTGCCAGCCAGCTATCTTCCCCCGCGCAAAAGCGGGTCATGAGGCTTGTTAGCGCGGCCATTGTTCTTGGTTTTTCCTAGCCGAGGTGTCTGGCAAGCCATTCATCTCGGACGTTATGTTTAAAGGCTGCTAAGGCTTCGGCGTCCGGACAGTCGACTATTTGGTTCTTTTTGGTGAGGAACCTGTTCCAGAATTTGCGTGCTGACTCTCCGGGCTGTTGAGTTATGTGACTTAAATCGTCTGCATCCGGAGGGCGTACATAAGTTCCCTGAAAATTTGCTCGAAACGCATCCTCGAGCTCTTCCCAACTTCTGATGGTATTTTCTGGGAGGCTTTTGAGCCAATGTCGAGCTGGCCCTTTGAGCTTGAGGGGTAGGTATTTTATGGCGTGGAGATCGTCTCCTCTAGCCATATGTATGTGTAGGATATAATCCTCAATCCAGACTCCGGGGTCTGTTGTTCCGTCATATGCCTCTAAGTTTACGGGTTTGAATCCCGCTGGAAATTCATGATCCAGTACCTCATCGGTGAAACATAGTGGGTGTGCGGCGCCCTTGTATTTAGGTGTGCCGTTATCTTCAAACACTCGGCGTGTTGTGTTGCTTCCTGGAGCCTTCTTTTTTGGCCCATAGATGGACCTGACTGGGCCATCCTTTTTGCGAGGATCCTTATGTGGATCGTGTGCGGCTTGTGTCTTGGCGCCGCTTGCCGCTCTTAGCTCATCATCTGGTCATCTATCCGGCCAGCGGCCTCTTTGTTTTTGTTGTGGGGCTCTACAGCCTCCTCGTCAAATCAGCATAACAACTTACTTGCGCCGGGTAGCTCTTTGCTTGGTGACTATCGCCGTATTTATCTGCGGTCTTGAGTACTTTGCTCCATCTCATTCTGAGTACGTCTTCCGCTGTTTTGAGCTTCTGCTTCTTCAAACTTCTTGCAGTGGCGACGAGCCTTTTGTGAAGGTTCTTATGCTCCAGTGATGTGTCCGGCGTGAGATCGTCTGGACTGTTGTTTTCGCCGGGGATGGGTTGCTCGTCCAATTCATCCTGTTAGGATGGTTGCTTGATGGCATGTTCGTCATCCACTGGTTCGCCCTGCTCTATAGCTGGGTCAGTATGGGTGCTGTTGTTATCGAGGCGGGACTTCGGGCGGTGCTTGCGTCGCCGTTTTGGTTGTTTTTCAGGGGAATTATCCTTCGCCGCGTCCCGTTGTTCCTCGTTATCGCTTCCTTTTGGTGTATCCACCATGTATACGTCATGAGTTGAGGTGGCTTTCCAGTGCCCAGTAGGCGCTGGTTCTTGGTCGTCTCTGGCATCATCGTCCATACCGTCGATGTCTTCGGAGTCGAAGTCTAGCACGTCGGTTAGGTCGTCGACAGTGGCTACGAAGTGGGTGGTGGGCTTTGAATTTCTTCGTCGTCCGCATCCCAACCGTCCTGACCGTGATCCGGCCAGGGCTCTCCTGATAACGAGAGATACTTTAGCGAATTCAGGATGTCGCCAAAAGGTGAGTGCTGAAAGATGTCTGCAGCGGTGAACTCCATGATCGGTGCCCAACCGGATTCGATTGGTAGGGGCGCGAGGGGTTCGGAGTCCGGCGAGGAGTCCGGCACCTCGGAGTCATGAGCTTCACAAGGGACAAGGTCGGTATTCGGCTCCATTGCCGTAGAGGTAGCAGCCCCCGAGGCGGTGTCTAGCCACCCGTCCTCGATCTGCGCAGCCGGCTCCAAATTAAGGGTCGGAGCGGACTCGTGTGCGGCCTCCAGGGCACTGTCCGGCAGCAGAGCTAAATCATGCCCATCATGACAGTGCGGCGCGCTCGGCTGTGGCTCGAATCCATCGAAGATCAAGTCTCCGCGGATGTCAGCCGTGAAGTTCAGACTTCCAAATCTGACCTGACGGCCAGGGGCGTAGCTTTCGATCTGCTCCAGATGGCCAAGCGAATTGGCCCGTAGTGCAAAGCCGCCGAATACGAAGATCTGTCCAGGGAGAAAGGTCTCACCCTGGGCTGCGTCGTTTTTGTTGATGATCGAAGGAGCCATCGAGCCTATCGGTGATGACACAGAGGAACTCTCAATGAAAGCACCAATGTCGGTGTCAAAACTGGCGGATCTCGGGTAGGGGGTCCCGAACTGTGCATCTAGGCGGATGGTAACAGGAGACAAGGGACACGATGTTTTACCCGTGTTGGGCCCTCTCGATGGAGGTAACACCCTACTCTGCTTGATTGATATTGATGATATGGGTAGTACAAGAGTGGATCTACCACGAGATCAAGGAGGCTAAACCCTAGAAGCTAGCCTATGGTATGATTGTTGTTCTGTCCTATGGACTAAAACCCTCCGGTTTATATAGACACCGGAGAGGGCTAGGGTTACACAGAGTCGGTTACAATGGTAGGAGATCTACATATCCGTATCGCCAAGCTTGCCTTCCACGCCAAGGAAAGTCCCATCCGGACACGGGACGAAGTCTTTAATCTTGTATCTTCATAGTCTTGGAGTCCGGCCGATGATGATAGTTCGGCTATCCGGACACCCCCTAGTCCGGGACTCCCTCACCCATCAATAGATATCGATGTGAGTGAGTAGGGATTGCCATGCAACGGATGCACTAGAGCTATGAATGCTCAACAAAAGAAAACTAGTGGGTGTGCATCCAACTTGCTTCCTCACGAAGACCTAGAGCATTTGAGGAAGCCCATCGTAGGAATATACAAGCCAAGTTCTATAATGAAAAATCCCCACTAGTATAAAAAGACAACTTATGAGACTCACTACATGAAGAACAAGGTGCTACTTTGAAGCACAATATATGAGACTCACTACATGAAGAACAAGGTGCTACTTTGAAGCACAAGTGTGTAAAAAAGAGATAGTAGCATTGCCTTTTTTTGGGCCTTTCTTTTTTTTCTTTTTGGCCTTTCTATTTTCTTTTATTTGGGCAATGCTCTAATAATGATGATCATCACACTTCAATTGATTACAACACAAGGATTACAACTCGAAACTTAGAACAAGATATGACTCTATATGAATGCCTCCAGCGGTGTACCGGGATGGTGCAATGAATCAAGAGTGACATGTATGGAAAATAATGCATGGTGGCTTTGCCACAAATACGATGTCAACTACAAGATCATGCAATGGCAATATGACAAAAGTAATGTATGTCATGATGATGATGGTGGAAGTTGCATGGCAATATATCTCGGAATGGCTATGGAAATGCCATGATAGGTAGGTATGGTGGCTGTTTTGAGGAAGATATAAGGAGGTTTATGTGTGATAGAGCGTATCGTATCACGGGGTTTGGATGCACCGGCGAAGTTTGCGCCAACTCTCAAGGTGAGAAAGGGCAATGCACGGTACCGAAGAGGCTAGCAAAGGCGGAAAGGTGAGAGCGCGTATAATCCAGGGACTCAACATTAGTCAAAAGAACTCATATACTTATTGCAAAAATTTAGAAGTCATCAAAAATTCAAGTACTACGTGCATGCTCCTAGGGGGATAGATTGGTAGGAAAAGACCATCGCTCGTCCACGACCGCCACTCATAAGGATGCACAAGCCAGGTACACTTCATGTTTCAAATTTGTTACAGAACTTTAACCATACGTGCATGCTACGGGACTTGCAAACTTCAACACAAGTATTCCTCAAATTCATAATCACCCAGCTAGCACGACTTTGATATTATTACCTCCATATCTCAAAACAATTATCAAGCATCAAACTTATCTTAGTATTCAATTCACTCAAAAGAAAGTTTCACATATCTTGAACACCAAGTAAATTAACATTAAGCAAATTACCACGCTATTAAAGACTCTCAAAATAATCTAAGTGAAGCATGAGAGATCAAATAGTTTCTTTAAAAAAAATCCACCACCGTGCTCTAAAAGATTTAAGTGAAGTACTAGAGCAAAAATTATCACGCTCAAAAGATATAAGTGAAGCACTATGAGCAAAACTATCAAGCTCAAAAGATATAAGTGAAGCACATAGAGTATTCTAACAAATTCTAATTCATGTATGGCTCTCTCAAAAGATGTGTACAGCAAGTATGATTGTGGTAGACTAACAAGAAAAGACACAAATAATACAAGACGCTCCAAGCAAAACACATATCATGTTGGTGAATAAAAATATAGCTCCAAGTAAATTACCGATGGAAGTGGACGAAAGAGGGGATGCCTTCCGGGGCATCCCCAAGCTTTGACTTTTTGGTGTCCTTGGATTATCTTAGGGGTTCCATGGGCATCCCCAAGCTTAGGCTCTTGCCACTCCTTGTTCCATAATCCATCAAAAGAATTCACCCAAAACTTGAAAACTTCACAACACAAAACTCAACAGAAATCTCGTGAGCTCCGTTAGAGAAAGAAAACAAAAGACTACTTCAAAGTACTGTAATGAACTCATTCTTTATTTATATTACAGTTAAACCTACTGTATTCCAACTTCTCTATGGTTTATAAACTAATTTACTAGCCATAGATTCATCAAAATAAGCAAACAACACACGAAAAACAGAATCTGTCAAAAACAGAACAGCCTGTAGCAATCTGTAACTAATGCAAACTTCTGGAACTCTAAACATTCTACCAAAATAGGAAGACCTTGACAATTTGTTTATTGATCATCATTAAAAAGAATCTACGCAAAATCACGTTCCTGTGATTTATCATAACTAAATTCGTGCGCGCAAAGTTTCTGTTTTTCAGCAAAATCAAATCAACTATCATCGTAGGTTATCCTATAGGTTCTACTTGGCACAAACACTAATTAAAACATAAAACCACATCCAAACAGAAGGTAGATGGATTATTTATTCCTAAACAGAAGCAAAAACAAAAAACACAAAATAAAATTGGGTTGCCTCCCAACAAGCGCTATCATTTAACGCCCTTAGCTAGGCATAAAAGCAAGGATAGATCTAGGTATTGCCATCTTTGGTAGGCAATCCATAAGTGGCTCTCATGATAGATTCATATGGTAATTTTATTTTCTTTCTAGGGAAGTGTTCCATACCCTTCTTTAAGGGAAATTGAAATCCAATATTCCCTTCCTTCATATCAATAATTGCATCAATCGTTCTAAGGAAAGGTCTACCAAGAGTAATAGGACATGAAGGATTGCAATCTACATCAAGAACGATAAAATCTACGGGCACATAATTCCTATTTGCAACAATAAGAACATCATTAATTATTCCCATAGGTTTTTTAATAGTGGAACCCGCAAGATTCAAGTTTAGAGAGCAATCATCAAAATCACGGAAATCTAACAAATCACATAAAGTTTTGGGAATAGTAGAGACACTAGCTCCCAAATCACACAAAGCACGAAACTCAAAATCTTTAATTTTAATTTTAATAGTAGGTTCCCACTCATCATAGAGTTTTCTAGGGATAGAAACTTTCAACTCAAGTTTTTCTTCATAAGATTGCATCAAAGCATCAACAATATGTTCGGTAAAGGACTTATTTTGACTATAAGCATGAGGAGAATCTAGCACGGATTGCAACAAGGAAATACAACCAATCAAAGAGCAATTTTCATAATTAAATTCCTTGAGATCCAAAATAGTGGGTTTAGCAACATCACGGTTTTTATTTATTTCAATCCCACTTTCATCAATTTCATCATCAAGATCTAGAAACTCTGAATTCTTAGAACGCCTTCTAGGTAAAGGAAGATAATCTTCAGATTCATCAAGATTCATATTGCAAAACAAAGATTTAATGGGGGACACATCAATAACTTTTAGATCTTCATCTTGATTTTCATAGGAATTCGGTTTAGCGGCCATCTTATTGACTAAGGTAGCTTGCATATCCGAAATTTCAGCAGTCATCTTTTCAAGACGAGCAATTTGGGCCCTTACACTACTATGGAAAAGCCTAGCAGCAGCGCGGGTTTTGGGCCTATTAGTAGCGCGGGTACCCGCGCTACTAATAAGCGCTTCTGACTAACTTATAGCGATGGGGGTGCAACCAGCCACTGACTAACGATAGCGATAGCGTGGGTAGAAACCAGCGCTACTACTAATCAGAAGTGAGAATTTTTTTGAAATTTTTTTGAAATTTTTTTTTAAATTTTTTTCCCTAATTTTCAAATTTCGGAATTATTTTAACCTCTAATCACCCCTCCCTCATCGCTCTGCTCAATTTAATCTCTAATCACCCCTCATCATTCCAAATCATCTAACTTCCCGGACGGTCACCCATCCTCTCACTACTCCAGCCTGAGCACGCTTAACCTGCTGGTTCTATTCTCCCTCGTTTCCAAGTCTGCACTTGTTGTTTTCCTGACAATAATAAGATGTCAATCCTATTAACCTCAGGAATTTAGCTTGAGCATGAAGTCACACATTTCACTGTTTGTGTTTGAAACTATTGTTCTCTAAAAAATTAGTAACACTAATATTTCTTGAATAATTAGTTTGACCATAGTTTGACCATAGTTTGACCAGATTTGACCAAAATTCAAAAAAACTAAAAGAATTATTTAGTAACACTAATATTCTTGAATAATTAGTTTGACCATAGTTTGACCAGATTTAACAAAAATTAAAAAAACTGATGTTTTTTTCAATTTTTTGCCTCCAGATCTTAAAAGCCCCGTAACTTTTTTTCTGTTAGGCTTTTGAGGATTTTAAAAATGTTTAACGGGGTTCCCCTGGTTAAATTTGGATGTAACTTTTCGAGTAGATGCTTTTCATATAAAAACTTTTTCATCCGAGTTCGTATGCAAAAGTTATGGCCCTTTACAATTTTTGGAGAGATTTTGCAAATAAAGTCGAAATTCATATTTGTAAATTTTCCAAACAACTAGACCACATATCACATGGGAAACTTATTTTCTTTTATTTTTTGACATTTTATCATTTTCTTTTATTTTTTAAAACTGAAAAGCGGTCCACGGGGGTAGATTTTGACAAATAGGCCATACCCGCGCCATCGCTATGATGACGATTAGCGATGGCGGGTTTTAACCTCGCTACTACTAAGTTGATAGCGAGAGCACGGGTTAGTAGTAGCGAGGTTAAAACCCGCGCATCGCTATCAACTTAGCAGTAGCGAGGGTTAAAACCTCGCTACTACTATGGCATATCCCGGGGCACGGTAGAGACCGCTTAGTAGTAGCGAGGTTACAAACCCATATTGCTGCTATCAACTTAGTAGTAGCGAGGTTTAAAAACCTGTGCTGCTAGTAAGTAGCAGTAGCGAGGGTTTTTAACCCTCGCTGCTGCTAAGATTCTGTGTATAGCCTTTTCCCTAGTAGTGTTATACCATCAAATTCTTTAGACATATAATCGAGTCTTTACTCATAAAGCTCATAAAACTTTTTTGTTTCTTAAGTACGTTTCTAAAGAAATTATTGTGCTCAAATTGTAAAACCATAAACTTTCTAACATTGCTTTCGATCTCCTCTTGCCTTTTAAGGTGAAGGTCACCAAATCTAGGTAGAGCCATCGCAACAAAAAGGCAAACTAACACACGAGCAAGCAGGAAGGCAACGGGAAAGAGAGGAGGAGATTGGGAAAGAGAGGGCAAATAAAACGGCAAGGGTGAAGTGGGGGAGAGGAAAATGAGAGGCAAATGGCAAATAATGTAATGCGAGAGATAGGGATTGCCATGGGTACTTGGTATGGTTGACTTGCTTGCGTGAGCCTCCCCGGCAACGGCGCCAGAAATTCTTCTTGCTACCTCTTGAGCACTGTGTTGGATTTCCCCGAAGAGGAGAGGATGATGCATTAAAGTAGCGTAAGTATTTCCCTCAGTTTTTGAGAACCAAGGTATCAATCCAGTAGGAGACCACACACAAATCCCTCGTACCTACACAAAACGATAGCAACTCTCAACCAACGCTTAGGGGTTGTCAATCCCTTCACGGTCACTTACGAGAGTGAGATCTAATAGAGATAATATTTTTGGTATTTTTGATAGATAGATGCAAAGTAAAAATTAAAGGCAAAGTAAAAACAAAGCAAGTAAATAAAGTGATATAGATTGATATGATGAGAATAGACCCGGGGGCCATATGTTTCACTAGTGGCTTCTCTCAAGAGCATAAGTATTCTATGGTGGGTGAACAAATTACTGTTGAGCAATTGACAGAATTGAGCATAGTTATGATTATATCTAGGCAATGATCATGTATATAGGCATCACGTCCAAACAAGTATATCGAAACGATTCTGCATCTACTACTATTACTCCACTCATCGACCGCTATCCAGCATGCATCTAGAGTATTAAGTAAAAACAGAGTAACGCCATAAGAAAGATGACATGATGTAGAGGGATAAATTCATGCAATATGATAAAAAACCCATCTTGTTATCCTCGATGGCAACAATACAATACGTGCCTTGCAACTCTTTACATCCTCGAGTAAGGACACGCAAGATTGAACCCAAAGCTAAGCACTTCTCCGATTGCAAGAACTACCAATCTAGTTGGCCAAACCAAAAAAGATAATTCGAAGAGACTTGCAAAAATAACTCAATCATACATAAAAGAATTCAGAGAAGAATCAAATATTTTCCATAGATAATACTGGATCATAAACCCACAATTCATCGGTCTCAACAAACACACCGCAAAAAGAAGATTAGATCGAATAGATCTCCACAAGAGAGGGGGAGAAGATTGTATTGAGATCCAAAAAGAGAGAAGAAGCCATCTAGCTACTAGATATGGACCCGAAGGTCTAAAGTAAACTACTCACACTTCATCGGAGGGGCTATGGTGATGATGTAGAAGCCCTCCATGGTGGATGCCTCCTCCGGCGGAGCTCCGGAACAGGCCCCAAGATGGGATCTCGTGGATACAGAAGGTTGCGGTGGTGGAATTAGGTTTTTGGCTCCTCTTTTTGATCGTTCAGGGATACGTAGGTATATATAGGAGGAAGGAGTACGTCGGTGGAGCTCCAAGGGGCCCATGAGGTAGGGGGGCGCGCCCAGGGGGCGCCCTCCACCCTCGTGACCTCCTCGGGCACTGCTTGGAGTAGGGTCCAAGTTACGTGGGTCACGTTCGGTTGGAAAATCACGATCCCGAAGGTTTCATTCCGTTTGGACTCCGTTTGATATTCTGTTTCTTCGAAATACTGAAAAAGGCAAAAAAACAACAATTCTGGGATGGGCCTCCGGTTAATAGGCTAGTCCCAAAAGTAATATAAAAGTGTAAAATAAAGCCCAATATAGTCCAAAACAGTAGATAAAGTAGCATGGAGCAATCAAAAATTATAGATACATTGGAGACGTATCAGTCATATACATATTCCTTTGACTATGAGATTATGCAACTCCCGGATACCGAAGGAATACCTTGTGTGCTATCAAACGTCACAACGTAACTAGGTGATTATAAAGATGCTCTAAAGGTATCTCCGAAAGTGTTTGTTTGGTTGGCATAGGTCAAGATTAGGATTTGTCACTCCGAGTATCAGAGAGGTATCTCTGGGCCCTTTCTATAATACACATCATAAGAAGCTTTGCAAGCAAAGTGACTAATGAGTTAGTTGCAGGATGATGTATTATGGAACGAGTAAAGAGACTTATCGGTAATGAGAATGAACTAGGTATGAAGATACCAACGATCGAATCTCGGGCAAGTAACATACCGATGAAAAAGGGAATAACGTATGTTGTCATTGCGGTTCGACCGACAAAGATCTTCATAGAATATGTAGGAGCCAATATGAGCATCTAGGTTCCGCTATTGGTTATTTACCAGAGAGGTGTCTCGGTCATGTCTACATAGTTCTCGAACCCGTAGGGTCTACACGCTTAACGTTTGATGACGGTTTTGTATTATACGGGTTATGTGATTTGTATGTTGTTTGGAGTCCCAGATGAGATCACGGACATGACGAGGAGTCTTGAAATGGTCGAGAGGTAAAGATTGATATATAGGACAGTAGTATTCGGACACCGGAAGTGTTTCGGAGGGTACCGGGTACATATCGGATCACCGGAAGGGGTTCCAGGCCCCCCCCCCCCAGCAAAGATATGGGCCTAATGGGCCAAGAGGGGGAACACAGCAGCCAGCAGGGGCTACTGAACCCCCCTAGAGGATAAAGGAAAGAGTAGAAGACAGAAGGAAGGTGAGGGATTCGGCCTCCCCCTTCCTTTCCTCCTCCCTCCTCTTTCCTTCCCCCTCCCGTGAAAAAGGAAAGGGGGCCGAATTGGGGAGGAACCCCAAGTAGGATTCGGCCTGCTTGGGGCGCCCCCATTGGTTGCTTCCTCTCCCTCCCACCTATATATATGAAGGGGGAGGCACTAGAACACACAACAACATTTGTTTGCCGTGTGCGGCGTCTCCCTCCACAGATTACACCCTCGGTCATATTCTCGTAGTATGCTTAGGAGAAGCCTTGCGCGGACCACTTCACCATCACCGTCACCACACCATCAAGCTGATGGAACTCATCCACTCCCTCGACAATTTTCTGGATCAAGAGTTTGAGGGACGACATCAAGCTGAACGTGTGCAGAACTCGGAGGTACCATACGTTCGGTGCTTGATCGGTCGAAACGATAAGAAGTTTGACTACATCAACCGCATTGTCAAATGCTTCCGCTTTCGGTCTATGAGGGTACGTAGACACACTCTCCCCCTCTTGTTGCTATGCTTTTCCTAGATAAATCTTGCATGAGTGTAGTATTTTTTTTTTGAAATTGCATGCTACGTTTCGCAATAGGTTTGCCATGGTCTGGTAACATGACTTCCAGAAATGGATTACCGTACCACTCTAGTGTTGATCGTGTTCTGGTTGACCTACGAGGTTCGGTAGTAACTTGATCTGAAGTTTCATGATCATCATCAGTAGCTTCCTTTCTAGTTGGTGTAGACATCACGGGAACGGATTTGCCTGATGAGCTACTTTCCAAATTGACAGAAGGTACAATTACCTCATCAAGTTCTACTTTCCTCCCACTCACTTCTTTCGAGAGAAACTCCTTCTCTAGAAAGGTTCCATTCTTGGCAACAAAAATCTTGCCTTTGGATCTCTGGTAGAAGGTGTACCCATTTGTTTCCTTAGGGTATCCTATGAAGACGCACTTCTCCTATTTGGGTTCGAGCTTATCAGGCTGAAGCCTTTTGACATAAGTGTCGCAACCCCAAACTTTAAGAAATGGCAGCTTAGGTTCCTTGCCAAACCACAGTTCATACGGTGCCGTCTCAACAGATTTAGACGGTGCCATATTTAACGTGAATGCAGCTGTCACTAATGCATAACCCCAAAACGATAGTGGTAAATCGGTAAGAGACATCATAGATCGCACCATATCTAATAAAGTACGGTTACGACGTTCGGACACACCATTACGCTATTGTGTTCCATGTGGCATGAGTTGTGAAACTATTCCACATTGTTTTAAATGAAGGCCAAACCTGTAACTCAAATATTCACCTCCGTGATCAGATCGTAGAAACTTTATTTTCTTGTTACGATGATTCTCCACTTCTCTCTAAAATTGTTTGAACTTTTCAAATGTTTCAGACCTGTTTTTCATTAAGTAGATATACCCAAATCTGCTCCAATCATCTATGAAGGTCAGAAATAACGATACCCGCCGCGTGCCTCAACACTCATTGGACCACATACATAGGTATGTATTATTTCCAATAAGTCATTGGCTCATTCCATTGTTCTAGAGAACGGAGTTTTAGTCATCTTGCCCATGAGGCATGGTTCACAAGTATCAAATGATTTATAATCAAGTGATTCCAAAAGTCCATCTGCATGGAGTTTCTTCATGCGCTTTATACCAATATGACCAAAACGGCAGTGCCACAAATATGTTGTACTATCATTATCAACTTTGTATCTTTTGGCATCAATATTATGAATGTGTGTATTACTACGATCGAGATTCAATAAACCATTCACATTGGGTGTATGACCATAGAAGGTTTTATTCATTTAAATAGAACAACAATTATTCTCTAACTTAAATGAATAACCGTATTGCGTTGAACATGATCTAATCATATTCATTCTCAAAGCAAACACCAAATAACATTTATTTAGGTTCAAACAGTAATCCAGAAGGTAGAGGGAGTGTGCGACGTATCAACCTTGGAATCACTTCCAACACACATCGTCACCTTGCCCTTAACTTATCTCTGTTTATTCTGCAATTCCTGTTTCAAGTTACTAATCTTAGCAACTGAACCGGTATCAAATACCCAGGGGTTATTACGAGCACTAGTAAATTACACATCAATAACATGTATATCAAATATATCTTTGTTCACTTTACCATCCTTCTTATCTGCTAAGTATTTGGGGCAGTTCCACTTCCAGTGACCATCCCCTTTGTAGTAGAAGCACTCAGTTTCAGGCTTGGGTTCAGTTTTGAGCATCTTCACGGGAGTGGCAACTTGCTTGCCATCCTTCTTGAAGTTCCCTTTCTTTCTCTTGCCCTTTTTCTTGAAACTAGTGGTCTTGTTTAACCATCAACACTTGATGTTCTTTCTTGATTTCTACCTTCACCCATTTCAGCATCGTGAAGAGCTTGGGAATCGTTTTCTTCATCCCTTGCATATTATAGTTCGTCACGAAGTTCTAGTAGCTTGGCGACAGTGACTAGAGAACTCTGTCAATCACTATCTTATTTGGAAGATTAACTTCCACTTGATTCAAGCGATTGTAGTACCTAGACATTCTGAGCAGATGCTCACTAGCTGAGCTATTCTCCTCCATCTTGTAGGCAAAGTACTTGTCAGAGGTCTCATACCTCCTAACACGGGCATGAGTTTGAAATACCAATTTTAGCTCTTGGAACATCTCATATGCTCTGTGGCGTTCAAAACGTTTTTGAAGTCCTGGTTCTAAGCCGTAAAGCATGGTGCACTAAACTATCAAGTAGTCATCATATCAAGCTTGCCAAACGTTCATAGTGTCTGCATCTGCTCCTGCAATAGGTCTGTCAGCTAGCGGTGCGTTAAGGACATAATTCTTTTGTGCAGCAATGAGGATGATCCTCAGATCACGAATCCATTCTGCATCATTGCTATTATCATCTTTCAACTTAGTGTTCTTTAGGAACATATCAAAAAACATAGGGGAGCTACAACGCGAGCTATTGATCTACAACATAATTTGCAAAAACTATCACGACTAAGTTCATGATAAATTAAAGTTCAATTAATCAAACTACATAATAACTCCCACTTAAACTGACATCCCTCAAGTCATCTAAGTGTAACATGATCCAATCAACTAACCCATGTCTGATCATCACGTGCGATGGGGTAGTCATCAATGGTGAACATCTTTATGTTGATCATATCTACTATATGATTAACATTCGACCTTTCGGTCTCTAGTATTGCAAGGCCATATCTGTACATGATAGGCTCGTCAAGTTTAACCCGAGTATTCTGCATGTGCAAAACTATCTTGCACCCGTTGTACGTGAACGTCAAGCCTATCACCTTATAATGCTATCGTCATACTAAGCAAAATAATATGCTTAAAAGATAAACATCGCATGCAATCAAAATATGTGACATGATATGGCCATCATCATCTTGTGCTCTTGATCTCCATCTCCAAGCATCGTCATGATCTCCATTGCCACACCTTGATCTCCATCGTTGCGTCGTGGTTGTCTCGCCAATTATTGCTTCTACAACTATCGCTAACGCATAGTGACAAAGTAAAGCAATTACATGGTGTTTGCATTTCATACAATAAAGAGACAACCATAAGGCTCCTGCCATTGCCGATAACTTTTACAAAATAGGATCATCTCATACAATAACGTATATCACATCATGTCTTGACCATATCACATCACAACATGCCCTGCAAAAACAAGTTAGATGTCCTCTACTTTGTTGTTGCAAGTTTTACGTGGCTGTTACGGGCTTCTAGCAAGAACCGTTATTACCTATGCATCAAAACCACAACGATGATTTATCAAGTTTGTTGTTTTAACCTTCAACAAGGACCGATTGCAGTCCACTTTGATTCAACTAAAGTAGGAGAAACAGACACCCTCCAGCCACCTTTATGCAAAACTAGTTGCATGTCTGTCGGTGGAACCGGTCTCATGAATGTGGTCATGTAAGGTTGGTCCGGGCCGCTTCATCCAACAATACCCCCAAATCAAAATAAGACATTGGTGGTAAGTAGTATGACGATCACCGCCCACAACTCTTTGTGTTCTACTCGTGCATATCATCTACGGATAGACCTGGCTCGGATGCTAATGTTGGGAAACATAGTATGCAATTTCAAAAATTTCCTACGCTCATGCAAGATCTATCTAGGAGATGTATAGCAATGAGGGGGAGAGTGTGTCTAAGTACCCTCGTAGACCATAAGCGGAAGGGTGTGGCACCTCGGCTTAGAGCAACCGGTTTACATTGCATTGCTAGCCCAGAGATCAAGTCTTCTGGCAACACACAAGATCTTGGTACAGAAAACAACCGCTTTATTGATGCTAGCAGAAACATAGTGCAATATTGCATCAAGTAGCGAGGCCAAGCGGCACACACGGTGCGGCTGAACAATATGTACATTATTTAGTGAACATAAAGGGGCCTCGATCACGACAACTACACGGCAATGGAACGATGACGAAGCGGGACTCCATAGCACAGGGACACCGATGTGGACACGATCTAGACATGTCAGCACTCCGATCCGGTTAGACTTTCCTGAAAGCTGGCATAACACGCCAGGTCAGTACATTGAATGTACTTACAAGCTCACAACAAGCATAAACATAATGGCAAACAATATCATGACATTTAATCAAGTTGAATGTAGATAAAAACATATTACTGATGCAACGCCAACAAACTTGTGCATCGAGTCCCTTGGACTCTCTTACCAATGGGTTACCTCGTAACCAAACGGTGATCATTCACAGATCACAAACAAAACCAACACTTGGGTTTCCACAAAAATAGTATCACCGACCTCATCATCACTTAACCAGTGCCAAACATATAACTTAGTGCGCAAGATTACTAGTTAATGTTGATCCATGGTGTGACTTACTCACGAGTTGTGTCCGTAACTGAGGATGCGGCTATCGATAGATTTAAATACACTCTGCAGAGGTAGTACACTGGACCCACATCACGGAACCCATGGCCTCGCACTCCCATTCGGGTGGACCAACGACATTCTGACAGAACCCTTCCATTTCCATGACACTCTCCCGGCCACTCCGACTAACTCCCCACTGGGCTAAGTCATGGGTGGCCCCATGCCTACCAAAGGCATCAACGGCCACTGTCGCGGAAAAACTTAAACAGTCCCAAACGGGGACAAGATACCATAACAACGAACGGGCACACAAAGTTATGTCTGCTTACCGGGCCAAGGTACCACATGCCCATAACCTTCCCTCGTTGGAGGCACCGACCAGAGGCATGGCAATGGACCGAGTAAAGGCCTTCCCATAAAGGAAAATGTGGTTGCACTGGGAAAAACTCGATTCAGTGGCACCATGAATCGATCAACTTTATGTTCAAGTTCAATTAACATCAGGTCGTTTAACTTGAAATGCAAATACTCGAGTCACCATATGCCATGATCATGCAACCATTCGACATGCATCACATATCACTTAGAATAAATAGATCAACATCATCAAAAGTTTTACTTGCACAAGTCATCACTAAACTTTACTGATTATTTTTCACTGGTTATTAACACTCATCATTTTTAGTTATAGCATTATCATATGAAACCAAGACATCACATAAGGAAATAATACCAATACGAGTCATATCATGGCCATAGCAAGAATCACATAGTCAAACTACTCATGCTAGCTCATATTAGTCTAGGTACTCACTTCTGTAGACTAAGCATTTTACTCATGACAAAATAACTAACATAAGCATTATTCATTAAATAATTACATGCATGAAATAACTCATTTTCAAGTTGGAAAAATCATGAATATTGCAATGACACCATGAAAATGTTGGCGTGGCTTGCCTTAGTTCAGAGGAGCTTCACATTCCTCCTAGGTCTCCTCAAGATAAGCTTCTCCTTCTGAAAATAAATAAACCCACAAAAAGAAAATATAAAGAACACTTCTGAAAATCACCAAAAAATTTAGACAGCAAAGAAAATTCTCACTTTTTGTGTGCTGCTAGATCTTTTCAATAAGAAGGCAATGCAAAAAGAATCACCTCATTTGGACTTGTGGTTAAAAAGTTACAGCTGGTCAAAGTTTCTGGTCAAAATTTGATTAAATTTGAATAAAAGAAAAATCAGGGGGGACATCGATGGCGTATTCCAGGAATACGTCACCACTCATACCGCTTCGGGTGTGAGCGGTGAGGCTGATAGCGGGCCCCACGCGTCAGGTCAAGGGAGAGAGAGAAAGAGAAACAGAGATGGCGGTGCTTCGCCTGCACGTTCTCCGGCGAGGAGTGCCCGGCGGCTAGATACAGAGGGATAGAAAGAGAGAGGGGGTCGAGGTGCACCTGCCTATACCCGTGGTTTGGCTA
This sequence comes from Aegilops speltoides, assembly GCA_021437245.1. Taxonomy (NCBI): domain Eukaryota; kingdom Viridiplantae; phylum Streptophyta; class Magnoliopsida; order Poales; family Poaceae; genus Aegilops; species Aegilops speltoides. Next base: position 474,873,652 of record CM038144.1, on the reverse strand, counting down.
GAGGTTGTCGGACGGGGTCGTAATGAGCGTCTCCAGCGGCTGCAGAACGTGGAGCTCGCCAAAGTTGAGGACAACGGTGGCGTGGGGCTGCACCAGGGGCTCTAACGGGCTCGGACGGCACCAGTGAACCAGCAGGGGGTCGCCAGAGGAGTGGGTGGAGCTCGAGAGGCACCGGAGTGAGGAGGAGGAGCTGCGAGGGATCGCCTGGGAGCTCGAGTCAGGGCGGCGGGCAGAGGCCTACCCGGCCGGGCTGCGGCTTAGCTACGGGATTGTGGAGGCAGGGTGAGTGTGTGGTGATGCTCGAAGAGGCTGGGGAGGGTTGTATGTCGCGCCCAATATGCGATACTATCCTAAAGAGACTCGAAGGTCCCACCAAGGATAGAACCGCATATTGATACGCTTTTGCAAGGTGGATATCATTACATCAACATTACATAATAGATGGGGATACATACAGGAGGCATACAATGCCACACGAATACAACATCATCACACACAAGAGCATCATCCGACTACATATGAAAAACAAACAAAAACTCAAACGACATCCACCCTGCTAGCCCAGGCTGCCGACTTGGAACCTATCCCCTGATCGAAGAAGAAGCAGAATAAGAACTCCAACAAGCAAACATCGCTCTCGCGTCAAGATCATCGCATAACCTGTACCTGCAACTGTGGTTGTAGTAATCTGTGAGCCACGAGGACTCAGCAATCCCATTACCATGGGTATCAAGACTAGCAAAGCTTAATGGGAAAGGAAGGGTTAAAGTGGTGAGGTTGCAGCAACGACTAAGCATGATATGGTGGCTAACTTACGCAAATAAGAGCGAGAAGAGAAACAACGGAACGGTCGTGAAGCTAGCAATGATCAAGAGGTGATCCTGAACTCCTACTTACGTCAAACATAACCCAAAACCGTGTTCATTTCCCGGACTCCGCCGAAAAGAGACCATCACGGCTACACACGCGGTTGATGCATTTTAATTCGTATCTGGTGTCAAGTTATCTACAACCGGACATTAACAAATTCCCATCTGCCACATAACCGCGGGCACGGCTTTCAAAAGATAATACCCTACAGGGGTATCCCAACTTAGCCCATCACAAGCTCTCACGGTCAACGAAGGATATTCCTTCTCCCAGGAAGACCCGATCAGTCTCGGAATCCCGGTTTACAGGACATTTCGACAATGGTAAAACAAGACCAGCAAAGCTGCCCGATGTGCCGACAAATCTCGATAGGAGCTGCACATATCTCGTTCTCAGGGCAACACCGGATGAGACTAGCTACGAGTAAAACCAACCCTCAAGTTTCCCCGAGGTGGCCCCGCAGGCAACTCAATTCGGACCAACACTCGAAGGAGCACTGGCCCGGGGGGGTTAAATAAAGATGACCCTCGGGCTCTGAAAACCCAAGGGAAAAAGGGCTAGGTGAGGCAAATGGTAAAACCAAGGTTGGGCCTTGCTAGAGGAGTTTTATTCAAAGCGAACTGTCAAGGGGGTCCCATAAATCACCCAACCGCGTAAGGAACGCAAAATCCGGGAACATAACACCGGTATGACGGAAACTAGGGCGGCAAGAGTGGAACAAAACACCAGGCATAAGGCCGAGTCTTCCACCCTTTACCAAGTATATAGATGCATTAATAATATAAGAGATATTGTGATATCCCAACGTAATCATGTCCATCATAGAGCAATCTTGAACTTCACCTGCAACTAACAACGCTATAAGAGGGGTTGAGCAAAAGCGGTAACATAGCCAAGCAATGGTTTGCTAGGAAGGGTGAAAAGGTTAGAGGCTGACATGGCAATTTGGGAGGCTTGAAGAGCAAGTGATAGGTAGCGCAGCATAGCGATAGAACGAAGCAACTAGCATAGCAATGATAGTAGTGAGATCCAGCGTAGCGGTCATCTTGCCCGAAATCCCGCTAGGAAGAATAACGAGTCCATGAAGAAGACGAATGGAGGAAGCCGAACCAAGCGTAGACGAACGAATCCTCACGATCGCAACGAAACAGGAACTAACGAGAAGGAGCACAACCGGAAAGAAGCAAACAACAAGGTAAACACACAACACATAGACATGGCATGATGCTCAACCAAGTATGATGCATGACAAAGCTAGATGAGGCTACTCATGGCAAGAGATGATGCAAACAAGAACAACACATCAAAGCAAGTTTAAATGAGGCCGGAAACAACATATAACAATTCTGGTAAGTCCTCATATGCAAATTTCGAAGTTGGTCCAGATCTGAACAAACATTAATTTGAAGTTGTTAAACAGCAAGTTAAAGAGCACCAAGAGGATCTACACGAAATTCTAGTCAAGTTACATATAAAGTTCGTTTAGTTTGGAGCTACGGCCTAGAAGATATGAGCAAAACAAGATAAGCATGGCATTGATGCAAAAGGCATTCAAACCTCAAGCAAACACCTCAAAACAAGGATGCAACATGATAATATGAAACTTCATGCAAAATCAAGCAAGTTTCATATAGAGCACACTCAACAAATAGGCATCTGTCAAGCATCAAAATCAATCAAGGTTCGACACACTCAACAAATAGGCATCTGTCAAGCATCAAAATCAATCAAGGTTCGACACACTTCATGCAAAATCAAGCAAGTTTCATATAGAGCACACTCAGCAAGTTTCATATAGAGCACACTCAAAATCAATCAAGGTTCGACACATACACTCTACAAGTTTAAAGGGCAAGCTGTCCAAAACAGCAAATAGGCATCTAGCAAGCATCAAAACAATATGCTAAAGCATCTCAACATAAGAACAAAAGGCATGGGCATGAAGTACAGGTAAAGCAAAATAAAACATAAACACTGAGCTATCTCCAGAAAACACTATAACATGCTCAAAAGGACATGGCAAGATTGCAAATAATAACAGTTTCAGGCTTAGCAGAAATAACATCAGGTTGCAATGTTTAGATCTATCAAACAACATGTTACAGGAACTTAACATACCAAACAAAGGCACGGCATGCTAGTACTAAAGACAAAGAACAAAACTCCCTTACTGAACTTATTCCAAAGATCAACAGAAAACATGGTGGCATCCATGCAAACATGGCAAATGATATGACAGATTCAGACATGGCAAGAACAACAATAAGTAGGCATGTTGGTGAGCTTGTACCACTCACCACATAGCAATACATGGCATGGCAAGGTAACCAACAGTAATAAAACATGTTTATGAAGCTAAACATGGCAAGATCAAGTTCATATGGTGCATGGATCACTAACAACAATCATGGCAACATTGAACTTAATGTTAACAGGCTGACAGCAACATTATTTAGCAAGTTTGGAGCAAGATAACAACCAAGTTACAGCAGGCTATAAATGCAACCAGGAGCATGAATGGATAGAGCATTATATGTATAACAAAACATCCTTAGTAAACATCTACAGATTGTGCATAGAATGACTTGTAGCAGCAGGTTTACATAGCATCATCATATAGCAGAAACAGTCTAGCAAAACAGTAACAGCAAGTACCCTACTTCACGAGCTCTATGAACTCACTACAAGACTCACAAAAATACATGGATTGCACCACAGCAAAGATGGCATGTTGTGTCTCAAAACTCATGTAGACATCAAGCTCATAGGATGCACACGCAAAATGCAACGAAAAAGACAAAACAGCAAGTTATAACAGTTTCAGCAGGTTAACATCATATAGCACTATTGTAATGATGATTAGGGCATCAAGATGATCTCAAATGAACATGACACAATGGAACAAAATGAAGAGCATCTCATGATGAACGATTTGACATATTACATGCACAAAACGGAGCAGAAAGCACGAAGTTACAGCAGGTCAAACGTAGCACCAGAATGCAATATTCTCGGGACTTGGTCAAAATATACCCTCGGGGAGAAGTTGGACGGGGAGGACCCTGGACGGAGCAGAGCGGGACGGCGGGGCGTGTTTGGTTCGGGACCCCGGTGGATCTTGTCCCGATCCAGATCCGGCGGGAGCTCTCGCCGGAGATGGCGGGGATGAGGCGGCGGCGGCGGCGCTGGGGCGCGCTTCGCGCTGCTGCTGCCGTGGCGGGATGACGGCGAACGAGGCGCACGGCGGAGGCGGCGGGGTCGATGGCAGAGCGGGGCGGCGGCGGCGAGTGGCGGCGGTGGAGCTTAAGCGCGACGACGGCGGGCGCCGAGCTGGAGCAGAGCTTGCCGGCGTACATGGCGGCGGCGGTGAGGTGGCGAGGTTGGCGCCGGTGCGAAGAGGAGGCGGGCGAGCAGGAGGCGGAGGCCCGAGGCAGCGGGCGGCACGGGTCGGGCACGGAGGCAGCACACACGAGGCGGCGGCAGCGCACACCGGCGGCGAGGCGAGGAAGGCCCGGCGGCGGGACAGCGGTCAACGGCGGAGGCGAAGCGGGCGAAGCAGCTCGGCGCTTCGGTTCGGGCGCGGGCGGCAGCGGGACGGCGCGGAGGCCACGTGGCGTGCCTCAATTGGCGCGGGCGGCGGCGGCGGTTTCGTCCGGTGGCGGCGGACATGTCCGGCGCGGTGAGGGAGGAGACTGCTAGGGTTTAGACCGAGAATTTTGGGGGAGAGGGTGTTTAAATAGGTAGAGAGAGCTAGGAGACTCCAAATGGAGTGCGGTTTTCACCCACACGATCGTGATCGAACGACCGAGAGCATGGAAGGGGTTTGGATGGGTTATTGGGCCACTTTGGAGGGGTGTTGGGCTGCACACAAAAGAGGCTTTTGCGGCTACCCGGTTAACTGTTGGAGCATCAAACGACCTCCAAATGGAACGAAACTTGACAGGCGGTCTACCGGTGGTGTACCAAGGCTGCTTGGCAAATCATGGTCCATTCCGAGAATGTTTAACACCCGCTCACAACAGGAGACAAGAAGGGGACGTCGGATGACATAGGAGTGCCGGATTGCAAAACGGACAACGGGGAAAATGCTGGATGCATGAGAGGGACACGTATGCAAAATGGGATGCACATGATGACATGATAAAATGCAACACGCAACCAAATGACATGGCAATGCCGACGAATAACTGGCAGACAACTGGCGCATCAAATCCGGGGCGTTACACTGTATTTATAGGCGAGCGAGGAGGGGAGATTGCCTCTGCCGGAGAGCTTCTGGACATGGCGCCCGGCGACGAACGGCGTCAGCGAGAGGGGGAGAAGGCGACGCAGCTCACGCGGCCACTGTGGGAGGACGGAAACGAGCACAGGAGCACGGGCGGCAACGAGCACAGTGGCACAGGCGCACTGTACGCTTGGCCGCGTCAGGCCTGTGCCTGCTGCGGTGAGCTCCAGCGTCAGCGGGCGCTAGGGGGGAGTTAATGGCGTCGGGACAGCAATTGTGGCGAAGTTTGGCAAGGTGCGGCGGGCTGGGAAGTGAGCACGAGCTCAACAGAGGCTCGGGCGCGACGCAGAGCGCGTCATTGGCATGCCAGCACGCTTGGACGAATGCGGCCACCGCGTGAACTTTGGCATCACGCCGTGCCTAGCATTAACTTCATGTCTGGCGTGTAGTCCTAGATAGTTTGGGTTGTTCCAAAGCTTTGAGTTGATCACAGGTGCTCTATGTGCGTGGGTTTCTTCCTGGTAAGTTTCTGGACAGTAACTTGTGAGGTTAACTGGGAGTGATCCAGTAAGAGTTTAGGGCTGAGCTTTAGGGGTTTGTAGTTTCTTAGGAAGGTAATGAAGCTCAAGAAAAACCAGCCTCATTGGATCAAGGAAAAATATACTTTCTGTGTAAAGTGCCTTTTCTGTCCAGAATAGAAATGATTTTCTGTAGCAAAAATATTCCAAAACGTGATGCAATTTTTTTGCTCAGGGAGGTGCCCCAGGGTTCAAAGAATAATTGGGAATTTTCTCAGGATTTTTGGAGCAATAAAAATGAGGGTTGCTTTGGAGCACAAGTTTCTGAATTGAATTTCAGAGAAGAAAATGAATATTTTTCTTTTATGAAAATATTCCTTGGGTCATTTATGGATTTTTCAGAGAAAGAATGATGAGTTAGAGATGGATGGGTCACTTGGGTGAAAATCAAAGACATACCCAAGTGTTTAAGTCCATTTGAATTGATTCAAAAAACCCAAATTCAAAGCAAAAGCAAATGAAGTCCGGAAAAAGAGAGAAGGCAAAAACCAGGCTGTCATAAAGCGTTTGACAATGCAGTTGATGTAGTAAAACTTCTTCTAGCTCTGACCGATCAAGTACCAAACATACGACACTTCCGAGTTTTGCACAAGTTCAGCTCGATGACGTCCCTCGCCCTCTTGATCCAGCAAGATGTCGAGGAAGTAGATGAGTTCCTTCAGCACGATGGCGTGGTGATGGTGATGGTGAAGTGATCCGTGTAGGGCCTCTCCTAAGCACCGCGAGAATATGACCGGGGGTGTAAACTGTGTGTGTGTGGGGGGGGGGGGTGGCGCCGCACACGGCTAACAATTGATGTTGTGTGTTCTAGGCGGCCCCTCCCCACATATATATAGTTTGGAGGGGAAGAGAGGCAGCTAGGGGGCGCCCCAAGTAGGCCGAATCGTACTTGGGGTCTTCACCAATTCGGCCTCCCCCCTTCCATAATTGCAGGAGAAGAAAAGGGAAGGGGGGAGAGAGAAGTAAGGGGGGGCAAACCCCCTCTTCTTCTTCTCCTATTCGGACAACTTCCATAGAAAGGGCGTGCCACCCCTTGTGGGCTGGTATGCTCCCCTCTCATGGCCCATATGGCCCATATCTTCTCCAGGGGGTTCCGGTAACCCCTCCGGTACTCCGATATGTACCCGGTACACTCCGAAACACTTCCGGTATCCGAATACTACCGTCCTATATATCAATCTTTACCTCTCAACCATTTCAGACTCCTCGTCATGTCTGTGATCTCATCCGGGACTCTGAACAACATTCATTCACCAAATCACATAACTCATATAATACAATATCGTCATCGAACCTTAAGCATGCGGACCCTACGGGTTCGAGCACTATGTAGACATGACTGAGATACCTCTCCAGTAAATAACCAATAGCGGAACCTGGATGCTCATATTGGCTCCCACATATTCTACGAAGATCTTTACCGGTCAAACCGTTATGACAACATATGTTATTCCCTTTGTCATCGGTATGTTACTTGCCCGAGATTCGATCGTCGGTATCTGCATGCCTAGTTCAATGTCGTTACTGACAAGTCTCTTTAATCGTTCCGTAATACATCATCCTACAACTAAATCATTAGTCACTTTGCTTTCAAGGCTTCTTATGATGTGTATTACCGAGAGGGCCTAGAGATACCTCTCCGATACTCGGAGTGACAAATCCTAATCTCCATTCACACCAGCCCAAAAAACACCTTTGGAGATACCTATAGAGCATCTTTATAATCACCCAGTTATGTTGTGACGTTTAATAGCACACAAGGCACTCCTCCGGTATCCGAGAGTTGCATGAGCTCATAGTCAAAGGGATATGTATTTGACATACATGAAAGTAGTAGCAATAAACTGTACAATCAAATGCTAAGCTAACGGATGGGTCTTGTCCATCACATCATTCTCCTAATGATGTGATCCCGTTATCAAATGACAACTCATGTCCATGGTTAAGAAACCTTACCATCTTTGATCAACGAGCTAGCCTAGTAGAGGCTCACTAGGGACATGGTGTTTGTTTATGTATTCACACATGGATTAAGGTTTCCGATCAATACAATGCTAGCGTGAATAATAAATCTTTATCATGAATAAGGAAATATAAAATAACAACTTTATTATTGCCTCTAGGGCATATTTCCTTCATTTTGACCCTAGTTTTGTCCCCGCCGCAAGTTATCTATTGGAGGTGATCTTCCTTTTACCCTTTTCCGGCACCCTGCTGGAGGGGGAATTAATCTTCATCGACCTCTCCATCACCACTTGCTGCTGCTATGATGCTCTGGGAGTAGTCCACCTCTGCGGGGCTCAGGTTTTGCACTAGTAGCTTGTGCTCTCTCTCTCTCTCCCTTGATCATGTTCATGTTCGATGATGATTGTGATCATGAGCTTTGTTAATGGAGGTGAATTATTTTATGTTTGCCCTCATATTATCTTTGCGTTGAATTGAATCTTGTGTATCTATGAATTTCTTTGTGTTAGACTGAATCTTTTGGAAATCACTAAGATTACATGATGCATGTCTAGTATAACTTTTTGAGACCCATAATGACATTGGAGTAACTCTACGGATAATAGGTTAGAACGATAAAGATCCTATGGTGTGGTCATAGTATAGTTTTTGGGGCTGCCTAAGGTGATATTGGGGTAGCTCGGTAGATTAATATTAGAAAGATGATTTTGAGGTGGTTGGCTATTTGGACGCCTATGCGATTTCATCCTACTTTGATCCGATAAAAAGAGGGAACTTTGGAGTGATTCTTTGTTGCACTTTTGAGGTCATATTATGTATTTCAACTATGTTAATGCTGTTGATAGTTGGCCATAGTGAAGGTATGAACCCTAGGCCTTGTTTCCAAGTATTGAAACACTGTTTTACTCACATTTACTATTTACCTTGCTTCCCTATTTTTCTGAAAATACAAAAATATTGTTATCATCCAAACTATCAATCCATCACCCAGTTACCAATCTATTCGTCGAACTAGTGAACCTATACAATTAACAATAGAATTGGGCACTGGGGACACAAGAGACTACACATATTTGATGACAGGTTTGTTTGAGAGAGACTACATTCAACCTACATCTCCCGCAGATTGATAAATCTTAGGTCATCCCTTTGAGGGATTTTTTTTGTAATCCTACAGTCCTCTAGACTTGGAGGCCCAAAAGATTCTAGAAGAATTTAAGTGCATAGTATACACCAATGATCTCCTCTTCCGAAAGAGTACTTGAAAAGGACTTCATATTGGATCGCCTCGGATCAGGATAAAGTGACGGTGGAAAATTAGCTATAATTGCATGTGAGAGTTTCAGGAGTATTTTTTTACACTCGAAACCCCTCTTTATTCATCCATAATCATCGATACATCATTGAAAAGAAAAGGAATCAAAACCTGAGGAGGTTCATCTAACAATGTATTAGGGGTGTCACATCTAGCAAGGCGAGCTAGTTCATGAGAAGCACCATTTTCCTTCCGTGGACACGGACAATATTTGAACATCACATGAGCAAAGTAAGTTCGAATATAGAGCTATCACGACGAAAAATCGACTAGAACGAGAGTTGCGGGCCACACACGACTAGTGGTGCGCCCTAGTTTTACGGCATAGCGGGCGTGTTAGCCCCAAGGCCAATCAACTTAATTAGTTCAGTGCACAATCTTTCGGACTTGAAACATGACGACATTTTTTTGTCACCAGTATTTTTTCTTTTACATCAAAAACATTAAAAAAAATAGCAGCTACATTTAGTACTGAATTAATAAGTTAGTCTACACAAAATGATAAAAAACAAACCAAAATTATGTATAAATTATGTGAACATATAATTACATAGCAAAAAGTATCAATACATTTAAGACGCGTCGTGAGTTCAGCAAAGCTTGGGTAGTATTTGGAGAAGTTTACTTAATGCTTAATTAATTTAAGCTGCTCTAGATCCTTTGGGACCCGTTAAAAAACAAAAAGGTTGATCACATCAAGAAAAAACAAAAACATACGTAAGATAAAACTTTAGCCAAAGGCACCTAACATGTGTTTAGTACAGGTACAGACTAAGCATTTGTGACGTATAGTTTCTTAGCTAAAGATGTCTATATATCATGAACGCTTATCCTTTTGGATGCGAGTGACACCTCAGCATTATGTAGTGACATCAATCACCCCAATCGCCTAAAAGTACCAATGACTAATGAGCGAGTCATTGTTTCATTTGATGCTCTTTTCGAATTTTGATCTCCTTTTGTTCAACTTGCCCATGCAAATAATATTTGCACAAAACATCTCCGACTGTGCTCCAGCTAGGTTGCTGATCACTTTTGCAGGCTAGGGCATAGGACCCCCGTGTAGTCTTAGATGCGGGGGACTTGGTTTTCCTCAAAAAAAAAATGTGAGGGACTTGGACCAACGAGTGACAATGTGTATGAGCTGGAGGTGGGACTAGGTGAGTTTTGCATCTTAGTTCCACCTCCACCCCATACACCTAATGTTCTGTTTCCCGATTCTAAATTTGCATCTTTTGTGTAGGTCATACAGAGTCAGAAAATGAGGGTGATGGACTAACCACTTTCACTACGTACCATGAATGCCACCAGCACAATACTAATATACTTGGAACTTGTGTACACTCCGACGCGCAATGTCCAACATTGTTGGCGCTTCCTCCATGACTTCTTCCACCGGCCTGGCTGGGTCTTGCAACCCACTTGCCGACTCCTCTAGGCGGGGGTACGTTGATTCGGTCTATTCTGGTCTTTTCATTGATAGATAGAAGAGAACTCTGCTCCTGCCCACACTTACTGTGGCTCCTCCCTCTCTCCTCTATGTTGTTGTTGTTCTCTTCTATCTATTAATGAAAAGATACGCAATCTTTATGTATTCGTGAATAAAAAATGAAATTCAATATAATGTCGAGATGACCCTAATCAAATATCTATCCTACTCTTTTCCTTGCCGACTGAAATAGAATGCAGAATAGTGTGATTACTTGCCTCTAGAAAATGTTTTCTGATATACTTGTGCATGTAACTTAACAAGTAATAATTGACAATAATGTGTACCATGTCATATGGTTGCAACAAGGATGTAACAATCCTAGCTATATAGAGGATTTTGTCTTCTTAGAAAAGCAGAATACCACCCCCTCTCCTCAATGTGATGTACATAGCCATCAGTATTAAAACTGATGCAAGGTAGCGATACCAAAGTCCTCCATAAGTGCAATACAAAACCTAGACAACTAAAACAAAACCATTACAAGATGTGAATTTAACACCTTGACTAAGTCGACTTCTTCCACAAAAATGTACGCCTTCAAGTACCCTCGTGCCGCCATCACCATGTTCGGCCGGACGCAGGCATGATAAAAAAAAATTCATCCTGGTTGCCGAGACCGGCCACTAAAGGCCACCGCATCATCAAGGAGATAATGCCTTAAACAAGATAATGATATAAGTTCCTCACTGCTGAGCCCGATAAATAATAAGGCAAGAACACGAGTTTTTACACCTGACATGAAGTTGTGTTCCAATCAACAACTTAGTGACGCATCTTCCAATAGCTATGCAAGTGTATACTTCGCGCTAGGATTGAGTGGCGCAGGAAATGCATGTGATATATTTCCACCTTGGATCATTAAACCCTTCTTCAGGAGGCCAGCCATGTCGCGGTACGGATTTGGCTGGTGCCACTTCACACCAACGTGGACCGTCCTGCAAGATACACCTCGTCTCTAGGGTCGTAGCCCTAGCATCCTTTGTGTAAATGGAGCCGGGCACTGTCATGCTCGATGCCAATGGGGATCTGGCATTGCGACCCTGCGTCCCTTCAACTTTAACATAGAATGCTTATGCTAGCGTCAGGAGCCTCCCCGTGTGTTGTCCAGGTTGTTGCCCGTGCACCGGAGGACAAAAATTGACGCCAACACACCATCGCACCACACCCACATCCATGCTCGTGTTGTTGGATGCTTGCTGGGGACCATGGAACACGGCCGTGCCACTACATGATACCAGATTCGCGTTGCAGAGGGCCTCCGCATTGTCGCCGTATCATCTTGCACCACTGGACTGGCCGCTTGTAGCTGTCATGTAGTGCCAACAGTGCATGTCGCGCTACCACCCTCCCGCCCAAGGCCACCACCCCGGCATCCATGTTGCGATGCTCGTCTGTGATGGGCTCGAGGCAACATGGACCACTTGCTAAACTGAAGATGGCACAACCTCCCCCTACGCCAGCACCTCCTGGCTCGCCGCCACCTAAACCTTCCACCGCGGTACCTAAGGATATCAGTGCTCCTTGCGAGTCACGGCTCTCGGCGCGGGTTCCGCTCCACACCAATTGCTAGTGTTGCCAGAGATTTTTATTTGTTTTTGTCTTCACCAAATAATACCGGCCGTCAATATCTCATGGAGACACATTACCAACCAATTACGTGATATTTTGTATATCTTTTTTCATCACGCGTGCCGCGTGGTTGTATATCATATGGCTAGACAGATTATACTATGCAACTTGCAAACCTATCTTCTTCATTTTATTATCCGGGAAATAAACAAATACCGTCACGAACTTGGACGATGGTCTTTGGGAGTATATAGGTGCCTTCGTGATGTTTAGTTGTTCTAGCGGCCTGATGTTGGTCCACCATGCATGGGTTCATGGCCAACCCACGAGAACAAGACCTTTTCGTCCGTTTCTTCGTCTGAGAGCTTGGTGATGTTGGGGTCTTTTGGTCAGCTATAATCGTGCATGGACGGTAATCATTCTCCACGTTTGAGTTCATATCTTCCGCAGACATTCAATGTTTTTCTTTTGCGCGTGACACACATTCAATGCTAACACACACACGAAAAAAGAATCACGTCGGCAAAGAGCAATGTCATACAATAAAAAAGTAAAAAGAAACTCTAAAGTGACCAACAGCGATCGACGGACTATAGCAACGATCATCTACACCAACTATCGCATGACATTTCTGTAAAAAAAAGCTATCTTATATGAACAATAAAAAAATTCTACAATAGCAAAGCCTTCGGAAAGAAAACGATGAGCAGCACCGCTGTCACCGAATCCAACACTAAAGACTAGTTTTTCACCTTCGGTTATTAATGGGTTAATGAAAACACCTGGAAAACGCAAGCAACAGCCTCCTCCCCAAGGAAAAGCCCAGGGTTCCTTTGCCTCCCGTCGGCGCCGCCACTGGTTCGCCTCGTCTCCAGTGGCCTTAGGGTCATGGCGGTGCATTGGATCCCGGCTCTTGCCGGCGGGAGGGCTCTGTTTTCATATGTCTTTTCGAGTTTTGTTAGTGTTTATGTTCTGCTCTGAAAGACGAGACGGCGGTAGCTCCTTAAAGATGGAATAAAGGTCTCCCCGCCTAGCCCCCGTCCCAGTGGTGTGTCTAGCATCATCGGAGGGCGTTGTAGAGGTGTGTCTTCGACGGCTCTGTCATTGGTGGATTTGCTCAGATCTGGTCGTACTTCACCTACGTTCGTATGTCTTCAGGTTGGATCCTTCCGATCTACGCCACCGTGGCGGTTCATGTTCTGTTGCGCTAGTCCTATGGGGCCTTAGCACGACGACTTCCCGACTGTCTACTACAACAACTTTTGCCCGGTTCTGGCTAGAGAGGGGCGATGTCGGCGGCGTGCCTTCAGCTTGCTTCAGTGCTTGTAGTCGTCGCTAGGTGGCCTACGAATCTGGATGTAATATTTATTATTTCTGGTTGTACCTTCATGATTGAAAATGAATAGGTCTGAAGTTTTAAGAAAACACATGGAAAATCTGCAGATAGATTCAAGGAAGAACATAAAGGGATCAGTGCAATTCGGATGTCAGACCCTACGAGGCTACGAATTTGTACACCTCGCAGTTGCATGTTCAACAAACAGATCGGAATCAAGATTAAAATAAAAGGACCACTGGACTAAATCTGATCCCTTAAATAACTCATCGTGCATAGTAAAGCTTCAAGTAGCCACCACGAAGCATCAATCCCTCCCACACACAGGCATAGCCATGGCTGCTCCAGGCACGTCTTGCCTCGTCGGCCCCGTGCCGTTCAAGGACGTGCACGGGGACGACGACCACGTGGTCTCCCCGCCGGATGAGTACGCGGACATAGTTTCCACCTTGCCGAGCATCGGCAGCCCGGACCTGCACTTGCGGCTCTACCAGGACGTCTGGCTGTTCAACGAACTCGTCCCTGGGTTTATCTCCGTGCAGCGGCGCTTCACCCCGCGGCCCGGCGACGTGCTCCTCGCGAGCCCCCCGAAGTGCGGCACCACCTGGCTCAAGGCGCTCTCCTTCGCGACCATGGCGCGGGCCGCATACCCGCTATCCGACGCTGACCACCCGCTCCTTCGCCTCAACCCGCACGAGTGCGTCCCCTTCATGGAGGCCCTGTTCAGCGCCGGCCAGGAAGCCAAGTTGGACGCGCTGCCGTCGCCTAGGCTCCTGCACACGCACATGCACCACTCCATGCTGCCGCGCTCCCTCGCCGACAACCCCGACTGCAAGATCGTCTTCGTCTGCAGGTAATACTGCAACTTTGTAAGCTGCTTCTTCTTCTCTTTTCTCTGGTCACCATTCACCACTGGACGGCGGCATGCAGGGAGCCCAAGGATATGCTGGTTTCAACGTGGCACTTCATCAAAAGCGCAGGGGGCAGTAACTCATCGTTCTCCGACCTGTTCGAGTTGGCTTGCGAGGGTAAGAACCCCTACGGCCCCATCTGGGGCCACATCCTCGGCTACTGGAGAGCGAGCAAGGCAGCTCCGGAGAGAGTCCTCTTCCTGAGGTACGAAGAGATGCTGGCCGATCCGGCCAGCGCCATCCGGGAGCTCGCACGGTTCCTCGGCGTGCCGTTCTCGGCGGCCGAGGAGGCGGCCGGGTTGCCGATGGACATTACCGAGATGTGCAGCATCGACACGATGAGAGGCCTGGACGCCAACAAAACAGGAAGCAGTGGGACGTTCGTCAAGTTCCCGCATGAAACCTTCTTCAGAAAAGGGGTCGTCGGGGACTGGGTGAACCATATGACTCCCGAGATGGCACGGCGCATCGATGCCATCGTCGAGGACAAGCTCCGTGGATCCGGCCTCACCTTCTCGTCCTGAGTCTCACTTGGCAAGACCGCCCTATGATCAAGTTGAGCCCAGGGGCTTGGTGTGTGCTCATCGTGTCTGTATCCACTTGAATTTTCATTTGAAGTCAATAAAATTCATTCTTGGTCAGAAAAAGAAGTCTTTCGTGAAAAACCTTGATACTGCTAGTTCTACTTCAGGGTCACAGTGGTGCACCCTGCGGCCAGAGTTCAAATCCCGTCGGGAGCGAATTTCTGGTTCCTCACCCGAGTGGGCTTCTTCTATAAAAATATGTCTTGGGTGCTAGTGCCCATGGATCTTTTTTTTTATGTTTTCTTTTATTTTGCTTTAGTCCAGTTGACGAGACCTGGTGCTCTAATCTTCTTCGGATGAGAGGTTGGAGTAGTTTCTATTTTCACTGCTACTCCCTCCGCCTTCTTATATTATGGGACGGAGGGAGTAGCTTATATGTTTGGCGTACTAGTCATGTAATGATCGACCGGTGTGTTGATACTTGTAGTTTCCTAAGTGTGTTTGTGAATTGGATGGTTTCCTTAATAATTGAAAAAAAAAATGATCAAGTGGGAGTTGTTTCTCGTGTCATAGAACATCCCTATCAGATCCCCTGAAAGAGGCGAAACTATAAATAACCTTTTTTTACCGGGATTGAGCGAAAAAACTTACCCGGCTTGATCCCTCAAAATCGGCCAACCCTTGCATATTTTTCAGGGAAACCCTAAAGCAATCCTCCAATCCCTCAGATGTTCAATATTCGGAGCAAATCTTACAGTTCACCTAAAAAAGACGGTTAGCGGGAGGGAAGTTACAAATCCAACCGCCAGAATAGTCTCCGTTCCGACCAAGATCCACGTGTCGGTCTCGATTTCGTCAAATTTCCGCCGGACATGCCCAATTCGGAGCGGTTCTTGTTGATTTCGGCAGGCCGGTGCGAGCTTCATGCGCTGCTCCTTGGGAGGGACAATGACATGCCATTGCCACCGTGGATGTTCATGGACGGGAGGTACGTCGGTGTCACCAACAAGGTGTGGGGGCGTTACACGAGCAATCGCGGCTCCAGTCGATGCTCCACCGCACGACCGGGAGCGGGCGAGGTGGTATGCGAGGTGTCCGACAACGCCTGGTTGGTCTTGTATGAGGTGGACTGCGCGGTGTCTGGCAGCAAGGGTTCATGGAGACGTGGGTGACAGGAAGAAGAAGAAGACCAAGGGGAATATTCAATTTTACCGTAATTTTTTGCAGGATCCGTTCCGCCGTAACCTGCACAATACCGCAAAATAGGTTTAATGCTCCGTTTATAATGCTTTTACGGTACCATTATATAAGGGATCTACTAGAGATGCTCTTACATCAACTCTAACCGACCGCCTCAAATTTCAGGAGTGAACGGCCGAGTAACCTTTAGTGGAGTGCTTTTGCACCTCTAAAAATGGTTGTTTCTAACATAGCATCTAAACTTGGCAGAGCTTTTTTTTGTCAAGAAAATCAATTCTAGTTTACATAGTACATTGCAACATGTTTGCACACAAATTAAATCTAAACATAATAATTAAGGTCGCACAATTGATGAACATTACAAATTCATAGTTGACAAATTAATTCAAATTCAAACACACATAAGGGTTCAAATGAAGTAAATTGCATGATAAAAGCACAACTACGAAGTGCTATGGAGATGCCAATGATCCTCCACAAAATAATCTTGGAGCCGGGTATGAACTTCTCGGTTCTCGATCCTGCAATGCACTGTGAGGAATCTTTGCATCCTATTTGCATCGTGCCCTGGCTTAACAGGATTCTAATTGGTGATGTATCGATAGTGCTCAGACATGCCTCTCTCATCTTCAATGATCATGTTATGCAAGATGATGCGACATGTCTTGATTTTCCATAGAACCTTGGGGTTCCAATACTCGGCATGGCCATGAACGATGGCAAATCGCTTCTGAAGCACATCGAAAGCTCTCTCCCCCATCTTTCCTTGTCAACTCTTGATGTGTTGCAAAGTGAGATCTCTTGTTACCTTTTGGACACAGGATTGTCTTGACAATTATGGCCTATGAAGGATAGATGCCATCCACAAGGTAGTAAACCATCGTGTACTCATGACCATTGACCTGATAGTTACAAGGAGGATCCTCTCCGGCAAGAAGCCTAGCAAACATTGGTGACCTCGATAGCACATTCAAGTCGTTATGAGAGTCAGGTAATGCAAAGAATGAATGTCAAATCCATAGATACTTTGATGCAATAGCCTCAAGAATGACTGTTGGATTGTTGTAGTGGCCTCATCTCCAGTGCATGCAGTCAATTGATCCTAGTCCTAGACCATCCTCTTTCTTCACTCAATGCCCACAGCTTCTCGGTGTCTTCCTCGTTGGGTGTCGTCATGTACTCCGGCGCAAAAATATCAATCACGGCTCTTGTGCATCTTCGAACTGCCTCCAAGACTGTATCTTCTCCAATGCAGACATAGTCATCAATGGCATTTCCCGAACACCTATAGGCCAGCACTCGAACAACCACGATACACTTCATGAAAGCACTCACAGTTATATCTCCGCATGCATTTCTCCTGAGCTCGAACAAATCATCATGCTTCTCCACGACATTTGTAATGGTGAGAAATAGACTTGTGTGCATACACCAACCAAAATACTTCCCCAGATTGGTTCAATTAGGGTTGAAACAATCTCTCATAATCTTGGCATGGCCCTCCACTGTATCATGGTTGAGGTGTATGCGGCCGAACTGTGATCCTCTCCTCAGCCATCGGATATCATAATTGAAGATCATGCCAACGACCATTTCGGAGTCATCATCATCTTCTTCCTCCTCTGATGATGAAGATTCCTTGAAGGTCATCTCTCTCTGCCTCTTCATCTTCAATTTAAATCACTCGGTTCAGTTCAATTGACAAAAGAAAAAACGAGACAAAAAAAGCCAAAAAAAGTCATCTAGGCAGACCATCAAACACTTGCAAGACAACGGAGGTGTCATGGCTGGTCAGTGACATTGAGCCGATATTAGCGGTTGGCGTGGCATGGAGACGGCCGACACAATATGATTAGGTGTCAGCGAGGCTACGAGGAAGAAGATCCGAGCTGCTTTCCGGCAATGATTTGATGCGGCAGTTGCTGCCGTATTTGAGCTTGATTCCGGGTTTGGCGACGGTCGACAACCGGCTCGGGCTAGGGCAGAAGGGCGACGACAGCAAAGGAAGGCGACAGGGTGTCGGCGGAGATGGTGGGTAGTCACCGGCAGTAGCGCCGGGGACGACGCGACGCAGAGTACAGATGATGCGGGCGTGAAAAAGAGGTCGCAACTTTTACTCGGCCGAGTGGAGACCGAGTATATTTAGGAGTCTGCAGTGCTGAGGTGTATAATTTATTTTTCGCTAACTAATATAAGAGTTCGCCTAGGTGTCGGTTAGAGGAGCAAACCGGAACTTTTACTCCTCTAACTGGTCATAGAGGATTGGTTAGAGTTGCTCTTAGCCAGCAATAAGGAGACCTTCTGATCCCCATGTAGGACGGCAAAGGGGGGGCATATGTGTCTCGCCGACAGCGAAACGCAAGGATGGCTTCAACGAGCATCTATTGGGCCAGCCAAGTAACTTCATTCTTCCTACGCTTGTTCTTTGTTTGATCTTTCTTTTATTCTTCTTTGTTCGTATGGTTTTTTTTCTATATATATTTTAGAAAATAATTTACTTAATTTTTCAAAAGCTTTCATAGGATACTTAAAAAATATTCATTTTGTGTAAAAAATTGTCACGCGGCTTCAAAAACAATGCGAACACTAAAAGAATGTTTGTTAAATTTAAAAAAGAAATCACGCATTTCAGAAACATATTTGCGACATTTTAAAAAATCATTTATACAATGTATAAACATTTCATACCATTAAAAATGTCCGTGAAATTAATTAAAAAAATCTTGTATTTCAAAAATATGTTCATGACATTTATTGAAAATGTTTATACAATGTAAAACAATGTTAGCATAATTTTCAAAAAAATTATTTGTACCATAAGAAAATGTTCATAAGAGCATGTTTAAAATATGTTCGTGACTATTTAAAAAACATGCTTCGTATCATTCAGAATTTTTTAGCGTATATATGAAAAGAACATGTATTTGAAAAACTTTCTACGTGGACAAAAAATTATTTCATGTGTATACAAAATAGGTAAAATGTGTACTGAAAAAGTTGACATGTATTTGAAAAATGAAAAAATGAAAATAAAATTATGAAGATAAATATATATAACCTGATAAAAACCATAGAGTAAACCACGGAAAAAAAGAAGAAGAAAAAGTGTGGAACTGTCAAACCTGGTGGAAGGTTCTATGGGCGGGTGCTACCGAACCTTCCCAAAACCGCTTGATAGGACCGGCCCATTAAGGCGACACAACAGCGAGCACAGCAAAGGCAAGGCTGGCCTGCGCCTCGCGGCAATCGAGATATAACTGTGGTGTGGCACCGTGTGCAACCAAATGCGCACCCTGCCACTCGCTTTGGGTCAGTGCAGTGCGGTGCGCTAGGCACCGAATTCAAATATATATATACGTGTTTTTTTAATATAGAATACTAAAAAATCTTTAAATTTTTGAAAATCTCATGTGTCTAGAACGAAATGTTCATGAATATGAAAAGTGTGCGCTAATTAAAAAAGTGTCACATATTTCAAAAAGCATTCATGAAGTTAAAACAATATTTGCAAATTAGAATGTTTTGATGAAATTAAAAATGTCCACGAATTAAAAATAGTCATGGATTATAAAAATGTTTCCAATTATTAAAAATAACAGAAAATTCAAAAAGATTAGAATAATTTAATATTTTTTCTTGGAATCAGTTAAAATCATGAATTCAAAATATGTTAGTGAATTAAAAAAATTCAGGCATGAATTTTTTTTCGAAAATCAGAAGAAGAAAAAATGGATTTTCGAAAAATATTTGTTAATTCAAAGAATGATCACAAATTGTAAAAGGGAGAAAAGTAAAAATCAAAATAACCCAAGAGAAAACTAAAATAAAGGAAACAAATAAAAAACTTTTTGGGGGGATGCTCTAGGGAAACCGATGGGAAATAGGTAGGCAATCGCAAGTAGGGTCGCCCCATTATATTAGCGCAGCTGGCTAGACTGCCTGATTGCACGGCATTCGTCAACTTACAAATTGTGTTAACAATAAAATTGGGCCGCATGAAGTCGTGCAAACATGGACGAACTGGGTGGGAATCTGGGACGCTGCTGGGCTGGCCCAACAATCCCAACAGCCTCCTCTCAAACACAGAGAAAAGAGAAAAAAAGTTTTTATCCCTATCAATAACCTGCGAGCTGCATGATTGAAGCTCCGCACTTGAGTGTCGACGGCTGTAGCTCATAACTACTAGGTCGAGTTCATTTTGTTACCTAGAATTAGGAAATAGTGCTATTTAACCCTTCCTTTAGTTAACATATTTATTTATATATACCTCGTATAAATTTATTTAAGAAGCAAGCATAAATTTGTAAAAGAATTCTAAAAAATATTGAAGATAGCAATGAATTTGAAAAAAGGTCAATAGAAATTAGAAAGAGTTGTGGAAATGAAAAAAGTTCGTCAATTTTGAAACAAAATCCATTAACCCTTGAAAAAATGTTCATCAATTCTGAAAAAAGTTCATTGAATTAGAAAACAATCATGGAAACTGAAAAACATCAAATGTACAAATAAGTGATGCTAATTTGAAAAAAAACATCAATTTGGAAAAACATATCATTGAATTTGAAAAAAGTCCATTGTTTTGGAATAAAGGTCATCGTATTTGGAAAAAGTTTGTCAACTTGGAACAAATCATCGAATCTGAAAAAATATATTTATTTTTGAAAAATATTTCTGTATTTAAGAAAAAAGAAAAGAACAAGAAAAGGAAACATAAAAATTTAAAAGTTACGCGAACTTATAAGAACCAAAAGGGAAAAAAAATAAAAAGTTGGCACAGTGGATCAGGATGTCCTAGTGGTTACCCCGATGAACAAAGAGGCCGCTTGTTCGAGGGAGGTCCTATTCGGCGTTGTAGGCGCGCGAACCTGAAAATGGCGCCTACAGCGTGCCCTCTGTGGGCTTTTTAAGCACGTTCCAGGAAGAGATACGCTCGCGAAAAAACAACGCCAAAAATTTGCGCCATGGGGAATCAATCTCACGCCTCATGACCCTGTCACCACTTAGATTAACCGGTAGATCATGAGACCGCTAGTGAACAAATGCAACGCGAATTGTATTAGAACTAATGCAACCACGCAATTTATTACTCAAGCATTTACTATATCACTTAGATTTTCGAGTTAGTGAACCAACTTATGATTGGATGGTTAGAAGGATTGTGGTATCCCCAGCCCACCAGGGATTCAAGTCCTGGTGCTCGCATTTATTCCTGAATTCATTTCAGGTTTTCCGACGATGCGCATTCAGTGGGTGGAGACGTTCCCGTCGACGACGAGGTGCCTATGGTGACTTCGTAAATTTTAAGATGAAATGCCGGCTTCAGTCTTTCGAAGGTGCACATAAAGATAGGGTGTGCTTGTGTTCGTTCATAGGGGTAAGTACATGCGCGTCTATATGAGCGCTTTGCGTCTATACTATGTTTAAAAAAGATTCTTGAGTTATTTGAAAACAATTTGAAAGATGTCTATTTTCTTTAATGAAAAACAGTTCGTTAAATTTCACAAAATTTTCATCGATTTTGAAAAAAAAAGTTCACCCATTCTCAATAAAAGATAATTGGATTAAAAAGTTCATCAAATTTGAAAAACATTCATCAAATTGGAAAAAAATCATCAATTTTGAAAAAAGTTTATTCAATATTTGAAATTTTTCATCGATTTTGAAAATAAGTTCATCGGATTTGAAAAACGTTCATCAATATTGAAGAAAAGTTCATCGAATTTGAAAAAATTCACCGATTTTGAAAATATAAATCAATATTTTTTTAAAAAGTTCATTCGATTTTGAAAAAAAATTATAAGATTTGAAAAAAGTTTATTGTATTTGAAAAGAAAACTTCACAGGCTTGGGAAAAAGTTCATGAACTAAAACCCATGCATTTTAGGAAAAGAAGAAGAAAAAGGAAATAAGTAGAAAAATAAAAAAGAAAAGAATAAAACAAACTGACGAAAAAAAATAAAGATACGAAGGAAGAAGGTACAATTGACTTAGTGCTCTGGTGGTTCACGCTCGTCGTCCAGAGGGATCGGGTCATGAGTTCTATCCCATGCCGGCACCTTTTTTGATTTTGAGAATTTATCGAAACACAGCGGTGCAGGTTGCGAACAAAAATAATGGGCCGAGCCCAGCTAACACGCTGCAGGCGCTGGTTTGGAGAAACAGTTGTAACCGGCGCCTGCAGCGCCAAATATAGGATTGACCCTTGTTCGAACCTGTCGCGTGCAACCTTTTTCTGTTGACTAACAGAAAAGAAGACAAGATTGAATGGGCCGGCCCAGCGCCGACGGAGGTTGTGCGCCCTATGCTTGTAACGGAAAACCCTATTTGCTGATTAATTGCGTCGAAGTGCCGTCCATACGCACAGGTAGAATGCACGCAACACCAGAAATGGGTCGGCCTAATTAACCACTGCTAACCAGACGGTTTTGGGAACATTATAGAAGGTTCCCTGACTGGATTTTTATTCTTTTACCGGATTTTCAGATTTCTTTTTGGTTTTTATGTTTTATATGTTTTTTTCCTTTTTATAGTTTTTTGTTTCTTATTTTTTTTCTTTTCGCTTTCTGCTTTTCTGTTTTTCGTTTTTATTTTTTCTTAAAAAGTATGATGCTTTGAAAATTGTTCGCATTTTTCAAAAAATGTTCGTGATTTGAAAAAACATTCAAAATTATAAAAATGTTCATGATTTCAGAAATTGTTCACAAAGACATAAAATGTTCACCTTTTTCAAAAATTGTTCAAGAATTTTAAAAATGTTCTTAATTTTCAGCTTGGCATGTTTTATTCAAAATTTTCACAACTTTTCAAAATATGTTGGGTTTTCAAATATATTCCGTTTAAATAAATTGTTCCTACATTCTAAATAATGTACACGTTTTCATTTTTTTAGATGTTTCAAAAAATGTTCACACATTTGAAGAAATGTTCCCGGTTCAAAAAAACTGGTCATGATTATCAAAATATGTTTCTGTTTTTGGAAATGTTCCAGTTTTTCCAAATGTGTTCGCAAATTTGGACAGTTTTTACATTTCAAAAATGTTCAGGAATCTCAAATAATGCTGTTGTCGAATTATTTTAAAATTTCAGAAAATTTCATGATATTTCGAAATATGTTAATTTGTTCACAATCTAAAAAATATTCATGTTTTAGAAAATGTTCACGAATTAAAAAATGTTTCATTTTCAAAATTTGTTCACAATTTCAAAAAAGTTCAGAAATTTGTAAAATATGTTCTCCTTTGCAAAATTATTTTGCAAATTTAGAAATATTCATATTTTCATTATTTGTCCTTCATTCAAATAATGTTTAGGAATTTCATAAAAGGACCCTGCTTTGAAAACAATGTTCGCATTTTAAAATTTTGTTGCTGTTTCAAAAGATGTTTAGGAATTTCATAAAATTCCTCCTTTTTTAATTTTCAGATTTCCCAAAAAATGTTTGTGTATGTAAATATTACTCATTTCTTCTTAAAAATATTCGTTTTTGAAAAAAAGAATTTACTTTTGTGAGAAGAGAATCTCGTTTGAAAATTTTAATAAAGGTCGATGAGCTAGTGAAGTCGTTCTCTTACAGGAGGTCATGTGTTCGATCCCATTAAAACGCGATTTTTGGAATTTTTGTGACCTATTCTTTTATGGTTTACCCCTGTGATTTGTTTCTTTAAAGTCGCGCTGATAGGGGGTTCGATTCCCGCCTGGTTCAGAAATTAGCAACGGAAGTCATCCAGGCGGATTGGCTAGCAACACGTGCGTGGCTGCTGCTGATAGGGGGTTCGATTCCCGCCTGGTTCATCGTTTTTTTTTGTTGATTTTTAAACTCAGAGAAACAATGCAATGCGCGCGTCGCAGCCCACATAGCCCGCCAATCACCTGCCCTGTGCGAAGCCGCACCTACTTGACGCAGAATGCGTCACATAGGGCGTCTCGCTTGTAATGGCACAGGAGGCACCTTTATTTCTCGCTTTAAGCGAGCACATGTGGAAGCCTGGCGTCGTGGGGAACCCGGATGAGCCGGCCTGCCGCGCGGCAGTTAATGGCCTGTTTTTTTTCTGTTTCCTGTTCTTGTTTTTTCCTTCATTTTTTAATTTTTATTGTTTTAAAATAATCTAGACATATACAAAAACACTCTTCAAAAATAGATTTTAAAAATGTTAAACAAGTATTTGAAAATTGTTGAATAAGTATTAGAAAAATATTAAATGAGTATTTGAAAAATGTTGAACAAGTATTTAAATTTTCACTGAATATTAAAAATGTTGAAAAATTATTTTTAAAATGTTTTATAAGTATTAAATTTTTTTGAATGAGTATTTGAAAATTGTTGAACAAGTATTTGAAAAATGTTGACTAAATAGTAAAAATGTTGAACAATTAATTTTCTTTTTAAAATATTCAAAATCATTCAAGAATGTTCTGAATTTTAAAATTTATCCGTATTTGAAAAATGTTGAGCAAATATTTGAATTTTTTTAGTAAATATTTAAAATGTTGAGCAAGTATTTTGAAAGTGTTTAATAAGTATTAAAAACTGTTGAACGAGGATTTGAAAAATGTTGAACAAGTATTTGAAATATGTTGAGTAAGTATTAAAAATGTTGAACCATTAAGAATTATTATTTTAAATGTTCAAAATCTTCAAGAATGTTCTGATTTGGAAATTTTACACAAAATTTTCAAAAGATGTTTGGAATTGCAAAATTGTATTCATCTTTTTTTGAAAATGTTTGTGTATTTAAAAAATTCATAATTTTTAGTAAGTGTTCAAAAATTTCAAAGATACAAAATTTGTTTGGTTTTTCAAAAAAATCACAAACTTGATAAAAATATTAAGCTCACAGAAAATGTTCACCTCTGAAAAAAAATTCTTGGAATTTTTTGAACCGTCCACTACAGTAAGCGTGGCGTGTAGCAGCCATAGCAGTGCCATAGTGCTACAATGCCTGCCAATGGGCTGGCCCAGACGGAATGCTTCCTGTGTGCAAGTGAGCCAGGAGTGTCCTCTGTGCACTGAGATAATTGCATGTTTAGTCCTCCTAGTTGCAGACGATGTCATTTCTCAAAGAAAAAAGTTATATGCGATGTCTAATATGGTCCTCATGGCCAAAAATTGCTCCAATACAATCTTCATACATGCTAATATGACATTTATATAATTTTTTTGGCATGGTAATACGTGTCTCATTTATATTGAAAAGATCATAGTATAAGTCACGTAAATACCGACCTGAAAAAACGAAAAAAAAATCAGAACACTAGCCTATATACAGTACGATGCTAGAGGTTGCACCAGTATTCACACAGTCAGAAATGTCGTATCCGCTTGTATAAAGATTGTATTGGAGCAGTTTCTGACTACGAGGATCATGTTAGGCATTGCATGCAACTAGGAGGACTAAACATGTAATTATCTATTCTATGTGCTCCCTCTACTTCCTCTACTTCTTTTTCTTCGCGGGAAGCTCCCTTTGTTTAGTGACTTTCTCTACATTTTAATCACCTCATTTCTTAAAGCTGCCCCGAGACACAGTACTATATTGTCTTGTTTCGGATGCAGGGACGCTTGAGTAGAGCTCACATCTTAGGCCAACCGTAGCGCATTTGGTCCGTTTGTGTTTGTTTGGGACCATGTGGGCAAAAAACACGGAACAACGTGCAAGCGCAAATGAATGGTTGTTTCTCTTTTTTCACCGTTATCCATTTCCAGCCTAAATTTAGGCCGGTTTTGCGTCCGCGCAGACACACCACGGACACCCTCCCCTATCCCGCCCGTTTGTCGCATACCCACCCCATTCCCTCGTCTCTCTCCCAAAACCCTCCCATCATGACTGACGGGGCAAATCTCACCGCCACCATCCCGATGTGGCCCTGAAGAAGCCAAAGTCCAAGTCGAAGAAGATGCTCCCCACGACGGAGACGGCCGCCGAGTCATTGAAGCGAGCCGGCCAAAACAAGAGCAAAGGAAGTCGAGCTCGCGCATATCTCCAAGGAAGTGGAGATCATGGTGGCGACATGAGCAAGATGACCCCCAAGAAAAAAAGGCTTGGTTTGAGGGCAAGCAAAAGGTCATCCAAGACCGAGACTATACTTGATCATCTCTTTATTTGTTTGCTTGTCATGAACTAGGGACAAGATGCATGAACTATGGCCGTGGCGATCCTTTCGGTGCCAAGTTGTATGCCAGCATGGCATATGGTAGTATGCAAAAGTGCTATTTATTTGTTTTTTTTGCTATATATCTTGCTATGTTTGGTTATGAATATATGCAAGTTGAAAAACTACCCAGAGGACCAAATGAGCAAGTCAAACGGATAAAATGAGTCCGCCGGTTGGATGTACCGTCTGAATTGGCGCAGACAACGATAGACAAGGGCCAAACTAGCAAACCAAACGGACAAAAAACATGTCTGTTCATGTCTCTGCGTTGGAGTCGGCCTTAGGGCATCTCCAACGGCAACCCGGAAAAAATCTCCTGCATCCGTCCGCGAACACGAATGCGGGAGGTCGACATCGAACTCTAGCCGCATACATTTCAAACTATTTTTCAACAAAACAGATGAAATTCATGAAAACAAGGTCGGATTTCTTACAAACATGACGGGTTCATACAAACACGAAAGATTTAACTACATTTTGAACATTTAGAACAAAAAGAAAGCCCCACCCCTAAACCTATCCTACGGCGGCGGTGCCCGACATGCAAGCCCGTGTCGTCCTCCTTCCACCAACTCCATGAGCATCGGCGATAATGTTGGGGAACGTTGCATGGAAAACAAAAAAAATTATACGCACACGCAAGATCTATCCATGCAGATGCATAGCTACGAGAGGAGGAGAGCATCTACATACCCTGGTAGACCGTTGAGCGGAAGTGTTTATCACGCGGTTGATGTAGTCGTACT
The DNA here is from genome assembly GCA_021437245.1 of Aegilops speltoides. Lineage (NCBI taxonomy): Eukaryota > Viridiplantae > Streptophyta > Magnoliopsida > Poales > Poaceae > Aegilops > Aegilops speltoides. The sequence goes on along the minus strand of CM038144.1, from coordinate 474,846,769 downwards.
CTTCGCGATCCGATCACGATCCAACCGATCTAGTGCCGAACAGACGACACCTCCGAGTTTAGCACACATGCTGCTCGATGACGTCTCCTCCTTCTTGATCCAGCAAGCGTGAGAGGAGAAGTAGATGGGATCACAAACAACACGACTACGTGGTGCTGATGATGGTGGTGGAGCACCGACAGCGCTTCGCTAAGCGTAACCGGGACGAGGCGGTGGAACTACGGAGTAACGGGAGAGAGAGGGGCGCCAAGGGCTTGGCGTGTCCTCTTGGGGCGCACCCTCTCATCTATATATAGGTGGAGGGGCATGGGAAACATCTCCTCCAAGCCCTAGGGCGCAGCTAAGGGGGAGAGGACTTGGACTCCAAGTCCAATCCTATTCCTACTAGGACTCCTTCCTCTTTTTGCCTTCCCTAGCCACATGGGCTTTTGAGGACTTGGTGCGCCTAGCCCAATAAGGCTAGGGCGCCTCCCCACAGCCCATGCTAGCCCTTGGGTCGTGGTGGACCCACTTATGGACTTCCCGAATCCTATGGAACCTTCTAGGAGCTTCCTGATACAATACCGAAAAAACTGCACCTTTTTCCGGAACCCAAAATGTGATTTACCATATATAAATCTTTACCTCTCGACCATTTTGAGACTCCTTGTGATGTCCGGGATCTCATCTGGGACTCCAAACAACATTTGGTTACCACTCATCAAATATCCCAATACTACTCAAGCGTCAACGAACGTTAAGCGTGCGACCCTGCGGGTTCTGAAATTATGTAGTCATGACCGAGACACCTCTCCTGTTAATAACTGATACGTCTCCAAAGTATCTTTAATTGTTTATTGTTCCATGCTATTATATTATCCATCTTGGATGTTTTATATGCACTTATATGCTATTTTATATGATTTTTGGGACTAACCTATTAATCTAGAGCCCAGTGCCAGTTTTGTTTTTTCCTTGTTTTTGAGTTTTACAGAAAAGGAATATCAAACGGAGTCCAAACGAGTTGAAAATTCCCGGTGATTTTTTATGGACCAGAAGAAGCCCCCGAAGCAAAAGAGTTGGGCCACACGAGTCCTGATCCAACCACGAGGGTGGAGGGCGCGCCCTACCACCTGGGCACGCCCCTACCTCGTGGCTGACTCGGAGACCCCCCTGACGTGAAACCGATGCCAAAAATTCCTATAAATACAGAAACCCTCGAAAAGAAACCTAGATTGGGAGTTCCGCCGTCACCGGTGGCCATCTTTATCATCCCGACACTCTTCATGACGAGGAGGGAGTAGTTCACCCTCGGGGCTGAGGGTATGTACTAGTAGCTATGTGCTCTCTCTCTCTCTCTCTCTTGATGTGGCACGATCTTGATGTATCGCGAGCTTTGCTATTATAGTTGGATCTTATGATGTTTCTCCCCCTCTACCTTCTTGTAATGGATTGGGTTTTCCCTTTGAAGTTCTCTTATCGGATTGAGTCTTTAAGGATTTGAGAACACTTGATGTATGTCTTGCATGTGCTTATCTGTGGTGACAATGGGATATTCACGTGATCCACTTGATGTATGTTTTGGTGATCAACTTGCGGGTTCTGTGACCTTGTGAACTTATGCATAGGGGTTGGCACGCGTTTTCGTCTTGACTCTCCGGTAGAAACTTTGGGGGCACTCTTTGAAGTTATTTGTGTTGGTTCGAATAGATGAATCTGAGATTGTGTGATGCATATCGTATAATTAAACCCGTGGATACTTGAGGTGACATTGGAGTATCTAGGTGACATTAAATTTTTGGTTAATGTGTGTCTTAAGATGTTATTTTACTACGAACTCTAGGGCTGTTTGTGACACTTATAGGAATAGCCCAACGGATTGATCGGAAAGAATAACTTTGAGGTGGCTTCGTACCCTACAATAATCTCTTTGTTTGTTCTTCGCTATTAGTGACTTTGGAGTGAATATTTGTTATACGTTGAGGGATTGTTATATGATCCAATTATGTTATCATTGTTGAGAGAACTTGCACTAGTGAAAGTATGAACCCTAGGCCTTGTTTCGAAGCATTGCAATACCGTTTTCGCTCACTTTTGTTACTTGCTACCTTGCTGTTTTTATATTTTCAGATTATAAAAACATATATCTACCATCCATATTGCACTTGTATCACCATCTCTTCGCCGAACTAGTGCACCTATACAACTTACCATTGTATTGGGTGTGTTGGGGACACAAGAGACTCTTCGTTATTTGGTTGCAGGGTTGTTTGAGAGAGACTATCTTCATCCTACGCCTCCCACGGATTGGTAAACCTTAGGTCATCTACTTGAGGGAAATTTGCTACTGCCCTACAAACCTCTGCACTTGGAGGCCCAACAACGTCTACAAGAAGAAGGTTGTGTAGTAGACGTCAAGCTCTTTTCTGGCGCCGTTGCCGGGGAGGTTAGTGCTTGAAGGTATATCTTTAGATCTTGCAATCAAATCTTTTAGCTTCTTGTTTTATCACTAGTTTAGTTTACGAAAGAAAACTACAAAAAATGGAATTGTTGTTGCCTCAAATGCTTCATCTTTTTAATATCTTTTGTAAAAATAAGGATTCCGATAATTGTGCCAAAGTGTTAGAAGAAGAATGCAATAAAATGTTTGGCATAAAAATCTTTGAATGATGAGCATGATTGCAATGTTGTTAGTATAAATTCCTTGAATATCCATGATGCTAATGATATGCAAAGCCACAAGCTTGGGGATGCTATGATTGATGAAGATGATATTTTTAGTCCCCCAAGTTTTGATGAGAAAATATATTTTGATGATAGCATGCCTCCTATTTATGATGATTATATTGATGAAATTGGGTTTGGAAGAGTGTCAACTTTAGGAAGTAATGATCCCACTATTTTGGAGGGTGTTGAATCTTATTGTGATAATTATGAAAGTGGATTTGGAGAGGTCATGACTTTATTTAGTGTTGAATCCACTATTTCGGAAGAGGTTTCAAATGGTTATGAGAACAAAGTTGCTATCTATGATGATTATTGTAATGACATGTATGCTATAAAGAATAATGATAACCATGAAACTTGTCATCTTGATTTTAATTTTCAATTGTGTTATGCCTCACATGATAGTTATTTTGTTGAGTTTGCTCCCACTACTATTTATGAGAAGAAATTTGCTTATGTGGAGAGTAATACAAATTCTATGCTTGTAGATCATGAAAATAATGCTTTATGTGATAGTTATATTGTTGAATTCATTCATGATGCTACTAAAAATTATTATGAGGGAGGAACATATGCTTGTAGGAATTGCAATAATATCAAGTTTCCTCTCTATGTGTTGAAAATCTTGAGGTTATGCTTGTTTTACCTTCCTATGCTAGTTGATTCTTGCTCCCATGAATTGTTTGCTCACAAAGTCCCTAAGCATAGGAAGTGAGTTAGACTTAAATGTTCTAGTCATATTCTTCATGATGCTCTCTTTATCTTTCAATTCTTATCTTTTATACGAGCATCATTGAAATCACCATGCCTAGCTAAAAGGCATTAAAGAAAAGCGCTTGTTGGGAGACAACCCAATATTTACTCTTACAGTTTTTGTGTGTTCGCATGATTATGCTACTGTATTAATCATGTTTTATAGCTTTTGTTTTAATAAAGTGCCAAGTAAGACCTTTGGGATGGCTTACGGTAATAGTTGATTTGATCTTGCTGAAAAACAGAAACTTTTACGCTCATGAAAATAAGTTACATAATTCACAGAAGAGTGATTTTAAGTTGATTATTTTTCAGAATATTCATGAACAAATTTCTTAGGACTTCCTAATTTCTCATGATTTTTGGAGTTACAGGAAGTATTCGAGACTTACAGATTAGTACAGACTGTTCTGTTTTTGACAGATTCTGTTTTTATGTGTTGTTTGCTTATTTTGATGAATCTATGAGTAGTATCGGAGGGTATGAACCATAGAGAAGTTGCAATACATTAGATATTACACCAATATAAATAAATAATGATTTCATAACAGTACCAAAGTGGTGATCTTATTTTCTTATACTAACGGAGCTCATAAGATTTTCTGTTGAGTTTTGTGTTGTGAAGTTTTCAAGTTTTGGGTGAAGTTTCGCTAGACTATGGAATAAGGAGTGCCAAGAGCCTAAGCTTGGGGATGCCCAAGGCACCCCAAGGTAATATTTAAGGACAACCAAGAGCCTAAGCTTGGGGATGCTTTCTCGTCTTCGTTCATCGGTAAATTTACTTGGAGCTATATTTTTATTCACCACATGATATGTGTTTTGCTTGGAGCGTCATTTTATTTTATTTTTGTTTTGCTTGCTGTTTTAATAATATCCCAAGAACTGAAATTCTTAAATGTTAGAGAGTCTTCACATAGTTACATAATTATTCTACTACTCATTGATCTTCACTTATATCTTTTGGAGTAGTTTGTCGTTTGCTCTAGTGCTTCACTTATATCTTTTAGAGCATGGCGGTGGTTTTATTTTGAAGAAATAGATGAACTCTCATGCTTCACTAATATTGAGAGTCTTAAACAGCATGGTAATTTGCTTAGGTAATGAATTTAGTCCTAATATGATAGGCATCCAAGAGAGATATAATAAAAACTTTCATACAAAGTGGATTGAATACTATGAGAAGTTTGATTCCTTATGATTGTTTTGAGATGTGAAGATGATGATATTAGGGTCATGCTAGTGGAGTGATTGTGAATTTGAGAAATACTTGTGTTAAGGTTTTTGAGTCCCGTAGCATGCACGTATGGTGAACCATTGTGTAACAAATTTGGAGCATGAGGTATTCATTGATTGTCTTCCTTATGAGTGGCGGTCGGGGACGAGCAATGGTCTTTTCCTATCAATCTATCCCCCTAGGAGCATGCGTGTAGTACTTCGTTCAATGACTAATAGATTTTTGCAATAAGTATGTGAGTTCTTTTTGACTAATGTTGAGTTCATGGATTATACGCACTCTCACCCTTCCACCATTGCTAGTCTCTCTTGTACCGCGCAAATTTCGCCGGTACTATACACCCACCATATACCTTCCTCAAAACAGCCACCATACCTAGCTACTATGGCATTTCCATAGCCATTCAGAGATATATTGCCATGCAACTTTCCACCATTCCGTTTATTATGACACGCTTCATCATTGTCATATTGATTTGCACGATCATGTAGTTGACATCGTATTTGTGGCAAAGCAACGTTTCATAATTCTTTCATACATGTCACTCTTGATTCATTGCACATCCCAGTACACCACCGGAGGCATTCACATATAGTCATATTTTGTTCTAAGCATTGACTTGTAATTTTTTGAGTTGTAAGTAAATAGAAGTGTGATGATCATCATTATTAGAGCATTGTCCCATGTGAGGAAAAAAATAGAGAGGCCAAAGAAGCCCAAATAAAAAAAGAGAGGCCAAAGAAGCCCAAATAAAAAAAAGAAAAATAGAGAAGGGACAATGTTACTATCCTTTTTTTCCACACTTGTGCTTCACAATAGCACCATGATCTTCATGATAGAGAGTCTCTTATTTTGTCACTTTCATATACTAGTGGGAATTTTTCATTATAGAACTTGGCTTGTATATTTCAACGATGGGCTTCCTCAAATGCCCTAGGTCTTCATGAGCAAGCAAGTTGGATGCACACCCATTTAGTTTCTTTTTTGAGCTTTCATACACTTATAGCTCTAGTGCATTCGTTGCATGGCAATCCCTACTCACTCACAGTGATATCTACTGATGGGCATCTCCATCGCCCGTTGATACGCCTAGTTGATGTGAGACTATCTCCCTCTCTTTGTCTTCTCCACAACCACCATTCTATTCCACCCATAGTGCTATGTCCATGGCTCACGCTCATGTATTGCGTGAAAGTTGAAAAGGTTTGAGAACATCAAAGTATGAAACAATTGCTTGGCTTGTCATCGGGGTTGTGCATGATTTGAGTATTTTGTGTGACGAAGATGGAGCATAGCCAGACTATATGATTTTGTAGGGATAAGCTTTCTTTGTCCATGTTATTTTAAGAAGACATAATTGCCTTGTTAGTATGCTTGAAGTATTATCGTTCTTATGTCAATACTAAACTTTTGTTTTGAATCTTACGGATCTGAACATTCATGCCACAATAGAGAAGATTACATTGATAAATATGTTAGGTAGAATTGCACATCAAAAATTTTGTTTTTATCATTTACCTACTCAAGGACAAGCATGAATTAAGCTTGGGGATGCTTGATACGTCTCCACCGTATCTATAATTTTTTATTGTTCCATGCTATTATATTATCCATCTTGGATGTTTTATATGCATTTATATGCTATTTTATATGATTTTTGGGACTAACCTATTAACCTAGAGCCCAGTGCCAGTTTCTGTTTTCCCCTTGTTTTTGATTTTTACAGAAAAGAATATCAAATGGAGTCCAAACGAGCTGAAAATTCTCGGTGATTTTTTATGGACCAGAAGAAGCCCCTGATGCAAAAGAGTTGGGCCAGTAGAGTCCTGAGTCAACCACGAGGGTGGAGGGCGCTCCCTACCCCCTAGGCACGCCCCCCTACCTCGTGGCTGACTCGGAGACCTCCCTGACGTGAAACCGACGCCAAAAATTCCTATAAATACAGAAACCCCCGAAAAGAAACCTAGATCGGGAGTTCCACCGCCGCAAGCCTCGGTAGCCACCAGAAACCAATCAGGGCCCTGCTCCGGCACCCTGCCGGAGGGGCAATCCATCACCGGTGGCCATCTTCATCATCTCGATGCTCTCCATGACGAGGATGGAGTAGTTCACCCTCAGGGCTGAGGGTATGTACCAGTAGCTATGTGTTTGATCTCTGTCTCTCTCATGTTCTTGATGTGGCACGATCTTGATGTATCGCTAACTTTGCTATTATAGTTGGATCTTATGATTTTTCTCCCCCTCTACCTTCTTGTAATGGATTAATTTTTCCCTTTGAAGTTATCTTATCGGATTGAGTCTTTAAGGATTTGAGAACACTTGATGTATGTCTTGCATGTGCTTATCTGTGGTGACAATGGGATATTCACGTGATCCACTTGATGTATATTTTGGTGATCAACTTGCGGGTTCTGTGACCTTGTGAACTATGCATAGGGGTTGGCACACGTTTTCTTCTTGACTCTCCGGTAAAAACTTTGGGGCACTCTTTGAAGTTCTTTGTGTTGGTTTGAATAGATGAATCTGAGATTGTGTGATGCATATCGTATAATCAAACCCGCGGATACTTGAGGTAACATTGGAGTATCTAGGTGACATTAAAGTTTTGGTTAATGTGTGTCTTAAGGTGTTATTTTACTACGAACTCTAGGGCTGTTTGTGACACTTATAGAAATAGCCCAATGGATTGATCGGAAAGAATAACTTTGAGGTGGTTTCGTACCCTACAATAATCTCTTCGTTTGTTCTCCACTATTAGTGACTTTGGAGTGACTCTTTGTTGCACACTGAGGGATTGTTATATGATCCAATTATGTTATCATTGTTGAGAGAACTTGCACTAGTGAAAATATGAACCCTAGGCATTGTTTCGAAACATTGCAATACCATTTTCGCTCACTTTTGTTACTTGCTACCTTGCTGTTTTTATATTTTCAGATTATAAAAACCTATATCTACCATCCATATTGCAATTGTATCACCATCTTTTCGCCGAACTAGTGCACCTATACAACTTACCATGGTATTGGGTGTGTTGGGGACACAAGAGACTCTTTGTTATTTGGTTGCAGGGTTGTTTGAGAGAGACCATCTTCATCCTACGCCTCCCATGGATTGGTAAACCTTAGGTCATCCACTTGAGGGAAATTTGCTACTGTCCTACAAACCTCTGCACTTGGAGGCCCAACAACGTCTAAAAATAAGAAGGTTGTGTAGTAGACATCAATAACCAATAGTGGGACCTGGATGCCCGTATTGATGCCTACATATTGCATGAAGATCTTCTATCGGTTGAACCTTTATGACAACATACGTAATTCCCTTTATCGGTCTGTATGTTACTTACCCGAGATTCGATCGTCGGTATATCTATACCTAGTTCAATCTCGTTACCGGCAAGTCTCTTTACTCGTTCTGTAATACATCATTTTGCAACTAACTCCTTAGTCACTTTGCTTGCAAGCTTCTTGTGTTGTGTATTACTGAGAGGGCCCAGAGATACCTCTCCATCATACGAAGTGACAAATCCCAATCTCGATTCACACCAACTCAACAGACACCTTTGGAGATACCTGTAGAGCATCTTTATTATCACCCAGTTACGTTGTGACATCTGATAGCACACAAGGTATTCCTCTGGTATCCGAGAGTTGCATGATCTCATGGTCGAAGGAATATGTATTTGACATTAAGAAAGCCGTAGTAATAAACTGAACGATCATATGCTAAGCTAACAGATAGGTCTTGTCCATCACATCATTCTCCTAATGATGTAATCTCGTTATCAAGCGACAACACATGTTTATGGTTAGGAAACCTTAACCATCTTTTGATCAACGAGCTAGTCTAGTAGGGGCTCACTAGGGAAACGATATTTGTTTATGTATTCACACATGTATTTAAGTTTCTGGTCAATACAATTCTAGCATGAATAATAAACCTTTATCATGAATAAGGAAATATAATAATAACAACTTTACTATTGCCTATAGGGCATATTTCCATCAGATAAGACCAATGAAGTGAAGGTGCGGTCTCCGGTGAGGAAGAGTAGAACACACGAGACGGACCGGCCCACATGGGACACCAGGCCCCGCCGACTCCCATGGCCTTCTCATCCTCAGGGGAGTCCGCGCCTGTCCGTCGCCGGTGGACGTGAGGTCCACGAGGGAAATGGTGGCACCTTGTCTATCGTCGTCCCATCGGGCCGACTGATGGTTCATTGGCGACACGTAGAAGGCGCAACTGGCTATGTTCTCCTCCATGATCACCTGCAGCTGCACCACCGCGGATGTCGCTTCCTGGTGAATGGCGGCTTGAGCGCAGACGACATCGTAGATGGCACGCTTCTCCATGACGAAATTTGGGTTCGCCGCGGCCATGGCCGCCATGGCCTCCTCACTCGCGCGATCACCGTATATCTGGCCCTTCGCCAGCCAGTGCTGCTCCAGGAGGAACAGGTTGTATCGATGTTCCTCCTGCGCCCGCTGGAACACCGACAAAGGCGCCGCTCAGGCTGCACCTCCTCCATTGCGACGTTGAACTGTGCCTGTGCCAGCTCCATGGTGAAGCCGACGTGCACGGGATGCGCGGGAGCTGGGGTGTAGTCGTCGGAGCCCGTCACCATCGTGGTGTCATCCTGGTTGTCGGAGACCTCGGGCGAGCTGACCGGCAAGCCGGCCTCGATCCGCCTGGCACGACGGCTATGCCAGGCGGCGGTAAGGGCGGCCACCGCGTGCTTCATCTCCGGTGACGGACTATCCCACGGTGCTTTCCCACTCGCGGTCATGACAAATGCAGTGCAAGGAAGGATGATGTGGATGGGCTTGTGTTGTGGTGGAGTTAGCCGGGTGTGGCCGCCTTTATATAGCGGATTCCGGTGAGGCGAGGCGTCCAGTGCTTCAATGCACGGCGCCGAAGTGTGTTTCTCGGCCGGCGAGCCTGCTTAATGGCGGCAACAGACGGACATCGGCATTGAATGGGCGCGGTAGATATCCGTCATGTCCCATCCAGTCACGCATCTCCGGCATTGAATAGGCGAGTACACCGGGGACTCGTCGCGGCAGTGAGAGGTTGCGTCCGCGCTGAGCCATTTTCAATGTTGAGCGCAGCGCTCTACAACGGCATGAATGCGGGCAGTTGGTGTCGGGCAGGAGCGCGTGTAGGATCGGGAGGGGTTTTTGGTGGGCCAAGGCAGTCAGAAACGGGTTTGGGATCGGTCCAGACTCACACAAACCTCCCCCACGCTTGTCTTTGGTTTGCGAGGGAAATCGCGTCCGGACCGCACCACGGACCGATACAGATCGGTGTTGGATGGTTTTCACGGTCCGGACAACGCGGCCAGGACGGTCGGTCGGGGGAGATTTATGGGTCCGTCTTGGACCTTATTTCGCAGTCACCTACCCCACTTGCTCAATCTCCAAGGCACAGAAAAGTAAGCTGCGCCGTCGCACTCGCCCGTGTTCTCGTCGTGGAGGACATGTACACGTACGCGCGCTCCCGCTTTGCATAATAACAAATAATGCACACAGATACATACATAGGAGTACATACATACATATATGTGGAGGCGCAAACTTGCATGTCAGAGGGAACCAAACAAACGGGGCAATCAGGACGTGTGCACTGTCGCGCACGTACATTATCCTAATCCAACGCCGATACTTTGCACGTACGGAGGCGCCGCGTTTGATCATCGCGTACATGATTAAACTAGCCCAAGGTTACGTGCGAACCATTTCCTGTTCTTTCTTATTCAGGGTACGTGCAGAACTCTTTATATTCATATGCCTTGTTTATGTTTATTGGGAGACAGTGTAGCGGAAAATTGTTGAGAGCTGGCTGGCGCACTTGAGGTGAGCTTTGCAACAACCCGTTTTTCCTTCTTCTGTTTTTATATCCATGACAGCAATCTAGTGTCCCTAATCGACAATCATGAGTCATCATCATTGATTGATTGCCCGAGCTGGCTGTGTTCATGCAGAAACTAATTAAGGTCCAACTAATCTCCAGGGCCTGATGGCTTTATTGGTATGTTCATGAAATGTGGGCGCCTTGTTAGGGAACGGTTCTGTATGTTCTGCTTTGATTTTTACAGTGAAAAAACTGGATTTGTAAAGTGTAGACACTCATTTCATAGCCCTAGTTCCCCAAGACTCTTCTTCCTGAATGCCATGCTGATTACCATCTCTTTGGTCAGTATGTCTCCCAATACTATTATTTTACTCTTATATTAACATCTCAAACTTCAAATTAGTCTCACGAGATTATTTATTATTACGTTTGAGTACCCAAAATAATTGAAGTTCTAGGCTTGTCCTAAGTCAAACTTTCTTAAGTTTGATCAACTCTATAGAAAATTTTGTTAAGATCTACAACACCAAGTCCACATATGACAAAAATATAATTTCATAAACAATTTCATGAGACAAATGAGTTGCATTCATTGCACTCTGGAATGTCAAACAAATTTGACTTTGCACAAACTCAGAACTTCAATCATTTCGGAACTGAGTACTAAATTGTTGGCTGATAGGCTGCAAAAAAACATCATTCCCATCCTTGGCAAAAAAAAAAACAGTCATCAAGAGTAGAACCATACAAGATATTCTGTCTTGGGCCTTTGAGTACCTTGACGTATTCCACAAGCACAAGAAAGAACTTGACATTCTGAAAACTGACTTTGCGGATTCATTTGACAACGTGGATTATAGTGCTATCATGTTAAATGGTTTAATGAGGCTTAATACTGAACAATCATATGATATGAATTTCCCCATCGTACATTGTGTTGATGACACTCTTATTATTCATGTGTGTTGGCAGTCAACAACTGCTTATACTTAAGTATATCTTGGAGAAATTCTACGAATCCACTAACCTTAGAGCAAACTACAACAAAAACCTCCATGGTGCCCACTAATATTTCCGAGGATAGATTGATTGAGCTTGTCGGCCTCCTGGATTGTAAGAATGAATGTATGCCTTTTGCATACCTTGGTCTCATCGTGGAAAAGACTTGTCTGCCTCCAAGTGTTTTTCGTGTTAATGATTACCTTTGACTCTGTTTCGGGTGTAGATATAGCCTTCTTCCCTAGAGACCCTAAGTTTATCAAACCAGGGGAAGTGGTGCTTTGGAAAAGGAAGTTTCTACAAGAAATTGTCATCTCAAAACTCAAAAGTTCCAGTTTCCCAAACCAAATCGCAAAGGTGATTAAAAATACCAAAAAAAAAAGAAATAGGTTAGGGCTAAAGGTTTCACCTGCAGTCGTGTACATGCTCTCGGGGTTTTCTCTAGATAAACAACATGGCACATGTAAAAATTGTTACATATATCTTGCCAATGAATTGTTGTGCGAAATGTGTCCCAAAAAAACCCTAATGACTGCCTACAATGGCGGAGCTTAGTTGGGGCCAGCAGGGGCCATGGCCCCCCCCCCCCAGCCTCACTACAAAAGCTGAAGAAATATTTTTTGGGGCTGTTTAGATTAGAACATTTTTAGCTTTTGGCCCCCCCAAACACACATATTTGCTACCTCGCCCCCCTGAGCATCCTGTCTAGCTCCGCCACTGACTGCCTACTTGCCGAATCGAGATTCTATTGCCAACCAAGGCCCTTACGACACACGGCGTTACATTAGTTATTAATGATAAATCGGACCAACAAATTGGGTGTTCAATGACTGCACTATATCTCCCCCACCAACTTGATTCCATCTACCGCACTAATCTTACTATCACCGATGTTCGGCATAGCCTTCCACTCCTCTTTGCCTTTAACTCTCTTTGTTCCAATCTTGGCATATCGAGTACCTACAAGCCCTAGGGTCGATTAGAGACAAGAGAGAAAATCATTGCACAATAGTAATAATGTAAACAAACAATCCCTTTATGTGTGTGTATGAGCTACCAGCAAGGTAGTTAGAGTCGTGATTTGACTCCCAGAATCCTACTATTTCACGACCCTACGGGAGAATGTCGATCAAGTCCCACCATGAATCCGGATCAGGTAGAAACCATGTTGAGTCACGATCCAAATCTTAGTATCCTGTAAAAACTATAGAATCCCGACTATGACATGGTCTACGTCTGATTCTACAAATGTAGCCTCCGAGCCGTTCGTTTAGTTGTCCGGAATAAGTCGCCAACCTTTTTTGTGGCGAATATTATGCCAGTCTCCAAACTCTTTTTCACATGCCTCATAACCATTTATTTCCCTCTCCAGGCCCAAAAGCTCAGTCGCTGGCACCTTTGATCTAGCTCTCAGAAACCCTAGATCAAACCCAAGGATCAGCTTCTCCACATATGAAATTGGCGTGAGAATGAGGATGCATCAAGGTTGATCAGAGAAGGAGAGCAAGACCCATCAAGGTTCAGAACTGCAGGTCTGCTATGCAAGTGATCAGCTATTCACGTACTCTAAAAACATCCTAAGTAAATTTCCTGAATTGAAGATTCACATGTTCTATACTTTTCCTCTCATATATGTTCGAGATGAAGACCCTGCAACTTCACATGCGGCCAACAACAATGGGGATGGCTTCTATTAGATTACTACTACATTATAAAACTTCTATTGTAATCTAAGTACTTTAATTTTTTGCTCTATATTTTGTGTTAAAACTCTATAGAAACCATATAAATTTGTGGCGCGGATAGCATCTTATTTGAGTAAATCTAGTAGAATCCTCGATTCCATGACTTGTCGATGTACTAAGGCTTGGGTCCCTATTACCCCAGACTTATGCACAGGCAGTGGCAGCTCCCTCGCAAGGGCTTGCCAGAAGATAACCCAAGACAAGATTGCTAAGCTACTCCGAGCCAAAGGAGCCGCTCTTTGTGAGGTCGAGGAGCGCATCAAGAAGACCAAGATTCAAGGCCCAGTTGTTGAACCTAACCGGGGAGAAGAACGAGACGAAGTATGAAGATCAACACCAAAAACAACCCTTGCCGGCAAGGCCGAGCCGGCAAGGTGAAGGTCCGACAAGCTCCGTGGCCGGCAAGCGATATGTCTCCAATGTATCTATAATTTATGAAGTATTCATGCCATGTTTACAACAATTTATATGGTTTTTGTGCACTTTTATATAACTTTTATATGATTTTCATGGACTAACATATTGACCTAGTGCCCAGAGCCAGTTGTTGTTTTCTGCGTGTTTTTTGTTTTCCAGCAAATCCATATCAAACGAAGTCCAAATGCAGCGAAATATTTTGTCATTTTTTTGGAACAAAAGAGACCCCAAAGCTACTGAAAGAGCCATGAGGCCCCCACAAGCCACCATGGCACGCCCAGGGGGTGGCTGTGTCCTGGTGGCTTGTGGGGCCATCTTAGCTCTTTCGCGTGATTGCAACTCTGAAAATTCTTATAAATAAGGAAACCCCCCAGAAATAACCGTAGAACTTTGACTCTGCCGCTGCAAGCCTCTGTACCTTTGAAATACCATCTGGAGCCCCCTTCCGGCATCTTAACGAAGGGGGAAATCATCATCGGAGGTCATCTTCATCATCCCAGCGGTCTCCATGACAAGGAGGGAGTAGTTCACCCTCGAGGCTGAGGGTATGTACCAGTAGCTATGTGTTTGATCTCTCTCTCTCTCTCTCTCTCTCTCTCTCTCTCGTGTTCTGGATTTTGCATGATCTTGATGTACCACGAGCTTTGTTAATATAGTTGGATATATGGTGTTTCTCCCTCTCTATCTTGTCATGATTAACTGAGTTTTTACTTTGAGGTTTCACTATTATCGGATTGAATACTTGTTGGATTTGAGAACACTTGATGTATGTCTTGCATATGAATACCCATGGTGACAATGGGGTATTATATTGATTCGCCTGATGTATGTTTCGGCACTCAACTCGCGGATTCCCGAGGTGACATTAGGGTAATCTATTCATAGGGGTTGATGCACGTTTCGTCCTACTTTCTCTGGTAGAAATCTTGGGGCTCTGAAGTTCTTTTTGTTGGATTGAATGTTATGAATCTGAAGTTGTTTGATGCATATTGAATAATCAACTCATGGATACTTGTGGTGACATTGGAGTATCTAGGTGACATTAGAGTTGGTTGATGTGTATCATATGGTGTTATTTTAGTAAGAACTCTAGGGATATTTGTGACACTTATAGGACTAGCTCAATTGATAGATCGAAAAGGATAACTTTGAGGTGGTTTCGTACCCTAGAAAAAATTTCATCTTATGTTCTCCGCTTGATAAGAACTTTGGAGGGATTCTTTGCCGCATGTTGAGGGATTGTCATATGATTCAATTGTGTTAGCACCGTTGAGAGATTGCACTGGTGAAAGTATGAACCCTAGGCCTTGTTTCTAAGCATTGAAATATCCTTTGTGCTCCATTTTATCACTTGCTACATTGTTGTTTTTTTATTTTCAGATTACAAAAACCTATATCAACTATCCATACTACACTTGTATCACCATCTCTTCGCCGAACTAGTGCACCTATACAATTTGCCATTGTATTGGGTGTGTTGGGGAAGTAAGAGATTTCTTGTATTTGGTTGCAGTGTTGTTTGGGAGAGACCATCTTCATCCTACACCTCCCATGGATTGATAAACCTTAGGTCATCCACTTCAGGGAAAATTGTTGCTGTCGTACAAAACTCTGAGCTTGGAGGCCAAACACGAGTCTACAAGAATAAGTTGTGTAGTAGACATCAAGCTCTTTTCTGGCGCCTTTGTCGGGGAGGTGAGTGCTTGAAGGTATATCTTTAGATCCTGCAATTGAATCTTTTAGTTTCATGTTTTATCACTAGTTTGGTTTATAAAAGAAAACTACAAAAAAATGGAAGTGAGGTTGCCTCATATTCTTCATTTATAATGTCTTTTGTGAAAATGATGGATCGGAAAATTGTGCCAAAGTGTTAGGAGAAGAATTCAATGAAATGTTTGGTATAAAATCTTTGATTGATGAGCATGATTGAAATGTTGCTAGTATGAATTCTCTGATTATCCATGATGCTAGTGATATGCAAAGCCATAAGCTTGGGGATGATATGTTTGATGAAGATGATATTTTCAGTCCCCCAAGTTTTGATAAGCAAATTTATTATGATGATAGAATGCCTCCTATTTATGATGATTATAATGATGAAAGTGGGTTTGGAAGAGTGTCAAATCTAGGGAGTAACGATCCCACTCTTTTGGAGGGTGTTGAATCTTATTGTAAGAATTATGAAAGTGGATTTAGAGAGGTCATGGCTTTATTTATTGATGAGTCCACTATTTCGGAAGAGGTTTCAACTGATTATGACAACAAAGTTGCTATATATGATAATTATTTTGATGACATGTATGCTATAAAGAGTAATGATAACCATGAAACTTGTCATCATGATTTTAATGTTCAATTTGATTATGTGAATCAAGTATCTCATGATAGTTATTTTGTTGTGTTTGCCCCCACTATTATGAATCAGAATAAATTTGCTTATGTGGAGAGTAATAAAAAATTTATGCTTATGCATCATGAAAAGAGTGCTTTATGTGATAGCTATATTGTTGAATTCATTCATGATGCTACTGAAAATTATTGTGAGAGAGGAATATATGCTTTTACATATCTCAATAATATCAAGTTTCCTCTCTATGTGTTGAAAATTTTGAAGTTATTGCTTGTTTTGCCTTCCTATGCTAGTTGATTCTTGCTCCGATAAGTTGATTGCTCACAAAATCCCTATGCATAGGAAGTGGGTTAGACTTAAATGTGCTAGTCATATGTTTCATGATGCTCCCATGCATGTTTCAATTACAGTTCTTATGTGAGCATCATTGAAATCATCATGCCTAGCTAAAAGGCATTAAAGAAAATTGCTTGTTGGGAGACAACCCAATATATTTACCTATTGTTTTTGTGTGTCAACATGATTAAGATATTGTAGTAATCATGTTTTATATCTTTTGTTACAATAAAGTGCCAAGTAAGGCCTGTGGGATAATGTGGATGATAGTTGACTTGACTCTGTGCAAAAACAGAAACTTTAGCGCCCAGTTCTGGGATTACCATAATTCAGTGGGATGTGATAAAATTCTGAAATTTTTACACATGATTGATATACAAATTTCCTACATTGTCCTAATTTTTCAGAATTTTCAGATTTACAGAAGTATGGTCATTGTTCAGATCATTACAGACTATTCTGTTTTTGACAAGTTCTGTTTTCAATGCATATTGTTTGTTTTATAATTTCTATCACTTATATTGGTCAATATAAGTTGTGGAAATGATAGGGTACAATAGGCATTGTTTGAGAACAATTATGAATCTTGTCTTGACATTACCAAAGTGAATGATTTGCTCTTTATCATACTAACCCATCTCACGAAGTTCCGTTAAGTTATCAGTGATTGAAGTTTTCAAGTTTTTGGTGAGATATCAATATGAGGAGAATAAGGAGTGGCAAGACCCGGGCAACTAAGCTTGGGGATACCCCGGAAGGCATCCCCTCTTTCATCCTCAAGACCATGGAACATTCCTGGAGTCTGGCTCAACATGGAACGTTCCTTCATCCTCAACATGCTTAAATGTAAGGGATTTGATGATAGATGGTGCATATGGGTTAAAATGGTCCTAGAGTCTGGCTCATCTTCTTTGCATCTAAATGTAATTCCAAGGACTGAATTCAAATGTCGTAGGGGAGTGCGTCAAGGGGACCCATTCTCCCCACTCTTATTTGTCCTCACCGTTGATTTACTTCAGGCAATGGTAAATAAAGCTTGGAAAGAGGGACACATCAACACGCCGATCAACCAACCAGCATACGAGCAATTCCCGGTTATACAGTACGCTGATGGCACGTTAATAATCCTCCCAGCCAAACAAAATGAGCTACATGCCATCAAGGTACTTTTGGATTCTTATGATAAAGCCAATAATCTGAAGATAAACTACTCCAAGTCACAAATAATGCCCATCTACCATTCTTAAGAAGTTGCTCCCCACTTCTCCTAATTCTCTCATCATGCACACTATCCACATCAGCAATCTGCCACGTCATTATTCACTTTACATAATCACCCAATCACTTTCCCTCACCCGCAGCCACGTAATCATTCAGTTTCCAATTCCCCTCGAGTCACGGCGGTGGGAAAAAAACTGCATCCTCCATCCCCGCAGGCACTCCTTTTTCCTCGCCCGCATCCGGCCATCCCGCATCCCGCACGGCACGGCATGGCCGCCGGCCCTCCCGCCCACCTCCAGTCCAGCGCCGGCGCCGGTGGTCACCGCTCCATGGCTCCATGGCCGCCCCGCGCCTCCGTGTCCTCCTCCTCCGCCGCATCCCGCACGGCCGCCGGCTCTGCCGCAGGCATCCCGCATGGCACGGCACAGCCGCCGGCCGGCTCCATGCCCGCCCCGCGCCTACGTGGCCTTCTCCGCCGCCGCATCCCTCACGGCCGCTGGCTCTCCCGCAGGATCAGATCCCACCCACCTCCACCTCAGCGCCGGTGCTCACCGTGCCATGGCCGGCCCGCACCTCCACCGCCTGCTTCTCCGCTGGACCGAATCCTGCCGCCGGCCAGCGCCAGTGCTCACTGCGCCATGGCCGCCCTCCCTCGCTTGCTCGCGCCGCCCGTCCGCCGCCCGTCCACCACGGTGTGCTGCCCGTTCTTGGCCGTCTGTTTCGGCCGACCGGCGGCCGCCGATACGACGTCTTCTGGGCGCTGGGACGCAGACCGGGCGCGGTTCCGTTGCTGCTGCCCCAGGTCGTCGAGGAACAGTACTGTCAGGCTGGGCGGACCCCCTTCCTCTGCTCCAAGCCTCCAGGTGCAGTTGGGATGCAGGCCATCCGCCCTTTGTCCACCGGTGCCATTGCTCTGCTCCATCCTCTGGCCACCGGCGCCGTTGCTCTGCTCCACTGCGGTCATCGTTTGCGAGGAACCCGGTTTTATCCACGTCTTCCCCAGGTCAACAGAGCCGCATTTAGTTCACTGCTTCTGACTAAGCTTCTTGATGTGGAGGTGATGTAATCCCATTGTTCTTCAGTGTTTTTTAGCTTGCTGACACCAAATGGCCCACACTTTTATCTTATCAATTAAACTGTTCAACTAAAAAGCAAATAAACCCTTCGGCTGCAGGTCGTTGATGATTGACTGTTCACTTCCTCTCCCCACGATCTCCACAAGTAACTGACTTATTGATCTCCACAAGTAACTGACTTATTCCCATTTAAATTGGGTGCTCCACAACCCATTTCATTCCCATCGTCCTCCATAGCAGTCATACAGCTACCCCTGGTGAGCAAATCTCTCCCCCGTCCTCATGCACATTCCCTGTGACATTTTTGCTGATTCATCACAGCTTTGGACTTCCTCGGGTACTGGACAAAATTGGACACCCGGCATCCCATCTTGGTTGTTCTTCCCCTGCTGCATACCCAGACGCCTTGGATTGACGGCTCCTGTAGGTAAATATTGTTGCCATCTATTGCTTACTCTAAAGTTTTGTGTACTTTGTTCATATCTGAATTTAACTGCTATTTCTAAATTTTTGTATGCTTCGCTACATTGAATACTTAGCTCTGCTTTTCTTTATCTGTTCTGAATTTTTGTTTGTCTATCCAATTTAAATTCAATATGGTACAAGAATCCATATGCCTCGCATTCATCCCCTGCATTTTACAGAGTTTTTAGGAGGGTATTCTTTAGTCTCTTCACGCCATCGCCTTGCATTTGTCCAAATCTGAATTTACTTTTGTCAATTGAACCTGTATTCTTCAGTTTTAGTTTTTTATATGGTATGAGAAGACATACACCTTGCATTGCACCCCCTTATATAGTTTGCTTTAGTATCTTCGTGTCGTTTATCTGTTCTATCACCTTGCGTTTGGTAGACTTGCCGACATGGATAGGGCAGAAAGCTCTTCGCATAATTCAGTTGGACGAAAACGTCGTCCATCATTACCTAATCCTCCTCCTCGAGTAAACCCATATGTTGCTGCCCAGAACCGCCGTATGCGTCTGGAACTCATGGTTCAAAAAGGAAAAAGAGGTTTGTTAGGCACATTATATTCCTCCGATGTTATCTTCGTTACAATATGTCTTGCGATTTATTTCACCATCTACTTCTTCATATGTATGAAGCAACAACCTCTAGAGGAAAACAAACATCACAACAACCTGCAAACGAAGAATCATCCACATCGACACCACACACACAAAATCTGGACTTTGCCCATAACCGTAAGATTCTACCCACATTCCAGTTCACGCCTAAGAGTTTTGGGATGACTACATTTACAAAAAAAAACTCTTCCCGGCTTATCTTTCATGAACTATATTTCAACCCTTAAACCTTGGAGGTCCCCATCATTCTTGCAAACACTGTGGTGCTCTGTTTTAGTGTGAAGAGCGTCTACGCAGAGAAAGGCACACTCCAGATCCAACATATAATTTGTGTTGCAAGGGAGGAAAAGTTTACCTGCAGCCATATGATCCTCCTCCTCAACCCCTCTTGGATTTACTGACATCCTAGGACAGAACACTCTCCAGTCACTTCTTTAAACATATTAGGCAGTGCAATACGATGTTTGCAATGACTTCAATGGGACCTAAAATTAATGAAACCATAAATGATGGACGAGGCCCATATGTTTTCAAGGTTAGTGGGCAGATTTGCCACCGCATTGGTTCTTTGAGACCAACTGGGGAGCGACCAGAATATGCACAGTTATACATGTTTGATACTGAGCGTGAGGTTTCAAACCGAATAAATGTTGCTTCGTCTTCACGCTCTGCTTCATCTTCACGCTCTGCTCCGTCTTCAAGCTCTTCATTCCAAGCTAACGAAGGCATTGTTCAATTGCTCATACAAATGCTGAACACACATAACCCCATTGTCAAGCTGTTTAGGACAGCAAGTCAAAGATTAGCTGGCAGTGATTCTGATCATTTAACAATCAGGATATATGGCAAACCTGATGCCCATGGAGACATCTATAGTGCTCCAGTCGCGTCTGAGGTTGTTGGATTAGTGGTTGGTGATATTGGGTCATCTAATGTACGACGAGACATTATAATACAAGACCATTCATCACAGTTACAGCGAATTAGTGAGAAACACCCCAAGTTTATGTCCATGCAGTATCCTCTGTTATTTCCATACGGAGAAGATGGCTACCATGATGAGCTTATGTACCGGCAACGATCAAGCACTTCAGCCAATCAGCGCCAAAAGGTGACAATGCTACAGTACTACACATATAGGTTGCATGATAGGCCAAATGACTTCAATACTCCATTACGATGCAAAAGATTAACACAGGCTTACTTTGTGGATGGCTATTGTTGTGTTGAAACATTCCGTATTGGATTCTACCGCAAGCCTAGCTTTCAGAGTAAATATAGATCATCATCATTTAGTTCTTTGGCAAATTCTGTATCAAGAGGTATTACATCCGGTTCTTCTGTTGGGCAGAGGATTATATTACCATCCTCCTTTACTGGAGGCCCTCGCTATTTATACCAAAACTATCAAGATTCCATCGCTATTTGTAGAAAATATGGTTGCCCAGATCTATTTGTGACGTTCACATCAAATGCTGCCTGGCCTGAAGTTATGGAGGCTTTATCCTCCATTCCAGGACAAGAGCCATCTGACCGTCCAGATATTATCAACCGGGTATTCAAAATGAAGCTTGATATGCTGATGGATGATATTAAAAAGAAAAAATTTGTCGGTCCCATAAATGCGGGAATAGCACTTTCCCCAAACTTATTTCCTTTGCACAACATAACTTTTGTGCCAGTTATTAAAAATATTGTACTTTCCTGTAGTTATCTACACAGTTGAATTTGAGAAACGTGGCCTCCCACATGCTCATATAATTATATGGTTAGCCAAAGAAGCCCCCTTAGATGCACAGAAGATAAATTCAATTATTTCTGCTCAGTTGCCAGATCCTATGAAATACCCAATTGGATATGAAGCTATATCTTCTTTCATGGTGCATGGCCCTTGTGGCCCTCTCAACCAGTTTTCCCCATGCATGTCAGAAGGAAAGTGCACAAAATTTTACCCGAAGGATTTCTGTGAACAAACCACTATCTGGGAGAACGGTTTTACTGAATATGCCCGACCAAACAATGGAATAACTGCTAGAAAAAATAAAGTTGACATTGACAATAGATACATTGTTCCTCATAATGTTGATCTGGTGGTTAAGTATCAAGCCCACATAAATGTAGAAAAGGTTAATCATGATGGTATGCACAAATATCTTTTCAAGTATGTTACAAAAGGATTTGATTCTGCTAGAATTGGCCTCTACTCCAAGTCTACGTCATCAGATTCATCGACTGAGACAATTAATGAAATTGATAACTATTTAGAGTGTCGTTGTGTCACACCAAATGATGCTGCTTGGCGTTTGTTCGAGTATGATATTCACCATACAGAACCTTCCGTAGAAAGGCTCCCTGTTCATCTTCCTCTTGAGAATAATGTAATTTTTTCTGAAGATGATAATCTGGAACAAGTAATTGAAGACCCAAAAAATATGGCAACTAAATTGACTGCATGGTTAGAGGCTAATGTGCAACACACCGAGGCTCGACGATACACCTACATAGAATTTCCTGAATATTGGACATGGCACCAACAAGAGAAATATTGGGGTTTTCGTCGAGGTGCTCATAATAAAATTGCCCGAATTGCACATGTCAACCCTTCACAAGGGGAATTATTCTACTTGCGGATGTTGCTCCACGTTCGTAAAGGCCCAACATCCTTCACTGATATCCGAACTATATCAGGCCAAGTGTATCCTACATTTCGTGCTGCATGTGAAGCTTTAGGTCTCCTAGGTGATGACCGAGAGTGGTCAAACGCTTTAAAAGATGCAGCTCAGTGGGCATTACCATTTCAATTACGCCAACTTTTTGTTACCCTGCTACTTTTTTGTGATGTAACAAATCCTATCAAACTTTTTGAAGAACATGCATCACCAATGTCTGAAGATATAGAACATCGGTTGAATCCTGGTCCTTCTCAGACAAGCAATTCATCACTACATTCGTACGTGACATCCTGTCTTCTCATTGATCTCGATAAATTGCTAAGGGATTCTGGATATTGCTTATCCCATTTTAATTTGCCACTACCAGATGATATGGGAAATGCTTCTTCACAAAACCGAATTTTGCTCGATGAGCTTAGCTATGATATTCCAGACATGACATCCACTTTGAATGATAATATTCCAAAGCTAAACAGCAACCAGAAGGATGTATTTCATGCTATCTATAATTCTGCAATAAATAATGAAGGCCGAACGTTCTTTGTTTATGGATACGGAGGGACTGGAAAAACTTTTCTATGGACTACTTTACTGTATTCGTTACGAAGCCAAGGGAAAATTGCATTGGCAGTTGCATCATCGGGAATTGCTTCTCTATTGCTCCCAGGAGGTCGAACACCGCATTCCCGTTTTAAAATCCCTTTGGAAATTTCTCAGAATTCAATGTGTAGTATAAAGAAAGATACACACCTGGCAGAACTTACTCAAAATACATCTCTTATTGTTTGGGATGAAGCACCGGTAAATCATAAATATTGTTTTGAAGCACTAGACCGCACTCTCAGGGATATAATGTCAGATACTAGATCTAATGCTGAAGACATGCAGTTTGGAGGCATCAGTGTAGTTCTTGGTGGGGATTTTCGTCAAACACTTCCGGTAATAAAAAATGCAACAAGACAACAGATTTTAAAATCTTGCATTGTTAACTCTTATTTGTGGAACCAGTGCACACTTCTTCAATTGAATGAAAATATGAGGCTCTCCTCAGCATCTCTGTCCATCTCAAAGAGAGAAGCATTATGGAATTTTGCTGAGTGGCTATTACGAGTTGGAAATGGCACTGAGCCTTTTATTCCTATTCCAAATGACCCCAACAACATATTTATAGAGATACCCCAGTATCTCCTTTTGTCTGCAGAGTCTAGAAATATAGATGGATTGATTTCATTTGTCTATGACTCAGGCTGTGAATCTGCTAACAATACATCATATTTGTGTGATCGTGCAATTCTTGCACCCACCAATGATGTTGTTTCTAAAATAAATAGCAGAATGATTTCTCAGCTACCAACAAGTGAAATGTCATATTATAGTGCAGATTCAATTGACGACAGCTGCCCTAATCATTCTACTCTAGAGGCATTATATCCGACTGAGTTTCTAAACAAGCTTGAGATACCCGGTCTTCCAGACCATGTGCTGCATTTGAAAATTGGTGTTCCTATCATGCTACTTCGTAATCTTGATCCATCAAGAGGGCTTTGTAATGGCACTAGACTCATTGTTACACAACTAATAGGTCGTGTAATAGAAGGACAAATCATAACAGGAAAAGCTATAGGTTCAAGAGTATATATTCCTAGAATTGTCACTACGTCAGCTCAGTCTAAGTGGCCTTTCAAACTGAGGCGTCGTCAATTTCCTGTTCGCCTTTCATATGCTATGAAAATAAACAAAAGTCAAGGCCAAACACTGAACCGAGTTGGTGTCTACTTGCCATCTCCTGTTTTCTCCCACGGTCAATTATATGTAGCATTTTCAAGAGTTACATCACCAGAGGGCTTGCGAGTTCTGATTGAAAACAGTCCAGTTTCTTATGAACATTGCACACATAATGTAGTATATGCTGAGGTATTTAGTCAAATAAATAGGCATAGAACCTAGAACTGACAGGTATTTTATGATATGCCTCAAATATCCGAGATAAACATTTTTGGCATACCATATTTTTTTCCTAACAGTCTTATTATTCATTCATAGATATCTGAGATATGGAGTCAAGTACAGCACTTAAAAGCATCACTTCAGGACAGCAAAACTGTAGGGTCTTTGCATGCCTCATAAGGCTTTGGGATGCTAAAATAATTAATCCCAGATATGGAGATGGCTTGCTAAGCATTGATGGCATTCTCTTAGATGAAGATGTAAGTGTAATTGTGTGCTCCAAATTGCACATTCACATTTGTACTCAAAATGATGTTAAATTTACATGTCACATTTAATTATTTCATTTGTTTACAGGGCAACATGGCACAGATGAGTGTGCCCAAAATTTTTGAAAAACAGTTTCGTGGATTGCTATCAGAAGGATCTGTCTACATTATTTCAGATATTGCAGCTATTGATAACAGAAGCAAATCATATGTCTACCACCATCAGAACTACATGCTGCAATTCAAACATGACACAAAGGTCCATGCATTGCACTCAAGAGGAGCAAATATACCTATTGTTTCCTTCAACTTTTGCCCATTTGATCAGCTGCCACGAAAAGCAATTGATTCAAAACCACTCCTAGGTAATCCGTGGGTCCTTATTTTCTCTCCTAACAGTTATAATGCTTATTAACTTTCTATACATAATTTGTCCAGATATTATTGGAGTAATCAGTGATGTTGGTCCATACAATTATGCTAGCCCAACATCTCAGAACAAACTTCGGAAGATAAAAATTTGAAACCTAGAGTATGTCTTTCTTGCAACGATGCCACTTAATTTCTTCCTTAAAGACCCTTTTTCCTGCAATTCTAAAAGTATACCTTGCTTTTCCAGTGAACAAACGCAAGAAGTAGTTCTATGGGGCAAGCATGGAGAATCATTTGATGAAGAAGCAGTACTTAAAAAATCTCTAGAAGGAATTGTGATAGCTATTTTTGCTGGTATAACTGCAACTTCACAGAAGTTTACAGGTGAATTATCAAACGAGCTTGCTACAAGGAAAAATGAAAGGATTTATTTAAATATACTATTAACCACATAATCTTATATAGGTACAATACAAGGATCTTCAAGTTCTGCAACTCAGGTGTATCTTGACCTCAATATACCTGAAGTTCAACAGTATCGCAGCAGGTTCTCTACCTCCCTCATTGCCATTTGCCTAATTTTTTTGTTCGCCGCTACAACATACTAATGGCTTATATAAAAAAATGAAGCTACCAATGGAAATTTCCAACTCTACAAAAGAATCTCCCTAAAGTCGCACATCTATCTCCACTTGAAGCAGCAGGCAAGCTGTATACCATTGAACAAATATCTACCTTGCCAACCACATCTTTTCAGGTCAGTACTTTTTGAGATAGTTCGTTTCTAAAACCTCTCTATCCAAACAATATATAATTGATGCTCCAACCTTTTTTGCCACAAGGGAGGAGCAACATTCAGTACTATTGCAAAAGTGACATCCATTATACCATCAGTCAAATGGTACTACAAAGCATGCAAGCGTTGTGGAAAAGGTTACAACAACATGTCAGATACCCCGACATGCGCCTGCCAATTTCCTCTTCCATGCCCGATGTACCATACATCTTCCTAAATCTAATCCTTATAAATTGCTTTTCTCTTATTCATGTCACTAACAATTCTACAATTCTTCAGGTATAAGCTCCCCCTTACACTAACAGATAGCTCAGCAAGTTTGGATGCAGTTGCGTTTAATAAAATAGCTGAAGACTTGGTTGAGCGTCATGCTGAGCAAGTCTCTATGAACATGAAAATAGATGCGGCTGATCAGGTGCTTTCCCTGGATAAAGCCATTGGTAAAGAAAGGTTATTCTATATAGGAATAAATATTGACTCAGCTGCCAAGTACCCTATAAAATATGTCGTGAAAAAAAGTTTCCTCGTGGACAATACCAAATCGGTTCCTCT
Source organism: Aegilops speltoides (assembly GCA_021437245.1). Taxonomy (NCBI): domain Eukaryota; kingdom Viridiplantae; phylum Streptophyta; class Magnoliopsida; order Poales; family Poaceae; genus Aegilops; species Aegilops speltoides. The sequence continues at coordinate 474,820,386 of CM038144.1, read as the reverse complement.
CTTAACTGCTTCAAAGGTAACAACTTTTTGATACTCATTACCTTCATATATCATCCTATTAACTTGACATGTGAAGCTTTTTCAGTCAACAGAAGATAACCTTGCGCCAACTTCATCTGTCATAAATGATGAGAGGTTCCTGGTCATTTATCAATTTAAATTCTGAAAATATATTGACAAAACATTAAATCCATATTTTCTAATGAGCATTATCTATATTATTGTCAGTTCAAGTGCACAGCAGCCAGAGGCCCCCTTCAACAATACACCTCCAAGTGATGACCACACACCTATCACTACAAAGGAAAGTGAATCCAGGTAAATTTGGCCACATAGAATTTCATGTGTAATGCTTCACAAACCTCCAAGCGAAGTTGAGATTAAACAATTCAACCTTTAGGATTTTTCTTTGGTAAATCTAATAATTGCTCTGTTTTGTATGTTCATCTGTCTAATGCTTCACTAACCTCCATGCTTATTCAATTCTTCTGATGAACGTACTTTCTTATTTATAATGTGCATTCAAATCAGTTTCAAAGTAAAAAGAAGGATTGATTTTGACAAGGATGCTGCCAACAACTCTAACAGGTATCACAATACTCACAAGGATGATGCCAACAACTCTGTTTAGTTTCCTGTCTAATGCTTCACAACACTCACAACCACTACAAAGGATTTATTTATGTTTAGTTTCCTTCCAATGCAATCCTAACAATCCTGTACCTATAATATTACTTTCTTATTTAGTTTCCTGCTCAATGCAATCAAATTTCTTAATGCAGCTCAAAAAGCATAGATAGTCCTCTTTCGAAAAGGCAAAAGCAAAGCGAGAGTATGTATTACTTCCCATTACCTATAGTTGAATATCTTGCCAGTGAATTTTCCTGTTCATATATTTAAAATTCTAAATATTTCTGTACCCACTAATGCAGACAATAAAAATGCAGCAAACAACTATGAAAAGACAGACTAAAATGAAAGTGCATACAAGGGTATGGTATATTATGTACCTCGGTTTTTTTATTCAAACATTCAGAACTTCTAATATATGTTGCATTTCTAAAACTACTATGTATCACACTTCATGTAGGCAACTCCCACAATGCTCATACTGGCAGCTTCTACAATGCTCATACAGCCAACTTCCACAATGCTCCAAACGACAAATAATCAAGAATGTTCAACTTCCACATTGCTTTGACACTGCCAGCCGACAACAATAAATTTTTTTGTTGCTCAAATTCTATTGTGACCGAGAATGTTCTCATACCCAGTACCTTAAATTGTAACTGAGATGTCTACTCGTGCGTACTTTTGGTTCCATGCAAGTGCCTTCAGAGTTTTCTGGCTATATTTGCAATTTTGTGCTTATCAACAATGTATACAATCTATAAATGGGCCATAATATTTTCTTTGTAAACTATACTATCGTGCATGCATGTAAATATTGATTCCTACATTAACACCTCAAATGGTTGTTCTTACAATCACACTGTAAGTCACAATTGCCAGTTTCTAAAAATTCATTGCTCAGTTAATTCTTTATTAAAGGTTACTAAAAAAATATTTCGGTTAGACACTATAAATTCATTCATTGCTCAGTTAATAGTGTATAAAGAATTTCTAAAACATCTTTCGGTTAAAAACTCTTACGGTTGCAGTCCACCTATATAATCCCCCCCCCCAATACAACCTATATCTACAAGCAAATCTTTTCTCACACAAAAAACTTCACTATTGTCAAATACATGGACAAGCAGCAACAAGGCAAAAGGTATGTCTGTTACATGCAAAGTTATTTTGCTGGTTTCATATCTGATATTTCACAATTTGCCCACATACTTTTCTACAGGATGCAACCTTACACAACAAAGAATGTTCTACCCTCTTCATCAACTCATGCATCAAGAAAAACTCGCAAGAAGTACATGGAGGCTATTGCAGACATGAAAAATGCCACCACTAAATCCGCAACATGGATCACTTTGAAAGAGGACGCACGTGAAGACAACATCACAAAGCTACTCCAGGAACATCCATTCAGTTCCACCAAATACATCTTCGAGTACATGAAGAACGGAATTAAACATGTCCAAATTCTCCTCGATGAAGAAGACAACCACGTGGACGACTCCAACAAACTATAAACCAATATTATGCTACTTATTTACAGGACTTTGCAACAATAAACGAATAAAGTACAATAAATCTCTTATATTTGTATTTTCATGCTCATATTGTTAATCGAAATATCAATGTTGCATTCAACCAAGTATCATATAAACATATTGCCACCAATTCCCGCAGCAACGCGCGGGGAATTGTCTAGTTAACATTACAGAGGTAACACAAGAATTAGAAAACGTGTTGGGATGTCAAGTTGGAAAAATGCCATTTACATATCTTAACTTACTAGTACGTACAACAAGACCAACTACTCGTGAGCTAATTCCATTGGTGGATCACATTGAGAGAAGGCTCACGGAAACAGCGGAATTCTTATCATATGGCGAGAGGGTACAACTGATAAATTCTGCACTATCTTCTCAACTTTCTTTTGCAATGTGCGTGCTGAAATTACCTATGAAGCTTATTGATATTTTTTGATCGAGCAAGAAGACATTGTCTATGGAGAAAGGTGCCTGACAAAGAAGTAAAGGTTAGTTATCTTGCTTCTTGGGACTTAGTATGCAAGCCGAAACAAAAAGGAGGGCTAGGGGTACTTGACCTCAAGATTCAAAACAAAGCCCTGTTGTTGAAATTCCTCCACAAACTCATGCACAAGGCTGAGTTGCCATGGGTTATGATCGTATGGAACCAATATTATGATTCTACACCTCCACAAGTTGTCCAATGTTGCGGATCGTTCTGGTGGAAAGACGTCTTCTCCTTGATGAACATATATAGAGGTGTCACCACATGCATCCCAACAGCCGGGGACACAATACTTTTCTTGAAAGATCAATGGCATAATCAGCAGGTGCTTATGGAACCACACGACCATTTTTTCGTTTGCTAAAAATCAAGACATATACATTGCTCACTTTCATGCTAACCCTGAACCCGCTCTACACTTAATCTCCCATTGTCATTGGAGGCCCGAGATGAAATGAATGATTTAACTCATACCATGAGTTCTTTGGCGCTTGAACCTATGGGAACAGAGGAATGGATTCTTTGCTGGGGAGAGACAAAATACAGACCTAGGAAATTCTACAGGTTCCTCTTCAGAAATATAAATGTTCCAAGTTATATCAGAAAGATTTGGAAATCCAAATGCATCATGAGACACAAAGTCTTTGCGGGCTAATGGTTATGGACAGAGTGAATACTAGAGATATGTTCTTGAGGAGACGGTTTGAAATAGGGGAAGATCACTCATGTCTAACCTACAAAACTGGAGCTCTGGAAACCATTGGTCATCTTTTCTTTGATTGCACCTTTGTCAAGAGGTGTTGGGAGGTAACCCATATTACATGGGACACATCAATAGAAACACAAGCAATGTTTAATAAAGCATAGAGGGAATGGCAAAGACCACTGTTTCAAGAAATAACAATTTTCTCTCAGCATGGAATATTTGGAAGCAAAGGAATAAGGTTTTGTTTGATGGTGCACAAGCTTCCCATTTGGGTTGGCTCAGAATGCTTCAGATGGACATGGAGATATTGAAATTCAGATTGCCACCGGACTTATGCACTTTCCTAGAGGGGTTCTTAACAACCCTTACTGTCTAGTTTTGACACGCCTTCATGTAAAAATGTATTCTTCTTTCTAGCTTTTGGTTATGGCCAAAGGCCATGTAAATATTATGTAACTATTATTTTTATAAAGAAGAGTAGGAGCCTCTCCTACTATTTTTCACTGTTAATAAAATTTGTTCAGAAATTTTATCAAGCAACACGGATGGGGCAACCTTTTTCCTAAGATTCTCATAGTAAGCAGCATATCTGTAGATTGTAATTTTCTTATTTCCTCTTGGTCGAAAAGAATTTTTTCTATAGGACGGCACCCACTATTTATTTTATAATAAGCAAATATCTCTCATGCCTCCTTCATGATGTGGACAAATTCATAAGCTAGAAATATAGTGGCCAAGCGCTTAATAGAAGGATCATTAATGTTTGAGAATTCTAGAAGTACCTTTGTATAGCAGGATGCATGCGCACAGATTGTCTCTCAAATTCAACTATAAGCAAAGATATGGAATCCACAAGACTAGTAATTTTATTAAGAATTTATCCTCCTAAAATAGGTAACGTGCCAGCATAAGTTAAGAAACCTAAATGATGCCTTTCCAAATAATATTACCACTACATATACAAAGTATTTTAATATGCATAACAATGGGTTCTTCTTTATCAGGATCATCATCAGCAAGATTATCTAGCTTTTTCTTTAGAAACTTCATCAAAACTTATTTTAATATTTTCATTTCCATAAGTGTAGTTTGGTGATCAAAAGGTTCCGCACTAGTGGCGGGAACATCATTGACTTTCTCAAATTAGACATGATATTAACTTCAAGAAAAACAAGCAAAGAAGTGAAGTAAAATATTTTTGTGTTTTTTAGAAGTGGAGGGAAATGAAAAAGAGAGGAAAATAAAAATGCAAATAAAAAAGTAGAGCAAGTAGATGATAGTTTGTATGTAGGAACCTGGCAAGAATTTGATGATGTCTCCCTGGCAATGGCGCTAGAAATTCTTCCTGCTACTTGTAAACTGCGTTGGGAGTTTCCCGGAAGAGGAGGGGTGAAGCAGTACAGTAGAGATAAGTATTTCTCTTAGTGAGAACCAAGGTTATTTAACCAATAGGAGAACCACGCAAACCTTCGTTAGCAGCACCTACACAGAAAAGCAAATACTTGCACCCAACACGGGCAAGAGGTTTGTCAATCCCCTTGAACTCGTTACTTGCAAGGATTAATTCTGATAGTGATAGATAGATAAAAACAAAAGTAAATAAAATGCAGCAAGGTACTTTTGGTTTTTATAATATGGTAAAAGTGGACCCTAGGGCCATAGTTTTCACTAGAGGCTTCTCTCTCGAACCAATAGCATATGGTGGGTAAACAAGTTAATGTTGTGCAATTGATGGAAAAGCACATAGTTATGATGATATTCATGGAAATGATCACACATATAGGCATCCCATATGTGATAAGCAGACCGACTCCTGCCTGCACCTACTACTATTAATCCACCAATCAACCGCTATCCAGCATGCGTCTATGGTATTAAGTTCATGACAAACAGAGTAATGCTTTAAGCAGGATGACATGATGTAGACAAAGTAAACTCAAGCAATATGAATAACCCCATCATTTTATTCTTAATGGCAACAATACAATATGTGTCTCACTACCCCTTTTGTCATGAGGAGAGGACACCGTAAGATCGAACCAATTACAAAGCACCTCTCCCACTAAAGATAAATCAATCTTGTTGGCCAAACCAAACTGATAGATCGAAGTGAAAAACAGAGCTATCATAATCATGCATAATAAAGTTCAAAAAAGACTCAATGAATTTAAATTATAATCTGATCATAAACCCACAATTCATCGGATCCCAACAAACAAACCGCAAAAGAAGATTACATCGGATAGAAGATCGAGGAGAACATTGTATTGAAGATCAAAGAGAGAGAAGAAGCCATCTAGCTACTAGGTATGGACCCGTAGGTCTGTGGTAAACTACTCACACATCATCAGAAGGCAGCAAGGATGATGTAGAAGCCCTCCGTGATCGATTCCCCCTCCGGCAGAGTACCGGAAAAGGCCTCCAGATGGGATCGCAGAAGAACAGAAGCTTGCAGCAGTGGAAAAAGTATTTTGGGTGGCTCTCTGGGGGTTTCCCAATATTTGAGAATTTATAGAAGTGAAATTAGGTCAGACAGAGCCACGTGGGGCCCACAAGGTAATAGGGCATGCCCTACCCCCTAGGCGCGCCCTGTTGCCTTGCCGTCTCCTCGCTTCGCATCTGGTCTCCTCCCAAAGCTTCCAGGGTCACTTTTTCCAGAAAAAATCATGAAAAAGTTTTGTAGCGTTTGGACTCCGTTTGGTACTGATTTTCTGGAAAACCAAAAACAAGCAAAAAATAGCAACTGGCACTAGGCACTGGGTTAATAGGTTAGTTCCCAAAAATGATATAAAATAGCATAAAAATGCATATAAAGCATCCAAGATTGATAATATAATAGCATTAAACAATAAAAAATTATAGATACGTTGGAGACGTATCAGTATGAGAAAAATTTGCTGGACCATCACTAACCTTATTTTGTAAGAAGCTAACATGAGTAATACAATTTTCACAAAGAGAAAAGAGATATCTGATCTCTTTAACTAAAGAAGCATAAATTGATCTATATTGGTCTCCTCCTTGGATCATCTTAACTGCAACTGATGAGTCCATCTCAATCATAACCGGGTAATCACTCCTCTGGATTGCCAAGGATAGTGATTCCATGCAAGCACTCAACTATGCGTCTAGAGCTTCATGGCATGAGAATAACTTCCTGTAAGTGGAAAAGATAATACTACCATTGGAGCCCCGGAGTACCATACCTGCTCCTGCACCGTTATCAGCATAGGATCCATATGAATTCAACTTGACCGATCCAGCCGGTGGTGCAACCCATGATGGAAATGGTTGCACACTCTGAACAGGTCCCTTATCTAGCATATGGTCATAAGAGATGACATTTTTTTTCCTTCAAGGGATCAATATTTGAACTCAACTTGATTGCTATTAAGGACTCTAGATAGCTCACAAGAAATTTCTTGGACACTTCAGGCGGTGGTGGCTTTTTCAGATGAACTATCTCATTCTGAATGAACCAACAATGCCATAAGGTCATCAGTAGCCTGCTTCTCTCAATCACATGTAAGGGATCCAACACTTGGAATGACCATTTCTTTCCAGTATTCATGAGCTGATCGACATCTGTAATGTTCCATACTTCTGACATGCACTTCCAGAGTTCACGAGCTCTTGGGCATCTACAAAATGGATGGAAGTTGTCCTCAGGTTCTAAACCACACACAGGGTACATACTAGTAGTCACAAGTGTTTTATTGTGTTTGTTTTTCCGTGTCGGTAGGGAGTCAGAAACAACTCGCCATGCAAAATTTTGTACTGTAGGCGAGACTTGAGTAGACCAAATGAGCTTCCACATCGACCTTCGGCCCTCTAGAACTAAACTTGAGGCAGTAGCGGTGTCTCTATTTGCTTCTTTGAAAGAAAATTCGTAAGCATTTTTTTACAGAAAAAGACCAAGTCTGCCCGGCCCCCAAGCCAAGGTGTCTGCATCATGCCTTGGAGATGCTCTACTTTTCAGAATCTCATTCACATCACACGGCATAAAATAACTGGTCAGTAGATCAACGTTCCATGACCTATTGTCATTTAGGAGCTCAGAAACAAAGCGAATACGACAGTGTCCTTGAGGAGACACTAGTTTAAAAGAGCGTGGTCGTGGAATCTAGTTATCCCTCCATACTCTTATACTTCTTCGATTAACAACCCTCCACACGAGGCCTTTCTTCAGCAACTCAAGACCATAAGTGACTGCTTGCCAAGAAGATGAGGGCCCGCAAAAACTATATCTTCAAGCTTGCCTTCAGGGTAATACTTGGATTTAAGCAAACATGCACAAATCTATCCGGCTTGTCAATAAGTCTTCATGCTGGGTGCGCTAGGAGTTCTTGGTTGAAGTGCCTATAATCATGAAAACCAAGTCCGCCTTTGCACTTTGGCTGAAGCAAATAATCCCAAGAAAATAACCATTCTTGTTAGGCCATCACAAACAAAAAAGGGAAACTTAAAGGCACCCATTATGTATGTTGGGAGAGCTTGGGCCACAGACTTAATTGAAACCTCTATGCCAGCTTGAGTAAGCCACCGATCTCCCCATTAGATTAACCTCTTCATGAGACTTCTTGCAAGTTTTGGAAACAACCCGTGTTCGTACGCCCTTCTGGATTAGGGAGACCCAAGTATTTCTCTTCAAACACTGACATGGTGACAATTAACACTTCCCTAACATCCTCCTAGTTTGCCACCAGGCATGCTTGGCCAAACATGATTGAACAATTATTTTAATTCAAATTTTGTCATGTGGCACTTCCAGATAAGGCCAACACCCCTTTACCTTTACTGCTTGATCATGGGTAGCTTCAAAAAATAATAATGTATCATCCGCAAATGACATATGTGAGATCCCTGGTGCTCTCCGGCAGGTTTTCATGTGGTTACATCATTGCTCCTCTGTTGGTCTTGCTCCTCTTGTACCAAAATGAAAGGGCTTGCTGCCATGGCCTGAGTGGAGCTCAAAACTGAGGTGACTCGCAGTGTCGATCTCAGAAAGATTGTAGACCTAGGGAGTATGGCTTCGGGGTCAATGTATCCGACCTCTACATGGCTCTGGTGAGCCTGAGTCGAGACTAAAAACTTGGCAATGAAAGGGAGTCACGTGTTAGAATCTCATCTTTTTTGGTTTGTTGTAAGCATACAAGATATATGTTGCATTAACTCTGGGTGTTTGATGTCAATGTTCCGTTCATGTTGCGGTCGTCTTTTCCGTTGCTGGAAGAGTTGGCTTCTATGTTGTATGCATGCAATGATTTTTTCTTGGCGATATGCTATGGTCAACTGCCATATGTTGTACGAACGTGCACATGCGTGCGCGCGCACACACACACACACAGACAATGTTTCGAACGTGTGTTTGAAATGTTGCAACAGTTTTTCTGCTTTAAATACACCGTGCAAAAAAAGACACTACGATGGTGATGCAGAACGTATAAGAAATGCCACCCTCAAAGATTTCATGTAGCAAGAATCGGATGGTCCAAGTTTTGATTTCAAATGAAATTTGAGGGCGCCAAAGATAGCTAATCGGGTGTTGCCTCCATCCGGCCAACGCCTAGCGCGCCCCTAAGAGCAACTCCAGTGGGGCGACCCATTTTGTCCGCCCGCGTCCGTTTGGGTCGGCGCGGTCAAAAGTGGCGGCCCAACGCGCCGACCCAAACCCAATTCACGTCCGCATCGTGTCCGCGCCGACGTATTTACGGCCCAAATTTGTGCCTGGGATGCGTCGGCGTGGACGCAAAGCGGACGCGCCGCACGTCTCCTCGCTGTCCGCGGCGTCCCACCTGGCGACCGTCCAACTACGACGGTCAACATAGTTTTATGACGACCGCCCACCTTGGGCCCACGCGTCAGCGACGACGGTCGTCCTTTTTAAGCCGAGCGTGTGACGGGGCCGTCCTCATCCACTACCACTCGCCCCCCGTCCCCATCTGGCCACCCCTGCCCCCACGCCGGCGACAACCCTAGCCACCGCCAGCATGGGTTTCTTCTCCGGCATCGGCAGCAGCCGCAAGAGCAAAGCCCCCGCCTGCCATTCCCCCTCCCTCCCCGCGCCGGCGCGCGCTCCCCGACAGAGGCAGCGCATCAACGTGCCGTTGCACCAGGCCGAGTGGCACTGGCACCACCGTGTGCCTCTGCCGTACCCAGACGTGACGCTGCCGCATGACTGGCATTTGGATCCGGAGAGGATCCCAGTGCCGGCAGCGCCGCGGACGGCGAGGGCCCATGCGGAGGAGGTGCGGCGCCGGCGGGCGTTGCTGACGTCGGAGCAGCGCGCCGACCCACACCTCGCCGTCGACTCGCCCAACTGGGCTCGATGGTTCACCTTCGAGCACGAGGAGGCAAGGCGACGTGGCATCCGTGGCGTCGACCACAGCCTTCCGCGCCCGTGCTCGTCGTCCACGACGAGGACCAGGAGGCCGAGGCCGCCTACCAGGCGGCCATCAAGGAGAGCGAGGAGGAGAAGCGGTGGAGGGAGTCAGACGAGGTGGCTTTCGAGGCTGCCATGGCGGAGGCCATGGCCCTCTCCGCAGCAGGCGACTGCATCGTGCCGCCGGTGGCTCCGCCGTCCCCGCCCAAAGACGAGCCGGAGGAGCTGGCCTACCTCGAGTGCTACTCCTGGACTGGAGTAGTGCGCGAGTGGGTCAGCGCTCCGCCGATCTGGCTCGGGGCAATGGAGAAGCAGGAGGCGGCCTACTTCGACCACTGGCGCCGCGTTCGGCTGGCCGAGGAGCCCCGGGAGGGCGAGCACGAGGCCGAGGAGGAGACGCGCCAGGCCCAGGCAGCGGTGGCGCAGGCAGCGGCGGCAAAGCCCGACATCACCGCCGTCTGGAACACGGCGTTCCCCTGGGCCGGCCCTGCACCGACGCTGATCGACCTCACCGGTCCCGACACAGACGCCGCCGCCACCGGGGACGCCTAGGGCAGCACGACATCTAGTTTTTAGTGTTTTTTTTAATGTAATGTGGACTTTCGCGGCCTTCGTGGCCGGCTTTATGTTTAATTAAATGCATGTACTTATTTTCAAAATGCTTCCAATACTTTTCTGGCGCGCCGACGAAATGGGTCGGGCCAACGCTGGGTGATGAGGATACAAACCTGGGGTAGGGTCATAGGCATGACCTACACGTCCTACCCAAGGTCACTACCCCAAAAGATAAGAAGACCAAGAATGCACTCGACAACCAAATCACTCGACCATCATTCCCCACCGTCACTCGACTATATGGGGAATCACTCGACTATATCAAAGACCAGGAGTCAGAAGAACGCACAACGGCCGGGCATTCACTCCTTAGTCTTCATGAGCATTAATAGTATTTAAGATTGCCGCACTGTAACGCCTCACTTTATGTACATTAAGCCCTTCAGAATGGAGGTGGGCGGGGTCCGCGCACTCTATATAAGCCACCCCTCCTCTGGGACAAGGGTTCGCACCCCCTGTAACACAACACACATAATCCAATTGACCGCCTCCGGGCACCGAGACGTAGGGCTGTTACTTCCTCCGAGAAGGGCCTAAACTCATAAACCTCGTGTGTACATCTTCTCCATAGCTAAGATCTTGCCTCTCCATACCTACCCTCCTTTCTACTGTCAGGCTAAGAACCACGACAGTTGGCGCCCACCGTGGGGCAGGTGTCTTAGCGACTTATTGGTGAAGTTGCAAGTTTCTCCGATCATCATCATGGTTTCCGGCGGCGAGATGGTTGAGGGCCGCGAGATCCGTCTCGGCGTGCTCGTTTTCGTCGCCGACAACTCGACGTGGCTCCAGGAAGCTCTGCTCGATGTCGAGGCGCTCCCCATCCGAGGGGCGACACACTTTCGCACGCGCGTTTGTGGCGTCGTTCTTCGGCAGCCGTTGACTCAGTATCTGTCGGCTCCAGCGACATCTCCCCTCCCTGTTGTTCGCCGCCGCAAACGATCCGGTCGGTCGCGGCTTTAGCGGTGGGTGAAGCATGCGGTGGCTCGACGTTCAGCCACTCATCAAGTTGCGGCAATCGAGCCCGACGAAACTCTCCACGGCTTGTTCGATCTGTCGACTGGCTCCACGGAGACGGCATCCAAGTGCGATAGCAGCGATCCGGCGGCCGAGATCCTGATGGTCGACGGTCCGCATGGTCCGCCTAGATTTCGCCGCGAGGATGGCAAAGAGGCTGGCGGCGATCCATCACGGGTCCACGAGGAGTACCATCCCGAACCTCTCTCTTCGCAGCAGAGAGAGGATCTTCGTCGTCGCAACATGGACGCACTTCACACACCCATCGTTGGGGAAACTCCTGAGGCTCGGGCCTTGGAGGAGGCGCGCTTGGCTAACTTGGCTGAGCGCACTCGACTGGAAAACCTGCAGCGCGCTCTCAACGAGCGAGCCCAGGATTGAGTTCCTGATTCCAGTCGATGGCAGCTTTTCCCACCTCCACCTAAGGTATACCGTACTCCGATTCAGAACCTCACTGCTGCGGCCTGAATTGCAGAGTCGATTCAACCTTCCCAGTCAGAAGCTGGCCGAGGGTTGGAGCAGATCCGGGCCCTGCTCCGAGCGACAGGAGAGCAGAATTCTGCGGTGTCTCATTCGCGGAATAGGATACATAGCAGATCCATGGTAGCAGATACAGTTCAGTCAGCCCATAGCCCAAGATCACCGCCGCGGCGTGAAGGCCGTGGGCAGTACGATCGTCAGTTCGACCGCGACAATCGTCGTCGAGTGCCAATGCCTCCTTCGAGGAGTGCGTCGTACGTGCCTCGGCAGAACGATGACAGACGCCGTCACAGGTACGAGCGCAGAGCTCTAGTCGACCCAAGGGAGCCGGGCTACGATGCACCATTCTCGTGCAAGGCCTGGTCGACCGGAATAGAGCACAAAGATTAGACCTGGGCAGAGATCGTCTGAGTGGCAGCAGATTACATGTTTCAGGCCCAGAGTGTTTTGGCAGAGCCATCAGAGCAGCAGTGATTCCTCCCAACTTCAGATTGGCAACAGGAGTCAGTAAGTTCATCGGGGAATCCAAGCCTGAGACTTGGCTTGAAGATTACCGAGTGGCTGTGCAAATTGGAGGCGGAAACGACGAGATAGCAATGAAGCATCTCCCTCTTATGTTGGAAGGGTCAGCCCGAGCGTGGTTGACTCACTTGGCCCCAAACAGTATACACAGCTGGGAAGAGCTATCTTGAGTGTTCGTATGAACCTTTGAGGGCACGTGCAAGTGGCCAGCAGGGCTTCCCGAGTTGCAGCATTGTGTGCAGAAGCCGAATGAAACTTTGAGGGAATTCATTCAGAGGTGGACCACTTTGCATCACACCGTGGAGAATGTATCAGAGCATCAGGCGGTGTGCGCTTTCAAGGAAGGCGTCAAGTATCGAGAGTTGTTTCTGAAGTTCGGTCAGACTGGGGATATGACTGTGATCCGGATGATGGAGATAGCCACCCGGTATGCTAACGGAGAAGAAGAGGATCGACTCCGAAGCGGGAAGAGTAAACCAGTCGGCCAAGAGGCCGGTGGAGGTGGTTCCAGTCGGAAGCAAAAGCGTAAAGCCGAGCCAGCGGCACCTGGGAAGATTGCAGCAGTGGCTCAAGGAAAGTTTAAGGGAAAACCTAAGGGGGCCTGGCCTCCTAAGAAGGTAAAGGATCAAGCAGGAAATGATGTGCTGGACTTGCCATGTCACATCCACACGAAGAAAGATGAGGAAGGTAATCTGATTTACCCAAAGCATACCACTCGACAATGTCGACTCCTGATCCAACAGTTCCGGGAGAAACAGCCCAATGAGAAGGACAAGGAGTCGGACAGAGATGAGGAGGAAGAGGAAGATGACGGTTACCCCAAGGTCAATTCCACCCTCATGATTTTTTCCGATGTTGAGAGCAAGACTCGGTTGAAGGTCATCAACAGAGAAGTGAATATGGTTGCTCTGGCGGTGATGACCACATACCTGAAATGGTCCCAGACAGCCATCACATTCGATCAGTTAGACCATCCTGCTCGCGTAGTCACCCCCGGGAGGCAAGCGCTGGTGGTCGACCCAGTGGTTGGTGGCACTCGACTGACTAAAGTGCTGCTGGATGGAGGTAGCAGCCTGAATATCCTGTATGCTGAAACCTTGAAGGGGATGGGCATCCCGATGTCCAAGCTTAGCGAGAGCAACATGAGCTTTCACGGCGTTATTCCCGGAAAGAAGGCTGAGTCACTCGGCCAGATCACTCTCGACATGGTTTTTGGTGACTCCAAGCATTACCGGAAAGAAAAGTTGACATTTGAAGTCGTGGATTTCCAGAGTGCTTATCACGCCATCCTGGGGAGACCAGCGTACGCACGTTTCATGGCTCGACCGTGTTATGTGTACCTCAAGCTGAAGATGCCTGGCCCCAAAGGTGTGATCACGGTCAGTGGCAATCGGCAGAAAGCAGAAGAATGTTTCTAGAAAGGTTCCAAAATCGCCGATGCACAGATGGCGGCGGTTGAATTCCAAGAGTATCAGAAGAGTGCAGATCCGAGTGATTTGCTCCGAGCCAAGAAGCCTGCGACAGACTCTGCATTTCAGTCGACTGGTGAAACAAAGCCGATTCATATTCACCCGACCGATCCCAATGCTGCACCGACTCATGTATCAACGACGCTCGGCAGCAAATAGGAATAATCGCTCATCCAGTTCCTCCGTGAGAACTGGGACATCTTCGCATGGAAACCCTCTGACATGCCAGGTATACCTAGAGAACTGGCTGAGCACCGTTTGCGTGTCGACCCCAAGGTAAAACTCGTCAAAGAGCACCTTCAGCGGTCCGCCGTTCGGAAGAGAAAAAGCAATCGGCAAAGAAGTGGCTCGACTATTGGCAGCAGAGTTCATCCATGAAATGTACCACTCCGAGTGGCTTGCCAATGTCGTCATGGTCCCCAAGAAGGACGATTCACTTTGCATGTGCATTGATTTCAAGCATATCAATTGGGCCTGCCCAAAAGATCACTTCCCTCTCCCCCGTATCGATCAGATTGTTGACTCGACCGCGGGGTGTGAGCGCTTGTCTTTTTTAGATGCGTATTCCGGGTATCATCAGATCTGACTGTATGGTCCCGATGAAATAAAAACATCCTTCATCACCCCATTCGGGTGCTTTTGCTATGTCACCATGCCATTCGGTCTTAAAAATGCTGGAGCCACGTTCATGAGAATGATCCAGAAGTGCCTGCTCACCCAAATCAGTCGGAATGTGGAGGCATACATGGATGACATCATGGTCAAGTCTGGCAAAAGTTCCGACCTATTGACTGATCTCGCAGAAACCTTTGCCAACCTAAGAAGGTATGATATCAAGCTTAATCCGTCAAAGTGCACATTCAGAGTCCCAGGAGGAAAGCTACTCGGTTTTCTCGTTTCCGAACGAGGGATCGATGCCAATCCAGAAAAAGTTGATAACATCCTCCGAATGAAACGCCCCGTGCGAGTGCATGACATTCAGAAGGTGACTGGTTGTTTGGCCGCCTTGAGTCGATTCATCTCTCGTCTCGGTGAAAAGGCCTTGCCTCTTTACCGACTGCTGAAGAAATCTGATAAGTTCGAGTGGTGCAAGAAGGCGATGCAGCATTTGCGAGCTCAAAGCCCCGCTTCCACCCAGCCGGTGCTTTCATTGCGCCAATCAGCAAAGAGCCTTTACTGCTTTACATTGCAGCCACTGGACAAGTTGTCAGTACAATACTCACGGTCGAGCGAGAGGAGGAAGGAAAAGCTTACAAGGTTCAACGCCCAGTTTATTATCTCTCTGAAGTTTTGACTCCGTCCAAGCAACGCTATCCTCATTATCAGAACCTTGTCTATGGAATTTACATGACCATGAAGAAGGTTGCACATTACTTCTCTGATCACTCTATTACAGTCGTCAGCGACGCACCATTGTCTGAGATCCTAAATAACAGAGATGCAACTAGTCGAGTAGCAAAATGGGCAATTGAACTCCTTCCACTGGACATCAAGTTTGAGGCAAAGAAAGCTATCAAGTCCCAAGCAATCGCGGATTTCCTTGCCGAGTGGATTGAACAGCAACTACCGACTCAAGTTCACTCGGAACATTGGACTATGTTCTTCGATGGCTCCAAGATGCTAAACAGATCAGGTGCTGGAGTAGTATTGGTGTCCCCCCGTGGAGACAAGCTCAATTACGTTCTCCAGATTCACTTTGATTCCTCCAATAATGAAGCAGAATACGAAGCACTTCTATATGGGTTGCGTATGGCCATTTCACTCGGCGTCCGTCGCCTCATAGTGTATGGCGATTCAGATTTGGTGGTTAACCAGGCGATGAAGGAATGGGATGTCAGAAGTCCAGCCATGACTGGTTACTGCAATGCTGTCAGGAAGCTGGAAAAGAAGTTTGAGGGGTTGGAACTTCACCATGTGCCCTGATTGAAAAATCAAGCTGCAAATGAGTTGGTGACGATAGGTTCCAAGAGAGAGGCCATCCCCCGCAATGTGTTTCTGGAACATATTCATTCACCTTCGGTTCAGGAGGATCCCTTCACAAAAGAGTCGCCACAGCCAAAGAGTGCTACAGATCCGACTGAAGTTGACACCCCAGTCGTGGTCGACTTAGTCATGGAGGTTCTGGTCATCACTCCCGACTGGACAGTGTCGTACATCACATACATTCTTAGGAAAGAACTTCCGGAGGACGAAGAAGAGGCTCGACAGGTCGTCCGGCGATCTAAGGCCTTTACTGTGATAAAGGGGCAGTTGTTCAGAGAAAGTGCAACTGGAGTTTGCCGGAAGTGTATCACGCCAGAGGAGGTCGAGTGACCCTCAATGATATTCACTCGGGGACCTGTGGTCACCACGCGTCCTCTCGGACCATCGTGGCCAAAGCATATCGAGCCGGATTTTACTGGTCGCGGGCCAACGAGATGGCTAAGGAAATAGTGGACAAGTGTGAAGGCTGCCAGTTTTACTCCAACATGTCTCATAAACCTGTGTCAGCTCTAAAAACAATTCCACTCTTCTGGCCTTTCGCCGTTTGGGGACTAGACATGGTTGGACCTCTAAGGACAGGCAGGAGTGGATTTACTCATGTGCTGGTAGCAGTCGACAAGTTCACCAAGTGGATCGGAGCCAAGCCAATCAAAAGCCTTGAAGCAAGCACGGCTGTGAGTTTCATCAAGGAACTTATATTCAGATATGGCGTTCCGCACAGCATCATCACGGATAACGGCTCGAACTTCAATTCTGAAGAATTTAAAGCCTTTTATGCCTCCCAAGGCACGAGAGTCGACTATGCTTCGGTCGCTCATCCTCAGTCGAATGGGCAGGCCGAGCGGGCAAATGGATTGATTCTCAAAGGATTGAAGCCTCGGTTGATGTGTGACCTGAAACATGCAACAGGAGCCTGGGTCGACGAGCTCCCATCTGTACTGTGGGGGTTGAGGACAACCCCTAACCGGTCGACTGGAAGGACTCCATTCTTCTTAGTCTACGGAGCTAAAGCCGTGCTCCCCAGTGATTTGCTCCACAATGCACCTCGAGTCAAACTCTTCTCAGAAGAAGAAGCAGAACAAGCTTGGCAAGATGCAGTCGATCTCTTGGAAGAAGAAAGAGAGATGGCCTTGATCCGGTCGACCATTTATCAGCAAGACTTGCGTAGATTTCACGCTAGAAACGTGAGGGGTCGAGCATTTCAAGAGGGAGACCTGGTTCTTCGAGTGGACTAGCAAAGACCTCACAAGCTCGCTCCTGCTTGGGAAGGCCCTTTCGTCATCACCAAGGTGCTCCACAACGGAGCATACCGTCTCTTCAACATCGAACATAATAAAGATCAGCCACGTGCCTGGAATGCGGATCAGCTCCGCCCTTTCTATTCTTTAATATTTAGAATGATGAGATGTAATAAGAAATACCTTTTAGTTTGACTATCAAAAGACATAATTTACTTCTTTCGAATGATTGTTCTTTATTTCTTTTGTACGAATTACCTTAGCTGTGAATCTATTTTGCCTAAGACGAAGAGATAAAAATCCTACCGAGTGATGAGTCCGCCTCTCACTCGGGGGCTTAGCTGCAGCCCAGTGCTCGCCTAAGTGATAAAAATCCTACCGAGTGATGAGTCCGCCTCTCACTCGGGGGCTTAGCTGCAGCCCAGTGCTCGCCTAAGTGATAAAAATCCTACCGAGTAATGAGTCTGCCTCACACTCGGTGGCTTAGCTGCAGCCCAGTGCTCGCCTAAGTGATAAAAATCCTACCGAGTGATGAGTCTGCCTCTCACTCAGGGGCTTACCTGTAGCCCAGTGCTCGCCTAAGTGATAAAAACCTACCGAGTGATGAGTCTGCCTCTCACTCGGGGGCTTAGCTGCAGCCCAGTGCTCGCCTAAGTGATAAAAATCCTACCGAGTGATGAGTCTGCCTCTCACTCGGTGGCTTAGCTGCAGCCCAGTACTCGCCTAAGTGATAAAAATCCTACCGAGAGATAAGTCTGCCTCTCACTCGGGGTGAGGGAGTCCTGGACTAGGGGGTGTCCGGATAGCCGGACTATCAATATCCGCCGGACTCTCAAACTACGAAGATAGAAGATTGAAGACTCCGGCTCGTGTCCGGATGGTACTTTCCTTGGCGTGGAAGGCAAGCTTGGCAATACGGATATGTAGATCTCCTACCATTGTAACTGACTCTGTGTAACCCTAGCCCTCTCTGGTGTCTATATAAACCGGAGGGCTTTAGTCCGTAGGACAATATACATCTCAACAATCATACCATAGGCTAGCTTCTAGGGTTTAGCCTCCTTGATCTCGTGGTAGATCTACTCTTGTACTACCCATATCATCAATATTAATCAAGCAGGACGTAGGGTTTTACCTCCATCGAGAGGGACCGAACCTGGGTAAAAACATTGTGTCCCTTGTCTCCTGTTACCATCCGCCTAGACGCACAGTTCGGGACCCCCTACCCGAGATCCGCCGGTTTTGACACCGACATTGGTGCTTTCATTGAGAGTTCCTCTGTGTCATCGCCGATAGGGCAGATGCCTCCACCCGTCTTCAAAGACGGTGTTTTCGCCGGAGGGGCCTTGGCCGCCGGCCAAACTATCAGGCTTGGTGGTTTTCTCATGACCGCCTGTCCCGCCGCCGCTTCAGCAATGACTTCTCGAGTCGTCGGAAGCAATCTTCGCGTCAGCCCTAAAGCTACCGAACAGTTAGATCCAATAGAGCTCTCGTCTGTTAACGAGCTCTTGGATCGCATCGCCGCCCTGGGAGTCGCTACGGACTACAACCAGATTGGGCTTAAAACCGATCTGAGAGAGATTAACTCTCCCCAGGCCACCCACCACGTCGCCGTGGTAGAGGAGCAAATCGCAACTCTTTGCCAGTGTTGAAGACAATTCATGTCCGGATTCCCGAACCCTCCATGCCGGATTCCCGCGGAGGGACGGACTTCGATCGAGCATTGAACTTAAGATCATGCATCGCCCCAGACTCGCTGGATTGCGTCCAGCAAACCAAACTTCCGAATTCGGAAACTCCTTCGCCTTTGAGCCTCAAGATGGGCAGGGATCCGGATTCTATTCCACCCACCCGCCCAGACATATGCGATCTATCTCTAATACAGCAAGAGCCTCATCAAACAAAGACATCACTATGGGCCGATTCCTCCCGGTTATGGACGGGATAAAGGACTGCCGAGAGGAAAACGCAATATCAATCTTCTGCAATAACTGCACGGACAAGGGAATACGAAACGCCATTGATCGTCGCAAAATTACGCGCTTCACCGATCTGGCATCCATTGTACGAAAGTACTGTGCGATGGAGAGTTTCCGGGAGACCGAAAATCAATTTTGGGATAATCCGCCCCAAACCCGATCCATGAGAAAAGGCGCCTTACACTCAGCCCCGGATGCAAAAACAAAAAAACAAAACCCAATAAGGGAAATGGAACCGTCTTCGAGGGATGGCTCAATGGACCTGTAAACTTCATAGTACGTAGGAGCCGTCCCAACACATAGCCTTCGAGCATGTCGGATATTACGGCAGTGGCCAAAAGTGGCGAAGAGCTTCTAGCTCCGGAAGCCACTCCAACAATACCAAAGACGGTATCAATAGTCTTGAGACTTTCGTGATCAAATAATATGCGAAACGAACAATCCATAAACTCGCCGAAGTCTACCAAGTAGCAACAGCAAATCCATGGAGCGACACAGCTATTACCTTCAATGCCAGCGATGAGCCCACATTCCGAACAACCAGAGCCCCAGCCGCACTAGTACTTAGTCCCATAGTGGACGGCTTTCGACTGACAAAAGTCCTCGGGGATGGCGGCAGCGGACTAAACCTCATTTACGAGGAAACTCTGCGAAAAATGGAAATCGATTGGAGCCGTATTGAGCGAAGCAGCACAACCTTTAGAGGAATAATCCCTAGCGGAAGCGCTGCACCAAAAAATCACACTCGATGTGGTGTTCGGCTCTCCGGACAATTACAGATCCAAGAAGTCACGCCTGTGGCCCTGTTCAGCGATGGGTATCACGCCATATTAGGACGAGAGGCATTCACAATTTTTCAAGCAATACCTCATTACGGGTACATGAAGCTCAAAATGCGGGCCCATGGAATAACCACTCTCACTAGTGATCCGGACATAGCACTCGCGCCGAAAACAAGACAGCCGCACTAGCCCTCGAGGCACTATCCAAGCCTTAGCGGCAGAGGAACTCATCGCACAAGCGCTCTACGGTGAACAGGGATGATGTGATACTCGACAAAAGATCCAAGTCCACCTCCTTTAAACCAGCAGACGAGATAATAAAATTCCAGGTCCATCCAACAGACCCAACAAAGACGGCTTCCATTCGGGCAATCGTTGAACCCCAAGTAGACGCCTTCGCGCGAATTCTTCGGGAAAATTGGGATATCTTCGCTTTGGCATCCTTCGGACATGCCCGAATCCTCGCAGGTTGGCGAACACAGCCTAAACATCCTAAAGGATTCAAGCTACCAAACAGGCTCTTCGGCGATTTTCCGAGCCCAAAAGACAGGCAATGGGAGAAGAGCTAGCCAAACTATTGGAAGCCGGATTCATTAGAGATATCAAACATCCGGACTGGCTAGCAAATTTGGTGATGGTACCAAAGAAGGATAAATCCTGGCGCCTCTGCGTCGATTTTAAAGACCTCAATAAAGCTTGCCCAAAGGATCCCTTCCCTCTCCCCCGCATCGATCAAATTATCGATGCCACAGCAGGGCACGATTCGTTGTGCTTCCGGACGATACCGCTATCATCAAATCAAGATGGCGGAAGCAGACCAAGCCGCAACGGCATTTATCACTCCATATGGACCATTCTGCTTCAACACGATGCCCTTCGGACTCAAAAACGCCGGCGCAACATATTAGCGCATGATTCAAACATGTCCGCCACCCAGATGGCAAAACATCGAGGAGATACGTGACGCGGCGTAGTCGTCAAAACAAAACACGTCGAAACTTTAGTAGACGATTTGGGGCTCACATTCGACAACCTCAGAGCATATGACATCAAGCTGAATCCGGAAAAATGCGTTTGGCGCATCAGCCGAAAGCTGCTGGGCTTCATCAGATCCGTAGAGGAATTGAAGCAAATCCGCCAAAATCCGAGCTCACACGCTTGGATATTCCAAAAGACCTCAAACAAATACAAAAATTAACAGGATGCGTGGCAGCCTTAAGCCTCTTTATCTCCCATTTAGGAGAAAAGGCGTTGCCCCTCTATCGCCTCCTCAGGCGCACCAAACACTTCGAGTGGACGGACGCTGCCACTACCGGACTCGAAGAAATGAAGGCCATACTGGCAACAAATCCGGTCCTGGCCGCGCCCACTCTGGGCGAACCAATGTTGTTATACATAGCAGCAACACATCAAGTTGTAAGCGCAGTCCTCATCGTCGAACGAGCGACAGAAGGGCATAAATTCTCTCTTCAAAAACCAGTGTATTATGTATCCACTGTGTTAACCCCCTGCAAATCCCGTTACCGCACTATCGAGAAGATAGCATATCACGGTGTTCATGGTGTCTCGAAGCTCGGCACTACTTTCAAGAGTGCTCGATAACGATGGCCTCTCAAGTACCACTCAATGACATTATAAATAACCATGACATAGCGGGCAGGATAGCAAAATGGGCCATTGAGCTCTTACCATTCGACATCACTTACAAACCTCGGCGAGCTATAAAGTCACAAGTTTTGGCTGA
The DNA here is from genome assembly GCA_021437245.1 of Aegilops speltoides. Lineage (NCBI taxonomy): Eukaryota > Viridiplantae > Streptophyta > Magnoliopsida > Poales > Poaceae > Aegilops > Aegilops speltoides. Next base: position 474,798,817 of record CM038144.1, on the reverse strand, counting down.
CTTGTCGCCGAATGGACCAAGCCGAACTCCCTAAAGAGTACGGCGATACTCCAATTGGACTATGCATTTCGACGGCTCCAAAATGTTGGCGGATCGGGGCTGGCGTCGTCTCGACGTCCCCACCGGAGATCTGATCCAAGATGTACTTCAAATAATGTACACGGACTCCAACAATGCAGCGAATACGAGGCCCTGTTACATGGTCTCCGGATGGCGGTCTCCATGGGCATTCAACGCCTAGAGGTGCGCGGGGACTCAAACCTTGCAATATCCCAAATAAATGGAGACTTCGACGCCAAGGATCCGAAAATGGCAGCATATCGCAACGCTGTCCTAAAAATGTCAGCTCGGTTTGAAGGACTCGAATTCCATCACATAGCCCGAGATAATAACCAAGCGGCCGACGTCCTGGCACGCATCGGTGCGAAACGTGATGCTGTCCCTCCAAACATCTTCCTGGAACGGCTCTTCAAGCCATCCGTAGTATGGGAAGAGGAGCCCGATAGCGACAAACCGGAGAAAACCGCACCAACTGGTGATTCGACAGATGACATAACACCCTCCGCCCATGTTATAATGGCAGTAATCGCCGCGTGGACAGAACCTTTCCTAGCCTACTTACTTAGGCAGGAACTTCCTGAAGACCAAAATGAGGCCCGCTGCATAGTCCGGCGATCGAAGGCCTACAAGGTCCATGAGGGAGAACTTTATAAGAAAAGTACTACCGGAGTCCTTCAAAGGTGTATCTCCAAAGAAGAAGGGCGAAACCTCCTGGCTGAAATTCATGCCGGACTAGGCGGACACCACGCAGCAGCCCAGGACCTTGTAGGAAAGGCATTCCGACAGGATTTTATTGGCCGACGACTCGAGGCGGCATTTACGAGACTTGGTCCAGCGATGTGTTGGTTGTCGACTCTTTGCTAATCGAGCCATATGCCACCCACCGCCTCAAAACCATACCCATTACCCGCGTTCGCGGTGCAGGGGCTTGACATGGTTGGACCCCTTAAAGGGGGAACCCACAAGAAAAAGTACCTATTGGTCATGGTGGATAAGTTCACCAAATGGATAGAGGCCAAACCGGTCAAAACGGCAGAGTCCGGACCAGTGATAGACTTTATATCAGGGGTGGTACACCGTTACGGAGTCCCCCACAGCATCATCACCGACAACGGCACGAACTTCACGGCCGATGAGGTTAAGTCATGGTGCAAAAATATGGGCATCAAGCTCGACTATGCGTCAGTCTATCACCCTCAAACCAACGGTCAAGTGGAAAGAGCAAATGGTCTAATAATGAGCGGCATTAAACCCAGACTAGTGAGGTCACTCACTAAATCCGACGCACAATGGGTCGAGGAGCTCGACTCCGTACTCTGGGGGCTGCGGACAACGCCTAACCGTACTACCGGATTCACACCATTTTTTATGGTATACGGCGCAGAGGCAGTCTTGCCCTGTGACATTATTCATGACTCACCTCGAGTGCGCATGTATGAGGAAAGAGAGGCCGAGCTTGATCGGCAGGACAGCTTGGACACATTGGAGGAAGAACGGGACGTCGCGAAGGCTCTTTCCGCATTCTATCAGCAGCAGGCCCGAAGATATCAAAGCAGGGAAGTACGGGCCAAGACTTACAACGTTGGCGAACTAGTTCTACGCCTGCCGGACAAGAAAAAGGACAAGCTCAAGCCCAGATGGGAGGGCCCCTTCATTATCGATCAAGTAATGACCGGCGGAGCATACCGTCTACGAAATGCGTCGGATAACCGACTCGAGCCGAACCCATGGAACGCAGCCCGCCTCCGACGATTCTATGTCTAGCGCCGGACTAAGAGTTCGTCCCCTTCCCCCGTCCAAACTTTTATATTTCGGCTGTCTTTTGTTTATCTTTTTATCCTTTTCACTTAAAAGCCCTTCCGGGCCTATTTTTGCATTCTTTGCATACGCATGATGTGCCCTTCGCACTCATTATTCCTGGGGGCTTCCTTTACAGAAGCTTAATTATACGGGTTTCATACCCAACACATGTGTCAAGCTTCCACATGTACCTTTTACTCGCCATTATATGCATCGATATGACTTAAGTTTTCGCCAAGCTGGGTTGCCTGGCTCCTGTGCTTACCCCTACGTTCCCGATTGTTCGGCTAGGAGGTAAAGGGAGCACATCTGCGATTATTCTGCTGGTCACCGGATGTGTACCTCGGTGGGTGAAGCCGAAAGCTAGCGTTCTTAAGGGAATATTCGGTCGGTGACTTAAAAGATGACTTTTACCTATTTATCTATTTGCCCCGGATGTTTTATGCTTTCTTTGCAGTCCGGACATGCACTTTAGGGCATGCCTCCCAAATAAAGGAACCCTTAACGGAACTATTCTCCTGGAAGATGTTTCTTACTAACCATGTAATATAACATAACTAGTTGGGCACTTATGCGATAAAGCACTAATGACCCCTACGCTTTGGTCTCCATGCATACCACGGTTGTTTCTTAACCAAAGAGGTATTCGGACACACTCCGGACTCTAGGGTCCCGAGGTCGAAGCTTAAAAGGTCGGCAAAGACAAACGATCTACAATCCGGCTAGAAGGCATTTCACATGTCACTTTAAAGGATAACATACATTATCAAATTTATTGATTGTATTCCTCCTCAATCCCGTCTAACAGCTGTCTAGTTCTGATCCGTTGGGAAAATTTAGCAGCCAACTCTACTTGGCTGTACACTAAACTCACGGGGTCTCCTTCCCATCGGGCCCCACCGTCCAACTTCGCCATGTGGTTGGGGTCCGCCTTCTTGTACAGCGTCTTCACCATGGCCCAAGCCTCCTCGGCACCTCGACGGCAAGCGAAATCTTCCACAAAGAAGGCGCTGACTCCTCTGCAGCTTCTCCATAAGCTCCCGAGGCCCTCGGGTAGGATGAGGGCTGGCCATAAAGCCCGAACGACGCCGCTCATTGCCTGCCGAACTCGTTCGAGTAGTCGCAACAGTTCGGGAAGTTGATCACCCATTGATATGGGCATTTCCTCTGCGCAGACGACCGTGAGTATACCTACAAGACATATCATGTCAAAACATTTCCACGCCGAACTCTTCTTTTCAAAAGAGTTCGCTCAAGCACTTACTATAAATGCCGCGAAAGCTTCATCGATTCTCCTTAACGGAGCGGACAGCTCGGCTGGCGCTTTGAGCTCTTCTCCGAGCTTGGCGTTGGCATCTGGAGCTTGTTCCTTTCTGCTGAACCCTATTCAGCACACTCTCGCCGCCTTTAGTCTGGCGTGAGCAATGCTTGCCTGTCCGGATCTTGTCCGGCGGTACCTACAATGTCATTATTAGACTCGCGCACACCGCACAAAGCTGATATTTATTAATAAAAATGTGTTACCAGGAGGGGTCTTTCCGTATCCTCCTGCGGCAGCAAGTGCGGCCTCAAGTTGGGCCTTGCAATCTTGCAGCTCCCGAGACAGCTGGGCGTTCTTCTTGTTAAGTGCCTGCAATTTACAATGATCCTTAAATCAGTTAGCATAACTAATTTAAGTCTTGGGGGCAACTGGTATATACAACCATTAAAATTCCCTTACCCGTATGTCTTTCACATACTGCTCCGTGGCTCGTAAATCCATTTTGAGCAGCACGGAGATGCTGGCGTCTGCATTAAAGGCATCCAATGCCTCGGGGAAAAGCACGCTTCTTGAAATCTTGTCGGTGGCGCCTATGGTTCATAGCGCTCTCCACCTCGACTTGGTGGCGGACGATCAGCCGGTATCCTCCGTTGGAGCAGGTTCCGCTCGCGTCTTGCGCTTGCCTCCCCTCCAGTCCGGGCGCTGGAGCACGGCCGGTGTTGGTCGGATCGGCAATTCCTGCGCCGCAGTCCAGTGGCGCTTTTTCTCCTACAAAGATCATGAGCACTAAGGCGTTTCCTCGGGCGTTGCTCAAAATTGAATCTGAGCTATACCTTTGCGCGGCGTTTCCGTCAAGCCTGCGCTCCTTTCCGCTCGCTGGTTGGACTGGCCTCTGTTGGTCAGCCGCTGGCTCGGCTTCTCGCCAGAAAGGTGCTTCCTGCAAAATACCATTGTTCGTGAAGGTCGAAATGGGCGGGGAAGAGATCTTGGTGTCCGGACTTGATCGCGGTCACAGGAAGCCGGACTTAGTCCGGGGTAGTCACCGTAATGGCAAGAGCATTGTCTATGCTGAGCTGGTGATACACCCGTCAATCAGCTCCACCTCGATGTCCGGGTCCTCTTGGAGGCGGACCGTGGATCGCCGGGATCTTGAGTTATGCGGAGCAGGACTCACCATGTCCTCCACGGTCCCGCGCAGATCCTGCGTCGAAGACATAATGTGAAGCTTAAAACTTGAAAGCATGGGTTGAGCCCTTCAAGGTGTTCACTTACCCATCCTCTAGGGTTGATCATGGAAAACCCATTCAAAGGGTTCGTCCGAAGGAAATCCTCCTTCTCCCCCTTGTACAGGCGGACGGGATCTTCACCAGATCCTCGGTCGAATCCGCCCTTGCGGTCGTGCGGGTAGCATCGTCTTCCCGTTGAAATCCCACATGGGGTGGCCTATGTATTGCAGTGGCTGTACCCCTCGCTTGATGCATGTCGCCATGACTCCGATCATGGTCAGGCCTGAATGAGCCATTAATCTTATCCGTCCCATCAAGTAGTGGACGCTCTTGTCTTCCTGCAATCGGGGCTCATGGGCGCCACCGAGGCGTTTCTTCAAGGGAGCAGACTAAACTCCGGAGGCCGATCGGCTGGGTCCGGCAGCGGAGCGCCCCTATATAAAACCACTCCGGGCCAGTCGGACGCTTCTTGGGACTGCGGATAGGTATCCGGTCGGCGATCGCCATATTTGGCGCCGCCCACTTGATATATGGACCTGGTGAGAGCGGGTGCGAGGCAAAATAGCCTCTTCCACAATGCAAAATGGGGCTCGATGCCCAGAATAGCTCACAAAGAGCTACGTTGCCCGCGATATGCGTGATGAGGCGGGCGAAGGTGATGGAGCTGAGTCTGAGAACTTCACGAGCCCGCGGGAACGGATGTATTGAAATCCGAGTCCCTTATCGTGTGAGGACAAAACACACTCGCTCCCCCTTATTGGGGCTTGGAGTGTCCTCCGCCTGCCTCCCACCTTGATAAGTAACCAGTCCGGCCCAGACCGGAACCATGAAGGCCGGAGTGAGAAACCCCTCCGTTTGGAGCTTCACTAGCTCGTTGTGCGAAATAGAGCACCTCTTCCAATTCCCCGGCGGTGGGCTGGGGGCGCGTGAAGAAGAGCCGCGTTGACGATCCATGGTGGAATGGATTTCTAGGTCAGAGGCGCTCGATGGAGTATCTGTGGGAGGAAGGCGGTGCGGTTTGGATCTGGATTCTTGCCTCTTTTATAGGCGAGCGACTCGCACAATTAAGGGTAAATGTAAAGACACCACGGCTTTTCGCATTCATGCGACAGCGTGGAAGAGGGCCATTATTTGGCGAGAAGCCGAGAACACAAGATGTTCAAGATGAAGCCGGACAAGATTCGGCAGTACATGGAATTTGAAGGAGAACCCGCCTTGCAATGCGAAGACTATAAACACGCTGGACTTATCGTCATTGAAGCCTGGTTGGGCTACTCTTGAGGAGTCTGGACTAGGGGTGTCCGGATAGCGGACTATCAATATCCGCGGACTCCTGGACTACGAAGATAGAAGATTGAAGACTCCGGCTCGTGTCCGGATGGTACTTTCCTTGGCGTGGAAGGCAAGCTTGGCAATCTGGATATGTAGATCTCCTACCATTTTAACCGACTCTGTGTAACCCTAGCCCTCTCCGGTGTCTATATAAACCGGAGGGCTTTAGTCCGTAGGACAATATACATCTCAACAATCATACCATAGGCTAGCTTCTAGGGTTTAGCCTCCTTGATCTCGTGGTAGATCTACTCTTGTACTACCCATATCATCAATATTAATCAAGTAGGACGTAGGGTTTTACCTCCATCGAGAGGGCCCGAACCTGGGTAAAAACATTGTGTCCCTTGTCTCCTGTTACCATCCGCCTAGATGCACAGTTCGGGACCCCCTACCCGAGATCCGCCGGTTTTGACACCGACACGGGGGCTTAGCTGTAGCCCAGTGCTCGCCTAAGTGATAAAAATCCTACCGAGTGATGAGTCTACCTCTCACTCGGGGGCTTAGCTGCAGCCCAGTGCTCGCCTAAGTGATAAAAATTATACCGAGTGATGAGTCTACCTCTCACTCGGGGGCTTAGCTGCAGCCCAGTGCTCGCTTAAGTGAGTAAAATCCTACCGAGTGATGAGTCTGCCTCTCACTCGGGGGCTTAGCTGCAGCCCAGTGCTCGCCTAAGTGATAAAAATCCTACCGAGTGGTGAGCAAACCTTTCACTAGGGGGCTTAGCGGCAGTCCCGTACTCGCCTAAGTTTGAGAAATCCTACCGAGTGGTGAGCAAACCTCCCACTCGGGGGCTTAGCTGCAGTCCTGTACTCGCCTAAGTTTGAACAATCCTACCGAGTGGTGAGCAAATCTCGCACTCGGGGGCTTAGCTGCAGTTCCGTACTCGCCTAAGTTTGAAAAATCCTACCGATTGGAGAGCAAACCTCCCACTCGGGGGCTTAGCTGCAGTCCCGTACTCACCTAAGTTTGAAAAATCCTACTGAGTGGTGAGCAAACCTCCCACTCAGAGGCTTAGCTGCAGTCCCGTACTCGCCTAAGTTTGAAAAATCCTATCGAGTGGTGAGCAATCCTCCTACTCGGAGGCTTAGCTGCAGCCCAGTGCTCGCCTAAGTTTGAATAACCTTACCGGGTGGTTGACAGGAACGTCAAAACCATTGCTGAGTGCCTTGCTGATGAGCTGATCAATGCTTCTCAAGGATCACCCAATCGGTTGACAGGAACGTTAAGACCATTGCTGGATGCCTTGCTGATGAGTTGATCAATGCTATTCAAGGATAACCCAATTGGTTGACAGGAACGTCAAGACCATTGCTGAGTGTCTTGCTGATGAGCTGATCAATGCTACTCAAGGATCACCCGATCGGCTGACTGGAACGTCAAGACCATTGCTGAATGCCTTGCTGATCAGCTGATCAATGCTACTCGAGGATCGCCTGATCGGTCGACTGGAACGCCAAGACTATTGCTGAATGCCTTGCTGATGAGCTGATCAATGTTGCTCAAGGATCGCCCGATCAGTCGACTGGCCATCCTTCTCCAGAAGCTGCATCAAGCAAACAGACAACAATTCGAGAGAAAAACGAATTTCGTTCGAAGACAGACGCAATATATGAGATGATAAATCCAAAGTTTCTTAACCGTAGAATAAAGTGCTCGGGCATCAGGCCTGAAGGAGTTTTAACGGTTACAAATTCACTCGGCAGTCCGAGGTGAATAAAAGTGAGGCATAATGTTTTTTAATCACTCGGCAGGAGAAGGACAGGCCGGGTCGCAGAAGCTGTCGAGGTCGATGCTGTCAGTGATGCGAGTGGCTACCTCGAGGAAGGTGTCCATGAAGTCCTGGAAGGAGTGCTTCTTAGTGTTTGCCACTTTGAGAGCTGCCAGTTTGTCTTCCTTAGCCTCCTTGTAGTGCACTCGGACCAAAGACAAGGCGACATCAGCACCACAGCGGGCGGAAGATTTCTTCCACTCTTGCACTCGATCTGGAATCTGATTTAGTCGAGTCATCAAAGACTCAAGATCTTGAGACATTTCCGCCCGAGGCCAGAGTTCAGCATCCACCTGGGCCATCGCCGCTGAGGGAGTCCTGGACTAGGGGGTGTCCGGATAGCCGGACTATCATCGTCAGCCGGACTCCAAGACTATGAAGATACAAGATTGAAGACTTCGTCCCGTGTTCGGATGGGACTTTCCTTGACGTGGAAGGGAAGCTTGGCGATACGGATATGTAGATCTCCTACCATTGTAACCGACTCTGTGTAACCCTAGCCCTCTCCGATGTCTATATAAACCGGAGGGTTTTAGTCCGTAGGACACACAACCATTACAACAATCATACCATAGGCTAGCTTGTAGGGCTTAGCCTCCTTGATCACGTGGTAGATCCACTCTTGTACTACCCATATCATCAATATCAATCAAGCAGGAGTAGGGTTTTACCTCCATCGAGAGGGCCTGAACCTGGGTAAAAACATCATGTCCCTTGTCTCCTGTTACCATCCGCCTAGACGCACAGTTCGGGACCCCCTACCCGAGATCCGCGGTTTTGACACCGACATTGGTGCTTTCATTGAGAGTTCCTCTGTGCCGTCGCGATAGGAAGGATGCCTCTTCCGTCTTCAAAGACGGTATCTTCGCCAAAGGAGCCTTGGCGCCGCCAAACTATCCGGCTGGGTGGTTTTCATGATGACCGCTCGCCACCGCTTGACGCTGACCTCTCGGGTCATCAAAAGCAATCTTCGCGTCAACTTGGAATTCGCCGAGCAGCTGGATCCAATAGAGCTCTCGTCCGTAAACGAGCTCTTGGATCGCATCGCCGCCCTGGGAGTCACTATAGACTACAATCAGATTGGACTTAAAACCGATCACTACTAGGAAAAAGCCTTCTAATGGCGCACCGGTTTTGCCTACTAATGGCGCACTACCGGTGCGCCATTAGCATCACGCCACTAGAATTTGATTCTAATGGCGCACCTGTGGTGCGCCATTAGAATCTGGTATTCTAATGGCGCACCGCTGGTGCGCCATAAGTATTTGGTATACTAATGGCGCACCACATAGGAGTGCGCCATTAGTAACAAATTTTTTTCAAATTTTTTTTGCAGGATTTTTTTAATTTTTTTTTCAAAATTTCCAATTTTTTTTTGTTTTTTCTTAATCTCAGGTCACTATGGCTTAATCTCGAGTCAATATGCTTAATCTCAGGTCAAATCGCACTCCATGGTCAAACTTCCCGAAAGGTCACCCATCCCTCTCACTACTCCAGGCTGAGCACGCTTAACTTCCGGGTTCTATTCTCCCTCGTTTCCAAGTCTGCACTTGTTGTTTTCCTGACAATAGTAAGATGTCAATCCTATTAACCTCAGGAATTTAGCTTGAGCATGTACTGACACATTTCACTGTTTGAGTTTGAAACTATTGTTCTAAAAAATTAGTAACACTAATATTTTTCTTGAATAATTAGTTTGCACACAGTTTGACCAGATTTGACCACAGTTTGACCAGATTTGACCACAGTTTGACCATAGTTTGACCAGAGATTTGACCAAATTTCAAAAAAACTAAAATAATTATTTATTAACACTAATATTCTTGAATAATTAGTTTGACCATAGTTTGACCAGATTTAACAAAAACTAAAAAAACTAATTTTTTTTAATTTTTTTGCCTCCAGATCTTAAAAGCCCCGTAACTTTTTTCTGTTAGGCTTTTGAGGATTTTAAAAATGTTTAACGGGTTCCCCTAGTTAAATTCGGATGTAACTTTTCGAGTAGATGATTTTTCATATATAAAACTTTTTAATCCGAGTTCGTATGCAAAAGTTATGCCCATTTTACAAATTTTCAGAGAGATTTTACAAATAAAGTCGAAATTTATATTTGTAAATTTTCCCAACAACTAGACCACATATCACATGGGAAACTTATTTTCTTTTATTTTTTGACATTTTATCATTTTTTTATTTTTTAAAACTGAAAAGGCGGTCCACACGGGTGCATTCGGTGGGAGCTGGGCAAACTACTAATGGCGCACCGTGGGGTGGTGCGCCATTAGTAGTTAAACTAGTAATGGCGCACCACCACCTGATGCGCCATTACTAGTTTTGAAAAAAATATAATTTTTTTTTGAAATTTTGTTTGAAATTTTTGATAAAAACTTAGTAATGGCGCACGGTGGGCGATGCGCCATTACTAGTTAAAACTAGTAATGGCGCACTATCAGCGAGTGCGCCATTACTAACAAAATTTTATAATTTTTTACTTTTTTTTCAAAGCTTCTAATGGCGCCACGGTGGGTGTGGTGCGCCATTACTAGTTAAAACTAGTAATGGCGCACCACACCCTTGGTGCCATTCATTAAGACAAAAAATTAAAAAATTTACTAATGGCGCACTGTGGGATGTAGTGCGCCATTAGTATTGAAACTAATGGCGTACCAACACATGGTGCGCCATTAGTATCTCAGCAATGGCGCACCACATGTCTGGTGCGCCATTAGAACCAATCCTATCTATAGCCCTTTTCCTAGTAGTGGATCTAGATTAACTCTCCCCAGGTTACCCATCACGTTGGGTTGGTAGAGGAACAACGCGGCGACTCTTTTCCTGTATTAAAAACTAGTCATGTCTGGGCTTCCGAACCCTCCATGCCGGATTCCCATGGAGGGACGGACTTCGATCAAGCACTGAACCTAAAGTCAGGCATCGGACCGGACTCGTTGGACAACGTCCAACAATCCAAGCTTCTAAATTCGGAAACTTCTCGGCCCTTGAGCCTCGAGATGGGTAGGATTCCGGACTCAATTCCACCCACCCACCCAGACATATGCGATCTATCTCAAATCCGGCAGGAGCCCGCTGAAACAGTACATCATTACTGGGCCAGATTCCTCCTGGTTATGGACAGGATAAAGGACCGCCGAGAGGAAAAACGCAATTTCAATTTTTCGCAATAAGCTTGCGGATGAGGAATCTTGAGCGTCGTCGATCGCCGTGAAATTACTTCGCCCGGCCGGCGTCCATAATCTGGAAATCTTGTGCGATGGAAGTTTCGGAAAACCGAAACTAAGTTTTGGGACAGTCGGCCCGAATACAACCCTTGTCCGTAACAAAGGGTGCATCACACTCGAGCACGGGACCAAAAACCAAAAGCAAAAACCCCATAAAGACGCGGAACCGTCTTTGGAGGGATGGTTCAGCGGACCTATAAAATTCCTGATCTGAGGCGCCACCCCAACACATAGCCTTTGAGCATGTTGGATATTGCGGTAGGTGGCGAAGTGGCGAGTGCTTCTAGCCCGGAAAACCACTCCAACGATACGATCACGGTGTCAGCAGTCTTGAGACTTTTGCATCAAACAATATGCAAAAAGCGAACAATCCATGACCTCTTGAAGTCTACCAAGTAGCAACAACAAATCCATGGAGAGACACGGCCATCACCTTCAACGCCAGCGACGAACCTAAATTTCGAACAGCCCGAGCACCAGCCGCATTGGTCCTCAGTCCAATAGTGGATGACTTTCGTCTTACTAAGGTACTCATGGATGGCGGCAGCGGACTAAACCTCATCTACGAGGAAACTCTTCAAAAAATGGAAATAGACTCAACCTTTAGAGGAATAATCCCTAGCCGGGAGGCGCGCTGCACAGGAAAAATCACACTTGATGTGGTGTTCAGCTCGCCGGACAATTACAGAATCGAAGAGGTCACGTTCCAAGTGGCCCCGTTCAGGAGCGGATATCATGCTATATTGGGACGAGAGGCATTCACAATTTTTCAAGCCATACCCCATTACGGGTACATGAAGCTTAAGATGCCTGGGCCCGGTGGAATAATCACTCTCGCTAGTGATCCGGACATAGCACTCCGCGCCGAAAACAAGACAGCCGCATTAGCCCTGGAGGCACTATCCGAAGCCCTAGCGACAGAACTCACTGCGTTGCGCTCTACGGTGAATAGGGACGATGTGATACTCGATAAGAAATCCAAGTCCACCTCTTTTAAACCATCGGATGAAATAGTCAAATTCCAGGTCCATCCAACGGACCCAACATAGACGGCCTCCATCGGGGCACAGTTGAACCACGATGTAGATGCCGCCTGCGAAATTCGCCGGAAAATTGGGACATCTTTGCACGCACCCTTGAGATATGCTAGGAATCCCGCGTAGATTGGCGAACACAGCCTAAACATCCTAAAAGTTCAAGCGATCAAGCAGGCTCTTGGCGATTTTCGAACCCAAAAAGCGAGGCAATGGGAGAAGAGCTAGCCAAACTCTGGGCGGATTCATCGAGACATCAAACATCCGGATGGCTAGCAAACCTGGTAATGGTACCAAGAAGGACAAATCACTGGCGCCTATCGTCGATTTTAAAGACCTCAACAAGGCCTGCCCAAAGGATCCCTTCCCTCTTCCCGCATCGACCAAATAATCGATGCTCTTTGCGAAACACGATTCATTGTGCTTCCTTGGCGCATACTCGGCTACCATCAAATCAAGATGGCGAAGCGGACCAAGCATAGCGGCATTCATTACTCCATATGGACCATTTTGCTTCAACACGATGCCCTTCGGACTCAAAAATGCCGGCGCAACATATCAGCGCATGATTCAGACATGTCTGGCTACCTAGATCGGCAAAACAGTAGAGGCATACATAGACGACGTAGTCGTCAAAACCAAACACGTCGAGACTCTAGTAGACGATTTGAGGCTCACATTCGACAACCTCCGAGCATATGACATTAAGCTGAATCCGGAAAAATGTGTTTTCGGCGTACCAGCCGGAAAGCTCCTGGGCTTCATTGTATCCGGTAGAGGAATTGAAGCAAACCCAGCCAAGATCCGAGCTCTGTCACAGCTGGATATTCCAAAAGACCTCAAACAAATACAAAAATTGACCGGATGCGTGGCGGCTCTAAGCCGCTTTATCTCCCGTTTGGGAGAAAAGGCATTGCCCCTCTATCGCCTCCTCAGGCGCACCGAACACTTCGAGTGGACGGGTGCTGCCATTGCCGGACTCGAAGAAATAAAAGCCATATTGGCAACAAGTCCGGTCCTAGCTGCGCCTAACCTGGCGAACCAATGTTGTTATACATCGCGGCAACACATCAAGTTGTAGGCACGGTACTCGTCGTCGAACGAGAAACAGAAGGGCATAAATTCCCTCTCCAAAAACCAGTGTACTATGTATCCACTGTCTTAACTCCTTGCAAGTCCGTTACCGCACTATCAAAAGATAGCGTATCACGGTGTTCATAGCATCCGGGAGCTCGACACTACTTTCAAGAGTGTTCGATAATAGTGGCCTCGGAAGTGCCCCTCAACGACATTATAAACAACCGCGACGCGACGGGCAGGATTGCAAAATGGGCCATTGAGCTCTTACCATTTGATATAACTTACAAACCTAGGCGAGCTATAAAGTCGCAAGTCTTGGCTGACTTTGTCGCTGAATGGACTGAAGCCGAACTCCCTAAAGAGTACGGCACATACTCCAATTGGATTATGAACTTCGACGGCTCAAAAATGTTGGCCGGCTTTAGGGCTGGCATCGTATTGACGTCCCCAACCGGGGACACAGTCCAATACGTACTTCAGATAATGTACATGGACTCCAACAATGCAGCCGAATACGAGGCCCTCCAACATGGCCTCCGGATGGCAATCTCCATGGGCATCCAACGCCTAGAGGTGCGCGGGGATTCAAACCTGGCAATATCCCAAGTAAATGGAGACTTTGACGCCAAGGATCCGAAAATGGCAGCCTATCGTAACGCTGTCCTAAAAATATCAGCTCGAACAATCTGACATAATCGGCGACTCAACCGATGAAATAACGCCTTCAGCCCACGAAATAATGGCAGTAATTGCCCCGTGGGCTCGCTGCATAGTTCGGCGGTCTAAAGCCTACAAGGTCCATGAGGGGGAACTTTACAAGGAAAGCACAACCGGAGTCCTTAAAAGGTGTATCTCCGAAGAGGAAGGGCGAAACCTTCGGCTGAAATTCATGCGGACTAAGCGGACCACGCCGCAGCCGGGCCCTGGTAAACAAGGCATTCCGTCTGAGATTTTATTGGCCCGCGGCCGGCGGATCTTTCGGGACTTAGTCCAAAGATGCATTGGTTGTCGACTCTTTGCTAATCGAGCCATATGCCACCCGCCCTCAAAGCTATACCCATTACCCGGCGTTCGTGATGCAGGGGCTTGACATGGTTGGACCCCTTAAAGGGAACCCACAAGCAAAAGGTACCTATTGGTCATGGTGGACAAATTCACCAAATGGATAGAGGCCAAGCCGGTTAAAGCAGCGAGTCCGGACCAGTGATAGACTTCATATCCGGGTAGTACACCGTTATGGCGTCCCCATAGCATCATTACCGATAACGGCACGAACTTCACGGCCGGCGAGGTTAAATTATGGTGCAAAAATATGGGCATTAAGCTCGATTACGCTTGATCTATCATCCTCAAACCAGCGGTCAAGTGGAGCGAGCAAATGGTCTAATAATGGCGGCATCAAACCCGAACTAGTGCGGTCCCTTACGGAATCGACACGCCTTTGGGTAGAGAGCTTGACTCCGTACTACGGGGGCTGCGGACAATGCCCAACCGTACTACGGTTCACACCATTTTCATGGTATCGGTAGCGAGCGGTTTGCCTGCGACATCATTCATGACTCACCTCGAGTGCGCATATGCGAAGAAAGAAAGCCGAGCTGGATCGGCGGGGACAGCTTGGGCGCATTGGAGGAAAAACGTGGCGTCGCCAAGGCTCGTTCCGCATTCTATCGGCAGAGCTCGAAGATATCAAAAGCGATGCGGGCTAAGACTTACAATGTTGGCGAACTAGTTCTCGCTGCCGGACAAGAAAAGGACAAGCTCAAGCCCAAATGGGAGGGCCCCTTCATTGTCGATCAAGTCGACGACCGGTAGGCGTCCGTCTGCGAAATGCATCGGACAACCGACTCGAGCGAACCCATGGAGCATAGCCCGCCTCAGAAGATTCTACGCCTAGCGCCGGACTAAGAGTTCGTCTCCTTCCCCCGTCCAAATTTTTACACTTTAGCTGTCTTTCGTTTCTCTCTTTTCTCTCAACCTTTTCATAAAATCCCTTAAAGGCCAACTTGCGCATTGTTCGCACACACTTGATGTGCTGTCCGCACTCATTATACCTAGGGGCTTCTTTACCAGAAGCTTACTTATAAGGGCTTCATGCCCAGCACATGTGTCAAACTTCCACATGTACCTTTTATTCACCATTATATGCATCGATATGACTTAAGTTTTGGCCAAGCTGGGTTGCTGGCTCTGTGCTTACCCCTCGTTCCCGATTGTTCGGCTAGGAGGTAAAGGAGCACCTCTGCGATTATTCTTGCCGGGTCGGCGGATGTGTACCTCGGTTGGGTGAAGCGAAAGCTAAGCGTTCTTAAGGGAATATTGATTGGTGACTTGAAAGATGATTTTTACCTATTTATTTATCTGCCCCGGATGTTTTCCTGCTCTTTTTAGCGGTCCGGACATGCACTTTAGGGCATGCCTCGAGAAAGGAACCCTAGCGGAACTATTCTCCTGGAAGATGTTTCTTACTAACCATCTAATATAACATAACTAGTTGGGCACTTATGCGATAAAGCACTAATGACCCCTCCTTTGGTCTCCATGCATGTCGGTTGTTTCTTAACGAGAAGGTATTCGAACACACTCTGGAATCTAGGGTCCGAGGTTGAAGCGAAAAGGTCGGCAAAGACAAGCGATCTACAATCCGGCTAGAAGGCATTTTACATGTCATTTTAAATACATTGTCAAATCATTGTTGTACTCCTCCTCAATCCCGTCTAACAGGCTGTCTAATTTACAGTCCCGTTGGGAAAATTTAGCGGCCAACTCTACGTGGCCGTACACTAAGCTCACAGGGATCTCCTTCCCATCGGGCCCCATAGGTCTGACCTCGGCCATGTGGTTGGGATCCGCCTTCTTGTACCGCGTCTTCACCATGGCCCAGGCCTCCCTGGCACCTTGGCAGCAGGCCGATATCTTCCATAAACGGAAGTGCTGCCGCACTCCCTAAGGCTTCTCCGCAAGCTCTCCAAGGCCCTCGGGTAGGGAGAGGGACGGCCATAAAGCTTGGACGATGCCGCTCATCGTCTGCCGAACTCGTTTGAGCAGTTGCACCAGCTCGGGAAGTTGATCAACCGTCGTCTGGGCATCTCCTCCATGAGGCGACACAGTGAGCACACCTCTGAGACATATTTACATCAATTGACTTCCTCGCCGAACTCTTCTTTTCAAAGGAGTTCGCTCAAGCACTACTATAGATGCCACAGCGAAGCCGTTGATTCTCCTTCACGGGCAGACAGCTCGGCTGAACACCTTTCAGCTCCTCTCCAAGCTGGGCATGGGCATCTGGAGTTTGTTCCTTTCTGCTGCACCTTCGTCGGCACCCTCTCGCCTGACCTTCGGTGGCGCGTGATGTTGCTTGTCGGATCTAGTCCGGCAACATCTACAATATCATTGTCGAGACTTACATGCACGCACTTACGCTTATCTTTTTGAAATAATGTGTTACGGGGAGGGTCTCTGTGTTTCCTCCTGCTGGCAGCAAAGTCGGCCTCAAGTTGGGCCTTGCACTCTTGTAGCTCCTGAGACAATTGGGTATTCTTCTCTGTAAGATCCCGCATATCAAATGATCCTTAAGTCAGTTACTCTAACTACTTTAAGTCTCGGGA
Organism: Aegilops speltoides; assembly: GCA_021437245.1. NCBI lineage: Eukaryota > Viridiplantae > Streptophyta > Magnoliopsida > Poales > Poaceae > Aegilops > Aegilops speltoides. The sequence goes on along the minus strand of CM038144.1, from coordinate 474,782,406 downwards.
CTCTTGGCATATACAACTATTAAAATCTCTTACCGTATGTCTTTTACATCTTGCTCCGTAGCTCTGGTCAAACCATCTTGAGCAGCACGCAGTGCGCGTCCCAGCGTTAAAGGCATTCAGCGCCTCGGGGAGAAGCAGCGTCACGAAAAACTGTCGGCTGCGCCTATGGTTCATGGCGCTCTCCACCTCGGACCAGTGGCGGACGATCTGCCGGCATCCTCCGTTGGAGGAGTATCCGGCTCGCGCCTTGCAGCTCGCCTCCCAGACCAGTCTTGGGCACGGCTGGCGAGAGAGCTGGTTGGCCACCTCTCCGCCCTTGATCCGTGAGCACTCTTTCTCTGCAAAAGTCATGAGCATTCAAACACCTCCTAGGAACTTTGTCCTAAATGATGGTATGAGCTATACCATTGTGGTGGCGTTTGATTCGCACCGCACCCTCTTCCGCTGTGAGGCGGATGACCCTGTGGGTCAGCCGCCCATGAGTTCGACTTCCGCTTGAGGTACCTCCTGCGAGACACCATTGTATCGGTGGTCGAAATGTGCGAGGCGAAATAATGGTGTCGGGACTTGGTCACAACCACAGGGAGCGGAGATAGGCGGAGTAGTCGGCCGTAATGGCGACTAGAGCATTATCCATGCTGAGTTGGTGAAACACCCCGTCAATTAGCTCCACCTTTATGTCCGGATCCTCTTCGGAGGACGGATCAAGGGATCTTTCTAGATCCTCGGGTTGTGGGGCCGGACTATGTATGCTCTCCACAGTCCGGCGCAGTTCCTGCGTCAAAACCATAAAGTAAGGTACTTAACTTTGAAGGTGCGGGTCGGGTAAATGAACATCCGCTTACCCAGCTCCGAGGGTTGTTCATGGAGAACCCATTCAATGGGCTCGTCTGGAGGAAGTCCTCCTTCTCCCCCTTGTACAGGCCGGACAGAATCTTCACCAGATCTTCGGCCGATCCCGGCCCTTCGCGGCCATAACGAGTGGCATCATTCTCCCCGTTGAAATCCCACATGGGGTGGCCCCTGTATTGCAGTGGCTACACCCCCCCGCATAATGCACGTGGCCATGACTCCAATCATGGTCAATCCGAAATGGGCCAGTAACCTTATCCGGCCCATCAAATAATGGACGCTCTTGTCTTCCTCCAGCTAAGGGCTCCGCAGGCGCCAACTCAGGCGTTTCTTCAGAGGAGCATTGCTGAACTCCGGGAGGCCGATCGAGCGAGGTCCAGCGGTGGGCGTCTTCTACATAGAACCATTACGAAGGCGGTCTTGGATGCCTTCTTAGGGAGTTCGGATGGATATCCGGTCGGCGATCGCCATATTTGGCACCACCCACTTGATATATTAACCCCTCGTGAGAGCGAAGTGCGAGGCAGAATAGCCTCTTCCACGAGTGCAAAGTGGGGCTCGATGCCCGAGAATAGCTACTTAAAGAGCTATGAAGCCCGCGATATCACGAGAATAGGCGGGCATGAGGTGATGGAGCTGGAGTCCGTAGAACTCCGAAGCCAGCGGAGAGCGGATGTCTGAAATCAAAGCCCCTTATCAAATAGGGGAATGAAGCATACCCGCTCCCTTTGTAGGGACTAGGGTGGCCTCGCTTGCTTCCCACCTTTGAAGGTGGCCAGCCCGGCTCGAACCAGGACCATAAAGGTCGGAGGAAGGTATCCCTCCGCTTGCAGCGTCACCAGCTCGTTGTGCTGAACCGAACATCTCCTCCAATCTCTGGCGGAGAGTGGGAGTGCGAGAGGAGGAGCTCGTCGGCAGTCCATGATGGAATGGATTTTTGGTCGAGCGCCCGATGAGTACTCGCGGAAGGAAGATGGTGTGATTTGGATCTGGGTTCTTGCCTCTCTTATAGGCAGATTGTTTGCCAGACTAGGGGTAAAACATAAAAAGATACCTGGCTTTTCGCATTAGATGCGGCAGCGTGGAAGAAAGGTCATTATTAGGCGTGGAAGCCAAGGGCGCAACATTTATAAAAAGGCGGACACTATCGGCAAGCACATGGAATTTGAAGGAGAACTTCGCCTTACAGCGCCGAAGACTATATATCGCTGGACTCGGCGTCATTGAAGCCTGGTTAGGGGAGCTCTTGAGGGAGTCTGGACTAGGGGTGTCCGGATAGCGGACTATCATCGTCGGCGGACTCCAAGACTATGAAGATACAAGATTGAAGACTTAGTCCCGTGTCGGGATGGGACTTTCCTTGGCGTGGAAGGCAAGCTTGGCGTCTGGATATGTAGATCTCCTACCATTGTAACCGACTCTGTGTAACCCTAGCCCTCTCCGGTGTCTATATAAACCGGAGGGTTTTAGTCCGTAGGACACACAACCATTACAACAATCATACCATAGGCTAGCTTTTAGGGCTTAGCCTCCTTGATCTCATGGTAGATCTGTTGGGGAACGTAGTAATTTCAAAAAAATTCCTACGCACACACAAGATCATGGTGATGTATAGCAACGAGAAGGGGAGTGTATTTTCATACCCTTGAAGATAAGCTAAGCGGGCGTTTATCAGCGGTTGATATAGTCGTGCGTCTTCACGATCCGAATGATCCAAGTACGAGCATACGGCACCTCCGAGTTACGCTGCGTTCAGCTCGATGGCGTCCTCGCCTTCTTGATCCAACAAGGCGGCGAAGTAGTAGATGAGTTCGGCGGCCTGACGGCGTGGTGGCGGTGTTGGTGAAGAACAATCTCCGTAGGGCTTCGCCTAAGCACTCTGAAAACTATGACGGAGGATAAACTAGAGGGGCGGGGTTGCGGCTGCGGCTTAGTGTTTCTTGATGTGTCTTTGGTGCTAGCCCTGCCCCTCTATTTATATGTTGACCCTTGGGGTCGAAATTGGAGTAAAAGCCTCCACAAAGTCGGTTTCACCCGAAGGCAAAGTCCTTCTCGGACTCGAGGGCGAACGCCCGGGGTTCGGCGTCTGGACCCGAACGCCGAGACCTGGCGTCGGCCTGAACTCATAAAACTTCCTTTGCGCTTTCCAAAAACCTTGTGGGCTTTCCCTTTGGCCCAAATAACGTGTTCTCGTACCCAAACATTTGAAACATCGGAACCCCTTCGGTGAATTCGGAACCCTTAGGAGATTAAACACTATTATCCCATATATCAAACTTTATCTCGGACCATTCCGGAGTTCCTCGTCATGTCCATGATCTCATCCTGGACTCTGAACAACATTCGGTTACCAACATGCATAACTCATATAATACTATATCGTCGACGAAATGTTAAGCGTGCGGACCCTACGGGTTCGAGAACTATGTAGACATGACCTAGAACTATTCTCGGTCAATAACCAATAGTGGAACCTAGATGTTCATATTGGTTCCTACATATTCTCTGAAGATCTTTATCGGTCAAACCGCATAACAACATCGTTGTTCCCTTTGTCATCGGTATGTTACTTGCGAGATTCGATCGTCGGTATCAATACCTAGTTCAATCTCGTTACCGGCAAGTCTCTTTACTCGTCTGTAATGCATCATCCGTAATCAACTCATTGGTCACATTGCTTGCAAGGCTTATAATGATGTGCATTCTTTGGGAGGGCCGAAGATACCTCTTCGACGATCGGAGTGACAAAACCTAATCTCAAAATATGCCAACTCAACATGTACCTTCGGAGACACCTGTAGAGCACCTTTATAATCACCTAGTTACGTTGTGACGTTTGGTAGCACACAAAGTGTTCCTCCGGTAAACGGGAGTTGCACAATCTCATAGTTGCAGGAACTTTGTATAAGTCATGAAGAAAGCAATGGCAACATACTAAATGATCAAGTGCTAAGCTAACGGAATGGGTCAAGTCAATCAGATCATTCAACTAATGATGTGATCCCGTTAATCAAATAACAACTCTTTGTCCATGGTTAGGAAACATAACCATCTTTGATTAACAAGCTAGTCAAGTAGAGGCATACTAGTGACACTCTGTTTGTCTATGTATTCACACATGTATCATGTTTCCGGTTAATACAATTCTAGCATGAATAATAAACATTTATCATGATATAAGGAAATAAATAATAACTTTATTATTGCCTCTAGGGCATATTTCCTTCAAGATCCACTCTTGTACTACCCATATCATCAATATCAATCAAGCAGGAGTAGGGTTTTACCTCCATCAAGAGGGCCCGAACTTGGGTAAATGCATCGTCTCCCTTGTCTCCTGTTACCATCCGCCTAGACGCACAGTTCGGGACCCCCTACCCGAGATCTGCCGGTTTTGACACCGACAGCCGCCTTCAGCCGAGCCAGATAAGCAACCGCACCATCTAAGCGCGACTCCAATCGAAGCAGATTCATTGCGGTGTCATCTTTCATCGGACAGTTGATCGGGTCGAGACCCATCTCCACCCGCCCAATTTCAGCCTCAAAGTCACGACGATTACATCCCATTGCAAAAAGTGATGAATCGGCGGCGTGACAACAAAGTTCAATCGGCAACAAAGTGATGAGTCGGTGATCATACCTTCAAGCTTGAGAACAAGTTTGGCGGCGAGTTGCTCGGATAGGACTCTAGCTTGTCGATCTTGGTCTTGAGGCCGCCAACCCGATGGTCAGATTTTCCTTGTCCTTCTTGGCTGCTTTCGACTTCCCGATTGGCCACGAGATGGCGATCTTCAACTTAGCGTTCTCCTCCTCCAGTTCTTGACCGAAGCCACCTTACGGTCCATAAGCCGTCTTCTCGCGTGCTTCCTTCGGCGGCTGCCGGATCCAGATCATACGCTCCAAAGCCTCCTTCATCCTCTCTAAAGAAAAACACTCTTGAGGCCGAGACTGAAGTTGGCGATTTTCACTACGCACATCGCTCGTGTGAAATCACTTTCGGTTCAAAAGGCGAAGGAAAAAATAGTCAGAATGAAGCTACAAAAGCAGACAAAATGGTCGAGTGATTACCTCCCATGATGGCTGTTTCTTGTTAAGCGATCTTGATTCTTCTTACGCAAGTTGAGGTCAAGTTCAGCTGATATGCTTCTTCTTTAACTTTCGGTGAGCGAGCTCAAGATCACAAGACCTCGCAGCGAGAAAAGCAGACATGTCGATCGGCGAGATACAAGCAGTGAAAGCAAAGAATTACTCTAAGACTACTGCCGAATCAAATATTCAACAGTAGTCTCGGGGACTACACCCAGTGGGTGCACTTAGCGTGCCCCCACTGGATCAGATCAATATTCAGCATGAGTTCGAAAAAAAGAGAGATACATCATTAGACCTCAGTCGACTGCCAGCAGCCAACCGTGGTCTCGGGAACTACACCTAGTGGGTGCACTCGACGTGCCCCCACTGATTTGAAAAAGTGCAGAATTGAAGATTTCCTGAGTTCTAAGCAAAGGAACACCCAATGGGTGATCAGATATAAAGCGACATTCAAAAGTTACTGTCGAATTTTCTTGACTGGACATTGATGCGAAGGGCGATCTTTGGCGTTGTAAGCTATCTGACTAGCTTCATGCATCACTTTCACCTGCTCCATGACAAGATTCGCCTGGTGAAGAGCTTCCCTAGCAGCACAAGGCGAGTCGTCTGGAGTCTGATATGTAGCAAAGAGGATGGCTCCGGAGGGGTCGAAGTAGTTGCCGGGTTGGAGGAGTGGAGTTGCACCGGTGCAGCATGTGTCTGTGCAATCGACCCCGACGGATGATCAGTCGTCAACAGGTTAGCGGATGTGACGTTGGTCCGGACCATCGCCCCCGCGCCGGTGTCGACTGAGGGACCTGGACTTCAAGCTTCTTCCTGCTTGAGCCTCCACTCTTCTTCCTCCTCTCCTGTAGGGGCACTTCTTCTTCTTCGTCATCAGGAAGCACAACAATATCTTGCGGAGCTACATAAGAAGAGAAGTATCTAATTTTCACTCAATGGACCACCCACTCGACTAAATAGAACTTGATCGAACGAACTTACCAGCTCGTGAGGTGGCCTCTTCGTCTCCTGGGGCCTTGTCAACGTCCATGTCAGTGGCAGCAGAGGTGGGGCTGGAAGGACGCAAGAATTGGTCGGTCAGATCAAGAAAATCTTGATCGACTTACGAAACACAAACAAGATACCCACCACGAGGCAGGGACATCCATCTTGATCTTGGCAATGTCTTCCGGGCCTTGGAGGAACAACTTTAGGCTGCTTGGCCATCTTCTCCGTCGGCTCGGGTCGGCGTCAAGTCGCTTCGAGTATTGCTTTCGGACCCACACCTTTCAGCGCCGCCGGCGGATCATCTTTGCTTTGTTTGATCGGCGTTGAGACACGGCGCGGTCGACTTCCTCCTCCTCGTCAACTCCTCGCTCTCCTCCTCCTTATGCGTCTCCCTGAGAATCCCATTCGGCACTATCTTCCGCGCTGTCCTCCCCCTCCTGGGCCTGTTCCAAAGCATGTTCACCATTGGGCATCGAATGCATCTCAGTGAACACCTATAGAACAAATTGGTCGAACAAGAGTCGGACAATATCAAGTGCAGTCGGAGCATGAATGAGAAGTAGTCGGAACAAAAAGCATACCTTGTCGGGTGGATCCTCTGGGATTGTCCTGATTGCCTGTGATGCTCCTCAGCCACAAAGCCACCGTTTTAGACGGCACTTCTTCTGGATGGACCCGAGCGGTGTCGTCCGGTCCGGAATACAGCCACATCGGGTGATCGCGGGCCTGGAGAGGCTGGATGCATCCACTGAGGAACACCTCCAACAGATCCAGACCCGTAATGCCATCATTGATAAGCTGAACATCCTCGTCTCCATGGTCTCGCCGGTAGTCACTTTCAGTGGAGCAGGAGTCTGGACTCAGTCATATGAGAAGTCGGGAAGGCCGGTCGACTGACCTGGAGCCGCGACATCTTGGCAATAGAACCAAGTCATTGCCAGACCTCTACTTGGTCGAGAAAGAGTCAAAGCGGGAAAGGCACTCCCTTTCCTCTTTTGGATACCTAAACCCCCACACATCTGGATAACATGGGTTTTCGAGTCACTCGACTTCGCCTTCTTTACCGATTGGGAACGAATGGTGAAGATGTGTTTGAAAAAGACTCGGTCTTGATCGACACCCCAAAAAGTTCTCACACATCGACACGAAAGCAGCTAAGTACGTGATGGTGTTGGGAGAGAAATGGTGGAGTTGAGCACCGAAAAAGTTCAGGAACCCCCGAAAGAAAGGATGCGCGGGAAGTGAAAAACCACGGTCGACGTGGGTGGCGAGCAGGACACACTCACCGGTCGAGGCGAGGACTCATCTCCCCTCCGGCAACCTCGCGCTCCTTGGCGATTAACCCGACTCCACCAGCTCGTCCGAGTCCGCTGCCGAATCAAGGCGGATCAATCGCCCAGATCCAGCCGGCGGCAGCCCGCCTTGACGGCGACCAGCGTTGCTGCTTCTTGCCGTTCGCCACCTCCGCCGTCTTCTTGGCGCTCTAAGCGCGCCGTCTTAATCCTTCACCATGGTGACGGGGCAGCGGCGTCAGAGCGGAAGAATAAGGTGCGGCGGAGAAGCGGAGAAAGAAGAAGGGAGAGAAGAAGTGCACAGTGCAGACGCCTCGGTCCGGTTACCTTATAAGAGATTGTTTCCGAGTGGCTGACGCGTGGGACCAGGCGATCCCGTCAAATCCCGCAATAGTCACGCGCAGTGTACGTGACGAAAAAGGCGGCGCGGGAATCAAGGAATCACTATTTATCCGCTCCGCCCGCTTCGGCACTCCCCGTCCGGCGCGCTTCCCTGAAATTTTGTATCCCGCGAAATCCGGGATACTGCTGCGCATGTCGCGCCCGAGATCCAGCGCTCCAACCGACATTGGCACATGAGGTCATCAATTCACTCGATTGTCCTTTGAATGGATCAAAGCGGTGAGTCGGCGCCGAATACTGCATAAGTATTCGGACTTCAAAGCACTTTCGCGAGTCGAGGCTCAGAACAGGTTCAATTTCAGCCTACTTTGCACTCGCGCATTAATCCATTCGGGGGCTACTGATGAGGATACAGACCTGGGGTAGGTGATGAAGCCATGTACCTAGGATAGGGTCATAGACCTGATCTAAGTACCCTACCCAAGGACACCCTTAGAAGAAACTACCTTCCAGTCGACCAAGAGGGACTTCACTCGACAGACTCGAAGGACTCGACCACGAAACTCACTCGACCACGGAAGGTCAAAAGCACTCTGCCTAGCGATGCTGTAATTAAGTAGACTTTATGGTATTTAGCACACTTTATGTGCGTTACAGTAATGCCTAGACTTAATGTACTTTAAACCCGCATTCTTGAGGGCGAAGAAGTGCAGCAGGCACTATATAAGCCACGCCCCTCCACGGTGTAAAGGTTCGCACCCTGTAATCCATACACACATAATGCACTCGACCGCCCTCGGGCTCCGAGGCGTGGGGCTGTTACTTCCTCGAGAAGGGCTGAACTTCGTACATCTCTTGTATTTACAACTGCTCCATAGCTAGGACCTTGCCTCTCCATACCTACCCCACTCTCTTGTGGACTTAGAACCCGACGGTTGGCGCCACCGTGGGGCAGGTGTCTTAGCGATTTTGGAGAAGTTGCGATTCTTCGAGTACTTTCATCATGGTCGCTGGTGGAGTTTTGGTGAGGGGCGCGAGATCCATCTCGGCTCTCACCTTCATCGCCGACAACTCCGCTTGGCTCCAAGAGGCTCCACTCGGCGTTGATGCACTCCCGTCCGGTCGCGACACATTTTCGCGCATGTGTCATGGGCGTTACTTCTATGACAACCGTCGACTCCGTGTCGGTCGACTCCCTATCGGTCACCTCCGGTCTCCCACCGGTATAGCGCTCTGGTGATCGAGGCTCCAGCGATGGGTGAGGCAGCGGTGGCTCGCTAGGCAGCCACCACCAAAGTTCGACAATCGAGCCAGGCAGAATCCCTCTCGGCTGTTCAATCGTCGACTAGCTCCATAGAGCGCATCCGAGTGCGATAGCGATGATCCGGCGGCGGAAATCTTGATGGTCAGCGGACCTCACAGCCCTCGGTTTCCCCAGCGAGGGCCGGGTAGGCGGTGGGCGACCTGCACAAATCCACGAAGAGTACCAACCCGAGCCACTCAATTCCCGCAAAGGAAGAACTTCATCGCAGGAACATGGCTGCCCTGCATACTCCCCATCGCGGAGAAACCCCGAGGCTCGCGCCTTGGAGGAAGCACGTTTGGCCAACTTGGCTGAGCAGCGCTCGTCTAGAAGAATCTTCAGCGAGCACTCGGCGGCGCGTCGCGACAACAGTACCGGCGCCCATCGATGTCAACTCTTCCCGCCAACTCGGGTATATCGAACCCGATTCAGAATTTAGCGGTTGCAACCCGTATAGCGAGTCCATCCAGCCCTCTCGGTCGAGAATTTGGCGGAGGCAATCTGATTAAGATTTGCTCGGGCAGGGGAGATCGAAATTCAGCCATGTCGCGATCCGCAAGCAGAATTCACGATCGATCCGTCGCTGCGAATACGGTTCGATCGTCTCCACAGTCCGAGATCGCCTCCACGGCGTGAAGGGCGAGAATCGGTGAGACGATCACGGTGACCGACATGATCGTGATGATAGGTGTCAGTGCCCTCCTCCCCCCCGAGGGGTGGGTCTTACGCTACTCGGCAGCGGGGCTGACGAGCGTCAACTTCGATGTGGGGCGAAGAGCTCGGTCGACCCCAGGAACCAAGCTTGACGCGATCCATCATCGTGCAAGGCTTGGTTGACCGAACGAGCTCACGGAGGGCGTACAGCAGAGATGCACCCTCAAGCGGTCGAGTGCATGTTTACGGTCGGAATGTTTCAGCGAGGGCTATCAGAGCAGCGGTGATTCCCCAACTTCAGGTTGGCAATTTAGGAGTAAGCAAGTTCACGGTGAGTCAAGCACTGAAACTTGGCTTGAAGACTACGAGTGGCTGTCTGGATCGGTGGTGGGAATGGCGAGGTGGCCATGAAGCATTTGCCACTCATGTTGGAAGGTTACTGCGAGCATGGTTGAATCGATTACCTCAAGCAGCATTTACACTTGGGAAGATCTGTCCCAGTGTTCGTCCAGGCTGTTGAGGAACTTATGGCGACCAGCTGGGTTGACCGAGCTGCAAGTTTACATGCGGACCGAGCTGCAAGTTTACGTGCGAGAAGGCGAATGAGACTCTCGAGAGAGTATATTGAGAGATGGATCACTTTGCATCATACCGTGGAGAAGCGTGTATGCGATCATCGAGCGATCTGCGCCTTCAAGGATGGTGTTAAACGAGAGAATTGAGTTTGAAGTTTGGTCGAACGGAGACATGACCACGAGTCGAATGATGGAGATTGCCACCAAGTATGCCAGCGGCAAGAGGAAGACCGACTCGAAGCAGCAAGTACAAGTCGGTCGATCGGAGAAAAACACCGGTCGGAAGCGAAGCGGAAGGCGAACGGCAGCTCTGGAGAGGCTCTGGCGTGACTCGGGAGCAAGTTCAAAGGAAACCAAAGGATCCTGGAACCCCAAGAAGGTGAAGGATAAAGAAGGAAATGGCGTGATGGATATGCCGTGTCACATTCACACGAAGAAAGGCGAAGAGGTAATATCATCTTCGAAGCATACCACTTTCATGATTGTCGACTCTGATCCGGCGGTTCAAGGAAGCGGTCAGGACAAGGAAAAGGAGTTAGACAAAGCCGAAGACAAGGAAGGCGGTGAGGAGGATATCCTCATGTAAACTCCACTCGATGATTTTTGCGGATGTGGAAAGCAAGAAGCCGGTGAAGGTTATTAACGTGAGGTGAACATGGTCGCCCGGCAAAACCAAGTTATCTCGGATGGTCCCAAACACCCATCACATTCGACCGGTCGATCACCCGACTCATATAGCCACCACAGGAGAGTAAGCTTTGGTGGTCGACCCGGTTGTCGAGGCACTCGGCCGTGAAGGTCTTGATGGGCGGTGGTAGCGGACTGAACTTCTTTATGTCTTTACCGCTTTGAAAGGAATGGGCATTCTGATGTCCCGACTGAGCACTAGTAACATGAGTTTTCATGGAGTTATACCAGGAAAGAAGGCCGAGTCACTCGGCCAAATAGCTCTAGACGTGGTGTTTGGTGATTCAAAGCATTTTCGCAAGGAGAAGCTGACGTTTGAGGTCGTGGATTTTCAAAGCGCGTACCACGCTATTTTGGGGAGACCAGCTTATGCGGTTCATGGCTCGACCATGTTACGTGTACCTCAAGCGAAGATGCCGGTCCCAAAGGAGTGATCAACATCCGGGGATCGGGAAAAAGCGAAGAGTGTTTCGAGAAAGGCTCAAAGATTGCGATTCAAGGTGACAATGGTCGAGTTTGAAGAATATAAGCAAAATGCGATCCGAGTGATTTCTTTGCGAGCCAAGAAGCCCGCCACAGTCGGCATTTCGGTCGTCCGGTGAGACAAAGCCCGTCCACATTCACCCGACCGACCCCAATGCAGCTCCGACTCACATCTCCACAACACTCGACCCGAAATAGGAAGAAGCGCTCATCCAGTTCCTCCGTGAGAGCTGGGACATTTTGCATGGAAGCGGTGACATGCGGGTGTTCAGGGGCTGGCTGAGCATCGTCTTAGAGTTGACTCAGCGGCAAAACCAGTTAAAGAACATCTGCGGTCCGCCGTCGGAAGGAAAAGCTATTGGTGAGGAGGTGGCTCGACTATTGGCGGCGAGGATTTATCCGAGAGATATACCACTCGAGTGGCTCGCCAATGTCGTCATGGTTCCTAAGAAGGACAAATCACTCCGAATGTGCATTGATTTCAAGCACATCAATCGGGCCTGCCGAAAGATCATTTTCCTCTCCCTCGCATTGATCAAATTGTTGACTCGACCGCGGGATGCGAGAGGTTGTCTTTTCTAGACGCCTATTCCGGGTACCATCAGATCCGTCTGTACGGACCCAATGAGATAAAAACAGCTTTCATCACTCCATTCGGGTGCTTCTGCTATATCACCATGCCATTTGGCCTCAAGAATGCCGGAGCCACATTTATGCCAATGATTCAGAAGTGTTTGCTCACTCAAATCAGTCGGAATGTGGAAGCGTATATGGATGATATCGTGGTCAAGTCGCGAAAAGGTTCCGACCTGCTCGCGACCTCGCGAAACATTTGCCAACCTCGGAAGGTATGATATCAAGCTCAATCCATCAAAGTGCACATTGGAGTTCTGGTGGCAAGTTACTCGGTTTTCCCCATTTCGAGCGAGGAATCGGCGCTAATCGAGAAAAGATCGGCACTATACTTGAATGAAACGCCCGTGCTTGAGTGCGATGTCGAAGCTTCTTTGGATGCTTGGCGTATTAAGTCGATTCATCTCACGACTCGGTGAAAAGGCATTGCCTCTTTACCGGTGATGAAGAAAGCGGACAAGTTCGAGTGGACTCGAAGCGATGCAGCGTTTGCGAGCTAAAGCTCGCTCTCCACCCGGCCCGGTGCTTGCTGCTCCAATCAGCAAAGAGCCTTTGTTGCTTTATATCGCAGCCACAGGGACAAGTCGTTAATGCAAGTACTTACGGTCGGCGGGAAGAAGAAGGAAAACCTTCAAAGTTCAGCGCCAGTGTATTATCATCTAAAGTTTTGACTCCATCAAGCAGAGATACCCTCATTATCAAAAGCTTGTGTATGGGATATACATGACCACGAAGAAGGTTGCTCATTATTTCTCGATCATTCCATCACGTTAAATCGTGACGCTCCACTTCGAGATTACGCACAATAGAGATGCAAGCTGGTCGAGTGGCGAAATGGGCGATTGAACTTCTTCCCTTGATATCAAGTTTGAGGCAAAAGCCATTAAGTCCCAAGCAATAGCAGATTTCCTTGCGAGTGGATTGAACAACAGCAGCCAGCTCAAGTTCACTCAGACATTGGACCATGTTTTTGATGGCTCTAAGATCTTTGAATGGTTCGATCTTTGGGGTTGTCTTGGTTTCCCCGAGAGGAGATAAGCTCGGATATGTGCTCAGATTCACTTTGATTCCTCAACAATGGGGCAGAGTCTGAGGCCCTTTTGTATGGGTTCGCATGGCCATTTCACTCGGCGTCCGTCACCTTATGGTCTATGGCGACTCAAATTTAGTGGTCAACCAAGTGATGAAGGTGGAGCGTGAGAAGCCAGCCATGTTGGATCTTTGCAATGCGATGAGGAAGCTGGAAAAAGAAGTTTGAGGGTTAGAGCTCCATCATATACCCGACTGAAGAATCAAGCGGCTGATGATCTGGCAAAGATAGGTTCCAAGAGAGAAGCCATTCCGAGTGGTGTGTTCTTGGAGCATATACATACTCCATCAGTCAAAGAAGATCCTTTCACCGAAGAAGCCCCGCAGCCCAAGAGTGCCACAGATCCGACTGAAGTAGAAGTCCCAGCAGTGGTCGACTTGGTCATGGAAGTCTTAGTGGTCATTCCCGACTGGACAGTTCCATATATCGCGTATATCCTGAGAAAAGAACTCCCGGAGGATGAGGAAAAGGCTCGACAGATCGTCCGTCGATCCAAGGCCTTTACCGTAATCAAAGGACAGTTGTACAGAGAGAGCGCAACTGGAGTTGGTCAGAAGTGCATAACGCCAGAAGAAGGTCGAATCATCCTTGATGATATCCACTCGGGGACCTGTGGTCATCATGCGTCCTCTCGGACCATCGTGGCCAAAGCATACCGAGCCGGATTTTACTGGCCAAAAGCAAATGAGATGGCAAAGGAAATAGTGGACAAGTCACGAAGGATGTCGGTTCTACTCCAATATGTCACACAAACTGCGTCGACTCTGAAGACCATACCACTCGTCGGCCCTTTGCGGTATGGGGGTTGGATATGGTGGGCCCCTTGAGAACAGGTCGAAGCGGTTTCACGCATGTCTTTGGTGGCGATCGACAAGTTCACCAAGTGGATTGAGGCTAAACCCATCAAGAACCTTGGCCGTGATCTCTTGTTAGCTTCATCAGGAGGCGATATTCAGATATGGAGTCCCGCACAGCATCATTACAGATAATGGGTAAAACTTCGACTCGGAGGAATTCAGGGATTTCATCGCCTCTCAAGGCACACGGGTCGACTACGCGTCGGTCGCCCATCCACAGTCGAATGGACAAGCGGAGCGAGCTAATGGCTTGATCCTCAAAGGGTTGAAACCCCGACTGATGCGTGATCTCAAGCATGCGGCTGGAGCGTGGGTCGATGAACTTCCCTCGGTGCTTTGGGGTTTGCGGACCACACCGAATCGGTCGACCGGGAGAACTCCACTCTTCTTGGTCTATGGAGCTGAAGCGGTCTTGCTAAGTGATCTTCTCCACGACGCTCCTCGAGTTGAACTTTACAACGAAGCTGAAGCTGAACAAGCGCGGCAGGACGCAGTCGACCTTTTAGAGGAAGAAAGGGAGATGGCTCTGATCCGATCGACCATCTATCAACAAGACTTGCGTCGCTTCCACGCCAGAAACGTGAAGAGTCGGACCTTCCAGGAAGGAGATTTGGTTCTCCGAGTAGACTAGCAGAAACAGCACAAGCTTGCTCCATCTTGGGAAGGACCCTTCATCATCACCAAGGTTCTCCACAATGGAGCATACCGTATCTACAATGTCAAGCACAATATCGACGAGCCCCGGGCTTGGAACGCGGAGCTACTCCGCCCATTTTACACTTAAGTTTTCACTCGGATGAGTTGTAATAAAAGTACTTCTATAGTCCATGTTTTGCAAGATAATAAGTGTCATAAATTCTCCAATGATTTTTGTCACTTTTATTTGTTCAGTAAAAATTCTCCCCTCAGTGGGTGACTTAGCCGCAAATCCATTCCGCCTAAGTTTGTAAAAAAAATCCTTACCGAGTGGTGAGCCGGCCTCCCACTCGGGGGCTTAGCTGCGAATCTGTTTCGCCCAAGTTTCAATAAAATCCTACCGAGTGGCGAGCCAGACTCCCACTCGAGGGCTTAGCTGCAGTCCAAGTACTCGCCTAAGTTTCAATAAAATCCTACCGAGTGGCGAGCCAGACTCCCACTCGGAGGCTTAGCTGCAGTCCAAGTACTCGCCTAAGTTTCAATAAAATCCTACCAAGTGGCGAGCCAGACTCCCACTCGGAGGCTTAGCTGCAGTCTAAGTACTCGCCTAAGTTTCAATAAAATCTTACCGAGTGGCGAGCCAGACTCCCACTCGGAGGCTTAGCTGCAGTCCAAGTACTCGCCTAAGTTTCAATAAATCCTACCGAGTGGCGTGCGAGACTCCCACTTGGGGGCTTAGCTGCAGTCCTAGTACCCGCCTAAGTTTCAATAAAATCCTACCGAGTGGCAAGCCAGACTTTCACTCGGAGGCTTAGCTGCAGTCTAAGCACTCGCCTAAGTTCAAATTCAACATGCGCTCTCAAGGAAGACGAGGTGCAGGTCGACTGCGACCCTCTCCTTTAAGCTACACCACAAGTACAATGTCTTGATGCATTAAGGAGGGCCGAGGTCAGGTCGTGCGACCCTCTCCTCTGAGCACGCCTACAAAAGTACAATGTGTGCTCGCCAGGAGGACGAGGTGCAGGTCGACTGCGACCCTCTCCTCTGAGCTATGCCACAAGTACAACATGCGATCGCAAGGAGGACGAGGTGCAGGTCGACTGCGACCCTCTCCTCTGAACTACGCCACAAGTACAACGTCTTGGTGCAAGGAGGAGCGAGGTGCAGGTCACTGCGACCCTCTCCTCAGAGCTCGCCACAAGTACAACGTCTGCGGTGCAAGGAGGACGAGGTGCAGGTCGCTGCTGACCCTCTCCTCTAAGCTCGCCACAAGTACAACGTGAAGATCCTCACAGAAGTGAGGAGCAAACCTCCCACTCGGGGCTTAGCTGCAGCCAGTGCTGCGCCTAAGTTATAAAAATCCTACACAGTGAGGAGTAAACCTCCCACTCGGGGCTTAAGCTGCAGCCAGTGCTCGCCTAAGTTATAAAAATCCTACAGTGAGAGCAAACCTCCCACTCGGGGGCTTAAGCTGACCAGTGCTCGCCTAAGTTATAAAAATCCTACGAGTGAGAGCAAACCTCCCACTCGGGGCTTAGCTGCAGCCAGTGCATGCCTAAGTTATAAAAATCCTACCGAGTGAGGAGCAAACCTCCCACTCGGAGGCTTAGCCTCAGCCCAGCGCCTGCCTAAGTAAATTGAAGAATAAGTCGACTGCAGTGAGCATCTCGCTTTAAAACCTGCAAAAGACATTTCAAGCCAAATGCGAGCATATTCAAACGTCGAATCCAAGTTCAGATGGATACCTAAAGGAACCGAAAGTGCTCAGGCGCTAGGCCTGCTAAGGTTTATCGGTTACAAAATCACTCGGCATACCGAGGCAAATTTAAAGTATCGAGCTCAAGAAGTTTTTTACCCCTCCTGTGGAGGGCTGGAAGGTGCAACAAACTCATCAAGATCAATTCCGTCCGCGATCCGAGTGGCAGCAGCAATGAAAGTCTCCATGAAAGACCGGAAATCATACTTCTTGGTGTTAGCCACTCGAAGAGCTGCCAGCTTGTCCTCTCTCGCATCCTTGCAATGGACCCGGGCCAGACACAGAGCGACATCTGCGCCACACCTAGCAGAAGACTTCTTCCACTCCTGCACTCGACCAGGGACTGTGTTTAGTCGAGCCATCAAAGACTCGAGGTCATTTTGGAGCGTCTCCCTGGGCCAGAGCGTAGTGTCAATGCGGGAAGTGGCGACCTTCAGCCTCGCAAGATAGTCAACGACAGCAGCAACGCAAGACTCGAGCCGGAACACGTTCATGGCAACCTCATCGTTCACCGGAGAGTTGATGGGGTCCAGGTTTGGTTCCAGTCGACTAGTTTCCTATTCAAAGTTTTGGCAAAATTCTGCAAGTACAATCGCCGAGTCAAGGCAATGGTCGAATGGAAGGATCACTGTAAAAACGATTGATTGGCACAAAGGATTACCTTCGAACATGAGGAACAACTTCTTGGCGAGTCCGCTCAGATAGGCCGCCAGATCATTCTTCTTCCCAGCCAACTGACTGGCCTTGTCATTCACAGCAGCTTTGTCGCTTTTCAGTCGACTGACCTCCTTGTTAGCAATAGCGAGAGCAGCTTTCAGATTGGTGTTTTCTTCTTCAAGCTTGGTGACTGAAGCTAACTTCTCGTCCGCGAGCTTGGTCTTCTCAGCTAGCTCAAGGTCTTTCTTCTTCTGGGCTTCCTTCACTTTGCCTGCAAAGTTACAGCAAGATCAGATTTTGAAACAAATGAAGTGCAAAAGCAGTCGTCGAGGCCTCACCAAACGTACCTTTGGTCTCCTCCTTCGCCTTCGTCAGATTCTCCTGGACCAGCTTCAGATCAAGCTCGAGCTGGATGTGCTTGTTCTCCAGCTCGGTATAACGAGCCGCCAGGTCACAAGATTTCTATGAGGAAACAATCGACAAAATGTCAAAGATAATTCACTTCCGAGTGACTAAGGGAAAATCATGCGTTTCTAAGACTACATCCGAATACAAACATTTGACCGTAGTCTCGGGGACTACACCCAGTGGGTGCACTCAGCGTGCCCCCACTAGTTCTATCAAGATAGAGTCGACCAGTCGACCAAAAAAAAGAGAAACTCATGTTCTACTGATTTGTATTTGCGCGGCAGTCGACCACGATCTCGAGGACTACACCATTGGGTGCACTCAGCGTGCCCCCACGGTTTGAGAAATCCATTCGACTTAGTCGAATGACGGAAGAACAATCTTATAAAGCCTATGGTCGATTGCGGTGATCGACCATATATAAGAGGACTACACCCGTGGGTGCACTCAGCGTGGCCCCGCTTAAACCGGAGTTTCAATCGACACACCCGGTGGGTGACTACCATGGATTCGGAAAGAAAGATTTTTGAAATCATATCCTAACAGAGCAGCGATGATCGATCGACCGAACGTTGCTTTGAAGAAGCGTAAGCTGGCGTCATAGGTTGCTGGCTAGCCTCCCGGATGGCCTTCACTGCTCCATCATGACTCCGCTGGCGTATCGCTTCCTTTAGCAGCGGCTTGGTCCTTTTGGGACGTGGTGTGTCGAGAAGAGGGAAGGCTGTGCGGCACTTTCGATGACGCAGGTGAGCACTGCGTCAGCGGCAGCTTGAAGACACGGTGTGCCGAGTGGTGTTCTCCTCCTCCGCGACCAGAGTCCCGGGTGCCGTCACATCTTGGGCCACCCTGCCGGCAGACGCTTTCCTGCTCCTCCTGTGCTTCAGCGATTCCTCATCGTTGTCGTCGTCATAAAGGGTGATAACAACATTGGATGGAGCTGCAGAAAAGAATCAGAATTAGAGACGAAGAGCCAATCGACTAAAAATGGAATTAAGAGAGTGGTACCAGGTTTTGAGGTTGCAGCATCCTCCATCTCATGATCGTCGATACTGGCTGAGGTATCGGAAATAGCAACCTTTGCAATTCCAAAATCAGTCGGTTAACTCAAGAGTCGATCAAAGATAAACTCATATAAAACAAGAAGACTCAAGCAGCATTTTACCCTGATATGGTGGGGATTGACACCTTCATCTTGGCGGGACCTTGGTCGGCCGGCGGTGCCACCTGGATTGTTTGAGCCTTTTCATCGGCGCCGGAGAAGTGGTCGAGGCGCTTGGTCATTCAAGGCGACGAACCCCCTTACCACGTTCAGTCACAGGGTCATGGACAAGCTTCGACCGCCTTTCCGAGCGCGGTGGTGCGACGTCCTCCTCCTCCTCTTCTTCTTCCTCCTCATCACCATCATCATCATCATCATCTTCAGCAGCATCCGAGTCCCCTCCTCCGGCTTTCGCCCCACTCACTTCTCCCTCCTCCGGAGTCTGCGCTCCATTGGGCATCGAATGCAGTTTGGTGAGGGCACATCGGGGCATCAAGACAAAGATCAATTGACCAATTTGCGGTAACGGAATAAGTATGGCAAGAATACAATTGGAGGTAAAGTGGGCATACCTTATGCGGGATCTTTGGAATGGTCAGTGGTGGAATCCTCCACGGCTCCACGAGAGTTATCCTTGTTCGATGACCGCGACCATCCACCTCTCCATAAGTGGCATCGTCATTCGCTTACGGATTGATCCGAGTCTCATCTTGGTTCCTTGATGCAGCCACATGCAATGGCCTCGTCTTGAAGAGGTTGGATCGATGCCTAGAAAAACCTCCAAGAGATCCATACCCATCAGTCCTTCCCGAACCAAGCTGGACTACCGCTCCATCAACATCTTCCGTCGCTTTCTCCTCGGAGCACCTTGAGAGGAGGGTGCAGCTGGCTTGGTCCATAGTAAGCGAAGGAGACCACTCACCGCCCAGCGTCGACTCGTTCAGCGGTAAAACCAAGTCGGATCGCCGGGGTTGATGCGACATATGCCAACGGGTGGCTTATCATGGTGGGGGCGAGTAGAGCGTCGCCGGTGCACAGAAGCGGGATGAGGCGCGGAACATGCCACGCCGTGAATCTTACCTAGCGGGGCTCTCCGGGAGATAACACCCTCACTGCTGCTCTGCTGGGTCTCGCATGATCACTATGTTATGATAGTGCTGAGGTGCTCCTTGAGCTGTTTTGGGAGGCGGGAGGGAGCAAGGCTAGCTCTTTACTCTCTTCTATGTGTCTAAAACCTATCCAGGCCCAACCCCTTGCATGGGTGCCGGCCTGGGTTTATATAGGCCTACCCGAGTACAACGGCAGTGATCCGATTGGGCGCGGCCCCAGCCGTCGAGCGCTCTCTTGCAGCCTGCCCTCCTGCTTCGCCACTTGGGCCCACCGGGCGGGCCTCTTGAGACAAAGTGTAACAATGCAAGACTTCGATGGACGCTTGAGCTCGGTCGGAAGTCGGGAACAAGTGCCGCCCGTCTGTCAGCGATCATCGCCGCCACTCCCCGCCCAATCTGGCTTATGGCTCGTGGGGCCTCGCCGAGGCGGCGCCGACTCAGGGAGGCCGACTCCCTGAGGCAGCTCTTCTTGCTCTCCGACCATCTTCTTCTCTCTCACCGATGGGGAGCTGGCGATCTCCGGGCCAGACGTGCACGCCGTCGCGGAGCACAAAGTGCCTCGCACCTTTGTGGCTGAAGTCGAGGAGGCATGGCAGTGCAGCCGCCTCACCGGAGATCTCCTGGTGATGCGGCTCATCAGTAGCCATGCCTTCTCCCGTGGGTTCGAGGGACGCCACGCTCGGGCTGTACCCCGCATCGATCTTCATGTAAGGTCGGGCCGACTCTCATAGTCGGCCCTTGAAGGGTCGCAAGCCTGAGTCGGCTCGATCCAGAGTCGCCGTCTTAGGACTCGGCTTCTTCTTCGGTCGCCGCTTATGACTCGGCTTCTCCAAAGGTCGCCCAATAGCGGACTCGGCCTTCTCGAGTCGCCAATCGACTCGGGACAGGCGGCCTGCCCGATGTCTTGAAAGATCTTGGGTCCCGGTCAGCCTACCCGCGGCCCATTATTCGGCGCAGAGTCCCTCGGCTGGCGAAGCCAGCGGTGCCGCCTGTGTGGGTTTCGCAGTTTCAATCTTCAGCGCCCGGCTCAGAGACTTCGGCCGTTGTTTCTTGGACCGCCAAATCGAGGCGCTCGCGAGGAGCCGCCGCTCGCAAGTCGTGGCGGGAAACCGCCGACGGTTACGCTTCCTCGCCATTATTGAGGTGGTCCTATCGCACGGCTCCACGTGGAGGCGATAGTTCCGCTGCCTTGCAGCACATGGATGGGACGGGCCATCGTGGGGCTCGCCACTACCGCGCCTCGGCTCCCCGCCGGATCCGCCGTGGCCGAGGGCGGTTGGTATCTCACGCCGTTACTGCGCGAGAATTTCGTGGGGAATGTCGTGGGCGTGGGGCCGCGGGCGCAGTTAATCCCCACGCCGCCTCGGCTTTCAGCCCGCTATTATAAGTAAGCCGGAGGGACCGGGCGGCAATGTACGCGCACCCTTTCCCCGCCTCGCCCCTTCCTTCCTCCTTCGCGAGCCGCAGCTTTCAGCCCGGCCAGGAGCCAAAGTATCCTTCACCGGCGATGAGTTCTTCTTCCGCCGCTACTTCACCTCACGCTCTGGTGTGTGGGACGTTTCCGGACGTAAGGCGGAGGACATCGGTTCTTCGCCGCTCGCCGCTTCCCCGAAGGCCGGATTTGGTGTAGAGTCCGCTCACGGCCGCGGAGAGATCCGCCCAGGCCGCGGAGGGCGAAGGGTCATCTTCCGCCGCACCTCATGCGCGGGTTGGGCTCCCAGCGAGCGGATTCTTCCGCTTCTTTCTCGAAGTTTCATAGCTTGCAGCCGCATCCACTCATCCTCAACGCGTGGTGCTTCTCTCGCCGCCACCTCCAGGCGGCGGTTACATCGGGCGTTTTCCCCACCCCGAGCTGTGAGGGAGTTCTTCTTCAAGCTCGCCTCGAGACCGCCAGCACGCCGCACAAGGCGGTACCTATCAGGGTGCGGCGCACAACGGCCGACAACCCTTTTTCCGCCCATCCTACCGAGAAATCGGGTGAAGATGTGGCGAAGACCTACTTTACGTGAAGAACGTTTCCACCGACGGGCGACCGGGTCAACACCGCCGCTTTTCAACCCCGAGCCATCGACCGCCGTCATCCACCTGGTCCCATCGGTCGATGTCACTTTCACCGAGTCGGGCGCGTGGCGCGACCGAGTCATGTCGCGGGCCGGAGGGGCTTGCCGCCCGATCTCCCTCCGCCGCTTTCGTGGCGCGCCGGTTTTTCGCTTCTGTGGTCGCCTCACCTCATCCGCCGATGAGCGGCCGCGCGATCTAAGCCGTTGTGCACCAAGCGACATGCCGGTGGAGAGGTGGCGAACTCCCAGAAATACATCGCCCATCGCGGGTTCACGGAGGAGTGGCACCGGCAAGGAGCCGATTCGCGCGACAACCCCCTCCAACGGTAAGTTGCTTCCACAAGATTTCGATCTTGTTTGCGCGTCACTTGAAGCTCGACCGCTGGTGTCTTCTCGAGCGTAACCTTCACGGCGCCAGCACTGGCGCTATAAGAGAACGGCGCGACCACGCCCTGGCGATCCGCGAGGTCACGACATCGACGACCCCCGATGGGGCCGCGGCGGCTGAGGCCGACGCCAAAGCGGCGGAGAGGGGGTGACGGCGGCCTTAAGCCGCCGGGCGACCTTCGCTGATCGCCCGAGGACGACGCCGACACGGAAGTCGCCCTCGCCGCCACCAAGGTCGGCTCTTCCAGCAAGCCGCGCGAAGAGGCGCCACGCCTGTCCGAAAGGCGCCCATGGCAAGTCAAGAGGTTCAAGGGAGCGCCTGCCAAGCCGGAGGAGGCGGCCGCCAAGGCCAACCGCCCTGAAGGAAGTGAGAAGGTCGCCACTAGTTTCTTCGAAGTCCCTTACCTTCATTTCTTTTTCTCGATCTCGCTGAGTCTTTCTCGATTTTCCTCCAATCTTCTCCAAAGGCTCCCTTTCCTTGAGAGAGCCGCCCCTCCGTCATGGGGTTCGGGGAGACGCTGCCGCCAATACGCTGCGGATTGATCTCGCCACCGACCTTCGGGAGGCGACGCAAGACGAACGCCGCGAGAGAAGCGCGAGGAGGAGGAGGCCGACCGCCGAGAAGGCAGAGGTCGAGAAGGCGGCCGCCAACGCCCGGCCGCACTGGAGGAGGCCGTGGCTGCGGCCGCGCGGCGGCATGCCGAGGAGGTCGACGTCGCCGATCGGGCGAGCGTTTCGCCCCCACTGCTGCGGCGCCGCTGCCCCGAAGTTCACGGGCAGACCGGGAGGTCGGCACGCAAACCCTTCGCGGAGGAGGGCGGCGACGCTCAGGCTCGGATACTTCACGCTGCCGCTTCGCCACTTTCGACGCTTTCGTTTTCAAGGTCAGACGGTAAACAGCCGGTGGACTCCGCGATCCTCCGATCGCGGACGACGCCGACGCCAAGAATCGCTTTTTAGGTCGCAAGGCCAACAAGGCCACCGGATTGAGAGGACGAACTCAGCGCCGCTGAAGCCCGGGAAACCGGGCGCTATGAGCACGGGCGAACTTGGACGCCGAGGCCTCAAGTGCCGCGCCCACCGGCTGGCTGCGGAGGGCGGCACCGCCCTCCGAACCAGGCCCTTCGACGCGTCTAGTCGGTGCTGCGCAAAGAGGGCGACGCCCAACTCTACACCAAGGTGCATTCGCCCCGGACCTCCGTCCGGTATGTTTAGTTTTCCTTTTTAGTTTTTCGCTTTTTTCGGGCGCGCCAGCACTCCACTAGGTGTAGTCCTCGAGTTCGGGTCGGCTCTGAGGAAGCGACTCGAACTCCCTTGCTTGGCGAGTCTGGCTAACTTTGCTTTGCCGGTCTTGTAGGAATACCACAATCTTCATGGCCATCGCCTTCAACCGCAATGTTGAAGAGCTGAGAAGCGGATCGCCGATCCGGGCGGAAAGTCGAGGTGAGCATATTCTTCTCCTCCGCGGGCGTCGGGCGCACTGCTGGCTGTAGTCCCCGAGATTCGGGCCGACCATTGAGCAGTCCGCCGGATCTCCCCGCGACCTTCCTTCTTTCTTCCTCCTTGGTAGCGGCGCGCTTCGCTGGCTGTAGTCCCGAGATTGGGCCGACTATCGAGTAGTCGGGCCGATCTCCCGCGACCTTCTTTATTGATGACGCTTGTCTCTCGATCTTGACGCCAATGCCGCGCTTCTCCGAGAGCAAGCTGAACGAGGCTAACACCACTCGCGCCGGGAGGAGGAGGCGATAAGCTCGTCAAGAGCGCTGACCTCCGGGCGACGCAGCAGCTGGTCGAGCAGAAAGAGCTGCTCGGAAGGCGCAGGAAGACGCCAAGTCGCGGAAGATGCCTCATAGCCGAAGTTCGAGGTCGAGCGCCCGCCTGGACCGACCGGGAGGCGAGGCCGACCGGCTACCACGAGCTCGAGGAAATCGCCGACGTAATTTTTTTTCTTCTTGGCCTTCCGACTACGGTCGGGCTGATTTTGGGTTTTTCGACCGTTTTCCTTCATCTTGGCAGACTTCTTTCCCGCCACTCGCAGGCCGCTCGCCATCGAGGCGGCTCGAGGAGCGGAGGGCGGGCGGCGGATTGCCGCCAATGCCCCCGAACCATCGACGAGCAGCTTCGAGCATCGGGGCTCGCCGCCCCGCCATCGCTCGCCGCGCCGCCTTCAACGCGCTGCAAGTTTCGCCGCCGCTCAAGGCCGAGGTGCCGCTTTCACACCGCCAACCGGACGGCCGACTGGCTGGAGGTCGCCGCTGGTCACTTCGAGGCTTGAGGCTCTCGGCCTGCGCCGAGCACGCCGGGCCTTGGAGTTCGCCAAAGGGTGGTATCCGGGCTGACTGACCGTCTGCCGCTGCTCCGGCCGAGAGGCTCAGCCGAGCTGGAAGTCAGAAGGCGCCTGCCGAGCGGCCTGCGCGGCTATCGCGAGTACACGACACCAGTGTCTTTGTGCCCGAAGGACCGACGGCAGCGAGGAGGTGCCGCCGAGTGGTTCGGGATGCACCCGAGTACGAGGAGGACTGGAGGTGATCGGCCCAAGACCGAGGAGGAGGACGAGTCGGAGGATCGGAGGCGAGGAGGAGGCGCCAGAGGACGGCAGCGGCCAGCCTCACTGATCGTGCCTCCAAAGAACAAGCCTCGGAAGGACAAGGCGGCCATCGCTGAGGCGACCAAGCCGAGACCGCCCACCGATCGCCTGACGTCCGACACCGCCACCTCCGGCCTCCCGGCCTCGGGAGCCGCCCTAGAGCGCTTCAGTTCTACTTGTCTCTTTTGTTCTTTTTAAAAAACTTGTCAGCTTTTGAACAATTCCACCTGCTGGGTGTATTCGCCAAGGGCCTTATAAATATTTATCGATTTCCGCCTTTCCTTGCTTTTGTTCTTAGACTTTTTTCTCTCTCGCCGCCTTCCTTCAGCTTGTCGCTTGTCGACCGGGCAGCCGCTTCCACGGATCCGCCGGGTCAAGTGCTCAGCCACTTTTAGGGAGGCAAGTACTTAGTCGTTTAGAATATCCTAGCAAGTTGGCTGAAAATCGACAGGCCGACCTTCGAGAGTCGGCTATTCTTGATGAAAATTGAGACCGCTGAGCCGACCGTCATGAGTCGGCTCGATAGGGGAGCTGGCACTGCTTGGGCTATGTAGCTCTTAAGTCCTTAGTCTTTTCATGTGTGCACTCGCTCTCCCGGTCCCCTCGCTATCGACTACCGCTTCACGAGCTGCGGCTGTAGGAGACGGCTTTGAGCGCTGCACATTACTTGTCCGACTTCAGGAGCATTTCATAGCAAGAGCAGGAGTCCCTATTTAATTAGTCGGACCCGTGCCGATAGTATGATAAAGGGAAAGCATACCGAAGCGTGACCCATATCATACAGATAATCAAAAGGTAGTCCCCGAGCTCGTCCCGGGGCCTAGGGTCTTAGTACTTAATACAAAAGGGGTAGTAGCGATACATCGTGATCAACTCGTAAAAATCTTCAAGAAGATTCGCGCTCCACGGGTGCTCGCTTTTGCTGAGTCGCCTCTTGCATGCTCGAGGCTTCGAGCATCGATCAAATAGTAGGCGCCGCTCCTCAGCACCTTGCTGATGATGAAGGATTTTCCCAAGGCGCCACAACTTGTGCTGGCGGCTGTTCTCTCGATCAGTCGAGCACAAGGTCGCCCTCTTGGAATGATCTTGGCTTCGACCTTGCGATTGTAGATCGGCAGGCTCTCGGTAGATGCCGGATCGACCGAGTGCCAACAATGGCCCTCTTCCAGCAGATCGACGCCCGCCTTGGCGTGCTTTCAGCTTCCTCCTCGGTGTACATGGAGACTCGTGGAGAGTCGAATCAGATATCCGCTTTAATGACGGCTTCGCACCGTGAGACGAGGAAGAAAGGCGTGAAGCCGGTTGACTTGTTTGGGGTCGTATGTAGACTCCAGAGGACGGCAGTTTTTCGACCCAAAGAGTCGCCGAAGGCCGAGTGGTTCACCAATCGAGGCTTGATGCCGATGATGAGGCCGTTGGCTGCTCCACCGGCCGCTTGATCATGGATGGGCAATGACGCTAAGTCTGGGCCGGATGCCCGTGCATCGCGCAGAATCGAGCGGCGCCTTTGGCGGTTGGTGCCGTTATCCGTGATGATGCTGCGCGGTATGCCATACAGATCGCGGATGTCAGCAATGAAGGTCACTGCTGAGGCCTGTTTAATTTCTTGATGGGGTTTTGCTTCCACCCACTTGGTGAACTTGTCCACCGCGACAAGCAAGTGAGTTAGGCCGCCGGGCCGCCTTGAAAGGTCCCACCATGTCCAAGCCCCAAACCGCGAAGGGCCGTGCAATGGGGATGGTCTTCGCCATGAGGTCACAAGGGGCTTGGAGCGAACACCGCACCCCTTGCATTTTTGACTAGCTCTTTAGCTTCTTCCAGGCAGGCCGCCGTAAGAAACCGTCGTTAAAGACTTTGGCCACGAAGCGCCTCAAAGCCGCATGGTGGCCACACTCGCCACGATGGATGTCTCGAGGATTGCTTGGCCTTGTTTCGACTTCACGCAAGCCGGCCGGTGGACACCAAGACGCCGCTACCGACTAACTCCCCGCTGACTATGGTGTAGGCTGCCGCTCGTTGTTGTACTTGCCGAGCTGTGGTCTCGCTCACGGTAGCTCTTGTTTACTAGGAACTTGAGGATGGCTGCGCCCATGAAGGTGCTATATCTTCAATCGCTACCACAGCCGACTTGGACAAGGGTGGCTGGGCTGGGAGGCGGGTTGACTCGCCGCCGCTTGTTGGGCCGAGGAGTCTCTGGCCGACCGAGCAGCTCCCTGCCGATCGGTGCATTCTCGACGATCGGGCGCAGCCTGGCCGACCGGGCGTAGCCTCCGGCCGACCGGGCGCAGTCCCCGCCGATCTGTGGCTTTCTTGAGGTCGCTTGTCGGGGCCTTGAGGTCGGATCCGACTATTTACGCGAGCCGCACGAAGATGGAGTCGGATTCTAGCGAAGGCTTGATAGACGGCTTGAGGAGGCGCCGGCGGGCGACGCCGAAGGTATCGCTTGGCACAGTAGAGCCGACTCGTGCCAAGGCGCTCGCTTGATCGTTGTCGCTTTCGACGCGGAAGGAATTCGCACCCTTCAAGTATCCGCTGAGTTGCTGCACCGAAGCGTTAGCTTGCCATGTTTGCGCTTTGGCGTCCCCACGGATGATTGCCGAACCACCAAGTCGGAGTCGCCAGAGCACGTGATCCGGCGAATGCCGAAGTTCTTTGGCAAGCCGGAGTCCGTGGATGAGCGCTCATATTCGCGACGTTGTTGGAGGCGGCGAAGTGGATTTGCAGCACGCATTTGAGCTTGTCGCTTTGGGGGAGGTGAGACGGACCGGCCCGAGGCCGTGCGCATCTTGGAGTCCGTCAGTGCAGCCGCCAATGAGTAGAGTTAGGCCGGGCAGTAATCGAGTCTCGCCCACGACGAGGAAGTCGGCCAACGCCGCGACTTGATGGCGTCAAGAGGTTGGTAGTAGATGGTGTAAGGGCCTAGATCGATAGCCCACTTGGCCACTTTCGGCGGGCGCCTCGACTTCCGATAATCTCGGCGAGAGGAGCGTGCACCACGTGATTGGGTGCTCTTGAAAGTAGGGCTTCACTTCTTGGCGGCAAAATGCACGCCAGAAAGCACATCTTCCGATAGTGGGGGTAGTTCTGCTTGGAGGTTGACAGTACCTCGCTCAGGTAATACACTGGTCTCTGGATCGGAAGCGCCTTGCCTTCCTCCTTGCGCTCGACTACAATAATCGTCTTGACTACCGGCTGGTAGCGGCGATGTACAAGAGCATGGGCTCTTTGGGAGTCGGGCCGCCAACACAGGGGAGTCGCCAAAGATCTTCTTCGCTTGGAGAAATGCCTCATCCGCCTTGTGGTTCCACTCAAAAAGGTGGTTTTCTTCATCAATTGATACAACGGCAGAGCTTTCCCATACCGATCGATGAACGGCTGATTGAAGCCAAGCAGCGGTGAACTCGCACATCCAGCGATCGGCTGGGTACCTCCATTCTCTCAATGGCCTTGATCTTCACGGGGTTGCACTCTATGCGCGCTCGGAGACTAAAAGCCGAGGAGCTGGCCGGCTGGGACTCAATACGCACTTCGATTGAGCTTGATCCGAATCGGCGCAGATTTTCAAAGGTCTCTTTGAGGTCTTCAAAGAGCGCCCCACGCCTCCGTCTTTACCACCACATCATCCACATAAACGTGGGCGTTCGCCGAGTTGCTTGAGGAGGCACTTCGCATGCAACGCTGAAAAGTGGCGCCGCATTCCTCGCCAAACGTCATTGTCGCAGCGTAAGGCCCAAACGGCGTGATGAATGCGGTCTTGGCCCGTTCTTTGGATTCAGCTTGATCTCGGTGATATCCTCGAGTATGCATCTAGGAAACTCAACAGCTCGCGATCCGCTATGGAGTCTATCACTTGATCGATCCTTGGCAGAGCGAACGGGTCCTTCGGGCAGGCTTTATTGATTTGGTGTAGTCGATGCACATCCGCCATCGCTTATTCTTCTTCAATACCAAGATGGGTTTGCTAACCACTCCGGAAAAACACCTCCATGATGAATCCGGCTGCCAGAGCCGGGCCATTCTTCTCCGACGACTCTTCTCTCTTCTCATCGATAGGCGGTGCAAGGGCTGCCCGACGGGCTTCACATCCGCCCGACGTAGCTTGTGCTCGGCGAATTCCGTCGGTACACCTGGCATGTCCTTGGGGGACCATGCGAAGATGTCCCGATTCTCATGGAGGAAATCGACGAGCTCGCCGTCCTATTTGTTGTCGAGGCCTGTGCCTATGACAGCGTACTTCTCTGGGTGCTCCGGGTCCAAGGGTATCTTCTTGGTTTCTTTAGCCGGCTTGAATGATCCTTCTGCTTCCGACTCCTTGGGGTCAGGCGACATCTCTGGTTGCTTCCCAGCCATCGCCACGACGCGGTCAAGGAGCCGCTTCTCGGCTGCGATCACCAGAGACTCGGCCAGCCGACTACTCTCGGCCGCGCAAGCGGACGACTTCTTGTAGTCGCCGGCAATGGTCAGGATCCCCTTGGAACTTGGCATCTTCATCTTGAGGTAGGCGTAATGGGGAACCGCCATGAACTTGGCCAAGGCAGGTTGGCTGTGCAGGCATGGTACGGCTCTCAAGTCTACCACCTCGAACTGCATGTGCTCTCGGCGGAAGTGATCTTTGTCTCCGAAGAGGACGCTCTATCGTAATCTTGCCAATTGGTGAACAGAGAGGCCGGGCACGATTCCATGGAACACGTGCGGCTGCTCGCAGCTGCCTCCGCCTCATTCCGAGCTTCTCCATGGTGTCCTTGTATAGGATGTTTATGCTGCTGCCTCCGCCTATCGTGACCCGCGAAGAAACGGGCGCCCGCCTATCGGGCCAAGGTCGCACCTAGAACCAAGGCGAGGAGCCGGACTCGACATCACCTTCGGGTGATCCGCCCGACTCCAGCCGATAGGCTTTCGGACCAATGCATGAATTCAGAGCCTCTGTTGCCCACCGCTGACTTCTTGTCTTTGTTGGCGCCGCTGCGCCGATCATCTGCCGGTGGTGAACACTACGTATGCTCCATGCTCTTCTCGAACTCGTCTTGATCGCGCTGACCGGCCGGGCCACTGCGGCCGAGGCGGGCGGCGAGGCGGTGGCCCCAGCAGCGCGGAGGGCAAGGCCATCTCCTTGGCGATCCCGACGAGCCAGTGGCACTTTCGGTGGTATGGTTCGACGGCCAAGGCCGCTATGGAACTTGCAAGGACCATCGAGTCCGCTCATAGGAAAAGCCGCAACCAGTTGGACTTGCCGCCTTTCGCCGCTTGGCCGAGGCTGCCCTTCCGTTGCCGATCTTCCATCGCGACGACCGCCGATTGTTGGAAGTCGGCTGTGGGGCTTTACGCTTGTTGTCGCTCGTTGTTGCCGCGGCTGGCATCTCCGGCCAGGGGTTCGGGAGCCTGGGAGTCACTTTGCCACCGCGCTGACTTGGATCTCCATCTTCATAGAGGAGTCGGCCGTGGCGCATTTTATCCGCTATGACTAGCGGTTCGTCGAGGGTTTCGGGCTCGTCGCAGAGGAGCTTGTGCTTGAGGAGGGTGCCCTCTCGGCACCCGGCCGTGAAGTACTCGATGGCCTGCACCTCGTGCACGCCCTCGCAGGAGTTTCGGAGTTCGCCCTAGCGCGTGAGGTAGTCGCGTGTTGATTCTTCGGGGCCTTGCGCGCACAAGGAGAGCTGGCGCGGCTTGGGAGGTCGCTTGTACGTGCTGGTGAAGTTGCGTATGAAGGCTTCAGTGAAGTCGACCCAGCTATTGACGACGCAGGCTTCAGTTGTTCATCCATGTCCGGCCGTGCCTCGAGCATGAGAGGAACATACCACAACAATTAGCTTGTTGCCGTTGGCGTGTTGACGGCCGTGGAGTAGTCTATCAGCCAATCCTCCGGCTTCACGGAGCCGTGTATTGGGCGTATCTTTGGGGAGCGGAACCTTTGGGGAAAGGCTCGCTCGATGCGGGGCCCGGCAGGGCGGACCTAACTCGTTTTCTTTGTCTAACGCCAGGATCGTGGAGTCGGTCGATCCGGTGGCGGGCGCCGTTTTCTCCGGCTCCTCTCGGCGACTAAGGCGACTCTCGAGAGTCGGATGCTCGACAAAGCGGCGGAGAAACTCGCCATTCTCTTCGGGCGGGAGGTAGATAATCATCTCGCCGTTTCCATCGCCTGGGCGGCCGCCTTGGTCGCGCTTGATGGTGATGCGAGTCCGGCCGTGGATCGGCAGCCGCTCCTTCTCTTGCTTCCGCGAAGCTCCGCCACCGGCGTCCGGAGGTCGCGCTTTGATCTCGGCGAGGGGTAAGTCATCATTCGCTGCAGAAGGCGTCGCGCGCCGCTGCCGCTTTTGTGCCGCAACCGCATCGAGGAGCTGCCGACTCGCCCGTTATTACACGGTGCTCTTCGCCTCGAGTTCTTCTTCTTGCTGCGTCGCCGCTGGGCAGCGCGATGTTCTCCGCGAGGTGGCGACACGGGCGTTTCGCCCGAGCAAGTCGGCGATGGCTGCGCCAGCCTCTCGGACCGCACTCTAGACGGCTCGCCCGGCCGGAGCGGCGAACCGCTTACAAAGACGATCCATCTCGCGGCTGGTATGCTTCGATAAGCGCCTCATGCTTGCCAACTTCTTGGCGCTTCGATGATCTGAAGGCGGCGTTTTTCAAAGATCTCCGCGTCTGCGTCCTCTTCGATGGGCGCGCCGTGTCTTGTGGCGGCCGCAACGGTCTCGAAGGCTACGGAGTGCTCGCCGTGGCGATGACGAGCACCTCCGTGACGGCGCTTCGCCACTCTCCTGCGTGACGGAAGCGTTTCGTCAGAGACCACCACGCTGGTGGGGAAGATATCGAGCGACACGGCGCCGGAGTCGACCAGCATCGGGTCGAGGAGCCACGGACTCCAAATCTACGGCAGGCTCGCGGCGACGTGGAGTTGGTCGAGGAGGCCCGCCGAAGGCTCGTGAGCTACCCGTGTCGCACTCGGTGCAAGCTCGTCGAGAGGCGACCGCCAATGAGTTCGGCGAGGCCGCCGCAGCGCAGCAGCTCCGGCACCGCGCAGCTGCGCCGATGCAGACTCCATCCGGCGAGCCGGGCTAATCAAGGCCGCCAGGAGGAAGAGGGTTCCCGCCCGAACAGATCTCCCGGACGACGTGCACCTCGCCCCACGGTGGGCGCCAAATGTCGGGGTTGATGCGACATATGCCAACGGGTGGCTTATCATGGTGGGGGCGAGTAGAACGCCGCCGGTGCTCGAACGGATGAGGCGCAGACATGCACGCCGGGCGAATCTTACCCAGCCGGGATCTCCGGGAGATAACACCCCATCGCTGCTCTCGGGTCTCCACATGATCACTATGGTATGATAGTACAGAGGTGCTCCTTGAGCTGTTTTTGGGAGGCAGGAGGGAGCAAGGCTAGCTCTTTCCTCTCTTCTATGTGTCTAAAACCTATCCAGGGCCCAACCCCCTTGCATGGGTGCCCCGGGGGGTTTATATAGGCCTACTCCCCGGGGGTACAACGGTAATCCGATCGGCGCAGCCCCGGCCGTCGGGCCTTCTTGCACCGCCCTCCCTATCAAGCTTCGGGGCCCGCCGACCGGCGGGCCTCAAGGACAGCAGAACACTGTGCAGCACTCGATGACGCAGTTCGGTTAGGGGTCATGGGAACAGTGCCGCCCGTCAGCGATCACCGCCGCCACTCCCGCCCAACCTGGTTTATGGCTCGTGGATTCCGCCGGAGGCGGCCGACTCTGGGAGGCCGACTCCGCAGGCCGCCTTGAGCTCTCCGCCATCTTCTTCTCTCTCACTAACGGGGCCCGGCGATCTCCGGCCGTCACGCGTCATTGTCGTGGGCACAAAGGCCTCGCGTGCCGTGGTTGAAGTCGAGGAGGCATGGCACAGGCGCGCCTCACCGGAGATCTCCTGGTGATGCGGCTCACTGTAGCCATGCCTTCCTCCCGTGGGTTCGAGGGGACGGCCACGTCGGGGCTGTACCCCGCATCGGTCTTCGTGTAAGGTCGCGGGCCGACTCTCATAGTCGGCCGCTTGAAGGGTCGCAAGCCCGGAGTCGGCTCGATTCAGAGTCGCTGTCTTAGGACTCGGCTTCTTTGAAGGTCGCCGTTTAAGGACTCGGCTTCTCCAAAGGTCGCCAGCGGGGACTCGGCCTTCTCGAAGGTCGCCAGCTGGGACTCGGCTGAGGGGCGCGGCCTGCCCCGATGTCTTGAAAGATCTTGGGTCCCGGGTCAGCCTACCCGTGGCCCATTACTCCGACAGACTGCCAGCCTCTGACCGACTCAGGAAGGGTCATGGTTGGGAAGGTGCTCTTATTCCTCATCTCGATCCCCAGACCTCCACACATCTGAATAATCTTGGTTTTATCATCATCTGGACTCGCCTTCTTCACGGTCTGAGAGCGACACGTGAATATATGCTTGAACATACCCCCAGTGCGGTCGACAACCCAGAAAGTTTTCACACATGGATACAAAGGCAGCGAGGTAGCCGATAGAGTTCCGATTGAAGTGGTGGAGTTGTGCCCCAAAGAAGTTCAAGAAACCACGGAAGAAAACACTCGGCGGCAAAGAAAACCCACGGTCGATGTGGGTAGCCAGAAGAACACACTCACCCTCTTCCGGCTGGGGTTGCCACTCGTTCCCCCGGAGCCTTGCTGCTCCGTGGGGGATCAGACCATCGTTGGCCATGTCGGTGAGATCCTTCTCAGTGATGGTCGACCGGATCCAATCTCCATGGACCCAGTCGTGCGGCAGACGAGATCTAGACGAAGACCCGCCCCGACTGGTTGTTCTCCCTTTCGCCTTCCCCATCGCTGACGCCTTCTTCGCGTGTTCCAGCGCCGCTGTCTTCTCCTTCACCATGGCTGCCGGTGAAGCGTACGAGGAGCGCTTGCGTGGAGGCGAGAGCGGGCGCGGTGGGCGGAGGCAGAGAGGGCAGAGGGAGAATGGAGAGATACTGTTCAAAAGCCCTCGCCGGGCGCCTTTATAAGATCACTTCCGAGTGGATGACAGGTGGGCCCGGGCGATCCAATCACATCCCGAAACAGTCGCGCGTACGCGATACGTGGCGAAAAAGGTGGCGCGGGAATCGAAGCGTCTATGCCCTATCCCATCCGAACGCCGCGGTCCGTCCCGCTTCGCGCGCTTCCCCAAATTTTGTATCCCGCAGAATCCGCAAACGGCAGATCCATCTGTCAGGCGCGAGGTTTCCTGCGATCCGTCGCTCAGGAATTGTTGAGCTCAAAAGTTCACTCGACGAAAGAAAGGAATGGATCAAGGCGACTGAAGAAAAGTTGTTGATTATCAACGAAGAGATTATTGGTCCAAGACAATACATATCCAGAATGCAAAAGCAGGTCGGAAATAATATCAACTGCTTCCTCACTCAAACCTCAATCCATTCGGGGGCTAATGATGAAGCCATGTACCTAGGATAGGGTTATAGACCTGATCTAAGTACCCTACCCAAGGACACCCTTAGAAGAAACTACCTTCTAGTCGACCAAGAGGGACTTCACTCGACAGACTCGAAGGACTCGACCACGAAGACTCACTCGACCACCAGAAGGTCAAGAAGCACTCTGTACCGCAACGGTCTGTAATTAAGTAGACTTTATGGTATTTAGGACACTTTATGTGAGGCGTTACCAGTAACGCCTAGACTTAATGTACTTTAAACCCCGCATTACTGAGGGCCGGAGGGGTCTGGCAGGCACTATATAAGCCACCCCCCTCCTCAGTGTAAAGGGTTTGCACCCCTGTAATCCATACACACATAATCCACTCGACCGCCCCCGGGCTCCGAGACGTAGGGCTGTTACTTCCTCCGAGAAGGGCCTGAACTCGTACATCTCTTGTATTTACAACTGCTCCATAGCTAGGACCTTGCCTCTCCATACCTACCCCCACTCTACTGTCAGACTTAGAACCACGACAGTAGGGTCATAGGCATGACCTACACGTCCTACCCAAGGTCACTACACCAAAAGATAAGAAGACCAAGAATCCACTCGACAACCAAATCACTCGACCATCATTCCCCACCATCACTCGACTATATGGGGAATCACTCGACTATATCGAAGACCAAGAGTCGGAAGAACGCACAACGGCCGGGCATTCACTCCTTAGTCTTCATGAGCATTAATAGTATTTAAGATTGTCGTTACCTGTAACGCCCTCACTTTATGTACATTAAGCAACTCGTAATGGAGGTTGGCGGGGGTCCTGGCGCACTCTATATAAGCCACCCCCCCCTCCTCTGGGACAAGGGTTCGCACCCCCTGTAACACAACACACATAATCCAATCGACTGCCTCCGGGCACCGAGACGTAGGGCTGTTACTGTCGTGGTTCTAAGTCTGATAGTAGAGTAGGGGGTAGGTAAGGAGAGGCAAGGTCCTAGCTATGGAGAGGTTTTGAACACAGGCGATGTACGAGTTCAGGCCCTTCTCGGAAGAAGTAAAATCCCTACGTCTCGGAGCCCTGAGGCGGTCGAGTGGATTATGAGTGTAGGTATTACAAGAGTGCGAACCCCCTCTATCTGTGGAGGGGGGTGGCTTATATAGAGTGCGCCAGGACCCCAGCCAGCCCACATAATGGAGAGGTTAAAGTACATTAAGCCTGGGCGCATCGGTAACGCCTCATAAAGTGCCTTAACTATCATTAAGTCTATTCAATTACAAGCCGCTATGCTGCAGAGTGCCTTCGACCTTCCGGTGGTCGAGTGTATCTTCATGGTCGAGTGAGTCTTCCATGGTCGAGTCCTTCCAAATACCGAGTGGGTTCCTCTTGGTCGATTGGAAGATGATCTCTTCTAAGAGTGCCCTGGTAGGACGTTTAGGTCAGGCGATGACCCTACCCTAGGTACATGAATCCATCATTAGCCCCTAATGGATTGAGGCTTGAGTGAAGGAGGAGTTGACGTTGTTTCCGATTGTCTTTTGCATACTGGCTATGTGTTGTCTTGGATCAAGATCTTCTTTGTTGATAACGAGCAATTTTTCTTCAATCGACT
This sequence comes from Aegilops speltoides, assembly GCA_021437245.1. NCBI lineage: Eukaryota > Viridiplantae > Streptophyta > Magnoliopsida > Poales > Poaceae > Aegilops > Aegilops speltoides. The sequence goes on along the minus strand of CM038144.1, from coordinate 474,746,935 downwards.
CGATCCATTCTTATTATTTTGTCGAGTGACCTTTTTTACTTCACTATTCCTGAGCGATGGATCGCAGGAAATCTCGCACTTGACAGATCGATCTGTCTCTCGCGGATCTCGCGGGATACGAATTTTGGGGAAGCGCGCGAAGCGGAACAGACCGCGGTGCTCGGATGGGACATGACATGGACGCCTCGATCTCCGCGCCGCTTTTTCCGCCATGTATCGTGCAGTGCAACTGTTTCGGGATATGATTGGATTGTTCGGGTCCACCTGTCATCCACTCGGAAGGGATGCTATAAATGCGACTCGTGAGGGTTTCTGCATAGTACCCCGTTCTTCCTCCTCTGCTCTCTTCGTCTCTGCCCTCTGCAACTGCTGCCGCTCTTGCTACTTCCTCTCTCGCGCATTCTGCCGGCGGCCATGGGCAAAGAGAAGACGGCGGTGCTGGAGCGCGCGAAGAAGGCGTCGGCGGCAGAGAAGGCGTCGGCGGCCGAGAAGGCGAAGGGGAGATCCACCAGCCGCAGCGGTTCTTCGTCGAGATCCCGCTGTCAAGGGCTGGGTCCAGGAGATTGATCGATCGACCATCGTGGAGAAGGATCTCCTCGATATGGCCAACGACGGCTGATCCCCACGGCGCCGCGAGGCTTCACGCCAAGAGTGGCAGCCTCACCGGAAGAGGGTGAGTGTGTGCTCTCGCCACCCATGTCGACCGAGGATTTTCGCTCTGCCGAGTGTTTTCTTTCGTGGTTTTCTGAATTTCTTTGGAGCCCAGCTCCACCATTTTACTCCAAACTCCATCGCGTATCTCGCTGCATTTGTGTCTATGTGCGAAAACTTCCTGGGATGTCGACCGCACTGGGGTTTGTTCAAGTATATGTTCACATGTCGCCTCGGACCGTGAAGAAGGCAAGTCCCGTGATGAGAAACCCAAGTAGTTCAGATGTGCGGGGCCTAGGAATCCAATTGAGGAATAAGAGCACCTTCCGGCTATGTCTTTTCCCAAGTCGGTCGGGGCTGGCAATGACCTGGTTCTATCGCTGAATGAGTCGACGCCGGACAATGTCAGTGGTCTTCCTCCATTCACCATGAGTCGAGTGAACAGACCCTCCTCCCTGAAGGTGGTTCCAGAGGAGAGAGCTGATGTGAAGATGTTGATGGATCGCGTGGTACAGCTGGTTCGGGACAGCATGACTGGCATGGACCTCTTGGAGGTTTTTCTTCGGAGGCGAATCCAGCCTCTTCAGTTCCGGAGCCACTGCATGTGGCTGTACTGCGGCACCGAAGACGAGACTCGCGTCAACCCGGAGGCAGTCGACGACGCCATAGTGGAAAGATGGATGGCCGCGATCACGGGGAACAAGGACAACCCTCGCGGATCCCGGAGGATTTCTCCACTTGACCATAACAGCTGTTCGCATAATGTACATTTGCTCGCTTTCCATTGTATATCCGTCGAATGTGTTTCGTGATTTGGTCGATTGAGCTCGCTTTGATGTTTCCGGCCCTTACCGAGCTATACTCAATGCCCAATGGCGCCAGACCTCCGAGGAGGGGGAAGAAGGGCGTAGAGCCAGGAAGAGTGGGATTCAGACGCTGCCGAGGATGACGACGACGACGATGATGATGACGAGGATGAAGAAGAGGAGGAAGAGGAGGAGGTTGCACCACCGCGCTCGGAAAGGCGGTCAAAACTTGTGCACGACCCTTCGACTGAACGCGGTAAGGGAGTTGCGACTGCCTCGCAGACGACCAAACGCCCTCGGACCGCTTCTCCGGTGCCGACTGAGAAGGCGCCGAAGCAGTCGAAGGTAGTGTCCATCCCCACCATATCAGGGTAAACCAATCACTTAAGTCTTCTTGCTCTGTACAAATTCTGTCTCTGGTTGATACTTGAATCGGTCAACTGATTCTTTGGAACTTCAGTGCTGCGACTTCCGAAACCTCAGGCAAGGCCGAGGACCATGAGATGGAGGACGCGGCGACCTCAAATCCTTGCATCAAGATCTTTAATTCTGTTCTTAGTCGGTCGACTCATAGTTTCGACTTTGACTCTTTTCTGAAGCTCCAACCAATGACATTATCACCCTTCCCGACGACGATGATGAGGATGAGGAACCATTGAGGTATAGGAGGAGCAGGAAGGCATCTACTGGCAAAGCAGCCCAAGACGTGACGGCGCCCGAGACTGTTGCGACGGAAGGGGAGGCCAGCACTCGACATACCGTGTCCTTCGCGGTGCCGTTGACGAGTGCTCGACCCACTTCGTCGAGTGCTGGGCAGCCTTCGCTCTTCGCCACGCACCACGTCCCGGAGGACCAAGCTAGTGCTGCTAAGGAGGCGATCCGTCAAGCAGGGATCATGATGGAGCAGGTGAAGATCGTTCGGGATGCGAGCCAAGCAGCTTACGACGCCAGCTCCGCCCTTCAAAGCAATGTTCAGGTCAGTCGACCACCGCCTGTTCTGTTAGGATATGCTATCAAAACTTTTCTTTCTGGAATTATAGCAGTCACCCACTGGGTGTGTTGGTAAAAACTCCGTATTAGCGGGGGCACGCTGAGTGCACACCCGGTGTAGTCCCCAATATAAGGTCATGCTGGCAATCGGTCTTAGGCTTTATAAGTAAATATTGATCATCACTCGAATGAAACGAATGGGTTTCAAACCGGTGGGGGCACGCTGAGTGCACCCAGGTGTAGTCCCCGAGGCGTGGTCAATCACGCGCGTTGATTACAGCTGAAGAAGTTTTGGTCGAGTGGTCGACTTTTTTTTGGTCGACCGTCGACTCGTCTTGAATAAGACCGGTGGGGCACGCTGAGTGCACCCATCGGTGTAGTCCTCGAGACTACGGTCGAATGCTTGCATTCGATCGTAGTCTTAGAAACGTGTCATTTTCTCTATTCACTCGAAGTGAATCATCTTTGACATTTTGTCGATTGATTCTTCGTAGAAATCCTGTGATCTTCTTGCGCGCTTATTTGAGCTGGAGCGGAAGCATATTCAGCTCAAGTTGGACTTGAAGCTAGTGCGGGAGAATCGACGAAGGCGAAGGAGGAGACCAAAGGTATTTGGTGAGACTTCGACGACTCCTTTCTCCCCTCATTTGCTTCAAACCTGACTTTGCTGTAATTTACAGGCAAGGTGAAGGAGGCCCAGAGGAAGAAGGAGCTTGAGCTGTCTGACAAAGATCAAGCTTGCCGACGAAAAGCTAGCCTCAGTCACCAAGCTCGAACAGACAACACCAATCAAGGCTGCTCGCCATTGCCACCAAAGATGTTGATCGATGAAAGTCGACAAGACCACTCGACCGAGAGGATCAACCAGTTGACCGGGAAGAAGAATGACTGGAAGGCTTCTGGGTGGTCTTGCTAAAAATTGTTCCTTATGCTCAAGGTAGTCTTTTCACTCGACCAACTCTTCCAACCTGCCGTGTTCCCATTCGACTATTTTCTTGATTCGGGTTTTGTCTTTGCGAGTTCGTCGCAACTTTGAAGAAGAAACCAGCCGCTTGAGACGAACCTTGACCTGTCAATTCTCCGGTGAATGATGAAGTTGCCATGAACGTCTTCCGACCGAGTCCCGTGTTGCCGCTGTCGTGGATTACCTCGCAAGGCTGAAGGTTGCTACGTCCCGCATCGACTCGACGCTCTGGCCCGATGCGACACTCCAAAATGACCTCGAGTCGTTGATGGCTCGACTGAACACCGTCCCTGACCGAGTGCAGGAGTGGAAGAAGTCTTCGCTCGGTGTGGCGCAGATGTCGCCTGTGTCCGGCGCGAGTCCATTGCAAGGATGCACGAGAAGATAAGTGGCGGCTCGAGTGGCCAACACCAAGAAACACGACTTGGTCTTTCATGGAGACTTTCATCGCTGCTGCTACGGATCGCAGATGGGATTGATCTCGACGAGTTCGTTGCTCCTTCCAGCCCTCCACGGGAGGGGTAAAAACTTTCCTTGAGTCTTTAAATTTGCCTCAGATGTCGAGTGGAATTGTAACCGATAAAACCTTAACAGCTTAGCGCTGAGCACTCTCGGTTCCTTTAGGTATCGACCTAAACTTGGATTGGATGTTTGGGTGTGATTGCTTTTGGCTTGAATTGCCCTTTGCGAGTTCTGACAAGATGCCCACTGCAATGACTTATTCCTTAGGCAGCACTGTGTTGCAGCTAAGCCCCGAGTGAGAGGTTTGCTCTTCCCTCAGAGGATTTCTTATATCTTAGGCGAGCGCTGGGCTGCAGCTAAGCCCCAGTGAGAGGTTTGCTCTTCACTCGGTAGGATTTCTTATATCTTAGGCGAGCGTTGGGCTGCAGCTAAGCCTCCGAGTGAGAGGTTTGCTCTTCACTCGGTAGGATTTCTTATACCTTAGGCGAGCACTGGGCTGCAGCTAAGCCCCCGAGTGAGAGGTTTGCTCTTCACTCGGTAGGATTTCTTATACCTTAGGCGAGCGCTGGGCTGCAGCTAAGCCCCGAGTGAGAGGTCTGCTCTTCACTCGGTAAGATTTCTTATACCTTAGGCGAGCACTGGGCTGCAGCTAAGCCCCCGAGTGAGAGGTTTGCTCTTCACTCGGTAGGATTTCTTATACCTTAGGCGAGCTGGCTGCAGCTAAGCCCCGAGTGAGAGGTCTGCTCTTCACTCGGTAGGATTTCTTATATCTTAGGCGAGCGCTGGGCTGCAGCTAAGCCCCCGAGTGAGTGGTCTGCTCTTCACTCGGTAGGATTTCCGTTGTATTTGTGGCGGCTCGGAGGAGAGGGTCATGATCGACCTGCACCTCGCCTTCCTTGCTAACGCACATCATACTTATGGTGTAGCTCGGAGGAGAGGGTCGCATCGACCTGCACCTCGCCCTCCTTGCGGGCACACACGTTACTTATGGTGTAGCTCGGAGGAGAGGGTCGCATCGACTGCGCCTCGCCTCCTTCTTGAGCGACATTGTACTTAGGCGAGTACTTGACTGCAGCTAAGCCTCCGAGTGGAAGTCTGGCTTACCACTCGGTAGGATTTTTAATAACTTAGGTGAGCACTGGGCTGCAGCTAAGCCCCCGAGTGGAAGTCTGGCTTGCCACTCGGTAGGATTTTTTGAAACTTAGGCGAGTACTAGACTGCAGCTAAGCCCTCGAGTGGAAGTCTGGCTTGCCACTCGGTAGGATTTTTTGAAACTTAGGCGAGTACTAGACTGCAGCTAAGCCTCCGAGTGGAAGTCTGGCTTGCCACTCGGTAGGATTTTTAATAACTTAGGCGAGCACTGGGCTGCAGCTAAGCCCCCGAGTGGAAGTCTGGCTTACCACTCGGTAGGGTTTTTTGGTTACTTAGGCGAAACGGATTCGCGGCTAAGCCTCCGAGTGGAAGTCCGGCTTACCACTCGGTAGGATTTGTACAAACTTAGGCGAAACGGATTCGCGACTAAGCCACCCACTGGGGGAAAATTTTATCGACAAAATAAAAAGTGACAAAATTATGAAGGAATTATGACACTATTATTTCGAAGCCCATGAACTACAGAAGTATTTTATTACAACTCTTCCGAGTGAAAAACTCTAAGTGTAAAACGGGTGGAGCAGATCCGCATTCCAAGCTCGGGGCTCTTCGATATTGTGTTCGACGTTGTAGAGACGATATGCCCCATTGTGGAGAACCTTTGTGACGATGAAGGGCCCTTCCCAGGAGGGAGCGAGCTTATGTTGTTTCTGCTGATCCACTCGAAGGACCAGATCCTTCCGGAAGGCTCGACCTCTCACATTTCGGGCGTAAAAGGCGACGCAAGTCTTCTTTGGTAGATGGTCGAGCGGATCGAGCCATCTCCTTTCCTCTTCTAGGAGGTCGATCGCATCTTGACGCGCTTGGTCAGCTTCTGCTTCATTGTAAAGTTCAATTCGGGGAGCATTGTGAAGGAGATCACTCGGTAGGACTGCTTCTGCTCCATAGACCAGGAAGAAGGGACTTCTTCCAATCGACCGATTAGGCGTGGTCCGCAAACCCCAAAGCGAAGGAGTTCGTCAACCCAAGCTCCAGCCGCATGCTTGAGATCTCGCATCGACGGGCTTGGACCCTTGAGGATTAATCCGCTGGCTCGCTCGCCTGTCCATTCGACCGTGGATGGGCGATGAAGCGTAGTCGACTCGTGTGCCTTGGGCGTTGCGAAATCCTTGAATTCTTCCGAGTCAAAATTCGACCCATTATCTGTGATAATGCGCAAGGGACCCCATATCCGAACGTCGGCTCGATGAAGGAAACAACAAGATCGCGCCAAGACTTTTGATTGGTTTAGCTTCAATCCACTTGGTGAACTTGTCGATCGCTACCAAGACATGCGTGAAACCGCTCCGACCTGTTCGCAAGGGACCGACCATGTCCAACCCCATACCGCGAAAGGCCGACGAGTGGAATGGTCTTCGTGGTCGACGCAGCTTGTGTGACATATTGAGTAGAACGGCATCCTTCGCACTTGTCCACTATTTCTTTCGCCATCTCATTTGCCCTTGGCAATAAAATCCGGCTCGGTATGCTTTGGCTACAATGGTCCGAGAGGATGCATGGTGACCACAGTCCCCGAGTGGATGTCATTGAGTATGACTCGACCTTCTTACGGCGTTATACATTTTGTCCAACTCCGTCGGCTTTCTATACAATCGCCCTTTGATAACGGTAAAGGCTTTGGATCGACGGACGATCTGCCGAGCCTCTTCCTCATCCTCTAGGAGTTCCTTTCTCAGGATATATGCGATGTATGGAATTGTCCAAACGGGAGTGACCACTAAAACTTCCATGACCAAGTCGACCACTGCCGGGACCTCAACCTCAATCGGGTCTGTGGCACTCTTGGGCTGTGGAGCTTCTCTGTGAAGGATCTTCTTGAATCGACGGAGTGCGATATGCTCCAAAAACACACCACTCGGAATGGCTTCTCTTTGGAGCCTATCTTCGCCAGATCATCTGCTGCTTGATTTTTCAATCGGGGATGTGATGGAGTTCCAACCCTCGAACTTCTTTTCCAACTTCCTCATTGCATTGCAAGATCCATCATAGCTGGGCTTCTCACGCCCCACTCCTTCATCACTTGATTGACCACTAGATCTGAGTCGCCATAGACCATCAAAGTGACGGACGCCGAGTGAGATGGCCATGCGCAATCCATATAAGAGGGCCTCAGATCGCCTCATTGTTGGAGGAATCAAAGTGAATCGAGCACATACCTAAGCTTATCTCCTCTGGGGAAACCAGAACAACCCCAAAGACTGAACCATTCAGCATCTTGGAGCCGTCAAAGAACATGGTCCAATGCTCCGAGTGAACTTCATCGGCTGTTGTTGTTCAATCCACTCAGCAAGGAAATCCGCTATAGCCTGGGACTTAATGGCTTTCTTTGCCTCGAATTTGATATCAAGGGAAGAAGTTCAATCGCCCATTTCGCCACTCGACCGGTTGCGTCTGTTGTGCGGGATCTCGATAAAGGAGCGTCACGATTAATCGTGATAGAATGATCGAGAAATAATGAGCAACCTTCTTCGTGGTCATGTATATACCATACACAAGCTTCGATAATGAGGATATCTCGCTTGGATGGAGTCAAGACTTCGACAAATAATACACCGGCGCTGAACTTTGAAGGCCTTTCCTTCCTCTTCCGCCTCCGTAAGCACAAGATCGACAACTTGTCCGGTGGCTGCAATATAAAGCAACAGAGGCTCTTTGCTGATTGGAGCAGCAAGCACCGGCTGGGTGGAGAGCGAGCTTTTAGCTCGCAAACGCTGCATCGCTTCGAGTCCACTCAACTTGTCGCCTTCTTCATCATCGGTAAAGAGGCAATGCCTTTTCACCGAGTCGTGAGATGAATCGACTTAAAGCGCCAAGCATCTAGTAAGCTTCGACGTCGTGCACTCGCATTGCATGCGTTTCATTCGGAGAATAGTGCCGATCTTTTCGAGGTTAGCATCGATCCCTCGCTCGAAACGAAAACCGAGTAATTTTCCACCAGAACTCCGAACGTGCACTTTGACGGATTGAGCTTGATATCGCACCTTCCGAGGTTGGCAAATGTTTCGCAAGGTCAGCAAGCAGGTCGGAACCTTTTCGCGACTTAACGACGATATCATCCATATACGCTTCCACATTCCGACCGATTTGAGGAGAAGACACTTCGAATCATTCGCATAAATGTGGCTCCGCATTCTTGAGGCCGAATGGCATGGTGATATAGCGAAGCACCGAATGGAGTGATGAAAGCTGTTTTATTTCATCGGGCCCATACTGACGGATCTAATGATACCCGAATATGCATCTAGAAAAGACAATCTCTCACATCCCGCGGTCGAGTCAACAATTTGATCTATGCGGGAGAGGAAAATGATCCTTCGGCAGGCCCGATTGATGTGCTTAAAATCAATGCACATGCGGAGCGAAGTTGTCCTTCTTGGGAACCATGACGACATTAGCAAGCCACTCGGAGTGATATATCCTCGGATGAATCCTGCTGCCAACAATGAGCCACTTCTTCACCAATAGCTTTTTCTTACGACGGCGGACCGCCAAGATGCTCTTTGACTGGTTTTGCTGACTTGTCGACTCGGAGACGATGCTCAGCCAGTCCCCTGAACACGGCATGTCGGTGGCTTCCATGCGAAATGTCCCGATTCTCACGGAGGAACTGGATGAGCGCTTCTTCCTATTTCGGTCGAGTGTCGTGGAGATGTGGGTCGGGCTGCATTGGGATCGGTCGGTGAATATGGATGGCCGTCTCACCAGACGCGTGAAATGCGAACTCGTGGCTGGCTTCTTGGATCGTAACAAATCACTCGGATCTGCGTTTTGCTTGTATTAAATCGAATTCGACCGCTGTCACCGGGAGTCGATAATTTTGAGCCCTTCCAAAGCACTCTTCGCCTTCTTCCGATCGCGGTGATGGTGATCACTCCTTGGGGCCTGGCATTTTCAGTTTGAGGTACACGTAGCATGGTCGAGCCATGAATGCGATGCGTAGGTGGCCTCCCCAAAATGGCGTGGTATGCACTCGAAAATCTACAACCTCAAAGGTCAACTTTTCCTTGCGAAAGTGCTTGGAATCACCAAAACCACGCCCGGGCCTATTTGGCCGAGTGAGTTGGCCTTCTTCCTGGTATGACTCGCGGAAACTCATATTGCTGGTGCTCGGTTGGGACATCGGAATGCCCATCCCTTTCAATGTATCCGCATATAACAAATTCAGCCCACTACCACCATCCATCAAGACTTTCGTCGATCGAGTGCCTTCGACAATTGGATCGACCACCAACGCTTGTCGCCTGGGGTGGCAATGTGAGTCGGTGATCGATTGGTCGAATGTGATGGGTGTTTGGGACCACTTCACATAACTTGGTTTTACTGGGGCAACCATGTTCACCTCACGGTTAATGACTTTCAGTCGACTTTTGCTTTCCACATCCGCAAAGATCATCAAAGTGGAGTTGACATGCGGATATTCTTCCTCACTGCCCTCTTTGTCTCCGCCTTGTCCGCTCCTTCTCCTTGTCCTTAGACTGCTTTTCCTCAAACCGCTGGATCAGAGTCGACCTTTGGCAGTGGTGTGCTTTGGGTAAATGATGTTGCCCTCTTCATCTTTCTTCGTGTGAATATGGCATGGCATATCCATCACGTCATTGCCTTCTTTATCTTTTACTTTCTTAGGATTCCAGGATCCTTTCGGCTTCCCCTTGAACTTCCCCTGAGTTACGGCCAGGGCCTCTCCAGGAGCTGCTGGCTCGGCTTTCCGCTTTTGCTTCCGACTGGAATTTTCCTTCTCCGACTGAATTGGCTTGTATTTGCCGCTTCGGAGTCGGTCCTCTTCCTCGCCGTTGGCGTACTTGGTAGCAATCTCCATCATTCGACTCAGGTCATGTCGCCGGTTCGACCAAACTTCAAACTCAATTCTCTGTTTTTGACGCCATCTTTGAAGGCGCAAACTGCCTGGTGGTCGGACACATTTTCCACAGTATGGTGCAAAGTAATCCACCTCTGAATGTACTCTCGGAGAGTTTCATTGGTCTTCGCACACAAACTTGCAGCTCTGTCAAACCAGCTGGTCGCTTGCAAGTCCCTTCAAAAGTCTCGACGAACACTCGGGACAAATCTTCCCAAGTATATATATCGCTAGGAGGTAATCGATTCAGCCATGCTCGCGTAACCTTCCAACATGAGGGCAAATGCTTCATGGCCACCTCATCATTCCCACCACCAATCTGAACAGCCACTCGGTAATCTTCAAGCCAAGTTTCGTGCTTGGATTCCCAAATGAACTTGCTAACTCTGCTGCGAATCTGAAATTGGGGGATTATCGGCTCGATAGCCTCGCTAAAACACTCCGACCGTAAACATGCACTCGATCGCTAGTGGGTGCATCTCTCGGTCCGCCTCGATGGGCTCTGTTCGGTCGACCAAGCCTTGCACGATAATGGATCGCGATCAAAGCTCGGTTCCTCGGGTCGACCGAACTCTTCGCCTATCTTGAATCGATGTCATTTTCTTGCCGCCGAGGAGCGCACGACCCTTCACTCGGAGGGGAAACGGTACTCGACGCCTATCATCCCGGTCAAATCGGTCTCCGTACTGCTCCCGCCGGTTGTCGCGTCCTTCTCGCCGCGGAGGCGATCTGGGGCTGTGAGCCGACTGGACATTATTCGCAGCGACGGATCGATCGTGAATCTGTTGCGCGATCGCGACACGGCTGAGTTCTCGGTCTCCGCCGCTCGGAGTAAATCTCGATCTGCAGCAAACCTCTCCCAGCTTCCGATCGACGGCTGGATGGACTCGCTATACGAAAGGTACTGCTAAATTCTGAATTGGCGGCGGTATACCGAGTCGGTGGGAAGAGTCGACGCTGACCGCTTCGGGATTCGTTGAAGCGCTCGTCGAGTGCTCGCTGAAGATTCTCAAGCGAAGCGCGTTCAGCCACGCTGCCAAACGTGCTTCCTCCAAGGCGCGAGCCTCGGGTTTCTCCGGCGATGGGAGTATGCAGGGCATCCATGTTCCCGCGAAGCTCTTCTCCGCAGAAAGTCGAGTGTCTCGGCTGGTACTCTTCGTGCTTTTGTACGGGTCACCTCCCCGCAGCTCCACCGCCATGGGCGGCCGGAGGATCGCGAGGGCCGTCGACCATGAGGATCTCCGCCGCTGGATCACTGCTATCACACTCGGATGCGCTTCTACGGAGCGGTCGACGATCGAACAGCCGTAGAGGGACTCGTCGGGCTCAATGGCGCGACACTGGCGGTGGCTGTCTGGCGAGCCATCGCGTGCTTCACCCACCGGAGTCTCGACCACCAGAGCGCTATGCTGGTGGGAGACCGGTAGGCGACCGATAGAGGGGTCGACCGATACGGGGTCGACGGTTGCCGCAGCAGAACGCCGTGAACACATGCGCGAAAGTGCGTCGCCCCGCGGATGGGGAGCGCCTCGATGTCAAGTGGAGCCTCCTGGAGCCATGCGGAGTCGTCGGCGACAAAGGTGAGAGCACCGAGACGGATCTCGCGCCCCTCAACCAAAACTCCAGCAGTCATCATGATGAAGGTACTCGGAAGTACTGCAACTCCTCCACAAATCGCTAAAACACCGCCCCACGGTGGGCGCCAACCGTCGTGGTTCTAAGTCCGACAAGAGAGTAGGGGTAGGTAAGGAGAGGCAAGGTCCTAGCTATGGAGAGGTTGTCAACACAGCGATGTACGAGTTCAGCCCTTCTCGGAAGAAGTAAAGCCCTACGCTCGGAGCCCCGAGGCGGTCGAGTGGATTATGAGTGTAGGTATTACAAGAGTGCGAACCCCTCTATCGTGGGAGGGTGGCTTATATAGAGCGCCAGACCCCAGCCAGCCCACATAATGGAGAGGTTAAAGTACATTAAGCCTGGGGCGTTAATGGTAACGCCTCATAAAGTGCCTTAACTATCATTAAGTCTATTCAATTACAAGCCGTTGCGTTGCAGAGTGCCTTCTGACCTTCTGGTGGTCGAGTGTATCTTCATGGTCGAGTGAGTCTTCCATGGTCGAGTCCTTCCAGTCAGTCGAGTGGGTTCCTCTTTGGTCGACTGGAAGATGATCTCTTCTAAGAGTGCCCCTGGGTAGGACGTTTAGGTCAGGCCTATGACCCTACCCTAGGTACATGAATCCATCAGTTACTTCCTCCGAGAAGGGTCTGAACTCGTAAACCTCGTGTGTACATCTTCGTCATAGCTAAGATTTTGCCTCTCCATACGTACCCCCTTTCTACTGTCAGGTTTAGAACCACGACATTGGACGCTCGCGCCGATCCAAACACAACACCGAACGTTTGTGTCCGCCGGGCCGACCCGAACGGACAAAAAGCGGACAAATGCGCCGTCTGCTTGGGTCGGCCGTTGGAGTTGCTCTAAATGAAAGAAAGAGGCATCTGTGGCTGAACATATAGTTGAGCCCGTGGCCGACTGCGGGATGTGACGTGTGTGGGTGAGGCCTCGGGATTTTGCGCAACTGGACAAGCATCGGAGTAGCGGACAGAAGGCGAAGCAATAAACAAGAGGAGCAACAGACACGAAACAGAAAAAGAAAGGGCAGAGTCCCAGCCCAGCCTCTCACCACTCCAACTTCCCTGAAAGTGAGCGGCATCCGGCGACAAAAGGCGTCATGCATGGCTGCTCTTTGTTTCTTTCCCATTATTTTTCCTTCTACGTCCCAGCTAACACATCTTATCACACGCCACCTTCTCCGTTTCAACGTGAGCACATGTCGTCTGAAATCTCGCAACAGTTGTTTGAGGCCCTCAACGTGGAATTACTACACCACAAGTCAAGCTTATGCGTTGACACTGGTACTGAGCACTGACAGTGCAGTGTGTTTCTCCGGAGAAGTATCAGCCTGAACCCTCAAATACAGCGGCGCTAATTTCGATGCCAGTTGTTTTTCTTCGCAAACTGGCATCAGCTCTAGTGATCAATGATGTTACCTAAAGATTTCTAGTAGAGAAGAACATCTCAATGGTCTAGTTCCTTGCGAAATGTGTGAGCCGTCAATCATGCAAATCAACAGTACGCAAGGCAGACATGTGCATTTCTCTCATTTTTCTTGGCACCAAGTTTAATCGCACTATTCAAGTAGCCGGTGTCCCCGAACCGCACACACGAGTCCCTCGCGCTCCTGTACATGATGCGCATTCTTCTCTGGCCCTGTCCCCTCGCAGCCCATGCCTTCGCGTCACCTCCTCTACCCTAGTCGACCTATAAAACTCCGGTCTCGTGCGTGTGCAGCTAACTGAAAGCGCCGTCTCCACAAGTCAGAGCACGATCATAAGCTAGGTAGCCAAGCCAGGCGATCGGACTATAATTTCGACTAGGACGACGATGGCCGGCGCGGGCGTGACGACGACGGGGTCGCCGTGCGGGGCGTGCAAGTTCCTGCGGCGCAGGTGCGCGGCGGAGTGCGTGTTCGCGCCCTACTTCTGCGCCGAGGACGGCGCGTCGCAGTTCGCGGCCATCCACAAGGTGTTCGGGGCCAGCAACGCAGCCAAGCTGCTGCAGCAGGTGGCGCCGGGGGACCGGAGCGAGGCGGCCGCCACGGTGACCTACGAGGCGCAGGCCCGGCTGCGCGACCCCGTCTACGGCTGCGTCGCCCACATCTTCGCGCTGCAGCAGCAGGTGGTGGCGCTGCAGGCGCAGGTGGCGCACGCCAGGACGCAGGCGCAGCTGGGGGCGGCGACGGCGATGCACCCGCTGCTCCAGCAGCAGCTGCAGCAGCAGGCGTGGCAGGTGGCGGCCGCCGCGGATCAGCACGACCACCAGTCCATGACGTCCACGCAGAGCAGCTCCGGCTGCTACAGCGGCGCCCACCAGCGCTCCGACGGGTCCTCGCTGCACGGCGCCGAGATGTACTGCGGCTACGGCGAGCAGGAGGAAGGCAGCTACTAACCCCCAGATGATTGATTCACTCGCTCGTCGTACGTTCCCCTGAGAAAAAAAGCTGAGAGATGTGGCATGAAAAGTTTCTCCTTTGCAACGCGCGTTCGCTTGAGTTGGTTCAGCTCTATCTTGCCGGTCTCGGCTGTAAAGGGATCGATCGGTCTTGTGTTGTTTGGGGCTCAAGACGAACCCATAATTTCCAACTTTGCAACTCGATCTGGCCTCGATTGTTACGTGTGAACTTGTTCGAAATTCCTTTTGTTACAGCAAGTTTGTCTGAATAACTGTAGAAGCTAAGATGTTGCGAAATTTCAGCGTCCAGACATGTTTTGCTTGAGGTTACGCTTGTGCTGGATTTTTTTTTGTTTTTTGAGGTTGCAGTGGAGTGACCACAGGTACACGGACGGGCTTTTTGGGCTTCATTTCTTCCTAGCAGGCTCTACTCCAGCAACATTCATGAAGATGGAATAGTCGGCCTCGCGCAGTAAACTCTACTATTTGTTCTCCTTCCAATGGTACCTCTTAAGGGCAACTCCAACGAGGTTCACCAAACAGATATCATCAAGTCCATAAACACGTCTAAACGTGTCCGTGGACTGAGGTATGGGAGCCGGCCATTCAACCATATCCAGCAAATGTCCGCTCTTTATCCAATGAAAAGATGAGAGAGAATGAAGGAGGAGAAAAGATGGGTTTCTGGTGGGCCCGAGACTGAGTCGACGTATCCATGGCGTTCCATACTCCCCCAAACCTCCCAAAAGTTTAGGGGCAGTTGTGGGATTTTGGACGTCCAGGCGGATTTGTTACACGGCGTTGGATGGCGTAAAACTTTTGGACCATGCGGTCCAGACATTTGGTTGTTTTGACGAACTGTGTTGGGTTGCCCCGACATCTCTAGTGAAAAAAAAAATTCTTAACCTTCCTTTAGTGGATTCCACATTTTACCATTATTTAGGCTCAATTTTGCGCAGAAAATATATATCGCTTACGGTGATATATATGATAGCCTCGCCTATAGGAGAGCGCCCTGAAACATTGAAGTGAGTCGGCCCAAGAAGCGGTTTTCGAAAGCTTCTAAGGACATGTTCGAGGAACCTTCTGCCCAGTTTTGGGACGATCCAATGCGGGCTTTTTTTTGTGTTTGTCTCTATCAGCTCTCATAGGTTTTTATTTTGTTTTATTTTCCAATTCTTTCATTTTTCATTTTCAAAGAATATATGTTGACATTTTTTGAGTTCACATTGAACATTTTCTATATACAGATCCAACATTTCTTACATACACATTGAACATTATTAAAAAATACCTGGCGAACATTTTTAAGCACAATTTGAACATTTTTCACAAATTTCATGAAATTTGTTTAAACATGCAAACATTTGTGAATGTTAGAACATTTTTTATGAGTTACGAGCATTTTTTGAAATTGCACAAACAAATTATTTTTCATAAATTTTTTTTAAAATGTCACGAAACATATTGTTAAAATGTATTTTTCCTACCATGAATAGTATTTTGAATGGTATGAATATTTTAAAAATTATGTAAACAATATTTATATTACCATGATCATTTTTAAAAACACCATAAACAAATTTAAACATGCAAGCATTTCTTAATTGCCAGGAACCTTTTTATAAATTGCACAAACAATTCTTTTACATTGCATTAACATTATTTTAATGTGCAGTGAACTTATAAAAAATTAAGAACATGGTGTTTGAAAAATATTAGAATATTTCCAAATATGAAAACATACAGAAAATACAGAACAAAACGAAGGAACGAAAGATCACACTACTAGGCCAGTGCACTAGCGGGTCAGCTGAGGCGAAGATATGACGATTTGTTTTTGCTAAAAAAAAAGGATATGACATTTTTTGGGGTCCAAATATAAAAAAGTAGCCCCATTTTGTTTTATACGCTTATCCTTTTTATATACACAATATATGAAAATGTACATTGATGAAAATTCATACGCACATACAACACATGTACTAAGGGCTACTTGGAGCTGGTCTTCCAAATCCTGTTTCCGCACTTTTAGCTCAGTTAACAAAAAAATCCTCTTTGTTCAAAATTTTACCTCTTTTTGAGTTCTGTACTGTTCTATCGGGGGTTCCCATGCTAGCCCGAAGTGGCAAAATTAATGAACCAGGTTGCTCTATAGAACGCTCCAATTAGTAGAACATTACAAGCAACGTAGTTGGAACGACACAACTAATTAACACTCTCCTTTTCTTAGGAACGAACAATCAGGCGATTAGTTAGAACCAAGATTTTAGTTACACATAATTGTGCCTAGCACTCTTTTGTCTGTTCCGGTTGCTATTATACCAACACAAACTGGAACTCCAATTTTTACCTGCTGGACCAGATCATTTGGAGCAATAATATGTACATACCCTAATCTGAACTCTAATCCATACATGCCATGTCCCATTAGGTAGCTGCTGGAACAATCTTAGTTGAAGTTGAGTAAAATCTGACTTTTTTTTCCAGATCATTGTTAGACTTTTTATCCAAAATATTGACAGTCTGAGGGTGAACATATCTTCTCAGGTATAGATTACCAGATGTCCTATAATGATTCATATGAACTAAAAAGAGGAAAGCACATGACAAAAAGTTATGCATTTTTCATCGCTGTAAAGAACATATGTGCTGATTGGGCCTATCATTTGCAAGCATAATAGATTAAGTTTAAGCTTCTTGTGATGGAGTACTTTCCATGTCAATGCCTTGTTTCAATGTGTAGCTCCTCTGTCAATGCACTAAAAGCGAAAAAAAACACTTCATAGAATATGTATTGCTTTAATTTCTGGAAAGAACTTCGATCAACTTAGTTGACATTCTCTTTAGTTCTTAAAGCACCAAAAGCAAATTACACTTTATGGTTGCCTTCCAACGGTAGTGGTACGGCTTATAATCAAAGTAAACTGTGTAGCCGCAATAAAACTGACATAATATGCAGACATAGACATCTTTTAGGAGCTAAGCAGATCATCAATGGTGTTTACACAAATTAAATACAACCGGGTCACTCAAATTAATTAGGTAAGCTAGTTGGTACTTCTTCCATTCCTAAATGTAAGTCTTTGTAAAGATTTCACTATGGACTACATACGGAGCAAAATGAGTGAATGTACACTTAAAATGCATCTATATACATTCGTATGTTGTTCATAGTGGAGTCTCTACAAAGACTTATATTTAGGAACGGAGGGAGTAGATTGTACTCCCTCCGACCAGAAATGTATGGTGTGCAAGGGCTTACGGTCAACTTTGGCCAACAATTAATCTAATAAAATTTGATATATATTGTGTAAGAATTGTATCATTTAATTCATACGCAAATGCATTTTTTAAATAGTGACATGTTTGGACAATTCACATATTAATTGCTTAACTATTGTTCAAAGTTAAATTTCATACTCCATGCGCATCTTACATTTTGGAACGCAGAAATTACTTGCATATGTCGAGGGGGGAATCTAGCAGCAATTGTCCCTCCAGTACTAAATGCTGGCATCAGGACAGTTTCTTCATATTGTGGAGGATCACACATGAATACTTTACCCACAGAAGACACAGGACATGCATGCATGATGCATGCTATATTTTGAGGAACATTTCCGTACTGTTCCATTTAATGGCATAAACCGTAAGGAAAATCTGAACGAGAACATCAGCGCAAATTCTATAGAGAACTAGTGATCTTGCCCCAAATTATAGAACTTTATCTAGGTTAATTCATGCTTATTTATAATGATCACAACATTTTTGCACTACAAATGAGTCCCAACTCCCAACCTCTTCCTTACTTATGTCATTCCTGTTCCGTTCTGCCCCAACATTCTAAGTCCTGTACGTTATTCAAGTATAGAAATAAAATGCCACAACCTCACAGTTATATATGTTCTTAATCACCCCCACCCACTTTGAAGGGACAAGAAATATATAAAAACAAGAACAATACGATCTTTGTGCACATCAAATAGTCTCCAAGAAAAACTCAGAAGAATTTCTACGAATTATACTGGAAAAAGACATACATTTGACAATATTTTGGAGGATCACAGTCTAAGCATAATTTCGTCGAAGGATTAAGCAGATCATGATTAAGGATTGCATACTGCAGCATCATCGCATGTAAAAGCTAGCTATACTACTAGATTACATCAACACGTACTAGTACTTGAATGTCAGATCCATAGGAATCTTTAGAAAGGCGGTATAAGAGTAGATAGGTTCCGTAAAAGAGTTGGAGGAGCTAGCTAGGCAATGAAAACAGTTGTATAACTGGATTTTCCACATGTGCGGCCATTGAATCAGCTTGTCTATCACTATATCAGCTGTCCATCACTGCCTTCTAGCTTGTTCTCTTGATCATCTCTTGGCAATACATACATATTTATGGCATGACAAGTCGAATCATATACAGAATACTACTGCAGTACACAACTATACAGAACAGAACTCAGACAAGATAACTTATTTCCAACCAGAAATATATAGCATATTGATCATACCAAGAAGCATTTTTGCTGTCTAGTCAACTAGGTTTCTGCGGTGATCATGTACAGATCCAGCAGTGAACTCTCACAACCCCTCTACTAGGATTATTACTAGCTGGCTGGCTAGCTAGGACTAGAACCTGAGCATGATTGATCGACGTCGACTTTAAAAATTGCACATATATTAACCAACTCAAACTCTCAAGCCCAAAACATGATCAGGATTCAGGAAATCATCGATCGAGGAGTATATCTTGTGGTGATATATTAATTCTGCGCTAGCTAGTTGTAGTGGTTCTTACGAGCGATTTAGGTACGCATACGCCACGCTCTGCAGGTCCTCGCAGTCTTGGTACCCCGATGACGACCTCCACCCGCTCTCCTCCGTCCCGAACGACGACTGCTCCGCCGCCTCGAAGCCCGCCGCCACGGCATGTCCGTCGTCGTCGGACGCCGACTGCTCGAGCGCGTGGTACATCATGTAGTCCGAGGCCGCCGACCCGGCCAGCAGCGCGCTGATGGAGTCGTGCCCGGCCGCTGCGCCGCCATTGCCGCCGTACGCGCTCTGCTGCTGCGCGGCCACTGCGCCCACGCCGTTGCCGTTGGGCCATTGGTAGCCGCCGTGCGCGTACTGATCCGCCACGCCGCCTCCCACGTAGCCCTTGACGTCGTCCTGGTGCTGCATCCCTTGCGGCGCCGGCGGGGCGTGGGCCTTGAGCGAGGCGAGCTGCGCCTGCAGGGTCATGACCTGCTGCTGGAGCGCGAAGATGTGTGCGACGCAGCCGTAGACGGGGTCGCGCAGCCGGGCCTGCGCCTCGTAGGAGACGGTGACGGCGGCCTCGGCGCGGTCGGAGATGGGCAGGTGCGCCAGGAGCTTGGAGACGTTGCTGGCGCCGAACACCTTGTGGATGGCGGCGAAGTGCGCCGCGCCCTGCTCGTGGCAGAAGTAGGGCGCGAAGACGCACCCGCGCGCGCACTTGCGCCTCAAGAACTTGCACGCGCCGCACGGCGACCCAAGTCCCGTCATGCTCATCAACCGACCGGTGAATATCGCTGGATCGCTCGGTGACCTGATTGTTTTGTCTCTCTCCGGTGTTGTGATGATCGCTGGCTGCTGCTGCGGAGGTGGATGAGTGCAATGGCCGGCCGAGCGCCATTGCTTATAAGGAGACGAAGAGGAAGGGGAGAAGAGTGCATGGTTGGGGATTAGGGCCTGAGGCAATAAACAATTCCGGCGTGTCTCCTCGGTGGCCAACCGCCTCCATTATTTTGAGCTTCCAATGGCGCGCTCTCCTCTTCCGCTAAGGTCTGCCCTCCCATTTTCTGTAGGTACACTAATACTATACACCACTCTGCCAATCCCAAGAGAAGGACAAAGCACAATGGGGCTAGGTCATCCGGGGTGCAATTATACACAACTTTCTCTCGTGTTTTTAGGTTAGTTGTTATCGTGACTGCTTGCCCGTGTGATGATTTCTTTTGTGATTAGTTGAGATGGGTTGCAGCGCGACTCGCCAGCACAGTCCAGTTGATAAACCCGGGGATAATACATATACAAGCATTTCATACATCACCTGGCCAGAAGTGGAGCTGTCGTTTGTGTTATTTTCAGCTCCTTTCTTTTCCTCAGGAGACAATATGTGATGGGAAATTAATTTAGAACTTTTTCCTTGGGATCAGAGACAACTTTGATAAATTTATCAGGGAAAATATATGCACAAGTGTATGTACATTTATATTCGTGCACATCAGCAGGCATGTATGTCCAATCATGTGAGAAAAACAATCTAGCAGTGGGCTAATATACCAATCTATGCAACTTAAATATGTTTTGAAAAGGAAGCCCCAACATGTACCCTAATCTGTACCGGCTGCTCTAAACTATGTGGCACCTGCAGGAAAGATTGGAACAGAGCAACAGAACTTCTGCAAACCTGCTCTGGCATCTGCATCATGTAGGGTTAAGAAGCTCATTATCCTATAACCAAGAGTCCAAACTCTTTTGCCTTCCACTGACCATTAGAGAGGTTTGCTGAGATTAGGCCGGCCTATGCCAATACAGTAATGATCCTTAACTAGCTAGGTGGTGCTAACCTATGCTTATCACTAAATTACATGCAGCATGACTAAATCGTGTAGGTAGGTAAGCAGTGGTAACAAACTGGGAACAACCAGCGAAAGCACAAAGGGCAAGGAGCACTTGAATCCCAACGTGTCCAGAACCTGCAAAGATATAGAGATTCCCAACGTGGTGGACCAGCCAACATCATCCGTCTCACAAACAAATGCAATTTGGGAAAAGAACACAGGGGGTAAATATTATGTGCAGCATTTGATTCCTCGGTGTGACAGTCGTCGGATCCCTGCACAAGACATTCCCACGGGCATCTCCGGTGTGCATGTTGCCAAATTTCTGCTCTATGCGTAAGCTTAGCCTCTAAATGGAAGAGGTGTCCTGGAGTCTAGTTTTGCTTTGGGTTTCCTTATCATGGTCTTCGTTAGGGTCTACCGATTATCCTGACAAATGATGATGTGTGGGAGGGCGGGAGGGATGGCTCCCCTTCAACATATCATCGTGAGGATTTGATGATACTTGTGTTAGGCCTGGAGTCTGTGAACGAATGATTTCTTTATATGAAATCGGAGAGGCAAGCTCTCTTTTATCAATAAATAAATAAATAATGGAAGAGGTGTAAAATGCCCAGGAAAAAATTACTCCCTCCGTAAACAAATATAAGAGCGTTAACTCCTTCAGTAAAAAAGAGTGTTAACTCCTTCAGTAAAGAAATAGTTTTACTGAAGGAGTTAACGCTTTTATATTTCTTTACGGAGAGAGTAGTTAACAGTGTCTTCTCTTTACCCTGGGGGAAAGTGACTTCTCCTCCCTAAATTACTTTTCTGAATGTTCTCGGTTGTATTTTGGCTAGGTTATTCTCCTAAACTATGGTATGCCAGAGCACTTTACACCTGGCGGTTTTATTTTTTATGAAATATAAAACAGTTTTGCTAGAACTCATCTAGATGAGATATAATTTGGTCATATAAAAGCTTCATTACCCGCCTTTGTACCAACCAAGGATGTATACATCTACTCCCTCCGTTCCAAAATAAATGACTCAACAAGTAGTACAAAGTTGAGTCATTTATTTTGGAACGGAGGGAGTACATCGCTACACATTTGATAAAATTAGCAAAAATGAGAAAACACGTTGTGGCGGGTGTTAAACACAATACAAGCTAAAGCTGGGACCCCGACACTGGAGACTACCAAGAAATCCTCCAAACGCATCAACTAAGCAGGTATAGGACTTGCATTGTCATCGCCGGAGTCGACCAGTGAGGCCAATTTTTGGAATTTCATTCGGGTAAAGCATGTATCGATGTCTCATAGCAATACCTTCAAGGAAGAAACACTGCATAACATTGTCGTAGCTGGGTCCAGATAATCAGACCTTGGTTTTCACCTTGGATAGCTGATTACCGTCACGGCCACTCCACAGATCCGCCTAACGGACCATACAGACTTGTTAGAACCTTCTATGCACGATATTGTGCCTCTAGGACCTTTTAGGATGTCGTTCATCCACTCACTTCGGTAAGACATTGCCAGAAAAACTACATCCCCACATGCAAGAAGAATTAAACCCTAATCATCCTTGTCGCATAGGAGGTGTGGTTTCAAAAGGAATCGATGTGTTTTCAAATTAAGTTCTTTATCGAGAAGCATGTTATCCAGGCAATCATGCAATATAACTGTGACGCCTTGCAGGTGCCAAGCATCTGGTTTCCTAGTTTAGGAATCATATTTAATTATGGGCATGACTAGCTCTCATCTAGATGTGAATTAACTAACTCTCATCGAACTCCTACACCATCTGATTTGACGTGGAGATTCGTGAGGATTTTTTTTCCTCCTCTTTTTTTGTTTGGTTGACAAAATGATGTATGGGTTAGATGAGACCCTGTTAATTCTCACGCGAAATAGCAAATCTGATTAATTATTGTAATACTTTTCTTTTCTTTTTTCAGTTTTCCTTCCTTTCTTTCTTTCTTTCCTTTCAGTTTCCTTTCTTTCTAAGGATGAACACATAGTTTTAAGTCATTTACCAGCTGGTTTGCACTTCGCTTTTAGAAAGTGCAGAAAAGGACATGCAAGCTTGCACTTTGCTCACAGTTCGAATTCAGAAACTCTAGATGATCAATTTTCCTTTATGTCAAAGTTTCCTGGATAGCTAGCTAATCTGCATGTGTAGGTTGTGCTCCAGCTGCTACGTGCCTAGTTGGATCCCTTTACAAGTTTCAAAAAGAAACAGTTGGATCTCTTTTCATGTTTGTTTCCTTCCGTGTCACGTCAAATCTCGTCTCGCGCATATAGGAGCCGGCGACAAACAGTTGAACGGGAATGGACAGGTGTAGTAGGTCTGGTACTTGCACCCTGAGGCTTTTTTTTTTTTTTTGCCTCATGCCTATTTGGTCCCACGATGACCACTAATGCAGACTCTTTCCCCTTCTTTTGCCAATGTATATTTCGCCCTCCCTTGTCCTAGGGACTAGTGTTAATCTGTCGACTTCAGAGAAACATGATGAGAAGCAAAGTTTTATTCTTAGTTGCTTCTTTTGTCCAACTTGCAAACATGTCGCGGGGAATTTCTTTCTCACAAAATAAAATTGGCACGGAAAATAAAATGGAGCCACACCAATACAAAATAAGATCGGCACGGAAATCAAATACAGTAAATTATATATTGAAATATATACAAATAATCAACTATGTATACAAATACTTATTAGTCTCATATTATTAATCAAAATATCCATGTTCTGTACAATCAAATATTGAAATATGTTGAATCAATTAGGGGTGTCATCTAGTTCATAGTAGTTATTGACTTCAATTTAACTGAGTGGGTGGGCAAAACCATCTACGGGCTGTACCAAAATAGCATCCGAAGCCTTGACATGTACTAGTGACATGAAGTTTATTTAAACCGTAGTTTTTCTTTTAGGGCAAGGCCTCATGGAGTCATGGCTAGCTTTATTAATCAATAAGACGTACATTGTCTGCTAGGAATATAGTTGCTCATGAGCTAGCTAATTGGAGAACTGCAAACACCCCTTCCTTATGGGTGGAGGCACCTCTGATTTCATTGTTATTTAAACCGGAGTTGGCAATACGTTAGGGTGAATTACCATAATAGCATTTGGATGAGATGTGTTTGCCCTTTCCCTGTTTAGCTTGACTAAGTACCACCTTCCTCGTTTATCTGGCGGAAACCCCCAGAAATGCGTCCAACAAAATAAATTGATGTTTCTAACTTTTATACACACCGAATACAACGTATATGCGTATATACATGCACACCATCACACATATACCTCAAATATCACCCGTTGAGGATTGTAGTCGTTAAGTTTTCTAAGGTTTTGTTAAGTGCCAATCCTATGTGATTGGTAACAAATTTTCCTTCCCCTCTCGTGAAACTAAGGCAACTAGGGCGCCGAGCACATCCCCTAAATCCCCGCCGGCGAGCCTGTGGGTTTCCGTCCCACTGCATGGCACTCCTGTGGCCGGTGGCGGGGGTCTCGGTGAGTCGGGTCCAGCTAGTAGATAGGGTAGGGTTAGATCCTCACAGAGGCAGCGTTCGGTGGATGGCGGCACATCGTTGTCGATATGGTCTTCCAGGTTTTAGTCAATCCCGAATTTATTTGTTGAGATGGAGACGATAGAGCTCCATTGTAGATTCCTACATGGGCGACGAGGTTAGAGTTTTTTGTCGTGCATTCGTACCAGCAAGATCTTAGGTGCTTCGGATGGCAAGGGTTCGGTGACGGCAACTGTGGCTCCGAAGCGCTGATCCTCGGGGCACGTGCTTGGAGACTTCTTGTCTATCATCAACAAGGTCAGACCAGCTTCGATAAAGGAGCGGCAACAACGACACGTCGTTGGCTCGTTCTGACGGCAGTAGTGGTCATTCAGGGTTAATATATGTGAGTCCTTTCTGGTAAAAGAGAGAGGGGGAGAGAGTATACATGTAGTTTTAATCTCTCTTTTTTTTTGCGGAACATGTAGTTTTAGTCTTGATGCACCTGTTTGTGAGATTATATTATCACTGCATGACACCAACATTTCAATCCACGTCCATGTGGTGTGTTTTCACGGCAGCTCGATCAGGCAGTAATAGGCTGGATAGCCGCAAAGTGGCTTTCGATTGGAGTGAGTTAAAGGTGGTAAGTACGGTCCGAGGCTGCTGCCTTCCGGCCGGAATGAGAAGCACAAGCAAATGCAGAATCAAGTTAAGCTCGAGCTTCTAGGAGGGCAATCACAAACAGTGGTGAAACTCCGATCAGGCCCCAGTCGGACGGACGGACGGACGTGTACGGGCCCTCTCCGGTCTAGAAGTAGAATGAACCGACGAAGCATGCATGCAGAAGGGGACAAGGCGGCCCTGAAACCTTTGAAGGCCGCTGCCTCCCCGCCGGGACGCCGCGCGTGCTAGCTACCTCGATCATTCCTTTTACCATCATCCCATCCAATCGGCTGGCAAATCAATCCTTTACCAGCGTGAATGTCATGCGATTGATCTCCCTTGCAATAATGCTGCCTTTTTAGAGTCTACCACGCACGTACGTACCCTCGCCTTTCCTTTCAGTCCATCCCTGCCTACCATGCAGCAGCTCCAGGCTCTGCATGCAGCCACTGTCTACCATGCAGCAGCTCCAGGCTCCTTTCAGTCGATCTCTGCCTACCATGCACCCATGCAGACATGGATGCCTTTAATTTACACACGTCGCGGCCGGAGCTGCATGTGGATGTTCGCCGTGGGTCATCGCCAAGCCTCCGTAACACTGCGAGATGATGAGCATCACATGGAAGCAATCAGGGCGCAGGGTCTAAAAGAAATGGGGTCGGCCGACCTGCACTGCACACCATGGTTTAAACTAACTTAGGACACGTTTAGTAACTTGTGCTGGCTGTGCCAATTGATCCAGCTACCGGCCAGGAAACCGAGAGAAGTGGGGGCAAATTAGAAAACTATTACGACTGAAAAAGTTGTCTCGGGAGGTTTGGCGTACGTACGTCGCCTGTGCGGATCGTGGAGAGCAAGGGGAGGACATGTTCCAAGTATTCCTGGGGATGTGAGCATGCAGATGGCGCTGCGGTGCGGTGGGTCTCGTTGCTCCCCCACAAGTCCCATGAACTCGCTCGTCCATGGACCCGACATGTGCCCGGTATCAAAACATCTGTCGTACATTCGTACTACTACCAAAGTACCGAGTACCAATAGGATTGGTGCCTATGTCAGGCTCCAATGGAAAGTACGACAACAGCTAGCTACTGCACTACTGCTTCAGTTTGCTTTTCTCCATTAGTTTTTGAGGAGTCAGCCAGCCTCTCAAGCTATGTTTTACCTAAATGCATGCTATATATTGATCTGATGTTCCCTAGAAGGGGGGTGTACTAAAGCAGAAGTGATTTTTTTTTCATATATCATGGCAGTTCTCTAATGTGAGCATTGCAAGTTTACCTAGTGTAGCATCACAATTCATGAACATGTGCGGCATTTTTTTAAAAAAATTCTTTACCTGGCAATTCTCTATGCCGCATCACGGCAAATCCCTGAAAGGCATGGCAATTTACTCTGATGAGCATGACAATTTTCTGAAAATCTTTCTGCTAGCATGACAAATCTTTCTTTTCAACATGTCAAATTTTTCTGTGTAGCATGACAAATATATCTGTTGCGGCATGGCAATTCCTGGGCGTTAGATGAGAGTGGTGTTTTGAGGGAACACTCTGTGACGACGCCCCCTCCACCCAACCCTAGCCGCCCCTCCTCCTCACCCCCTCCCCTCCTTCCTCCCTCGCCGCCGCCTGAGGCAGCCGCCGGGTAAGCCCGGTCCGCCAAGGATGGTGGCGGGGGTCGGTTGCCCTGCTCCTGTGTGGAAACCCCGGATCTGGAGCGGCGGCTCCATTGGAAAGGCACGACCGACTAACAACCGTGCGGGTGGTGGATCCGGTGTCCCAGCAGCGCGGGAGGCGGGATCCGGTGGTCGTTGGCGGCCGGCAGCGGCTTCTGCGGCGGTCGGTGTGCGCGATCTGGTGCCTCCCTTCCTCCCCTGTTCGGCGTGCGGGCAAGCCTGGTCGGGTCGCGCTTCCTCTTGGTCGCCGGTTCTGTAGAGGAGGTGCTGCTGGCGGCAGAGATCTAGTTCGGGCAAAGCTGGCAGCGATGCCTGAGGGCGCCGTTTCCCTCCTTGGAGGCGTCGGTATGGACTGATCTCCTCACTTCACCTTCCTTTAGGTTTCCCGGGCGAAAGCCCTAACTCTGTTGGCCACGGCGGCGCTCACGGCGTCGTTCCCTTCTTGAAGGCGCCGCTTTGGGAACCTTGGGGTTGGGTGGCGCTTGTGGGTGGTGGGCGACGGCGGTGGTGCGGCCCTTTCCTAGCATGGATTTACGTCCGTTGCTTGGGATGGAGTAGCGTAGGTGAAGGTCGTCGGCTGGCGTCGTGGTGGCGTCAGTGGCGGAGGACTAGCCAAGGCTCGCGCAGGGGGAGGTCGTCGTTTGGCGTTGTGGTGACGTCGATGGCGGAGGATCTGCCAAGGTTGTCACCTCAATCTGCTCTGAAGATGGACCAATGGAAGATGGCGGCGACGACACATGTGAGTGTGTTAGACCGGTTTGAGCTCCGGACCCGGCAGATGGCTCGGCCGGGGCCTCCGGCTTTAGATGTTAGGCTTAGGTGAGAGGTATGAGTATGTGGTCCAGCTTACACCCCTTCATCATTTGGATAGGAGTAGCGGCTTCAAGAATAATCAGTAAAATGGCCGTATGCATCTCCCAGATGCAGAGACCGGGGTCATCCTCCTTTTTGAAGAAAAGAACTCTCTGACGACGCCGTTTTCTCAAACAAGCCTCTTGTAGTGAACGTTGGTATCCCTTAATCTTCCCCTCAACCTCATGAAGGAATGTCAGCGCGTTATTGGGTCCACGTTTTATCATAAAGGTAATTTGTGCACTCCACCTTCTGAGTTTAGTACTTCTACTCTCTACTCTATCTACTCCCTCCGTTCCTAAATATTTGTCTTTCTAGAGATTTCAACAAATGACTACATACGAAGCAAAATGAGTGAATCTATACTCTAAAATATGTGTATATAGATATGTATGTGGTAATACACTTGAAATCTTTAAAAAGACAAATATTTAGAAACGGAGGGAGCAGTTAACATGGGTTGCTGCATGCAGAATGCTCGCTGGCACGCGTCTCTCTAGCTAGTCGGCATGCACCCTCTCTTTTGTACTTCTTCTCACTTGGCTATATATTATCCAAGAAGAAGAAAACATGTAGGAGTAGTATATATAATACTACTGACACTCGTTTTCATACATGGCTAATAAGAGTATTGGCTTCCTCCAATCATGAGAGGAGTCAAGAAGGCTTCACTTCACGCCTCCCATTTCTTATGGCATCCACCAAAACACCCTTGACCGGACTTAACTGGCTTGGAGTCTATTTATATTTCCACTGGCAAAAAAACAAACGGTTCATCGACTCACTTGCAACTAGGACAGCAAAATTCCTTCCGTGTTAGCAGATGATGATATCGCCACCATGCCGCCGATGACCGACTGACCGCTGCTAGCTTCGCCGCGTACGTTTCATTGCCTGCCAGGAAATGCGCTGGCTAGCTTGCTAGAGCGCACACGGCCTGAATTCCCTGAAAATATTCCTCGCACGCACGCACGCACGCACGAACGGCCGAGGCGATGCAGCGAACTGCAGGCTACCTTGCGAATGATGTAACCCATGTGTGTGCTGGTCAAAAGATTGTTAGACAGCGACTGATCGGCATCCTCATTAACTACTGGGTATAGTGCCCCCGTTTGCTAGCTAAGCTACGTGGCTGATGCAAAAATGGGTAGCTGTTGAACAAGTTGTGATGTGTAGTGGCGGTGATAATTCTGCAGTGTCTCCGTTTTGGCGTACGTGGTGGCTGACAGAGACTGGAAGATCATACGCAGTTTTGCTCTGACCGAAACGCATGCATATGCAGTATGCTGGACTTCCTTGGCACAGCATGATCTCATCTTGGTAACACTCTTAACTGTGGTTGTTAATTTCGGCCGTCACTTACGGCAGACAGACAACCAAGAAATTAGCTAGAGATGTGTGCGGAGAATTGAGACCTGTTTGCGGAGGTGTTTACACTGTCAGAGGCTACGGTAGGGGATACTTTTACCCAACATGGATGGCAGCATGATCTTAGAATTGGCCCCCTTCACTTTAGGCGTTATACGAACTCTACATGTTTCTTTGTATTTCATCTTTTTATTTTTTATTTGTGTGAGATGACCTTGTTTGGCTGTGTGTATGTTAGTTATGCAGAGGCAAGGTGTAATACTTTTAAGTAATAAAGCGCCTCTTTTTGAAAGAAAAAGAGATTAGCTAGAGATGATGAGCATCATCAGGCACGAGTGGGAAGCATGTTCTGCAGCAGGAAGTACTTGTGGCTGGTCAAACAAATGCAGAATTAGAAGCGGCTAATCCAAAAGAAAGGGTAATTAACTATGTTAACTCTAGTAATATAATGGGGGTTTAAGGTGGCGTCACGGCTCACATGGCGTGCATGCATGAGAGCAAGCTAGGCGCCAAACGGGTTGGGTGGGCGGTCAAATTTGGCCGTGTCCGTCCGTGGAACGACGAAGTAATTAACCAATGGAGCCGTCGGTCGGTGGCCCAAAAACAAAAATGCCGCAAACACTAGATGGCCAAGCTTACAAGCAATACCTTCCCACAGGCGCTAGCATTCGCATCGCACGGTCCTTGTAGCTAGCTAGCTACTCGTAGTTAGGGTTCATCTTTTGTTTATGGGTTCCATACATACATAACGCGTACGTGCGTTGCAACTAATATAGATCGTTGCACGATCTAATCATAGGTAGCTTGCCGATTGTTATAAATTGCTCTACGTGATCCAAGGATCGATCCAGGGTGTACACATTATTGATGCAGTGTATGCAATCATAGATTCCTCTTCTTATTCTTGTGCGCGTACGTGTGCGCATTTTTAATCCGCTTGCGATATGTTAAAAGTACTGTAGTACTTGGTCGTTGTTCCTCAGCTCGTGAATTTCTTGAGTGTACAGATCGACATGGTCTGCTAAGCTAGCTAGCTTATGGAACACTGTCTTGACGAGTGAAGGCGAGGTATACGTAATGGTAATTGCTGTCTAATTTATGCCGGTTCCGTCCCTTCGTGGCACAGTGGACGGACGGGCCGGACAAAATTTTGGTCTTCAGGGACTTGCGTGACCACGTCGTTTCTGCGTGCCGTTTGCGTCGCCGCGAAAAGATGACAACGGGAAGCCAACATTATGTTTGTTTCATTGTTTGTCATGAACTGCCCCTGTCGTATCCAGTGTTCTCCATCAGGCAATCGAGTCCGTAGCAAGTTCAGTCCAGCCTTGAAAACTCATGGCCACTGCCTAAAATGGTGCGTCCGTTCAAGCTTGGAAGTTTTGGACATTTTAAGTCTTGAGGAGAAAGGTCATTGTCCTCGAACCAATGGCAGTATTTAGCTTAAGTTGTCGGTGTTATTGTGTGTATACTTTAAGATGACACGACACAACATTGACGTGGATCCAGCTTGTTGTGGTAGCCATAGTATTCGTTTTGGACACATTCTCAGGACCGGTCAAACCTCCGCTTGTCATGAACTATCTATATACATGACGACGTGACTACGAACCAGCATATTTATATGCTGAGATGTAGCTTTTTTCAAAGGAGAGAGGGGGTGCAACGGCGGGTAGAATGGCAGGCTGAACTTATTTATGAATTTTCCGACAAAGCAGCAAAGTTATTCACAAAGGACACGGTGAGATTAAGCAAACATAAAGGAAAATTACATCCCCGGATCTAGCCGGGATACCATGACACCCCAGTCGAATAGGATTTGCCGCCGGTTCGTATGGATGGGCTTAG
Organism: Aegilops speltoides; assembly: GCA_021437245.1. Taxonomy (NCBI): domain Eukaryota; kingdom Viridiplantae; phylum Streptophyta; class Magnoliopsida; order Poales; family Poaceae; genus Aegilops; species Aegilops speltoides. The sequence continues at coordinate 474,716,557 of CM038144.1, read as the reverse complement.
GCAGGGCTCTCTCCGGCCAAGTCGGCGGCGGTGTGCTCTGCCACTGGTGTTGGTCCTATGTTGGCCAGTTCGGCCTGTGGGGCGGCCTGCTGCGGATTAAGGTTGCCACTGAAAGGTCTTCGTGAGGGTTTCTCTCTCCAAATCAGGTGGTTGCTTTCGACGTCGAGATGCAATCTACAGACGACAACTTGAAGCGGAGAGTATGGTAGTGCAGTTGCGGGAGTCGGTTTTCTAGCCCAACACATGTAGCTGTTGGGATCGCGAAAAAGTGATGGCAACAACACATGATTAATTTTGGCGAGCTTCGTAGTGAAAACCTTCTGACCCGAGCTGGTTATACCTGGCAATGATGACGTTTTTGCGTCGTTACCTTGTTGAAGCATTGCTCATGCTCGGACTGGCTTCTCTGGATGAAAATCTAGGATCTAGCCTTTGGTGGTTGGCCAGGTGTGATGGCGGCACTTGAGCATTGCTCCTTTCTTGAAGGCGCTGCTGTTGAAAGACCTCGTTGTTCTTCTGGTGTCATGAGATGGTTGGTACGAATACGATCATAGTTGTAGTTTGTCGGATTTGATCAATTTTATTGTTTTTTCCTTTTTCCGTGTTTAGGCATAGCCTTGATCTTATATATGACTTTACTATTTGCTAGCGTTTTTGTGTGTATGTGTTGGTGTTGATTCTTGTGCATCATATCTACGTAGAGGTCGGGTGTATGCTCATTCTGTATATATGCACTTTATGCTTAATTTTGAGTCAATAAAACTCACGCTTTATCGAAAAGGATATTTTTACTTACTCATGTTGTGGCATCAAAGAGATAGAAAGCATTATTGCATATGTTTGAGCAAAGCAAAATGTGCTAAGCGACCTGGTTCTCAAATTTCAGAAGACGTAAAGTGCATTGCCCTAACGATTGATCGATGGAGCGGAGCCTCTCTCTCTCTCCCGCCGGTCAATCGGTTTGAGTGTTGGGTCACTCTCCTCATCACGTACCTAGCTAGCTAGCTAGTGAGGTAGCCATTTTAGGTCCCGTGTCACTGTCCAGGGCAGCACGCAACACTGAGCTAGCTAGGGAATCTAGAACGATCCATGGATCGCACATGTGGCGGTCACGATTGATATGTAGCTCGAGCTCGACGACGGAGATGGAGACGGAGGCAAGGTACGTAAACTAGGCTCGAGCGATCGGGGTCAGGGCGAGTGGAGAGACAGGGGGAGGCCACCGTGCCCGGCAGTCGTGGGACACGACGCAATCACGTCGCTCTCCGCCGCGGCGAGGCCTAAACTAATCCGGCGTGGAGGGCGCTGTAGCTCCAGGCACAGGCAGATCGTCCAAACTGCATAAATAAGACATTTTTGTGCAAGTTTTTATATAAAGAAAAAGGACAGGTGATGTAGTAATGGAAGCAAGGTGACAGGGACTTCTTCAGTTTGGACGGAGGCTCTGGCGGAAGACTCCATGGCGCATTTTATTTTGAGTTGGACGAGTTAAGAGATTTTTTTTTTTTGAAGGCTAAGAGATTTCATTTTCATAGTGAAATGGACATGAAAACAGCATCCATGGGTCTTTGTGTGTCTTTGGATAGTACGTACGTGGCAAACGAGCGGAGTGTGGAAAATAGAAATGAAAATAGAGCATTTGGTTCAGTTGGCCGATGTGAAATTGATGTTTGGCTGTATTAGGGGGGCCAGGGACTTGACCGGCCTTCTTGGACGACGCGTGAATCTGTTCTCCTTTGGTGACCGACCGATGCAACGACGGATAAAGTCGCTGTGTTTTTGCCGTGAAACACCGGAGAATGCGGTGTACGCCACCGCCGTTCGTGTTCGTCTCCCCGTTTCACGGTTCGTCACGTATGGCATCCGCTCCACAGCCGGGCGGCGCAGAGTCCATTCTAGGGTTAACGTTGCGTGATAGTGGACGGAGCAAGGACGGCGGGCTTCACTACCACTAAGAACCATCATCATAAGGAGCAAGAACGGTGTCGTTCCTTTGTTGAAGGCATCGCTGTTGAGAAGTTTCAGGCCACTATCTGCTACTACCTCCGTCCTGGTTTATAGGCCCCCTTTGTAGTTTGTTCTAAATTTTGACTAAAGATTTAATTAACAAAATATTAATGCATGTCAAGAAAAATTATCTCATTGAATTCGTATTTGAACATAGTTTTCAAAAATATAATGTTTGATGACATGCGTGAACATTTTGCTAGTTTAATCTATGGTCAAAATTTGACACGGAATACAATGGGGACCAATAAACCGGACGGAGGTAGTACCTCCGGGGGAAACCCTAGATCAGTAGATTGTGTTGTTTCCCTCTTGTGGCGTCATTCTTGAAGGTGTACACGGGCTCGAGGGACTAGTGGACGGAATAATTGGTGGAGCGGTGATTCATCCTGCGCATTAATGGTGGCGCTTTTCGGTGGTGTGGCGCAGTGGAGACTCGGCGCCCGATATGTGGTGAGGGCCTCGCGCAGGAGGGTGACGTTATCAGATGTCGTGGTGTCGTCGATGGCAGAGAGGCTGGGCAAGGTGGTGCAGCAGTACAACACTGAAGATGGATTGGTGGCAGGTGGCTGTGACGGCCTCATACCTGGCAGGCGTCCTGATTGAGGAGTGCGCTAGACTGGTAGGTGCCCCATACCCGGCAGACATCCTGGTTGGGACCTCAGGTCTTAGATGTTTAGGTTTGGCTGCGATGTCTGTTTGGTATTAGGCCCAGACTATCAGCGCCCCTTCATCAATTGGATAAGAGTAGCGACAGTTGTTGCTTACACGGTGGCTTTAGTCTTACTGTTATATGACTTTGTAAGGTCTTGTGAGAACAATTAATAAAGTGGCCGTATGCATCGCCCAGATGCAGAGGCCGGGGGTCTCCTCCTTTTCTAAAAAAATCATCATAGGAGCTACTTAGCAGAATCGTCATATTGACTCAATCGACATAACACCCATAACACCCATATTATAGCGATTCTGTTCGAAAATGTCATTCTAGTAGAGTCATCATCTGATCGTCGACCTGTAGAATTTATGAAGCACGCTCCATATCTGACCCGCAAAACTCCATATTTGAAAGCTGGGAGACGCGATATGGAGGGAACATCATGCCGTCATGAGCGGGGTGTGAAGTTTTAGCTGGCCTTTACCTCCCGCGCTCGGACCGGTCACTGGCGTTGTCATCCGTATGAGCGCCGCTTCGCCCCTACCAATGCATCCGCCGGTTTAGCCGCTTATCCATCGGGAGGAGCGTCAGTTCATGGTTGACGCCATGTTTTGCATCCGTTTCCCACCCGCACATGACAAATCCGCCCATATTTTTGGTCGGAGCGCTCCCATTCGAGGGTATATAAATCACGTGGCCCTCCTTCGTCAGGGTCATAACACTCACCCTCTCACCCCATTCCCGTTGCACTCCACTCTCTATTCTCCCATTCGCTTCGCGGCACAATCACCTCCATTGACCATGTCAGTGAGAGGCCACGCCATCCCCGTGAACCTTTCCTCGACGAGACCGAAGAGGAACGCGCCAAGAGAAAGTTATGGAAGAGTGTGTGGCGCTACTCTAAATCTTAGTTCTAAAAACCGGACCGGACCATCGGTCGAACCAAGAAAACCGAAACTAGTGATCCCGCCGGTTTTTTAAACACAAAAGACTGACCAACAACTATACCGTTGAGAACTGTTGGAAATATGCCCTAGAGGCAATAATAAAGTGGTTATTATTATATTTCCTTGATCGTGACAAATGTTTATTATTCATGCTATAATTGTATTGATCGAAACTTAAATACATGTGTGAATACATAAGAAAATACCAAGTCCCTAGTAAGTTTCTACTACACTAGCTCTCGTTGATCAAAAGATGGTTAAGGTTTCCTGACCATATGCATGAGTTGTCACTTGATAAACGGGATCACATCATTAGGAGAATGATGTGATGGAAAAGACCCATCCGTTAGCTTAGCATATGACCGTGCAGTTTATTGCTACTGCTTTCTTAATGTCAAATATATATTCCTTTGACCATGGGATCATGCAACTTCCGGATACCGGAGAAATACCTTGTGTGCTATCAAACGTCACTTTGTAACTGGGTGATCATAAAGGTGCTCTGCAGGTATCTTCGAAGGTGTCTATTGGGTTGGCGTGAATCGAGATTGGGATTTGTCACTCCGTATGACGGAGAGGTATCTCTAGGCCCTCTCGGTAATACAACATCAGAAGAAGCTTGCAAGCAAAGTGACTAAGGAGTTAGTTACAAGATGATGTATTACGGAATGAGTAAAGAGACTTGCTGGTAACGAGAATGAACTAGGTATGGAGATACCGATGATCAAATCTCGGGCAAGCAACATACCCACGGACAAAAGGAACTACGTATGTTGTCATAAAGGTTTAACTGATAAAGATCTTCGTAGAATATGTAGGGACCAATATGGGCATCCAGGTCCTGCTATTGCTTATTGACCGGAGAAGCGTCTCGGTCGTATCTACATCATTCTCGAACCCGTATAGTCCGCACGCTTAACGTTCGTTGATGATATAGTATTATTTGAGTTATGTATGTCGGTGACCAAATGTTGTTCGTAGTCCCGGATGAGATCACGTACATGACGAGGAGCTTGGGAATGGTTTGGAGGTAAAGACTGATATATAGGATGATAGTATTCGGTCTCCGGAAGAGTTTCGCAATGCACTGGATAATTATTGGATCACCGGAAGGGGTTCCGGAAGGCCACGGGGGGTTGTTGGGCCTAACGGGCCAAAAGGAGGGAGCACACCAGCCCACAAGGGGGCTGGCGCGCCCACCTCCTGGCCGCCGGCCCTAGGGAATAAAAGAGGAGGGGCTGGCCCCCTCCTGCCTTTCTCCACACAAGGGAGAAGGAAGGGGGAGGCGCCATAAGGGAGCCGACCCCCTTTCCTTCCCCCATCCCCCACGCGCCAAGAAGGAAGGAGGGCGCCTAGGGCAGGTGCCCTAGGGCGGCTGCCGGCCCCCTTGGGGTATACCTAGGGCTACCTCCCCTCCCCCTCCACCTATATAAATCCCCAAGCCGTGCGGCGCCCCCTCTCCCTCTAGTTCATCCTCCACTCTAAACCATTGTGCTTGGTGAAGCCCTATGGAATAGTTTCACCACCTCCGTCATCACGCCATCGTGGTGCCGGAACTCATCTACTACTTCGCCTCTCTTGCTGGATCGAGAAGGCGAGGACGTCATCGAGCTGAACATGTGCTGAACGCGGAGGTGTCGTGCGTTCGGTGCTTGATTGGGACGGATCGTGAAGTTGTACGACTACATCAACCACGTTGATAAACGTGATGCGTCCATTTTGCATCATGATTTTATATTAATATTTATTGCATTATGGGTTGTTATTACACATTATATGACAATACTTATGCCTTTTCTCTCTTATTTTATAAGGTTTACATGAAGATGGAGAATGCCGGCAGTTGGAATTCTGGACTGAGAAAGGAGCAAATTGTTGGGTAACGTAGTAATTTCAAAAAAAATCCTACGCACACGCAAGATCATGGTGATGCATAGCAACGAGAGGGGAGAGTATATCTACGTACCCTCGTATACCGAAAGCGGAAGCGTTTATCAACGTGGTTGATGTAGTCGTACACCTTCACGATCCGTCCCGATCAAGTACCGAACGTACAGCACCTCCGCGTTCAGCACACGTTCAGCTCGATGACGTCCTCGCCTTCTTGATCCAGCAAGAGGGGCGAAGTAGTAGATAAGTTCCGGCAGCACGACGACGTGCTGACGGTGTTGGTGAAGAACAATCTCCGCAGGGCTTCCCTAAGCACTACGAAAACTATGACGGAAGATAAACTAGAGGGGACGGGGTTGCTGGCACAGAGCTTGGTGTTTATTGATGTGTCTTGGGAGCTAGCCCTACCCCTCTATTTATATGTTGAGCCTTGGGGTCGAAACTTGGAGTAAAAGCCTCCACAAAGTCGGTTTCACCCGAAAGGCAAGAGTCCTTCTCGGACTCGAGGGCCAGAAGCCAGGGTTCCCGGCGTCTCGACCTAGACGCCGGGGACCCTGGCGTCTGGCCCCTAGACTCCGCAAAACTTCCTTTTGTGCTTTCCAAAAACCTTGTGGGCTTTCCCCTTTGGCCCAAATAAAGTGTTCTCATACCCAAACATTTTGGGAAACATCCGGAACCCCTTCCGGTGAATTCCAGAACCCTTCCGGAGACCAAACACTATTATCCCATATATCAAACTTTATCCCTGGACCATTCTGGTGTTCCTCTTCATGTCCGTGATCTTATCTAGGACTCCGAACAACATTCGGTTGCCAACATACATAACTCATATAATACTATACCGTCAACGAACGTTAAGCGTGTGGACCCTACGGGTTCGAGAACTATGTAGACATGACCGAGACACCTCTCTGGTCAATAACCAATAGCGGAACCTGGATGCCCATATTGGCTCCTACATATTATACGAAGATCTTTATCGGTCGAACCGCATAACAATATATGTTGTTCCCTTTGTCATTGGTATGTTACTTGCCCGAGATTCCATCGTCGGTATCACCATACCTAGTTCAATCTCGTTACCGGCAAGTCTCTTTCCTCGTTTTTGTAATGCATCATCCCGCAACTGACTCATTAGTCACATTGCTTGCAAGGCTTATAGTGATGTGCATTACTGAGAGGGCCCAAAGATACATCTCCGACAATCGGAGTGACAAATCCTAATCTTGATCTATGCCAACTCGACAAGTACCATCGGAGACACCTGTAGAGCACCTTTATAATCACCCAGTTACGTTGTGACGTTTGGTAGCACACATAGTGTTCCTCCGGTATTCGGGAGTTGCATAATCTCATAGTTATAGGAACATGTATAAGTCATGAAGAAAGCAATAGCAACATGCTAAACGATCAAGTGCTAAGCTAACGGAATGGGTCAAGTCAATCACATCATTCACTAATGATGTGATCATGTTAATTAAATAAAAACTCATGTCTATGGCTAGGAAACTTAACCATCTTTGATTCCACGAGCTAGTCAAGTAGAGGCATACTAGTGACACTCTGTTTGTCTATGTTTCACACATGTACTAAGTTTTTGGTTAATACAATTCTAGCATGAATAATAAACATTTATCATGATATAAGGAAATGTAAATAACAACTTTATTATTGCCTCTAGGGCATATTTCTTTCAGTCTCCCACTTGCACTAGAGTCAATAATCTAGATTACACAGTAATGATTCTAACACCCATGGAGTCTTGGTGTTGATCATGTTTTCCTCGTGAGAGAGGCTTAGTCAACGGGTCTGCAACATTCAGATCCGTATGTATCTTGCAAATCTCTATGTCTCCCTCCTTGACTTGATCGCGGATGGAATTGAAGTGTCTCTTGATGTGCTTGGTTCTCTTGTGAAATCTGGATTCCTTTGCCAAGGCAATTGCACCAGTATTATCAAAAAAGATTTTCATTGGACCCGATGCACTAGGTATGACACCTAGATCAGATATGAACTCCTTCATCCAGACTCCTTCATTTGCTGCTTCCGAAGCGGCTATGTACTCCGCTTCACACGTAGATCCTGCCACTATGCTTTGCTTAGAACTGCACCAACTGACAGCTCCATCGTTTAATATAAACATGTATCCGGTTTGTGACTTAGAGTCATCCGGATCAGTGTCAAAGCTTGCATTGACATAACCATTTACGACGAGCTCTTTGTCACCTCCATAAACGAGGAACATATCCTTAGTCCTTTTCAGGTATTTCAGGATGTTCTTGACCGCTGTCCAGTGATCCACTCCTGGATTACTTTGGTACCTCCCTGCTAAACTAATAGCAAGGCACACATCAGGTCTGGTACACAACATTGCATACATGATAGAGCCTATGGCTGAAGCATAGGGAACACCTTTCATTTTCTCTCTATCTTCTGCAGTGGTCGGGCATTGAGTCTGACTCAAGTTCACACCTTGTAACACAGGCAAGAACCCTTTCTTTGCTTGATCCATTTTGAAATTTTTCAAAATTTTATCAAGGTATGTGCTTTCTGAAAGTCCAATTAAGCGTCTTGATCTATCTCTATAGATCTTGATGCCCAATTATAAGCAGCTTCACCGAGGTCATTCATTGAAAAACTCTTGTTCAAGTATCCTTTTATGCTATCCAGAAATTCTATATCATTTCCAATCAATAATATGTCATCCACATATAATATTAGAAATGCTACAGAGCTCCCACTCACTTGCTTGTAAAATACAGGCTTCTCCAAAAGTCTATATAAATCCATATGCTTTGATCACACTAAACATTTATTCCAACTCCGAGATGCTTGCACCAGTCCATAAATGGATCGCTGGAGCTTGCACACTTTGTTAGCATCCTTTGGATCGATAAAACCTTCAGGTTGCATCATATACAACTCCTCTTCCAGAAATCCATTCGGGAATGCAGCCTTTACATCCATTTGCCAAATTTCATAATCATAAAATGCGGTAATTGCTAACATGATTTGGACGGACTTGAGCATCGCTACGGGTGAGAAGGTCTCATCATAGTCAACTCCTTGAACTTGTCGAAAACCTTTCGCAACAAGTCGAGCTTTGTAGACAGTAACATTACCGTCAGTGTTAGTCTTCTTCTTGAAGATCCATTTATTCTCTATGGCTTGCCGATCATCGGGCAAGTCAACCAAACTCCACACTTTGTTCTCATACATGGATCCCATCTCAGATTTTATGGCATCAAGCCATTTTGCGGAATCTGGGATCATCATCACTTCCTCATAGTTTGTAGGTTCGTCATGGTCAAGTAACATGACTTCCAGAACAGGATTACCGTACCACTCTGGTGCGGATCTTACTCCGGTTGACCTACGAGATTCGGTAGTAACTTGATCGGAAGTTTCATGATCATCATCATTAGCTTCCTCACTTACTGGTGTAGGAATCACTGGAACTGATTTCTGTGATGAACTACTTTCCAATAAGGGAGTAGGTACAATTACCTCGTCAAGTTATACTTTCCTCCCACTCACTTCTTTCAAGAGAAACTCCTTCTCTAGAAAGGATCCATTCTTAGCAACGAATGTCTTGCCTTCGGATCTGTGATAGAAGGTGTACCCAACAGTCTCCTTTGGGTATCCTATGAAGACACATTTCTCTGATTTAGGTTTGAGCTTATCAGGTTGAAGCTTTTTCACATAAGCATCACAGCCCCAAACTTTAAGAAACGACAACTTAGGTTTCTTGCCAAACCACAGTTCATAAGGTGTCATCTCAACGGATTTAGATGGTGCCCTATTTAACGTGAATGCAGCCGTCTCTAAAGCATAACCCCAAAACGATAGCGGTAAATCAATAAGAGAAATCGTAGATCGCACCATATCTAATAAAGTGTGGTTATGTTCGGACATACCATTACGCTGTGGTGTTCCGGGTGGCGTGAGTTGCGAAACTATTCCGCACTGTTTCATATGAAGACCAAACTCGTAACTCAAATATTCTCCTCCACGATTAGATCGTCGAAACTTTATTTTCCACTTCACTCTGAAATTCTTTGAACTTTTCAAATGTTTCAGACTTATGCTTCATCAAGTAGATATACCCATATCTACTCAAATCATCTGTGAAGGTGAGAAAATAAGGACACTCGCCGCGAAACATTCATCGGACCACATACATCAGTATGTATGATTTCCAAAAAATTTGTTGCTCGCTCCATTGTTCTGGAGAACGGAGTTTTAGTCATCTTTCCCATGAGGCATGGTTCGCAAGTACCAAGTGATTCATAATCAAGTGATTCCAAAAGTCCATCAGAATGGAGTTTCTTCATGCGCTTTACACCAATATGACCCAAACGGCAGTGCCACAAATAAGTTGCACTATCATTATCAACTCTGCATCTTTTTGCTTCAATATTATGAATATGTGTGTCACTACTATCGAGATTCAACAAAAATAGACCACTCTTCAAGGGTGCATGACCATAAAAGATATTACTCATATAAATAGAACAACCATTATTCTCAGATTTAAATGAATAACCGTCTCGCATCAAACAAGATCCAGATATAATGTTCATGCTCAACGCTGGCACCAAATAACAATTATTCAGGTCTAAAACTAATCCCGAAGGTAGATGTAGAGATAGCGTGCCGACGGCGATCACATCGACTTTGGAACCATATCCCACGCGCATCATCACCTCGTCCTTAGCCAATCTTCGCTTATCCGTAGTCCCTATTTCGAGTTGCAAATATTAGAAACAGAACCAGTATCAAATACCTAGGTGCTACTGTGAGCATTAGTAAGGTACACATCAATACCATGTATATCACATATACCTTTATTCACCTTGCCATCCTTCTTATCCGCCAAATACTTGGGGCAGTTCCGCTTCCAATGACCAGTCCCTTTGCAATAGAAGCACTCAGTCTCAGGCTTAGGTCCAGACTTGGATTTCTTCACTTGAGCAGCAACTTGCTTGTCGTTCTTCTTGAAGTTCCCCTTCTTCCCTTTACCCTTTTTCTTGAAACTAGTGGTCTTGTCGACCATCAACACTTGATGCTCCTTCTTGATTTCTACCTCCTCGGCCTTCAGCATTGCGAAGAGCTCGGGAATTGTCTTATCCATCCCTTGCATGTTATAGTTCATCACGAAGCTCTTGTAGCTTGGTGGAAGTGATTGAAGAATTCTGTCAATGACACTATCATCAGGAATATTAACTCCCAGTTGAATCAAGTGATTGTTATACCCAGTCATTTTGAGTATATGCTCACTGACAGAACTATTTTCCTCCATCTTGCAGTTGTAGAACTTATTGGAGAGTTCATATCTCTCAATCCGGTCATTTGCTTGAAATATTGGAACATCTCATATGATCCATGATGTTCAAAACATCGTTGAAGTCCCGGTTCTAAGCCGTAAAGCACGACACACTAAACTATCGAGTAGTCATCAGCTTTGCTCTGCCAAACATTCATAACATCTGGCGTTGCTCCTGCAGCGGGTTTGGCACCTATCGGTGCTTCCAGGATGTAATTCTTCTATGCAGCAATGAGGATAATCCTCAAGTTACGAATCCAGTCCGTGTAGTTGCTACCATCATCTTTCAACTTAGCTTTCTCTAGGAACGCATTAAAATTCAACGGAACAACAACACAGGCCATCTATCTACAACAACATAGAGATGCAAAATACTATCAGGTACTAAGTTCATGATAAATTAAAGTTCAATTAATCATATTACTAAAGAACTCCCACTTAGATAGACATCCGTCTAATCATCTAAGTGATCACGTGATCCAAATCAACTAAACCATGTCCGATCATCACGTGAGATGGAGTAGTTTTCAATGGTGAACATCACTATGTTGATCATATCTACTATATGATTCACGCTCGACCTTTCGGTCTCAGTGTTCTGAGGCCATATCTGCATATGCTAGGCTCGTCAAGTTTAACCCGAGTATTCTGCGTGTGCAAAACTGGCTTGCACCCATTGTATGTGAACGTAGAGCTTATCACACCCGATCATCACGTGGTGTCTCGGCACGACGAACTTTCGCAATGGTGCATACTCAGGGAGAACACTTATACCTTGAAATTTAGTGAGGGGTCATCTTATAATGCTATCGTCGAACTAAGCAAAATAAGATGCATAAAGGATAAACATCACATGCAATCAATATAAGTGATATGATATGGCCATCATCATCTTGTGCCTTTGATCTCCATCTCCAAAGCACCGTCATGATCACCATCGTCACCGGCGCGACACCTTGATCTCCATCGTAGCATCGTTATCGTCTCGCCAACCATTGCTTCTACGACTATCGCTACCACTTAGTGATAAAGTAAAGCAATTACATGGCGATTGCATTTCATACAATAAAGCGACAACCATATGGCTCCTGCCAGTTGCCGATAACTTTGTTACAAAACATGATCATCTCATACAATAAAATTTAGCATCATGTGTTGACCATATCACATCACAACATGCCCTACAAAAACAAGTTAGATGTCCTCTGCTTTGTTGTTGCAAGTTTTACGGGCTGAGCAAGAACCATTCTTACCTACGCATCAAAACCACAACGATTTTTCGTCAAGTATGTGTTGTTTTAACCTTCAACAGGGAACCGGGCGTAGCCACACTCGATTCAACTAAAGTTGGAGAAACTGACACCCGCCAGCCACCTGTGTGCGAAGCACGTCGGTAGAACCAGTCTCGCGTATGCGTACGCGTAATGTCGGTCCGGGCGCTTCATCCAACAATACCGTCGTAGACCAACTCATTTGTATGACATGCTGGTAAGCAGTATGACTATTATCGCCCACAACTCATTTGTGTTCTACTCGTGCATATAACATCTATGCATAGACCTGGCTCTGATACCACTATTGGGTAACGTAGTAATTTCAAAAAAAATCCTACGCACATGCAAGATCATGGTGTTGCATAGCAACGGGAGGGAGAGTATGTCTACGTACCCTCGTAGACCAAAAGCGGAAGCGTTTATCAATGCAGTTGATGTAGTCGTACACCTTCACGATCTGTCCCGATCAAGTACCGAACATACGGCACCTCCACGTTCAGCACACGTTCAGCTCGATGACGTCCTCGCCTTCTCGATCCAGCAAGAGGGGCGAAGTAGTAGATGAGTTCCGGTAGCACGACAGCGTGGTGACGGTGTTGGTGAAGAACAATCTCCGCGAGGCTTCGCCTACGCACTATGAAAACTATGACGGAGGATAAACTAGAGGGGATGGGGTTGCCGGCACACGGCTTGGTGTTTCTTGATGTGTGTTGGGTGCTAGCCCTACCCCTCTATTTATATGTTGAGCCTTGGGGTCGAAGCTTGGAATAAAAGCCTCCACAAAGTCGGTTTCACCCGAAAGGCAAGAGTCCTTCTCGGATTCGGTGTCCAGCCTTGAGGTTCCTAAGATCTGGACCTGCACACCGAGGACCTGGCGTCTCGCACTGGACTCATAAAAATTTGTTTTGCGCTTGCCAAAAACAATGTGGGCTTTCCCATTTGGACCAAATAAAGTGTTCTCGTACCCAAACATTTCGGGAAACATCCGGAACCCCTTCCGGTGAATTCTGGAACCCTTCCGGAGACCAAACACTATTATCCCATATATAAAACTTTATCTCCGGACCATTCCGGAGTTCCTCGTCATGTCCGTTTTCTTATTCGTGACTCCGAACAACATTCGGTTGCCAACATACATAACTCATATAATACTATATCGTCAACGAACGTTAAGCGTGCGGACCCTACGGGTTCAAGAACTATGTAGACATGACTGAGACACCTCTCTGGTCAATAACCAATAGCGGAACCTGGATGCCCTGGCTCCTACATATTCTATGAAGACCTTTATCGGTCGAACCACGTAACAATATACATTGTTCCCTTTGTCATCGGTATGTTACTTGCCCGAGATTCCATCATCGATATCACCATACCTAGTTCAATCTCGTTACCGGCAAGTATCTTTACTCGTTTCCGCAATGCATCATCGCGCAACTAACTCATTAGTCACATTGCTTGCAAGGCTTATAGTGATGTGCATTACCGAGAGGGCCCAGAGATACCTCTCCGACAATCGGAGTGACAAATCCTAATCTCGATCTATGCCAACTCAACAAGTACCATCGGATACACCTGTAGAGCACCTTTATAATCAATCGGTTACATTGTGACGTTTGGTAGCACACAAAGTGTTCCTCCGGTATTCGGGAGTTGCATAATCTCATAGTTATAGGAACATGCATAAGTCATGAATAAAGCAATAGCAACATACTAAACGATCAAGTGCTAAGCTAACGGAATGGGTCAAGTCAATCACATCATTCACTAATGATGTGATCCCGTTAATCAAATGACAACTCATGTTTATGGCTAGGAAACTTAACCATCTTTGATTCAACGAGCTAGTCAAGTAGAGGCATACTAGTGACACTCTGTTTGTCTATGTATTCACACATGTACTAAGTTTCCGGTTAATACAATTCTAGCATGAATAATAAACATTTATCATGATATAAGGAAATATAAATAACAACTTTATTATTGCCTCTAGGGCATATTTCCTTCACAAATATTAGAGACCTATTCTGCACAACTCCAAAAGTCCTGAAACTTCACGGAACATCATTTTGGAATAAATAAAAAATATTGGGCGAAGAAAGCACCAGAGAGGGGCCACCAGGGCGGGCCCTACCCCCCTGGGCGCGGCCACCATCCTTGTGGGCCCCCTGGCAGGCCCCGACGCCCATCTTTTGCTATCTGGTGTGTTTTGGCCTGGAAAAAACAAGAAGGAAGCTTTCGAGACGAATCGCCGCCGTCTTGAGGCGGAACCTGGGTGGGAGCAATCTAGGGCTCCGACAGAGCTGTTCTACCGGGAAAATATACCTCCGGGAGGGGGAAATCATTGCCATCGTCATCACCACCGATCCTCTTGTCGAGAGGGGGTCAATCTCCATCAACGTCTTCACTAGCACCATCTCCTCTCCAAACTCTAGTTCATATCTTGTATCTGATCTGTGTCTCAAAACCTTAGATTGGTTCCTGTGGGTTGCTAGTAGTGTTGATTACTCCTTGTAGTTGATGCTAGTTGGTTTATTTAGTGGAAGATCATATGTTCAGATCCTTAATGATAATTAATACTCCTCTGATTTTGAATATGAGTATGCTTTGTGAGTAGTTATGTTTGTTCTTGAGGACATGGGAGAAGTCTTGTTATAAGTAATCATGTGAATTTCGTATTCATTCGATATTTTGATGAGATGTATGTTGTCTCTCCTCTAGTGGTGTTATGTGAACGTCGACTACATGACACTTCACCATGATTTGGGCATAGGGGAAGGCATTGGGAAGTAATAAGTAGATGATGGGTTGCTAGAGTGACAGAAGCTTAAACCCTAGTTTAAGCGTTGGTTAGGTTTACCTTAATTCTTCTTTCATAGTTGCGGATGCTTGCAAGAGGGGTTAATCATAAGTGGGAGGCTTGTACAAGGATTTGCAGCACCCAAGCACCGGTCCACCCACATATTAAATTATGAAAGTAACGAACACGAATCATATGAGCTTGATGAAAACTAACTTGATAACAATTCCCATGTGTCCTCGGGAGTGATTTTCTTTATATAAGAGTTCATCCAGGCTTGTCCTTTGCTACAAAAAGGATTGGGCCACCTTGCTGCACCTTAGTTACTTTTGTTACTTACTACCTATTACGAATTATCCTATCACAAAACTATTTGTTACCGATAATTTCAGTGCTTGCAGAGAATACCTTGCTGAAAACCACTTGTCATTTCCTTCTGCTCCTCGTTGGGTTCGACACTCTTACTTATTGAAAGGACTATGATAGATCCCCTATACTTGTGGGTCATCAAGACTCTTTTCTGGCGCCGTTGCCGGGGAGTGAAGCGCTTTTGGTAAGTGGAATTTGGTAAGGAAACATTTATATAGTGTGCTGAAATTTACTGTCACTTGTTACTATAGAAAATAATCCTTTGAGGGGCTTGTTTGGGGTATATTCACCTCGACCGGAAGAGCAAAGAGTTGCCCCTCAACCTACTGCACCTACTGAAAATGTTTATTATGAAATTCCTTCGGGTATGATAGAGAAACTGCTAGCTAATCCTTATGCAGGAGATGGAACATTACATCCCGATATGCACCTAATCTATGTGGATGAAGCTTATGGATTATTTAAGCTTGCAAGTATGCCCGAGGTTGTTGTCAAGAAGAAGTTCTTCCCTTTATCTTTGAAGGGAAATGCATTGACATGGTATAGGCTATGTGGTGATATTGGATCATGGAACTACAACCGATTGAAATTCGACTTTCATCAGAAGTTTTACCCTATGCATCTCGTTCATCGTGATCAGAATTATATATATAATTTTTGGCTTCGTGAAGGCGAAAGTATCTCTCAAGCTTGGGGGAGGCTTAAGTCAATGTTATGTTCATGCCCCAATCATGATCTCTCAAGAGAAATTATTATTCAAAAATTTTATGCTCGGCTTTCTCATAACGATAGATCCATGCTCGATACTTCTTGTACTGGTTCTTTTATGAGGAAGGATATTGAATTCAGATGGGATTTATTGGAAAGAATTAAATGCAACTCTAAATATTGGGAACTTGATGAAGGTAAGGAGTCAGGTATAAACCTTAAGTTTGATTGTGTTAAATCTTTTATGGATACCGATGCTTTTCATGATTTTAGCACTAAATATTGACTTGACTCTGAGATGGTAGCTTCTTTTTGTGAATCTTTTGCTACTCATGTTGATCTCCCTAAGGAGAAGTGGTTTAAATATCATCCTCCCATTGAAGTGAAAGTAGTAGAACCTATTAAAGTTGAAGAAGAAACCATTACTTATAATGTTGATCCTATTGTTCCTACTGCTTATATTGAGAAACCACCTTTTTCCTATTAGAATAAAAGATCATGATAAAGCTTCAACTGTGGTTTGTAAGAGTAATACTAGGACACCTACACCTCCTGAACAAATTAAAGTTGAACCTAGTATACCTATGGTTAAAGATCTCTTGGTTGATAATACTGATGGGCATGTTATTTATTTCTGTGATGAAGCTGCTAGAATTGCTAAATCTGATATGGAAGATAAACATAGACCCATTGTTGGCACGCCTGTTGTTTCCGTTAAAATTGGAGATCATTGTTATCATGGTTTATGTGATGTGGGTGCTAGTGCGAGTGCAATTCCTTATACCTTGTACCAAGAAATTATGAATGATACTGCACCTGCTGAGATCGAAGATATTGATATTACTATTAAGCTTGCCAATAGAGATACTATTTCACCAATTGGGATTGTTAGAGATGTTGAAGTTGTTGGGGAACGTAGTAATTTCAAAAAAATTCCTACGCACATGCAGGATCATGGTGATGCATAGCAACGAGAGGGGAGAGTGTTGTCCACGTACCCTCGTAGACTGTAAGCGGAAGTGTTATGACAACGCAGTTGATGTAGTCGTACGTCTTCACGATCCGACCGATCCGAGTACCGAACGTACGGCACCTCCGAGTTCAGCACACGTTCAGCTCGATGACGATCCCCGAACTCCGATCCAGCAGCGTGTCGGGGATGAGTTCCGTCAGTAGGACGGCGTGGTGACGATGATGATGCTCTACCGACGCAGGGCTTCGCCTAAGCACCGCAACAATATGACCGAGGTGGAATATGGTGGAGGGGGGCACCGCACACGGCTAAGGAACGATCACGAAGATCAACTTGTGTGTCTAGAGGTGCCCCTGCCCCGTGATATAAAGGAGCAGGGGAGGCCGGCCGGCCCTAGGGGCGCGTTAAGGAGGGGGAGTCCTCCTCCTAGTGGGAGTAGGACTCCCTTTCCTAGTCCAACTAGGAAGGAGGAAGGGGAGGAAAGAGAGGAGAGGAGAGGGAAGAGGGGCGCGCCCCTTCCCTAGTCCAGTCGGACTCCCCATGGGGCGCCACCTCTGAGCTGCTGCCCTCTCTCTCCCCTCAGCCCCACTAAGGCCTAATACTTCCCCGGGGGGTTCCGCTAACCCCTCCGGCACTCCGGTTTTCTCCGAAATCACCCGAAACACTTCCGGTGTCCGAATATAGTCGTCCAATATATCAATATTTATGTATCGACCATTTCGAGACTCCTCGTCATGTCCGTGATCACATCCGGGACTCCAAACAACCTCCGGTACATCAAAACTTATAAACTCATAATAAAACTTTCATCCTAACGTTAAGCGTGCGGACCCTACGGGTTCAAGAACTATGTAGACATGACCTAGAACTGTTTCCGGTCAATAACCAATAGCGGAACCTGGATGCTCATATTGGCTCCTACATATTCTACGAAGATCTTTATCGGTCAAACCGCATAACAACATACGTTGTTCCCTTTGTCATCGGTGTGTTACTTGCCCGAGATTCGATCGTCGGTATCCAATACCTAGTTCAATCTCGTTACTGGCAAGTCTCTTTACTCGTTATGTAATGCATCATTCCGCAACTAACTCTTTAGTTACATTGCTTGCAAAGCTTATAGTGATGTGCATTACCGAGAGGGCCCAGAGATACCTCTCCGACAATCGGAGTGACAAATCCTAATCTCAAAATACGCCAACTCAACATGTACCTTCGGAGACACCTGTAGAGCTCCTTTATAATCACACAGTTACGTTGTGACGTTTGGTAGCACACAAAGTGTTCCTCCGGTAAACGGGATTTGCATAATCTCATAGTTGTTTTTTTTACCAGAAACAGTAGGAAAGGCTCCTACCGTATAATCTCATAGTTGTAGGAACATGTATAAGTCATGAAGAAAGCAATAGCAACATACTAAACGATCAAGTGCTAAGCTAACGGAATGGGTCAAGTCAATCACATCATTCTCCTAATGATGTGATCCCGTTAATCAAATGACAACTCATGTCTATGGCTAGGAAACTTAACCATCTTTGATTCACGAGCTAGTCAAGTAGAGGCATACTAGTGACACTATGTTTGTCTATGTATTCACACATGTATTATGTTTCCAGTTAATACAATTCTAGCATGAATAATAAACATTTATCATGAAATAAGGAAATAAATAATAACTTTATTATTGCCTCTAGGGCATATTTCCTTCAGTCTCCCACTTGCACTAGAGTCAATAATATAGTTCACATCGCCATGTGATTTAACATCAATATTCATATCTGTATATGATTAACACCCATAGTTCACATTGTCATGTTATTGACACCCAAAGAGTACTAAGGTGTGATCATGTTTTGCTCGTGAGAGAAGCCTAGTCAACGGGTCTGTCACATTCAGAGTCGTATGTATTTTGCAAATATTCTATGTCTACAATCTAGCTAATTGCTCCCACTTTCAATATGTATCCAGATTGAGACTTAGAGTCATCTGGATCGGTGTGAAAGCTTGCACCGATGTAACTCTTTACGACGGGCTCTTTTATCACCTCCATAATCGAGAAATATTTCCTTGGTCCTCACTAAGGATATTCTTGACCAATGTCCAATGATCTACTCCTAGATCACTATTGTACTCCCTTGCCAAATTAAGAGCAAGGTATACAATAGGTCTGGTACATAGCATAGCATACTTTATAGAACCTATGACTGAGGCATAGGGAATGACTTTCATTCTCTTTTCTATTTTCTGCCTTGGTCGGGATTTGAGTCTTACTCAATTTCACACCTTTGCAACACAGGCAAGAACTCTTTCTTTGACCGTTCCATTTTGAACTATTTCAAAATCTTGACAAGGTATGTACTTATTGAAAAGCTTATCAAGCGTCTTGATCTATCTCAATAGATCTTGATGCTCAATATGTAAGTAGCTTTACTGAGGTCTTTCTTTTAAAGAACTCCTTTCAAATACTCCTTTATGCTTTCCAGAAAAATTCTACATCATTTCTGATCAACAATATGTTACTCACATATATTTATGAGAAAGGCGGTAGTGCTCCCACTCACTTTATTGTAAATACAGGCTTCACCGCAAGTCTATATAAAACTATATGCTTTGAGCAACTTATAAAAGCGTATATTCCAACTCTGAGATGCTTGCACCAGTCCATAGATGGATCTCTGGAGCTTGCACATTTTGTTAGCACCTTTAGGATTGACAAAACCTTCTGGTTGCATCATATACAACTCTTCTTTAATAAAACCATTAAGAAATGCAGTTTTGACATCCATTTGCCAGATATCATAAAACGTGGCAATTGCTAACATGATTCGGACAGACTTAAGCATCGATACGAGTGAGAAAATCTCATCGTATTCAACACCTTGAACTTGTCGAAAAAACCTTTTGCGATAAGTCGAGCTTTGTAGATAGTAACCATACTATCAGCGTCTGTCTTCCTCTTGAAGATCCATTTATACAATATGGCTTGCCGATTATCGGGCAACTCCACCAAAGTCCACACTTTGTTCTCATACATGGATCCCATCTCAGATTTCATGGCCTCAAGCCATTTCGTGGAATCTGGGCTCATCATCGCTTCCTCATAGTTCGTAAGTTCATCATGGTCTAGTAACATGACTTCCAGAACAAGATTACCATACCACTCTGGTGCGGATTGTACTTTGGAAGACCTATCAGGTTTTATTGTAACTTGATCTGAAGTTTCATGATCATCATCATTGGCTTCCTCACTAATTAGTGTAGGAATCACTGGAACTGATTTCTGTGATGAACTACTTTCCAATTCGGGAGAAGGTACAAATTACCTTATCAAGCTCTACTTTCCTCCCACTCACTTCTTTCGAGAGAAACTCCTTCTCTAGAAAGGATCCATTCTTAGCAACGAATGTTTTGCCTTCAGATCTGTGATAGAAGGTGTACCCAACAGTTTCCTTTAGGTATTCTATGAAGACGCACTTCTCTGATTTGGGTTCGAGCTTATCAGGTTGAAAACCTTTCTCATATAATCATCGCAACTCCAAACTTTAAGAAACGACAGCTTAGGTTTACTACTAAACCATAGTTCATACGGTGTCGTTTGAACGGATTTAGATGGTGCCCTATTTAAAGTGAATGCAGCTGTCTTTAATGCATAACCCCAAAATGATAATGGTAAATCGGTAAGAGACATCATAGATCGCACTATGTCTAATAAAGTGTGGTTACGATGTTCGGACACACCATTACGATGTGGTGTTCCAGGTGGCATGAGTTTGTGAAACTATTCCACATTGTTTTAACTGAAGACCAAACTCGTAACTTAAATACTTGTCTCTATGATCAGATCGCAGAAACTTTATTTTCTTGTTACGATGATTTTCCACTTCACTCTGAAATTCTTTGAACTTCTCAAATATTTCAGACTTATGTTTCATCAAGAAGATATACTCATATCTGCTCGAATCATCTGTGAAGGTCAGAAAATAACGATACCCGCCACGAGCATCAACACTCATTGGACCGTATACATCGGTATGTATTATTTCCAACAAGTCAGTAGCCCGTTCCATTATTCCGGAGATCGGAGTTTTAGTCATCTTGCCCATGTGGCACGATTCGCAAGCATCAAATGATTCATAACCAAGTAGTTCCAAAAATCCATCTTTATGGAGTTTCTTCATGCGCTTTACACTGATATGACCCAAACGGCAGTGCCACAAATAAGTTGCACTATCATTATTAACTTTGAATCTTTTGGCATCAATATTATGAATATGTGTATCACTAGGATCGAGATCCAACAAACTATTTTCATTGGGTGTATGACCATTGAAGGTTTTATTCATTTAAACAGAACAACAATTATTCTCCGACTTTAAATGAATAACCGTATTGCAATAAACATGATAAAATCATATTCATGCTCAACGCAAACGCCAAATAACATTTATTTAGGTTTAACACTAATCCCGAAATTATAGGGAGTGTGTGATGATGATTATATCAATCTTGGAACTACTTCCAACACTCATCGTCACTTCTCCTCAACTAGTCTCTGTTTATTATGTAACTCCTGTTTTGAGTTACTAATCTTAGCAACCGAACAAGTATCAAATACTCAGGGGCTACTATAAACACTAGTAAGGCACATATCAATAACCTGTATATCAAATATACCCTTGTTCACTTTGCCATCCTTCTTATCCACCAAATATTCAGGGCATCTCCGCTTCCAGTGACCATTTCCTTTGCAGTGTAAGCACTCAGTTTCAGGGTTTGGTCCAGCTTTGGGCTTCTTCGCGTGAGTAACAACTTGCTTGTCATTCTACTTGAAGTTCCCTTTCTTTCCCTTTTCCCTTTTCTTGAGACTAGTGGTTTTGTCATTCATCAACACTTGATGCTCTTTCTTGATTTCTACCTTCGTCGATTTCAACTTCACGAAGAGCTCGGGAATCGTTTTTGTCATCCCTTGCATACTATAGTTCATCACGAAGTTCTAGTAACTTAGTGATGGTGACTAGAGAATTCTGTCAATCACTATCTTATCTGGAAGATTAACTCCCACTTGATTCAAGCGATTGAAGTACCTGCACAATCTGAGCACATGCTCACTAGTTGAGCGATTCTCCTCCATCTTTTAGCTATAGAACTTGTTGGAGACTTCATATCTCTCAACTCAAGTATTTGCTTGAAATATTAACTTCAATTCCTGGAACATCTCATATGGTCCATGACGTTCAAGACATCTTTGAAGTCCCGATTCTAAGCCGTTAAGCATGGTGCACTAAACTATCAAGTAGTCATCATATTGAGCTAGCCAAACGTTCATAACATCTGCATCTGCTCCTGCAATAGGTCTGTCACCTAGCAGTGCATTAAGGACATAATTCTTCTGTGCAGCAATGAGGACAAACCTCAGATCACGGATCCAACCCGTATCACTACTACTAACATCTTTCAACACAGTTTTCTCTAGGAACATATCAAAATAAACATATGAAAGCAACAATGCGAGCTATTGATCTACAACATAATTTGTAAAATACTACCAGGACTAAGTTTATGATAAATTTAAGTTCAATTAATCATATTACTTAAGAACTCCCACTTAGACAGACATCTCTCTAGTCATCTAAGGGATCACGTGATCCAAATCAACTAAACCATGTCCGATCATCACGTGAGATGGAGTAGTTTTCACTGGTGAACATCACTATGTTGATCATATCTACTATATGATTCACGTTCGACCTTTCGGTCTCCGTGTTCCGAGGCCATATCTGTATATGCTAGGCTCGTCAAGTTTAACCCGAGTATTCCGCGTGTGCAACTGTTTTGCACCCGTTGTATTTGAACGTAGAGCCTATCACACCCGATCATCACGTGGTGTCTCAAAGACGAAGAAATTTCATAACGGTGCATACTCAGGGAGAACACTTCTTGATAATTAGTGAGAGATCATCTTAAAATGCTACCGTCAATCAAAGCAAAATAAGATGCATAAAGGATAAACATCACATGCAATCAATATAAGTGATATGATATGGCCATCATCATCTTGTGCTTGTGATCTCCATCTCCGAAGCACCGTGGTGATCACCATCATCACCGGCGCGACACCTTGATCTCCATCGTAGAATCATTTTTGTTACGCCATCTATTGCTTCTACGACTATCGCTACACTTAGTGATAAAGTAAAGCAATTACAGGGCGTTTGCATTTCATACAATAAAGCGACAACCATATGGCTCCTGCCAGTTGCCGATAACTTCGGTTACAAAACATGATCATCTCATACAATAAAATATAGCATCACGTTTTGACCATATCACATCACAACATGCCCTGCAAAAACAAGTTAGACGTCCTCTACTTTGTTGTTGCAAATTTTACGTGGCTGCTATAGGCTGAGCAAGAACCGTTCTTACCTACGCATCAAAACTACAACGATAGTTCGTCAAGTTAGTGTTGTTTTAACCTTCGCAAGGACCGGGCGTAGCCACACTCAGTTCAACTAAAGTTGGAGAAACTGACACCCGCCAGCCACCTGTGTGCAAAGCACGTCGGTAGAACCAGTCTCGCGTAAGCGTACGCGTAATGTCGGTCTGGGACGCTTCATCCAACAATACCGCCGAACCAAAGTATGACATGCTGGTAAGAAGTCTGACTTGTATCGCCCACAACTCACTTGTGTTCTACTCGTGCATATGACATCTACGCATAAAACCTAGCTCTGATGCCACTGTTGGGGAACATAGTAATTTCAAAAAAATTCCTACGCACACGCAGGATCATGGTGATGCATAGCAACGAGAGGGGAGAGTGTTGTCCACGTACCCTTGTAGACCGTAAGCGGAAGCGTTATGACAACGCGGTTGATGTAGTCGTACGTCTTCACGATCCGACCGATCCGAGTACCGAACATACGGCACCTCTGAGTTCAGCACACGTTCAGCTCGATGATGATCCTCGGACTCCGATCCAGCAGGGTGTCGGGGATGAGTTTCGTCAGCACGACGGCGTGGTGACGATGATGATGTTTTACCGACGCAGAGCTTCGCCTAAGCACCGCAACGATATGACCGTGGTGGAATATGGTGGAGGGGGCACCGCACACGGCTAAGGAACGATCACGAAGATCAACTTGTGTGTCTAGAGGTGCCCCCCAGCCCCCGTATATAAAGGAGCAAGGGGAAGGCCGGCCGGCCCTAGGGGGCGCGCCAAGGAGGGGGAGTCCTCATCCTAGTGGGAGTAGGACTCCCCTTTCCTAGTCCAACTAGGAAGGAGGAAGGGGGAGGAAAGAGAGGGAGAGGGAGAGGGAAAGAGGGGCCGCGCCCCCTTCCCCTCATCCAAGTCGGACTCCCCATGGGGGAGGGGCACCACCTCCTGGGCTGCTGCCCTCTCTCTCCCCTCAGGCCCACTAAGGCCCAATACTTCCCCGGGGGGTTCCGGTAACCCATCCGGCACTCCGGTTTTCTCCGAAATCACCCAGAACACTTCTGGTGTCCGAATATAGTCGTCCAATATATCAATCTTTATGTCTCGACCATTTAAAGACTCCTCGTCATGTCCGTGATCACATCCGGGACTCTGAACAACCTTCGGTACATCAAAACTTATAAACTCATAATAAAACTGTCATCGTAACGTTAAGCGTGCGGACCCTACGGGTTCAAGAACTATGTAGACATGACCTAGAACTGTTTCCGGTCAATAACCAATAGCGGAACCTGGGTGCTCATATTGGCTCCTACATATTCTACGAAGATCTTTATCGGTCAAACCGCATAACAACATACATTGTTCCTTTGTCATCGGTATGTTACTTGCCCGAGATTCGATCGTCGGTATCCAATACCTAGTTCAATCTCGTTACTGGCAAGTCTCTTTACTCGTTATGTAATGCATCATTCCGCAACTAACTCTTTAGTTACATTGCTTGAAAGGCTTATAGTGATGTGCATTACCGAGAGGGCCCAGAGATACCTCTCCGACAATCGGAGTGACAAATCCTAATCTCAAAATACGCCAACTCAACATGTACCTTCGGAGACACCTATTGAGCTCCTTTATAATCACCCAGTTATGTTGTGACGTTTGGTAGCACACAAAGTGTTGCTCCAGTAAACGGGAGTTGCATAATCTTATAGTTGTAGGAACATGTATAAGTCATGAAGAAAGCAATAGCAACATACTAAACGATCAAGTGCTAAGCTAAAGGAATGGGTCAAGTCAATCACATCATTCTCCTAATGATGTGATCCCGTTAATCAAATGACAACTCATGTCTATGGCTAGGAAACTTAACCATCTTTGATTCACGAGCTAGTCAAGTAGGGGCATACTAGTGACACTATGTTTGTCTATGTATTCACACATGTATTATGTTTCCGGTTAATACAATTCTAGCATAAATAATAAACATTTATCATGAAATAAGGAAATAAATAATAACTTTACTATTGCCTCTAGGGCATATTTCCTTCAGAAGTCTTGTGTGGGAAAATAAAATACCCTACTGATTATCTTGTTCTTGCTTCCCCACAAGATGATTTTTGTCCAATTATATTTGGTAGACCTTTATTGAATACTGTTAATGCTAAGATAGACTGCGAGAAAGATATTGTTACCGTTGGTTTGGGGGATATGTCTCATGATTTTAATTTCTCTAAATTTCATAGGCAACCCCATGATAAAGAATTACCTAGTAAGGATGAAATTATTGGTCTTGCTTCTATTGTCATGCCTCCTACTGATCCTTTAGAACAATACTTGCAAGACCGTGAAAATGATATGTTTATGAATGAAAGACGGGAAATAGATGAAATATTCTTTAATCAAGGGCCGTTTTTGAAACACAATTTACCTTTTGAAATCATTGGGGACCCTCCTCCACCCAAGGGTGACCATGCGTTGAGCTTAAACAATTACCTCATACTTTGAAATATGCTTATCTTGATGAAAAGAAGATATATCCTCTTATTATTAGTGCAAACCTTTTAGAGCATGAAGACAATAAATTGTTGAAAACTCTGAAGAAGCACCGTGCCGCTATTGGATATACTCTTGATGATCTTAAGGGCATTAGTCCCACTCTATGTCAGCACAAATTTAAATTGGAGTCTGATACTAAACCATTTGTTGATCACCAACGATGGTTAAATCCGAAGATGAAAGAAGTGCTAAGAAATGAAATACTAAAGCTTCTAGAGGTAGGTATAATTTATCCTATTGCTGATAGTAAATGGGTAAGCCATGTTCATTGTGTCCCTAAGAAGGGAGGTATTACTGTTGTTCCTAATGATAAGAATGAATTGATTCCACAAAGAATTGTTATAGGTTATAGAATGGTAATTGATTTTCACAAATTAAACAAAGCTACTAGAAAAGATCATTACCCTCTACCTTTTATTGATAAAATGCTAGAACGACTATCCAAACATACGCATTTTTGCTTTCTAGATGGTTATTCTGGTTTTTCTCAAATACCTGTGTCAAAAGATGATTAAGAGAAGACCACTTTTACTTGCCCTTTTGGTACCTTTGCTTATAGACGTATGCCTTTTGGTTTATGCAATGCACCTTCTACCTTTCAAAGATGTATGACTACTATATTCTCTGATTTTTGTGAAAAGTTTGTTGAGGTTTTCATGGATGATTTCTCCATTTACAGTACTTCTTCTGATGATTGCTTAAGCAACCTTGATTGAGTTTTACAGAGATGTGAAGAAACTAATCTTGTCTTGAATAGGGAGAAGTGTCACTTTATGGTTAATGAACGTATTGTCTTGGGTCATAAAATTTCTGAAAGAGGTATTGAAGTTGATAAAGCTAAAGTAGATGCTATTGAAAAGATGTTGTGTCCTAAAGATATCAAAGGTATAAGAAGTTTCCTTGGTCATGCTGGTTTCTATAGGAGGTTTATTAAAGACTTCTATAAAATTTCTACGCCTCTCACTAATCTCTTGCAAAAAAGATGCTCCTTTTGTTTTTTATGATGATTGTGTAGAAGTATTTGAAATACTTAAGAAAGCCTTGATTTCTGCTCCTATTTTTCAGCCACCTGATTGGAATTTACTCTTTGAAATTATGTGTGATGCTGGTGATTATGCTGGTGGTGCTATTCTAGGACAAAGAGTTGATAAGAAGTTGAATGTTATTTATTATGCTAGTAAAACTCTAGACAATGCCCAGCAAAATTATGCTACTACTGAAAAGGAATTTTTAGCAGTTATATTTGCTTGTGATAAGTTCAGATCTTATATCGTTGATTTCAAAGTAACTATTCACACTGATCATGCTGCTATTAAATATCTTATGGAAAAGAAAGATGCCAAACCTAGACTTATTAGATGGGTTCTCTTGCTACAAGAATTTGATTTTCATATTATTGATAGAAAGGGAGCAGAGAACCCCATTGCAGATAAACTTCTCTAGGTTATAAAATGTTCTTGATGACCCACTGCCTATTGATGATAGCTTTCCTGATGAACAATTAGCTGTCATAAAAGCTTCTCGTAATACTCCATCATATGCTGATTATGCTAATTACATTGTTGCTAAATTTAGACCACCTAGTTTCACATATCAGCAAAATAAAAAGTTTTTCTATGATTTAAGACATTACTTTTGGGATGACCCACACCTTTATAAAGAAGGAGTAGATGGTTTATTAGACGTTGTGTACCTGAGCATGAACAGGAACAGATCCTACACAAGTGCCACTCTGAGGCCTACGAAGGACACCACGCTGGAGATAGAACTGCACATAAGGTATTATAATCCGGTTTTTATTGGCCTACTCTCTTCAAGGATGCTCGTAAGTTTGTCTTGTCTTGTGATGAATGCAAAAGAATTGGTAATATTAGTAGACATCAGGAAATGCCTATGAATTATTCACTTGTTATTGAACCATTTGATGGTTGGGGATTTGATTATATGGGACATTTTCCTTCCTCTAATGGGTATACACATATTTTAGTTGATGGTGATTACATTACTAAGTGGGTATAAGCTATTCCAACTAGTAGTGTTGATCATAACACTTCTATTAAGATGCTTAAAGAAGTTATTTTTCCTAGGTTTGGAGTCCCTAGATATTTAATGACTGATGGTGGTTTACAATTTATTCATGGTGCTTTCCGTAAATTGCTTGCTAAGTATGATGTTAACCATAGAATTGCATCTCCATATCATCCTCAGTCTAGTGGTCAAGTAGAATTGAGCAATAGAGAGATTAAATTAATATTGCAAAAGACTGTTAATAGATCTAGAAAGAAATAGTCTAAGAAACATGATGATGCATTATGGTCTTATAGAACTGCTTATAAAAATCTTGTGGGTATGTCTTCGTATAAAATGGTTTATCGAAAAGCATGTCACTTACCTATTGAACTAGAACATAAAGCTTATTGGGCTATTAAAGAGCTCAACTATGATTTCAAACTTGCCGGTGAGAAGATGTTATTTGACATTAGCTCGCTTGATGAATGGAGAACCCAAGCCTATGAGAATGCCAAGTTGTTTAAGGAAAAAGTTAAAAGATGGCATGACAAAAGGATACAAAAGCGTGAGTTTCATGTAGGTGATCATGTTTTGCTATACAACTCTCATTTAGGATTTCTTTTGCAGGAAAGCTTCTATCTAAATGGGAAGGTCCTTACATTATCGAGGAGGTCTATCGTTCCAGTGCCATAAAAATTAACAACGCCGAAGGCACAAATCCAAAGGTAGTGAACGGTCAAAGAATCAAACATTATATCTCAGGTAATCCCATAAATGTTGAAACCAATATAATTGACACCGTAACACCGGAGGAGTACATAAGGGACACTTTCCAGAACGTTTCAGACTCCAAAAAGGAATAGGTATGTGGTACGGTAAGTAAACCGACTCCAAAACTGTTCTAATAGCCATTTTTCTCCGTTTTGGAATATTTAAACAATTAGGGAAATTACTAGTAGTCCGAAAGAGACACGAGGCGACCACAAGGGTGGAAGGCGCGCCCTACCCCCTGGGCGCGCCCCCCGACCTTGTGGCCACCTCGTGTGCCCTCCGGACTCCATTTTCTTGCACAATAATTCTTTTGGTCGGTAAAAATTCATTATATAATCTCCCGAAGGTTTTGACCACCCTACCACGGCAAAATCCCCTGTTTTCGTTTTGAGTTGTTTCTGTAGCAGATTTGGAGCAATATGTCGTCCCAAGACTCGGAGGAAGAGAGCTATGTAGCTGATTACATTGCAGACCCCAAGGTCTACGGGGATTTGGAGCATTATGGTTGGACCACGGAGGAAGAAGAAAACTATGATCTGAAAGGAAAGGAAGAGACAAGTTCCGATGAAGAGGAAGCCCCACTACCGCAACCTGGGGACATGCACGTGGAGTTCAAAAAGTCAAGTCTTCCTAATAAAGCAAAGATACCTAAGATCAAGTTTATCCCTTTTCGTCTCTTGCAGGAAAACAAACAAGAACTATGTAATATTATGGCTTGAGCAGGAGATCGATGACTTATGGGAGAAGAATTTTATCCTCAAGCGCAAGCTGAGGAAGAAGGATACATCATCAACTCCATCATCACTACCTCTAAAGAAAGAGACATAAATACATGGGTATGGGCACTCCCCTTGGCAACTGCCAAGCTTGGGGGAGGTGCCCCGGTATCGTATCACCATCACATCCTTTATCTTTATCGTTTTTCTTAGTTCAATCCTTTTGGTTATATCTTGATCCAGTAGAATAAAGTTTTAGTATGATCTAGCTTTGAGTTTTTTTTATCTCTATCTATGTAATCGAGTTCGTGAGTTATATATAATAAAGAGTAGTTTTGAGTTGAGGGCTTTGCTTTCGTGCTATGGTCTTGAGGGAATAAAATAAAGAATAAAAATAAATAAAGGATCATATATTGATCTTATGGAGAGTAATGACTTCACATATCAAGAGTAGGATGAATAAAAGTTGTTGAGATTTGACAAACATAGTTTTGGTCATTGTTGCAATTAATAGTAAGTAATAAAGAAAGAGAGGCTTCACATATAAATATATTATCTTGGACATCTTTTGTAATTGTGAGCACTCATTAAAATATGACATGCTAAAGATTTGATGTTGGACAAGGAAAACAACATAATGGGTTATGTTTTCTTATATCCGAATAGAAGTTATATTGTCATGGATCATCCAACATGTTGAGCTTGCCTTTCCCTCTCATGCTAGCCAAATTCTTTGCACCAAGTAGAGATACTACTTGTGTTTCCAAACATCCCTTAAACCAGTTTTGCCATCAGAGTCCACCATACCTACCTATGGATTGAGTAAGATCCTAAAAGTAAGTTGTCATTGGTGCAAGCAGTAAAAATTGCTATCTAAATATGTATGATCTATTTGTGTGAATAAAATAAGCGTTATACGAACTTGTGATATGGAAGAAATAAAAGCGACGGACTTCATAATAAAGGTCCTTATCACAAGCGGCAATATAAAGTGGCATTCTTTTGCATTAAGATTTTGTGCATCCAACCATAAATGTGCATGACAACCTCTGCTTCCCTCTGTGAAGGGCCTATCTTTTACTTTTATCTTCTACCCTTGTACAAGAGTCATGGTGATCATTACCTTTCCATTTTACACTTTTTCCTTTGGCAAGCACTATATGTTGGAAAGATCCAGATATATATATCCACTCAGATGTAGGTTTTCATAAAGTATTATTATTGACATTATCCTTGAGGTAAAAGGTTGGGAGGCGAATCTATAAGCCCCTATCTTTCTCTGTGTCCGATTAAAACTTTGAACCCATAAGTATCGTGTGAGTGTTAGCAATTGTGAAAGACTAAATGATAGTTGAGTATGTGGACTTGCTGAAGAGCTCTTATATTGACTCTTTCCGATGTTATGATAAATTGCAATTGCTTCAATGATTGAGATCATAGTTTGTTAGTTTTCAATGAAGTTTCTGATTCATACTCTACTTTGTGAATGAATTGTTACTTTAGCATAAGAAATTATATGACAATATATGTTGTTGTTCTAAAGACGATCATGATGCCCTCATGTCCGTATTTTATTTTATCGACACCTCTATCTCTAAACTTGTGGACATAATTTTCGATATCGGCTTTCGCTTGAGGACAATTGAGGTCTAAGCTTGGGGGAGTTGATACGTCCATTTTGCATCATGCTTTTATATTGATATTTATTGCATTATGGGTTGTTATTACACATTATATCACAATACTTATGCCTTTTCTCTCTTATTTTATAAGGTTTACATGAAGAGGGAGAATGCCGGCAGCTGGAATTTTGGACTGGGAAAGGAGCAAATATTAGAGACCTATTCTGCACAACTCCAAAAGTCATGAAACTTCACGGAAAATCATTTTGGAATAAATAAAAAATATTGGGCGAAGAAAGCACCAGTGGGGGGCCAGCTGCCATCAACAAGAGTGGAGGGCAGGCCCTCCGTCCTTGTGGGCCCCCTGGCAGGCCCCCGGCACCCATCTTCTGCTATATGGTGTGTTTTGACCTGGAAAAAATAATAAGGAAGCTTTCGGGATGAAGCGCCACCGTATCAAGGTGGAACCTGGGCAGGAGCAATCTAGGGCTCCGGTGGAGCTATTCTGCCGGGAAACATCCCTCCGGGAGGGGGAAATCATCGACATCGTCATCACCATCGATCCTCTCATTGAGAGGGGCTCAATCTCCATCAACATCTTCACCAGCACCATCTCCTCTCAAAACCCTAGTTCCTCTCTTGTATCGAATCTTTGTCTCAAAACCTCAGATTGGTACCTATGGGTTGCTACTAGTGTTGATTACTCCTTATAGTTGATGCTAGTTGGTTTATTCGGTGGAAGATCATATGTTCAGATCCATAATTATAATTAATACTCCTCTGATTTTGAATATGAATATGCTTTGTGAGTAGTTACGTTTGTTCCTGAGGACATGGGAGAAGTCTTGTTATAAGTAATCATGTGAATTTGGTATTCGTTCGATATTTATTGAGATGTATATTGTCTCTCCTCTAGTGGTGTTATGTGAACGTCGACTACATGACACTTAACCATGATTTGTGCCTAGGGGAAGGCATTGGGAAGTAATAAGTAGATGATGGGTTGCTAGAGTGACAGAAGCTTAGACCCTAGTTTATGTGGTTCTTCGTAATGGGCTGATTTGGATCCATATGTTTCATGCTATAGTTAGGTTTACCTTAATTCTTCTTTCGTAGATGCGGATGCTTGCGAGAGGGGTTAATCATAAGTAGGAGGCTTGTCCAAGGAAGGGCAGCACCCAAGCACTGGTCCACACACATATTAAATTATCAAAGTAACGAACGCGAATAATATGAGCATGATTGTAGGATTGAAAGTATGTCTAGATGGGGGGTGATTAGACTACTTGACCAAATAAAAATCTAGCCTTTTCCCAATTTTA
Organism: Aegilops speltoides; assembly: GCA_021437245.1. Classification (NCBI taxonomy): domain Eukaryota; kingdom Viridiplantae; phylum Streptophyta; class Magnoliopsida; order Poales; family Poaceae; genus Aegilops; species Aegilops speltoides. Next base: position 474,684,175 of record CM038144.1, on the reverse strand, counting down.
GTTCTTGGCAGATTTTAGCAACTTAGCACAAGTCAAGCAATCAACCTACACATGCAATTATAAGAGTATAGCAGTGGAATGTAAAAAAATTGCATATGAAGGTAAAGGGGAGGAGTTTGAGAAGGCAAACGCAATTGGAGACACAGATGTTTTTGTCGTGGTTCCGATAGGTAGTGCTATCGTACATCCACGTTGATGGAGACTTCAACCCACGAAGGGTAATGGCTGCGCAGGTCCACGGAGGGCTCCACCCACGAAAGGTCCACGAAGAAGCAACCTTGTCTATCCCACCATGGTCGTCGCCCATGAAGGACTTGCCACAATAGGGTAGATCTTCACGAAGTAGGCGATCTCTTTGCCCTTACAAACTCCTTGGTTCAACTCCACAATCTTATCGAAGGCTCCCAAGTGACACCTACCCAATCTAGGAGACAACACTCTCCAAGAAGTAACAAATGGTGTGTTGATGATGAACTCCTTGCTCTTGTGCTTCAAATGATAGTCTCCCCAACACTCAACTCTCTCTCACAGGATTTGGATTTGGTGGAAAGAGGATTTGAGTGGAAAGCAACTTGGAGAAGGCTAGAGATCAAGATTCATATGGTAGGAATGGAATATCTTGACCTCAACACAAGTGTAAGTGGTTCTCTCTCGGAAAATGTATGTTCGAAGTGTAGGCATGTTCTGATGGCTCTCTCCACAAATGAAGAGTGGGTGGAGGGGTATATATAGCCTCCACACAAAATCTAACCGTTACACACAACTTACCATTCTCGGTGGGACCAAATCGTCAAACTCGGTCGGACCGATTTAGCAAATAATGTGACCGTTAGGATTTCCGGTGGGACCGACATATCAACTCGGTGGGACCGATATGGTTAGGGTTAGGGCATAACGTAACTCGGTGAGACCAATTACTCAAACTCGGTGAGACCGGTTTTGGTAATGGACACACAGAGGGTTGGTCAGGCAAACTCGGTGGGACCAATTCGCTCATCTCGGTTGGACCGAAATGTTACGAAAGGGAAACAGAGAGTTTTCATTGCAATCTCGATGGGACCAATCGCTCATCTCGATTGGACCGAAACGTTACGAAGGGAAATAGAGAGATTACAATCCCATCTCGGTGAGACCAAGATCCCTATCGGTGAGACCGATTTGATTAGGGTTTGTGGCAGTGGCTATGACATCTGAACTCGGTGGTGCCGGATAGAAAGAATCGGTGAGGCCGAGTTGGACTTTTGGTTTGGGTCATATGTGGATATGTGAAAGTAGTTGAGGGCTTTGGAGCATATCACTAAGCATTTTGATCCAGAAAGCCATTAAGCAACACCTCATCCCTCCTTGATAGTATTGGCTTTTCCTATAGACTCAATATGATCTTGGATCACTAAAATAGAAAATGTAGAGTCTTGTGCTTTGAGCTTGAGCCAATCCTTTTGTCCTTAGCATTTTGAGGGATCCACTTTTCTCATCCATGCCATGCCAATCATTTAGCTTTCCTGAAATATTTATCTTGAAATAGCATTAGCTCAATGAGATATATGTTGTTAGCAATTACCAAAACCACCCAGGGATAGTTGCACTTTCAATCTCCCCCTTTTTGGTAATTGATGACAACATATAGATCAAATCTTCGACAAATGATAATAAGATTGAAAAACATCATCGCTTCGAGAAGTATGTGATAAGTAAGAGCTCCCCCTAAATTTGTGCATTAGTTAAAATTTGCTTTGGACTGCAAATGCACAATGAGTTAGGATCATGGGTCACTCTTCCATGTCACATACATCTTGGTGGAGCGCTCAAAATGATAATAATTAAATGCATGCACTCATCACCAAGCAAAGTGAATGATCATATGAGGATATAAGAGATAATATCATCCAACAAGCATTAATGTAGCATAGCATATGATCAAACACATGATCATCCAAGAATCTCACACAAGGCATAATGTATCAAGCAAACAAGCAAACACATGAATAACGAAGTTCAACCACCAAAAAGGCAAGAGAGATCAAAGCAACACTCTCTCTCAAAGCCTATGATCTATAGATTTTTCTCCCCCTTTGGTAACAAGTTACCAAAAAGTTCACAAAAATGCATAGTGCTAAACGACTCTCAGTCTTGGTCTTCATGTGATGGTGTAGAGATGGCTCCAAGGACGAAGGCTTCTGTTGATGTACCTGGAGCTGGTGGGGTGGGTGCTGGAGCTGGAGGCACTGAAGCTGTAGCTGGTGCAGATGATGTAGCTCTGGTGTCTGGAATAGGCACTGCAGCAGATCTCCGTCCTCTGGGCACTCTAGCAAAAGCATTTGTGGTAGACTTGCCCTTCTTCTCCTCCACATCCTCCTGAAGTTGCTCAGCTGCAGTTTGGATCTCAGTAACTTTGACATCAAGAGCATAAAACTTCTGCTCTATGATTCTCTCCAAGCTCTCCTGGTTTTGAGTCAGGGTGGCCAAGCCCTTCTCGATCCTCAAGGTGGAGGCAATCAAGTAGCCAAGCTGATCTTGCTTGCTCTTCAGGAAAATCTGAGATGCCTCTTCAGAAGTTGGCATCTTAGCAGCTTTCTCAGCCCTTGATTTCTCTTTCTTCTCTTGTGCTTGCACAGATGATGGTTCATTTTCATCCATCACAATGGTGTTGTCCTCAAAATCAGGGTAGATGGGCAGGTGTTCCTTGTCCAAAAGATATGTGCATGTGCCCATCTTGGAGTTTATGAGCTCCTGAATGTGTGGGGCATACCCACAACTCCTCTTCTGATCAGCAGCAGTCCTTTTGATTGTTTCCACAATCAGGCTCATGACTTTGAATTTCTGAGGCACATCAAATATATGCAGCAAGTTAATTGCATGGCCTCTGATCATCTTGTGATCACCTGACTTGGGCAGCAAAGTGTGCCTTAAGATCCAGTTGATAGTAAGCAATTCTGACAACAGGTAATGTACAGATCCAAACTTATGTGTCTCTAGTGCAGCATCTGGGATCTCTCTGTACATGTGAGCCATAGAGTTGTGGTCTTTCTTCTTCTTGGCATAGACATCCAAGTCATCGTCATTCTCTTTTGGAGCATTTATCAACTCAGCCCATTCCTCAACTGTTGATTGGTACCTAGTACCCTCAGACATCCAGACTATCTTCCCATCTGGGTAGAAATGAGCTGTGGAGTAAAACTGCATAATGAGCTCATCATTCCACCTGGTGAGCTTCCGGCCAACAAAGTCATCTACTCCACAAGCATTGAAGCTGTCATACACTCCTGGATGGTGCTCTTCATTCTTCCTGATGTACTCCCAGTCAACCCATCTCATGTCACATACTATGGGCTTCTTGTCAAGCAAAACTGGCTCATAGAAATCTTGTTGTTCCTTAGTGTGGAACCTGTAGTCCACTGCAGTTCTTCTTTTGACAGCATAGGGATCAGTCTTCTCCACAGTCTCAGGCCTGCATCCTTCCTGAGCTTCATATCCTTTGCAACCGGATGAGCATCATTATTATCAGGAATCTTGGGCTTCAACTTTCTTAAGACAAGTGAATCTTCATCTTCTTCAGCAGCTTCAGGCACTGGGGCCTTGCTCTTCTCTTCAGCTGGAATACTCCTAGTGTTCCTCTTAGGTGCAGACTTGGGCTTAGGAGCAGCAGCCTTGGGAGCAGACTTGGGCTTAGATGGAGCAGCCCCTGACTTGATAGCATCTCTCATCATCTTCTAAGCTTTAGGTGTTGGTGCACCAACCTCTTCCTCTTCTTCTTCAGAGTCTCTCCTCATAGAGGGCTTGCCAAGTACTTTGGCAGTAGTAGTTCTGACTCTCTTCTTCTTCTTCTTATCTTGTCCAGCAGCTTCATCATCAGACTCAATGGTGAACTTCATGGTTTCACCAGTGGCAACCTTCCTAGGTTTGGAAGTGGGAATTCTCCTGGTAGGTGCCTTCTTTTGCATTCCTGCCTTAGTGGATGCAGTTGTGCCATATTCCTTCTTCAGCACCTTCTTCTTGGAAGTGGCCTCATCCTCAACAGCCACATAGTCCTCATCTTCAGAATCTGAGGTTTTCTTCTTCCTTGCCCTGGTAGCTGCCTTTGGCAAATTGATGGGTGTTCTTCTGCTACCCTCATCATAACTGCTGGAGGGACTAGTGCCCTCACTCATATGAACTTGCTCCTTAGACTTGTTCTGAATGTTACTCTAATCTGACATAATGCAAACTCTGACAGCAGACCCTGTGAATAGATGTAGATGAGGTAGAGTAGATGAGCATCACAAAGCACAGAGGTTTTTGCAAAAAAAAATAAGTCAAAAACTTAGTTTTAGTTTTCCAAGAAAGCATTTCGGAGCTACCAATTTGTAAACTCAGTGATACCGAAGCATCTTTTGGAACCTAAACTAGTGAACTTGGTCAGACCGAGTCACAGTTCGGTGGCACCGAGACTGCTAGGGTTTCACAAAGAATCGATCTTGGTCACACCGATTTGCAATTCTCGGTCAGACTAAGAATTACATGTGCAATGGCCTGGGCCAAATCGGTGAGACCGATTTCTACAATTCGGTCGGTCCGAGATGAATTCGGCGAAAACCTAACCCTAAATTTTCAATCCAAGACTAATCTACGGAGTAGTTTTGCTGGATAGGAAGATTTCAAACGTGGCAAGATTCATGACAATGCAATGTGCTAGGAATCGGAGTTAAGAATAGCACAACAAATCCATACCCTAATGCGGCGATGGATTTGCTACAGCGGCAACGGCGGAGTAGAATCCCGTTGACGGCGGCGGACACCAGCGGCGGGAGGTCGCTGGCGACGAGGAGGACGATCCAGAGACCCGAAGAGGCAGAGCAGGCTGTGCGCGGGCGAAGGGTTTCGGAAAAGTTTCCAAAATTTGACCCGGGGGTATATATAGCCTGACCCTGTCGGTGTGACCGAGTGGAACAACTCGGTGGCACCGAGATGCATTACTGCAAGTAGTTACTGCAACTCGGTGTGACCAAAAAGTTCAAATCGGTTGCACCGAGATTAAAAACCTAGATCAACTTAGTGATCTTGGTATGACCGAAAAGGTTGAATCGGTCATACCGAAACGCACAAATAGGTTTTGGAAGTTTAAGTCTATGACGAATCGGGGACTCCGAGTGCTCCTCACACAGAGTCGTTCAAATCTGACTTGATCAAACTTTGTGATATAGCATGAATAGAGTTTGAGACAAGAAAAGCATAGATAGCTAGAGAAGGTTCTTAGGCATTCTTGTCCATCTACTTAGCAAAAGAAAAAGAGACCAGACAATAAAAAATACAAGTGGATGTCCTCGAATGAGTAAAATATTCAACCAACATGCTCACACAATAAAATGGCAAATGAAATATGTGACAAAGCATGCACACATGATTCTAGCATCTATCAAGCAATTTGCGATGACTAGGTCATCTGTATATGAGTAAATTGACTTAGGAGTCAAATGAGAACATTTGATCATAGTTCATACTCATCGTTTAAGCACAAGTGGGGTTACCACTTTTACATAAAGCATTGTTGTGTTCACACCATTAGAGTTGCTTTAGCTCAATTCTTAGAGTAAAGCTCCCCCTAGATGTGAGATCCCCCCTAAGAGGGATGAACTAACCTTGGGTTTTGTCGATGATGACTTCATGTAGGTGTTGAAGATGTGGATGCTCAATGTTGATGTAGATCATTTGGAGCAATCCTTTGGAGTGAGTTGCACTTTCAATACCTACACGGGTTAGTCCCACAAGGAACAAACAAGGATATCCATAGACATAGAGTGATGCACACACAAGATGATGTCCATGAAAGCATTAGGTTACCTTGTCCCTTTCTTACCAACAAGAGGGTTTGTGACTCCTTGAACTAGTGCAAGATGTGGAAGTTGATTGCACTTGTTCTTGCCAAAATGATATGAGTGAAGTATGTTGGTGGAGTCACCCTCAAGAACTCTCTAGTTCTTCTTCTTCGGGATCCACATCATCTTGATGGGAATTCTTGGAGTCCTAGTCGAACTTGATGAAGTAGAACTTGATGTAGTCTTGGGAACCCACTTGACTAAGGCCTTAGGAGCTTCTTCAAATGCATCAATCTCCTCTTGAAGCTTGTCCTTGCCTTTTTGCTTGTGGTCTTGTGGTGGAAGATCATCTTGAGCTTGTGTCCCTTTGAAAGAAGTAGGATCATACTTCTCTTGTTGAGGAACAAACTTCGTCTTGGGGTATTGATCTTCTTCCCACTCAAGTCCATTGGCATTGAACTTTCGTTCAAAACCAACACCTTGGTTCTTCCAGTGCCTTCCTTGCTTGCGTACAATTTCCTCGAGTTGCTTACTCCCGACAAGGCTCTTGTAAACACATTTCTCTATAATTCCCTTCAAAAGCCTATTTTGTTGCTCAAGTGTAACTTGGCTAAGAGAATCATTAGTGGAATCAAGAGAACTACTAGAAGCAACAACATTGGATTTAGCATGATTATTGTTACTACTAGAGGAAGAATCTTTCTTGTTCTTGTTACTAGACTTGACTTGAGGCATGTAAGTAGATAAGAGTAAACGCTTGGCAATGTAAGAAGAACTTTTCTTGCGAAGATCATCATTGATTGCCTTTAAGAACTCATGCTCTTGCTCAAGGTTGAGCTTTTCAAAGCGTAACTTCTCATGAGTCCTTAAAAGTTCTCGATGATCTCCTAAGATAGTTTCATGAGCTAACTTAAGAGTATTTAGTTCTTTAGTTAGGAGCTCAATCTTCTCCTTATCATTGTCATTCGTTTTATCTTGATTAGCACGATTAATTGACGTTTCATCATAGTATTCATCACTAGAGTTGTCAACAAGTAAATCATAATCACCTAACAAGTCATCTTCATCACTATTGAAATCAACATACTCGGGGTGTGATACCTTTGGGCCTTTAGCCATGAAGCATCTTCCAAGTCCTTCATTTGGTGAATCAAATATGTCGTAGGAGTTGGTAAACAAAAGTGCTAGACTGGCAACACCTTCATCTTGAGTATATTCGGAGTCGGAGTGATAGCTTCTCTCGGACTGATTGTCGGAGTCGGAGTCGGATACCCATTCACCAACATGAGGTTGATGTCTTCGTTTTGTGTAGCTCCTTGATGACTTGTCCTTCCTTTCTGAATCCTTGCTTCTCCGGGATGTTCTTAATTCATAACGATCATCTCTACTCCTTTCTCTTGATGGTGATTCTTCTCTTCTACTTCTTCTTTTTGGAGAAGCGTCTCTTCTTTTGTAGGGTGTCGTACACTCATTGGAATAGTGTCCGGGTCTTCCACAATTGTAGCAATTACGCTCACGACTAGAAGACCTTTTGTCATTGTAGGACCTTGACTTGGAACTTCTTTCCTTGCTTCTACTCTTGTAGAACTTGTTGAAGTTCTTCACCATTAGGCTCAATTCTTCATTGAAGGTTTGTTTCTCACTTGATGATGTGGGAGCTTCACATGAGGCTTTGTAAGCACCACTTGACTTGTTGTGGAGCTCCTCTTTATCCTTGAGTGACATCTCATGAGCAACAATTCTTCCAATGACTTCCGTTGGCTTGAGATCTTTGTAATTTGGCATCATTTGGATCAATGTGCACACGGTATCATATTTTCCATCCAAAGCTCTTAGGATCTTCTTGATGATGAATTTTTCGGTCATCTCTTCACTTCCTAAGCCGGCAATCTCATTTGTGTAAGAGCAAGCCTAGAGTACATTTCAGCGACACCTTCACCATACTTCATTTTGAACTTCTCAAGCTGACTTTGAAGCACATCCAACTTGGATTCCTTGACGGAGTCGGTACCTTCGTGCATATCAATCAATGTATCCCAAATTTCCTTTGCATTCTCAAGACGGCTGATTTTTTTTGAATTCTTCGGGGCACAATCCGTTGAAGAGGATACACAAGCTTGAGCATTGTATTGCAGCATCTTCAACTCTTCCATGGTAGCTTCACGGTTCGGTTCTTTCCCATCCAAGAATTCACCTTGCAAGCCAATACACACAATAGCCCAAACGACAGGGTTATGTCCAAGAATATGCATTTTCATCTTATGCTTCCAACTAGCAAAATTAGTACCATCAAAGTAAGGACCTCTACGGTGGTAATTTCCCTCGCTAGACGCCATACTCTCCTAGGTTGTGAAACCAAGGCTATGACCACCAAAAGCTATGGAAATCAAAGCAAATGGAGACCAAAGCCCTGATACCACTTGTAGGATCGAAAGTATGTCTAGAGGGGGGTGATTAGACTACTTGACCAAATACAAATCTAGCCTTTTCCCAATTTTAGTTCTTGGAAGATTTTAGCAACTTAGCACAAGTCAAGCAATCAACCTACACATGCAATTCTAAGAGTATAGCAGCGGAATGTAAAACAATTGCATATGAAGGTAAAGGGGAGCAGTTTGAGAAGGCAAACGCAATTGGAGACACGGATGTTTTTGTCGTGGTTCCGATAGGTGGTGCTATCGTCCATCCACGTTGATGGAGACTTCAACCCACGAAGGGTAACGGCTGTGCGAGTCCACGGAGGGCTCCACCCACGAAGGGTCCACGAAGAAGCAACCTTTTCTATTCCACCATGGTCGTCGCCCAAGAAGGACTTGCCTCACTAGGTAGATCTTCATGAAGTAGGCGATCTCCTTGCCCTTACAAACTCCTTGGTTCAACTCCACAATCTTGTCGGAGGCTCCCAGGTGACACCTGGCCAATCTAGGAGACACCACTCTCCAAGAAGAAATGGTGTGTTGATGATGAACTCCTTGCTCTTGTGCTTCAAATGATAGTCTCCCCAACACTCAACTCTCTCTCACAGGATTTGGATTTGGTGGAAAGAGGATTTGAGTGGAAAGCAACTTGGGGAAGGCTAGAGATCAAGATTCATATGGTAGGAATGGAATATCTTGACCTCAACAGTCAACACAAGTGTAGGTGGTTCTCTCTCGGAAAATGTATGTTGGAAGTGTAGGCATATTCTGATGGCTCTCTCCATGAATGAAGAGTGGGTGGAGGGGTATATATAGCCTCCACACAAAATCTAATCGTTACACACAACTTACCAATCTCGGTGGGACCGAATCGTCAAACTCTGTCGGACCGATTTAGCAAATAATGTGACCGTTAGGATTTTCGGTGGGACTGACATATCAACTCGGTGGGACCGATATGGTTAGGGTTCGGGCATAACGTAATCTCGGTGAGACCGATTACTCAAACTCGGTGAGACCGGTTTTGGTAATGGACACAGAGAGGGTTAGTCAGGCAAACTCGGTGGGACCGATTCGCTCATCTCGGTTGGACCAAAACATTACGAAAGGGAAACAGAGAGTTTGCATTGCAATCTCGGTGGGACCGATCGCTCATCTCGGTTGGACCGAAACATTATGAAGGGAAACATAGAGATTACAATCCCATCTCGGTGAGACCGAGATCCCTATCGATGAGATCGATTTGATTAGGGTTTGTGGCAGTGGCTATGACATCTAAACTCGGTGATGCCGGATAGAAAGAATCGGTGAGGCCGAGTTGGACTTTTGGTTTGGGTCATATCTGGATATGAGAAAGTAGTTGAGGGCTTTGGAGCATATCACTAAGCATTTTGAGCAAGAAAGCCATTAAGCAACACCTCATCCCTCCTTGATAGTATTGGCTTTTCCTATAGACTCAATGTGATCTTGGATCACTAAAATAGAAAATGTAGAGTCTTGTGCTTTGAGCTTGAGCCAATCCTTTTGTCCTTAGCATTTTGAGGGATCCACTTTTCTCATCCATGCCATGCCAATCATTTAGCTTTGCTGAAATATTTATCTTGAAATAGCATTAGCTCAATGAGATATATGTTGTTACGAATTACCAAAACCACCCAGGCATAGTTGCACTTTCAATGATGAAAACTAACTGACAACAATTCCCATGTGTCCTCGGGAGCACTTTGCTTTATATAAGAGTTCGTCCGGGCTTGTCCTTTGCTACAAAAAGGATTGGGCCACCTTGCTGCACCTTAGTTACTTTTGTTACTTGTTACCCGATACGAGTTATCCTATCACAAAACTATCTGTTATCGATAATTTCAGTGCTTGCAGAGAATACCTTGTTGAAAACCGCTTGTCATTTCCTTCTGCTCCTCGTTGGGTTTGACACTCTTACTTGTCGAAAGGACTATGATAGATCCCCTATACTTGTGGGTCACTTCCGCTTAATGATCTACAAGGCAATGTAGATGCTCTCCCCCTCTCATAGCTACGCATCTCCATGGATAGATCTTGCATGTGCGTAGAAAAAAAATTGTTTTTCATGTATCATTCACCAACAAGAACCGGTCAAACCGATCAGCTTTTTGGGAAAATGGCTTATAAACTGGACGGACGAACTAGTGTAGAGAGAGACTCAGAAAAAAAATATGTTGTCAGTAGTGGGATCCGAGCCTATCCTTGTAATAACCACCTCAACTATGCTTCTTTGTTATCTAGAGAAAACCTCTATTTTTTGACCCTATTTTAGTCCCATATTACTCCCTTCATCTCATAACTTAAGACGTTTGATACCAGAGTAGCATATATTTTTACTCTAAATGTATTATTTAGTTGTAAAAACCAGCAATCGAACCGGTGAACCAACGGTCCGACTAATAAAACCAAAGCAAACCGGTCTCAAAACCAGAATACCGGCAATGGATGCATCCCTCACACCAGCCTTCGGCTATGACCTTGTCACAAATCCAGTACAGACACCAAAAATGGACATCGTAGAACATTCGCATTCGACCAATGCGTGGACGCAACCTACTGAACATGTTGGTGTGATAGTGGAAGGGGCAAGGAAGGCGCGCAAACGCTATTTATCGCATTAAGCGATCGTGAGGGGATGTCTTGCTGAAGGTTCCTCCTTCCCGCATTATTCGGGCGAGGGTAGCAACCAAAAATACCTAAGAAAAGGGGAGAAGGAGGGCTCGATCCCTGGTACGCAGGGAGAGTGCGTGCATTGCTAGCCACCCCACCCTATTCTCATACATAGTTAGTTGCAGGAGCGCGCCCTACTTGAGTTGATTCAAGCTAGTTTTTTTCGTTTTCTTTTGGTCCTTTTTTTCTCCATTTTTTCCATTCTTTTCATTCCTTTTTGCATTTCTTTCTTCGTTGTTTTTTCATTTTATTTTGCTTTTGTTTATTTTGGTTTCTTTTTCGGTTTTCTTTGTTATTTTGGTTATTATTCTAGATTTTTTGTATACGTCAAAAAAGATTTTTCTAATACACATCTAACATTTTTTCAATGCAAATTAAAAAAAATTGTAATACATAGTCAACATTTTTCTATACACATTTTTTCAAATGCTTGATTAGTATTTTCCAAAAACAAGATTAACATTTTTATAATACACGGTCAACATTTTTTCTACACATTTTAAACATTTCTTTAAATGATTGATTAATAGTTTTCAAATGAAAAGATTAATAGGTTTCTGAATACATGGTCAACATTTTTCTGTACACATTTAACATTTTCCAAATGCTTAATTAACATTTTTCAAACACTTGTTCAACATTTTTTTCGAATGCTTTAGTAACATTTTTTTCAAGGGATTTTTACATCTATGTCCCTGGTTCCTTAGCCATACTCATTCATCCCCACGTTCTTAACTTTTGCTCACTTTTCCCCACTCCCTTGCCCGAAACCCTCAGAACTGGTCACAAACGGTGGATGCCGTCGGGTCAGTGCTTTGACCGTTAACTCTGACGAGTGGGGAGGTGCTGACTGTGTCGTCCGTTGGGACGGTGCCGCTGTTCACCCATGGGGTCGTCGTTAGACTGTTGGGTCGTGCGCGGGCCGCACTGCCAGAAGCCTGTTATGCATGCACGACATGTCTAGCTAGTCTGCTATGCATGCATGCACGTAGCTAGCCTACCTGCATGCGCCGCTGCCCGTCGCCACGATGCGCTGATCGACCTCTTTTTCACGGGAGCCGCTGCCGCTGGTTCGTCTCATCTCCCACGCGTGTCTCCTCGATGTAGATCATTTTCACACTTTTCTATCCACCCGCATCTATTCAACGTGGCAATTAAAACCTGTTGGCAATTAAAGTGGCATATTGATCGATCGATGCGGCTCGTTTGAACATAAGCGTGGCCGGTGCCACTCCCCTTCCCTTCCCCTTTCCCTATTTAAACCACCACCCCTCCACCTATTCTCCACACATCCATTTGCGCCGCTCCCTTCTCTTCTTCACCCAAACCCAGAGCACTCTCAAAGCGAGGCGAGGATGCAGTACAACGGCCCCACCTTCCAGCTCCCACCAACCGTGTCGGGGAGATGATATCCGGCCGGTGTCGTCGTGGAGAGGACGCTCCGCGTGTGGGCGTTCTCACGCTAGAGGGGTGCAAGGGGGTTTGCCCAGTGGTTCCTCGGTGCGGGCTTCACCCACCTCCCGGCGGGCTCACTGGTGATGTTCCAACTGGAGGAAGTGCGCCCAAACTCCAGGACTCCGCCGATAGAGCTCACCGTCACCTTCACCAACAGATTTGATGCGTGCTACCTCCTTGGCAAGGTGTTTTGGTGTGGATGCGAATTCATCGCATTCACAACCCACAACATCTTCACAAACTTCGACTGCATCTTCCCCACCCGCGACGGTATGCACAGCCTCCCCTACTACATCGGCGAGGACGGCATGGAGAGGAGGAGCAGTGAAGACGAGGCGCAGTGAAGATGGAGGTGAAGGCCCGGTCTCGTGAGCTTGTCATGCCCTAGGGTGTTAGGGCTTTTTATCTTAATTATGTCGTTGGTTGTACCGTGAACTTGTTATCTCTGTCGTGTTATCTCGTAAGAACTATGTTATGCTTGCTACCCTTATTTCATATGTCGTTGGTTATCTGTGTTTTGCTTGTTATTTCTGTCTTATTTGACGTGAGATATCGCTAGATGGATATGGTGTCGTACGCGAGCCCTTATGCTAAATCAATCAATGAAAGGGTATCGCTCAATGAAACCAGCAAGTTTTGGGGTTAGCCTTGTAAAAATGGTTGGAGGGTAGCCCATTCGTCTTGAATATTCATGGTGTGTACTTGTGTAGGTCAAGTGTAAATGGCCCATTTAGAGTAGGGTCAAGTTTTCGCACGCACGGATAATGGACTAGTTGAAGTGTCAAAAAGGAAACTAAAGCTAGAAAAATGAGCCATGTTGATGTTCAAAAGAAGAAGAAAACCAATTTTTTTTTGAATTGTTAGTGGCCGTATTCCGTATACTGTATGAACAAAAACAAGCTAATTTTTGAATAGTTTGTGGCCTATGCTATGGTTTAGGGCACCCTCTGTTTTATGTAAGAAGTATGCTATGGTTGCTACCTATTTTCTATGTTATGGATGTATGCTTGCTACGTGAGATATCGGTAGATGGATATGGTGCCGTAGCCCAGCCCTACACATGCTCTCTAGATGGATATGGTGGCTAATGGTGCCACCAGACTTTATTTTAGGGGATTATTTTAGACGTGGTTTCAGATGCATATCATGATCTACATAACTAATTCTGCCATGCTCTTAATAACAAAAACAAAAATTTGTGTATACAATATTTGTATTTTTATTGCAACAAAAACATGTTTATAATACCCGCATGTCAAAAAATCAAAGTGTTGTGCCGTGGGCTATATACAGAAGGAAAATTCCACGATATGTACAAATAAATTTGACATGGGAAAGTCCAACAATAAAAGGGGATTTACCATGGCAATAATCAAGGAAAAAAACAAAGCCAGCGCATGCACTATTTTCTAGGCCTCTTTTATCTTTGTGGGCCTTCGGCACTCAACACAATGATACGGCCCAACACAATTCGGGCCCTAGAACTACGGTTTTTTCTGTGGTCTGTGTTGTCTGACGAAACTGAAGAAACTGAAAGTGTACAAAACTGGAAGTGTACAAAACTGAAGAAACTGACATGATCAACAAATTAAGCAACACAAAGCATAGAGCACATGATCCACAAATTAAGCAACACAGAGCATAGAGCACATGATCCATAAATTAAGCAACACCGAGCATAGAGCACATGGTCCACAAATTTAACCAAATCCTAGAGCACATGACACCACACTAATAACATCTCTAACGAGTGATGACCAGCAAGTAAGCAAATCCTAGAGCAACTACACAAAAATAAAAGGGATAAAATCCTAAAGCAATCAGATTCGCCTACTTGTTCAATTGAATCATCTGTTTCAAGTTCTTGTTCATCTTCTTTAATTCCCCCTTCAGATCTGCATCCCCACCTGTGAGAGCAGCACTTTCAGAGACCAAATTCGTTGGTGCTGACGGCAGATTGAGATCCCGGGTTGGGGCCCCATTGAATTGAATTCTCTTAATGTAGTCATCCAGCCATTCAAAATGTGTGCATTTCTTCACGATCTGAAACAAAAACATGAACCCTAAATCCTAGATCGAAAAAAATTAAAAGCAAATAGAAAAAGAAACAAGAGAAAAATCATGAGATCTAACCTGCCCCTCTGGCTTGCTCTCGCATTTCACGAACTCGCACCCATAGTTGCCATTCTTGACCTCCTTCGAAGTCAACCGTATCAGTGGCGCGCTGCATGGACAGTCAGGGCATCGCTCCATGGGAACTGGACCATACTGGGTCCACGAGGGGCGGGAGGCTGAAGTGGAGCTAGACATATTGCCCAAACTCGCCAGAGAAGAAGAAGTAGAGGAGTGGCTCCTCTTGTTGTCGGAGAAGAAGAAGCATAGGAGGAGTTGGTCCTCTCATCGCTGCAGAATAAGCACCAGAAGAAAGGGGAGGCACAACTAACAAGTCTCGCGGATCGCCCCATGATCCAACGATGCGGAGCCGTCTATGTGATCCAACGGCGCAGAGCTTGCATGCAGGCTGTCCTCGGAATTCCTTCTAGAAGACCACATCTGATGGCTGTCGCTTGGTGCTAGGGTATGATCGGACGGCTGATGTTCGGAGCTAGGGTTAGGCAAAACCCCGCGGGGTTTTGAGGGGTTTTGAGCTGGTCAACGGGGTTTCAAAGGCTTTGACTGAGCATAACTAATTAAAAAAATCGAAAAATATGAAACCTTCGTCGTTTGTCATTTTATAAGACACACTAACGAGGAAAAATACTAAACTTGGTATACGGACATTTACAAAAAAACCTAGCTAGCACGATCGAGGTCAAATGAGCACCATTAATTTAAAAAAAATCAAAAATATATAAAACCTGCGCACAATGTTGTCTTGTGTGACATGTTACCCACTAAAAATCATAAACTTTTTCAATGGGCATTTTCATGAAAAAACCTTCACACATATGAGCTATCACGTACAACGTTCCATAGACCCCAAGGAGAGGAGGTAGGGTTCCCTTCGGTTTTTGAAAATTTAAAAAAAAATCAAAAAAAATCACCAAAGCTTTGATTTCAAAGTGAATAAGAAGGATCTGAACTTAGTTTTCCATTTTCATATTTTAAACGTGTTTTTTCATGGTTTTCTGTTAAAGTATATTTGTTTCAAAAAATGTAAAAATAGAAAGATTAATTCAATAAATAGTGATTCTTCGAATCTACACTATATAGATTGAATAGGTGTTAATAAAAAATATTCGGCTCATTTGGAGTAGGTCCAAAAAAACTTGATTACAAATGGGGCTGTTTACCCTAGCTTGGGAGCTCATTTGGAGCACATTTTCATGACTACAAGTTTTACCATGCCAAAGAGATCGAATTGATCACCTAACATTTATAATAGTTCAACAAACTTTGCAGCTCACGCCACGGGGGAATGGACTTCAAGTGTTGGTTCAAATTCAAAGTTTGCCAAAAATTCAAACTCTACCTCAAATTTCACATCAAGTTACAAATAGAATTATTACACCTTAGAAGTTTTCACCCTTATTACAAATCCTTAAAGTTTAAAGTTTATGGCTTCCATTCAAGTTCAAATTCAAATCTTTGCCTTGCTCCTTGTGTTCCGGGATGGGTTAACCGTCTTGCTTCTGGTTTCCCTGGCTGGGATATTTTGTGCTTTTGAAAGCTTTGTCTTGTTGCTTCTGATCTCCACTTCTGGTGGTGGCGGTTTTGCTGAGCTTTGACTGACCAAGCAAGTGATGACCAGTTGACGGTCATCTGTGGGTTCACTCATACTTAAAGGAACTTCAGACAAAATATCTTCCTCCTCTCTTATAGCTTCAAAACCTTCATAAGCCATGGTTTCAAATTCTGCATCAGATGATGGTTCAACCGATGAAGTTTCTTCCTCTCTTGGTCTTTTCTGTCCTGTTCCTCTAATTAACCTAGACCTGGGACATATTGAGCTTAGTCATTGATAAAAAAAGAGAACAAATGCAAAAAAAGGGAAATGTTGCACACGTACCTCGCTACTACTTCAGTTGCTTCATTCTCCTCTGCTGCTGCATTCTCCTCTATACTTGCTTCATTCTCCTCTGCTGCTGCATTCTCCTCTATACTTTTTGCATTCTCCTCTGCCGCTGCACTCTCCTCTGCATTTGCTGCTGCCCATTGTTCCTCTTCTCCAAATGATACATCAACTGGATTGGTACAACGCCTAGCAATATGCCCTAGGATACCACATCTTTTGCACTTACGTTGTTTTTTTTACGCGGCCCTCTTCACCAGCTCTTATCCTATTTTTCCTTGGTCTTCCTGGTGGTCTAGTCAGTACAGGAGAACAGAGTTTGAACCTTGGGTCTACTATGTTCCATTGGTCTTTTCCCAAGAGTGCAGGCACATTTTCAGCATAAGTAGACCTAAATTTGGCAACAAATAAATATTCAGAAAAATAATGATCAACTTCACCATCTTCACCTCCAATAACAGTCATGAGATGTAGGGCATGTATGCACAACTTCCCGCGGATCTGCCATTGACAACTGCATTCATTAGTTGCAAGGTTCACTGGATATCTCCATTCCCTATTTTTACTGTCTGTGTATGTCACCTCACCCTCGTATGTCGACGGTCGAATGCATTTCATCCTTAGTCCTCTTGCCTTGGAATGCAATGCCTTAATCAGAGATGGGAGCATAAGATGGCCAACATATTGTGTTTCTGCAATTCTTTTACGAAGAGACATCTTTATCATGATCATCTGCCTGATCTTATCAAATGCTTGCCACAACAAAAGCCCTTTCACTGACTTGAACTTCGCATTGAAACACTCAGCGAGGTTATTAGTCACATAGTCTACTTTGCAGATTTCATTGAATTTGCTTCTTGACCACAACTTTCCATGATGTTCATCCATGTACTCCTTCACCAAAGGATTGTGAGCATACAACACTCTCAAATGGTGCTCATGCTTCCTCAAGCTGCATGTGTATGATGCTGGCCATAGGTTCTCATCATAAACTTTGCCTCTGAATTTCTTTTTAAAATTATGCGCTAGGTGTCGCATGCATTCCCTATGTTCCACTCCAGGGAATACAATTTCTACTACAGTTTCTAAACCCTTGCAAGCATCTGTGTGTATAACTAAACCTGAGGGTGTACCTATAATGTTGCGCAACTACTGCAGAAACCAAACCCAACTCTCCTCGGACTCTACCTCCAACACACCAAATGCAACTAGGAATAGCCAGTTGTGTCCATCAACTGCAGAAGCTGCTGCTAGCTGGCCTCTCCATCTTCCATTTAAAGCAGTTGCATCAACAACCAAATAGGGCCTACAACCATTCAGAAACCCCTGCCAGCAAGCCTTGAAACAAACAAAAGCCCTCCTGAAGCACTCCTTCTCCAGTGCCTTCCCTTTTAATTTGTACTTAACTGTATGCTTGTCAATCTCTACAACACTCCCTGGACTAGCCGTCTCCACTTCAGCTTTGAAGGTGTAAAGCAACTGAAAACTCTCATTCCATGGACCATTAATCCTATCAAGAGCCCTTTCCTTAGCATAGAAAATCCTCATGTAAGGTATATTAATCTTGTACTTCTCAAATAGCTTCCCATGGAGTGTTGTTGGACCCATTATTGGTGTTTCCGTCACCCAATCCAAGATTGCATCTGCCACCCACCTAGTCTTTGCAAGCTTAGATTTGTCCTTTCCCCCTCCCCTCCAGGTGGGCAAGTGTGCCCGTGTGGGTTGCTTTTTATCTGAAACAAAATGAAAAATGATGTCAAATACAATTAAGAAATAGTACACATGATCTGAATATAGAATGGATAAATAATCTGATAAAAAGATTCTGTTGTAATACCTGAATCAATTTGCTCTTTAGCATAGTGGATGCATGCAACCTCCACCTACACCTATCATACGGGCAATGAACAGTGAATCTTCTTGGCTCACTCCTATCAACCTCATAGGAGTTTGCAGCAAGAATGCAATATGTAGTCACTGCATTACGACAGTCCGCCATCGATTCGAATACGGTTCCTGGAGTAAGCTCAGGATTCTCTCTGTTCCACTCAATTGTTGGCATGTCCTCACCATAATATTCTTGTAAAACTAAGGAGTCGATGTTCTCCTCCCTCTCTTCATCGTCAGTGTCATCAAATCTAGCATGGCTGCTAGGCTCCTCTGCATATTCATCTTCCACTGCCTGTTGACTAACTCTATCTACCAGTTCAGGGAATAGAATCTCATCCTCATCATCATGTCACGGCACTTCCTCGTCAGGCTCTGCATCTACTTCTACATCAGGTGCAGAAGGGAGAGGAGAAGTGGTAGAATTAGCGGCAGCCGACATGTTGTGGCTTTCAGAACCACTAGGTTTACTTGGTCTCGACCTACAAGGAGTGCGAGGACGCTCGCTATTAGCAGAGACAGATGATGTCTAAACACCCTTCCCCTTCAGGATACGTTGTTTGCGTGCTTGAAGCACACCAATATGGATTTTACCAAAATGGTTGTCAGCATTCAAACTAAATAACAATCCCAGATACTCATCACAAGTTAATGGGACAAATCTCTGCTCGGTACTATCGAAATATCTTGGTTCAACAGCATCAGCAGGGCTCCACGGATACTCACAACAAAGTGCCTCACGGAAATCTGTGAACGAAGCGCTGGTTTCTTCCACTTTAGGATAGAAAAACCCAGAGATCAGACACGGTTTAGTTCCACGCAGCTCGCTAGTTTCCATTCTAACCGCCAGCCGAAAAGCAAGTGCAGGATCAACCCTATTCGATTGAGATAAGATAAAGGGCGCAGTTAGGCCAAAAAATTTCAGATAAATTGCACTCATTCACGCTAACGGTGGTCAAACACGGCCTAATTTATGTATCTCCTAATCAATTTGAGAGCAAAACAATGCTTACCTAGGTGGAATCCATGAATTATCCGCCTCTGATTCGACCAATCATCTCCACAGTCGATGGGCCGGACGGGGTACTCCCCCGACTGAGGGAGTCCTGTACTAAGGAGTCCTCGGGTGTCCGGCCTGTTGGACATGGGCCGGACTAATGGGCTGCGAAGATAAAAGACCGAAGACTCTTTCCCGTGTCCGGATAGGACTCTCCTTGGCGTGGAAGGCAAGCTTGGCAACCAAATATGAAGATTCCTTTCTTTGTAACTGACTTTATACAACCCTAGCCCCCTCCGGTATCTATATAAACCGAAGGGCTTAGTCCGGGTAGGAGGAAAATCATAATCATAGTCATACATGCTAGACTTCTAGTGTTTTAGCCATTACGATCTTGTGGTAGATCAACTCCTGTAATACTCATATTCATCAAGATCAATCAAGCAGGAAGTAGGGTATTACCTCCATAGAGACGGTCTGAACCTGGGTAAACATTGTGTCCCCCGTCTCATGTTACCATCGATCTTAGACGCACAGTTCGGGACCCCTACCCGAGATCCGCCGGTTTTGACACCGACACCGACATCGCTTCCTAATCCTAGATGGGGAGAGAGGGTACATGCGGCGGAGGCAGCACGACTGCGGCGGAGGCGGCATGACTACGGCGGAGGCGGCACGACGGTGGCGGAGGCGGCACGATGGCGGCGGAGGGGGCGGTGCAGAAGCGACTCGGCCTGATTCAGGTTACAGTGAGGGGAACCTACAATGAGTGTCGGTTTTGTGGCCCCACTGGTTAGCACATAATGGTCAAAATGTGGACTCGGCCCTAGGCGGCCCCACTCGTCAGAGTTAACGGTCAAGCCATTGACCCGACGGCAACGTCCGCTATGACCAATTCTGAGGGTTTCAGCCAAGGGAGCGGGGAAAAGTGAGCAAAAGTTAAGATCGTGGGGATGAATGAGTAGAACTAAGGAACCAGGGGCACAGAAATAAAAATACCTTTTTTCAAATACTTGTTCAACATTTTTAATACTTACTCAACATTTTCAAATACTTGTTCAACATTTTTCATATACTCATTCAACATTTTTTATATACTCGTTTAACATTTTTTATTACTTATTCAACATTTTTAATACTTTTTCAACATTTTCAGATACTTGTTCAACATTTTTCATACACTCGTTCAACTTTTTTTATTACTTACTCAACATTTTTTTCAAATACTTGTTCAACATTTTTAATACTTTTTCAACATTTTTATACCTAGTCAACAGAGGACAGAAAGAAAAAAAACAGAAAAAGGAAGCTGGGGCTTCCCGCACGGGTGGGCCGCAGCCCATGTACGCTCCTGTCTCGCTGAACACAAGGAATAGGGGCGGGAGCTCCTAAGGAGAGCAACTAGTTAAGACTAGCCATACTGGTGGTAACTTAGGTAGTGGGAATGTATCTGGTGCACCGGGCAATTGATACTACCGATGCATCAGACTCCGTTGCACGAAAATGTTCGAAAAAATCCGGAAAAAAAATTAGTGCATTGATACAACATCAATGTAAGTTGTCACAAAAATGCAAATCAAAATTTGAAACATTGCTCGAGATACAAAAATGACAAATTTGACATCAATGTGCTAATGGGCCAAAATTGAAGTCCAACTTGTGTTATGTACTATTCAGTGTCAAATTTGTAATTTTTGTATCTCGAGTAATGTTTGAAATTTTGACTTGAATTTTTGTGACAACATACATTGATGTTGTGTCAATGCACTAATTTTTTACGGATTTTTTTAAACATTTTTAAATGTATAACGGGGGACCGGTGCACTAGTAGCACCAATTGCCCCGGTGCACCAGATACATTCCCCTTAGGTAATAACTTAACACATCCCAAGACAATTTTGCTTATGTGGCAAGTATTTAATGAAGAAAGAGGTGCTTATTGTAACATAATATGTTACTGTAACATAGCGCTTCCCGAGGCAAAATGAGTCTATGAGCTAATAAATGAAGCAATATATGACACTACTACTTATGCTACTTTGCACAATGGTGATAGTAATTTAGACTAGTGTCATATGCATGACACTGGTATAAGTTACTCTCCACTATGACCAACCTAACGAGCGCTCCTTCGGGAGCCTCGTAACAATCAGCGCCACTTGGCGCGCTCTCAGCCATTCGCCACGTGTCGCGCTCTGGACGCTCCCTCTGGATTTTGTTTTTTATTTTTCTGCACGCGTTGTCAGCTTTTTTATGGGGTTTTTTACGTTTTGGTTTTACCCCAGTCTTCCTTACCTTTCGGTCAAAAAAATTTAAAAAAAATTGCACGAAAAAACGCATTTTCTTTTTTTCTTTTTGCGAGAGTCATGATTTTTCTTCCACGAGAGGCATGGTTGTGCTTTAGCGAGAGTCACGGCCGTGCCTTTCGGAAATGAAAAAAATACGTTTTCTGTTTTTTCTTTCTTTCGCGAGAGTCACGGTTTTGCTTTCGCGAGAGGCACGGTTGTGCTTTCGCGAGAGTCACAGTCGTGCCTCTCGGAAAGGGAAAAACAAAATGTGTTTTCTATTTTTTCGCGAGAGTCACGATTTTGCTTCCGCGAGAGGCACGGTTGTGCCTCTCGGAAAGGGAAAAAACGCGTTTTCTATATATTTTTTTTCTTTCGCGAGAGTCACGGCTTTGCTTCCGCGAGAGGCACGGTTGTGCTTTCGTGAGAGTCACGGCCGTGCCTCTCGGAAACGAAAGAAAACACGTTTTCTATTTTTTTCACGAGAATCACGGTTTTGCTTCCACGAGAGGCACGGTTGTGATTTTGCGAGAGGCACGGGCTTGCCTTTTTCGAAAAGGGAAAAAACCCGTGCTCCCTGTTCGGTTTTTTCGTCCGATTTTTTCGTGAAAAAAAATTCGTCAAAACCTATCAACATGGGATCTAGTTTTGAAGATCTCAACGCGAGAAATCCAACGGTAAAAACGATTCGAGATTTGGATGCACGGTTTAAGAGATAAAACGTTTTGAATAAACGAATCTACGAAAAAAGAGAAAACTCCCAGGTTGCGACAAGTGCGTGCTGCATGTGCGCCACTTGTCGCGACCTGGGAAGGTGGAGTGTTCTTTGCAACGAGGACTTCTTAATTAGTGATTTCGCCTATTTGGCACGTTCGGCGTCGTGGAAGCGAACAGACGCCTACATGCAACGCTAGTGGGCCGGCCCACCGACGAAAGAGAGGAGTAAACGTCTCGTGACAAAAAAACGCAAAAATACGTCACAAACCACAACTCGAACCTGCGCTTTTTAATTGCTCGCTCAGCTAACCACTACACCACAGGAAGATTAGTGATTTATAACGAGCGTGAACACTTTAAGAACCATAAGAGGCCCACTATTTATTACGCATTTCTGAACTATTCGTTTGTTTTTGGAAAAGTCGATTTTTAATGAAAAAAAGTTCATCAAATTTGAAAGTAGTTCATTGATTTTAAAAAAAGTTCATCAAAATTGGAAAAACTTCATCGAGTTTGAAAAAAGTTCATCGATTTTGAGAAATAGTTCTTTTTTTTTTGAAGAAAAGTTCACAAACATAAAAAAGTTCACCGGTTTTGGAAAAAGTTTAAAAAGTTTATCATTTTTGAAAAAAAGTTCATCATTTTCGAAAAAAAGTTCATCGGTCTTGAAAAAGGTTCATCGATTTTGACCAAAAGTTCATCTAGTTGGAAAAATAGTTCATCATTTTTTAAAAAAGTTCACAAATTTGAAAGAACAATTCATCAATCCTGCAAAAAGTTCATCGGATTTGGAAAAAAAGTTGATCAAATTAGAAAAAAGTTCATCAATTTTTAAAAATATGAATGGATTTGAACAAAAACATCGCCACGAGGAAAGAAGGAAAACTAATACAGAAAACAGGAAAACGAAAATAGAAAACAGAAAAAAGAGAGAAAAGATGATAAGTAGAAATAGTGGTGGAACTAAAGCGCAACAAGGTCCTCTGGCCGGTAGTTACCACTGTGCGCCTGAAAACACTCCCAGGTAGAAGCACAATAAGGCGGTACTTATTAGGTGGACTTTGAGGCCAACGTCTAGAAGGCCCGTTAACAGTTTGGTTTGAAGGAACAATGCAAAGTTGCCCAGATGAAGCCACACCAAAAATAATCCCAGGCAGGAGTGACCTTGGTAATCTCTCCTTTGCATCAGTAACAATATTGGTTGCAAAATAAATAAATGGGATAACAATCTTTAGCCCTACAACAATCAAATCGGAAGTAGCACATAATAATGATACACAATCTAGTCGCCTAAGCCGCCACCCACACCTTGTAAGGCCTGCGCCCCCTTCAAAAACGGATCCGTTACACATATAAGAGAAGAACAGGTACGGTAGCTTTGTTAAATAAGACCGTCTTTCCCGCAAAGCCCCTACGGCCACAACTATCTTGGCAGAGAGAGATGCTCTAGGTTGTCTTGGACTTGGGTGCCTTCTTCTTGGCCTGCCTCTTGGGGACCGAGTTCTTCATGCCCAGGAAGAAAAGAAGAGCTCCGAACAGCGCCAGGTTCTACAGTTACAAGAGATCACAAGTAATTAGCTACCATGGGACATTCCTTGTTCAACAGACATGCAAACAGATGAATATTTGCGTCGTACCTGTGTGAACTTCATGAAGATCTGCACGAATTCAGCCTTCTCCATGTCGTAGTTGTAGAAGTCGTAGACAACAGGCGTGATGAAAGCAAGGTAGAGGGCCTGCCGAAACAAATACCTTTCATTAGAAAAGCGCACAAGGAAGCAGAGACATACCAAACGCAGCACATATGAACGTAGTGGGAACAGGATCGGTAATTCATAAGGCCAAAGGTGACTAAAACTTCAATGGGTCACACTTATCATATCACGGTGCCCACAGAAACAAACGAGGAAGTTAAGAATTGTGTACTCATTAGGACATCATACAGCAAAATGTGCGCAAAAGCAGCACCAGATAGAACCAAGACCACATCAATCAGCAGTTATTAACCATAATATTCACAAGGCAAAATTAAATGGGCAAACAAGCAGAATGCAGGTTTTGATAATATCGGCAGCGCATTTATATCAGAAGCCAGGATGGTACCAGATGGGCAAACCACAACAGTGACATTAGGCACTTGCCAAAAAAATAGAGAAAACAAGTTCAGACGACAAGGAATACTTTACAAAATGTACACATCTTGTAATATAAACACATGGTATGGGAGTATAACAGTTCCTGAAAGCAAAACACCATGAAATTTAGAAGAAAAAAATCTTTGTGGCCAGATCTGATAGATCTAGAAGAACCTAGAGAAATGCAGTTGCCCTAGCTAGGTGACCAGTAGTCTCAAGCAATATGCTCTTGTTTAAATTCAAAAGAACAGCCAAATGACAATGCCTTCTGCAGGATAATATTCAGTAGCTTTTGGGTAGCAAATATTTATGAGATAAATGGCAATATTTGAATAGAATGAAATAAGGCATTTGTGCATGCACAATTGTGCATGCACGAGCCTACATTACTATGGAATCTAGCGCAAGAGAAATTCCCTCATTACTCTAGATATGAAAATCAATTTTAGCCATGTACACTGATATAAATGGAATGCGTAGATCACAACAAGAAATATTATACAGCGTAACAACAGATCAGTACATACCAGGAGATAAGCACCAAATGAACTGCTCAAGATAAACAGGAGACCTCCCAGACCCTTCAGACCAATGGTAGCGGCAATCACATGCTTCAACTGGATAAATTAAACACACAAAGCAAACTAATTAATGACTGGTTAAGATTCAGACCACCTACAGTATATACCATGAATAAAATAAATTTCACCTCTACAGGAGGCACCACAACTCCGAGGTGTACAGAGATATTTTTGGTGAAACTGTTAAACTTTGGCTGCAGATTCTTTGCAGCTGGCCCGCCATCAGTTCCAAATTCAGTAAACCTGCAATAAAAATACCTTGAAAATCAATAAGCATTTAAGAATATACTTTTCTCAAAACTTAATACGTCAGCATATAACAGGTAGAATAGTACAATCTAATTCATGCAGTCATAACAGCTTCTGAATACATAATTGCTCAGATGGCGTCCAAGCTAGTTAAGAGAACTTCCATATAATCCCACAAGTTTTGTACCTGATACCATTAAGCCATTCAGCAGCAGTAAACTAGGTGCAAACAAAAGGTGGCTACTAGCACTAATCCCTTGATCAAGTCAATATGTCATGATGGAAAGTGGACTGCAACTCTCTATGACAAAAACTCAATCCGGTATATTTCCATGTTTAATGGGAAGACTCCAAATAATTCACGATGCAATGGTACAAGTCATCAGGCAACTACGGACATGAAAGCAGCAATGGAGATGCAACCAATCTAACAACTGTCTTTTGCCTTGTTTCAAAAGAAAAACTGTAGCACGCATCGACCATGAGGATAATGGGCATGAGACAAAACACAAACAAAACCCAATTTGACATCGGGATATTCCGTTGTATATAAGATGACTGGTCCACCATATTTACCACGCTATCACGCTAAAAAGTCTGATGCTCACCAGATGAGACAGCGTGAACGAAAAGAAAGCATCTACATAAATTTCAAACATAAATTACATAGATCAATGACGCAATTGAGCGATGCAAGGTTAGATCAGAGCACGCGGGAACAAAATTATGGGCGCTGTTAATCGCATGGACCACAACGAAGCGTGACGCCAGATCCAGGCGCTTCACGACCCGAGCCCCTGCAAAGCGCACTATCCATCACGAGATCCAAAGGCCAGGGCGTGCCCTGCCCACACGTTCCCCGAGATACCGCCAGCGCGGCGACAGATCTGACGAAACCAGGCTAGGATCGACCGCGGCGAGCGAGCAACGACGACAATGGAGGTAAGCGGAGAGGGAGAAGGGAGGGGGGAGGGGGGCGCGTACTCCTGGTAGGCGGAGAGGAGGAAGACGGAGGCGAAGAGGACCCTCCCGGCGAAGGACACGAACCCCATGTCGACCGGCGGCGGCGGCGGCGGTGAGGCGAGGCGAGGCGAGCGACCGGCGGGATACGGTGGGGGAGGGGGGAGCCGCGGCGCGACCTTGGGAGCTCTCGGAATCTGTGATGGAGACGGCCCGTGTCGGAGCCCCACTCCGTACTTATAACGCGACGCGCCTCCGGTTTGGATCTCCCCGGATTTACCCTCGAGTCCTGCCGTATTACGCACGGGACCCCGAGCATGATTGCTTTGATTTGAGTTGGGAAAGTAGAGATATGTTTCTGGAAAGAAATAAAAACCAATTGGTTACATTGAGAATTCAAAATTAATCTGATTTAAACCTTATGTGATTCTTTCCGAGTGGATAGTTAATGTGCCTCAATGAAGATTCAAAGTAGTTGTGTTCAAAATGCAAGGTGGGGTATTAGGCTAATGTGGCAACTTACATCACACTAATGAGATCACTCATGATTGAACTAGCAAAAAATCAGTACAAAATTAAGCCATGAACATAATGATGGTTTGCAATCACTGCATTGGCATTATTTCAACAAATTTAGTAAAGAACTAAGATCCTGGAGCATTGTCATTTCCTCTTACCCCTCTCTTTCTCTATTGGGGCTCGTGTAAAATAGGTAGGCTTTTGAAGAAAAAAACAAAACGGCTTGTATTGGAACTTGAAACTAAGTTGTTTTTTCATTAATCTTGTGTGATTACTTTGCATTTCCTCGTGAAAAGACGATGCACCTCGGTGAATAGTTGCTCGTATTGATAATGCAAAGTGGGGTATCAGGTTATCATGTTGGTCATCACATGTTTCTTTTAATAGAATGTGTTTGAGTTACTCTACCCAACACGGTATGGAGTACGTGATGATGGAACTAACAAGTATCCAATGCAAGCCTACAACACGCATGAACGTGATCATGATTTTGTGGCCACGTCATTGACAAGCCTTTTTTATGTCTTTTAGTTAACCATCGCCTTGGAATGCAATCTTCAAATGTTCCTATTTCCCTTTACCCTTTGTGCATTCAATATAATTTATATATATATTCTTTCACGTCTTTATGGCTTGGTGGACCAATAGTCGTATGGACTACCACCTTATCCTTCTATTTCTAGCAGCTGCCACGATTGCCTTGTCATGGGGCCAGTCTAAGCAATTGAGGCTCGTAAAAAATGCTAATAGAAGGCACTAAAGGGAGACAATCTAGTTGGCACATGGTGTAGCATCCCCTAAATTCACCATCCACGCAAATTATGAGGTACCGACATTCGCACGCATCTTGTCAAGTAATTTTACATGGCGATGTTCGTGCATGTTATAGATTGCATTTGGGAGAAAAAATGAAGATAACAATGTGGAACTATTGGATTTGAGTTTCGGGTGCTTTGATTTGAAGTTTCTCGTATTGAACCCAACCAAAGGTACCAATTTCTTCTTGCTAGTGCCAAACAAAGTTCTCCTCGCAAACATTTACCATGTGGGCTAGGCAGCTCGAGTGGGTTAGACATGTTGAATTAAATGAACATAGATAAAAGAAGGTAGTGGAATGTGGAACCATAAATACTCGCAAATTAGGCATTTGTAGAAATGCTTGCACCAAAGGGGAAACACATTTGGTGCATCTACAGAGCTTAAGAAATACCATGGGAATATGGCGGAATCCAATATCTATCCGATATGCAACAACACTGGAGATTCTTTGTGTCATGCGGCTTGTTGATTGTAACATGGCCAAATCTGTGTGGTTACTTATGTATGAGGAGCTTGTGGAACATCTTATTGCCTGCAATTTGCCCGATGTGAGGCTATGTTTGATGGAGCTCATGGAAACAACTAGGAAGGATTTATCAAGGGATTGATGGCCCTATGGGCTATATGTTGGGCTCGCCGGAAGGAGATCCATGAACGTGAATTCCACTCACCTTTGACCACATTCAGCTTCATTAAAAACTACCTAGGGGGCCTTGCACTGGTTCTCAGCAGGTAGGTGTTGAGTTAATTAGCAAATACCAACGTCTCATTCCTAATACTAGTTTGGCTGACGGCGGCGGCAGAGCTCCTTCTCGCTGCTCCCCCAGGGTTGCGGCGACGGTTCCCAATGGGATTCGGTGGTGCTCTGTGGCGGTGGCCTTCATGCCGAGTGCGGCGGCGGGGCTCGACGAGTGGTGGTGGGTTGCGACGGTGGGGATTGGTTGTGCGTCGTTTCACTACTGAATCGGTGTTGTAGCCCAGTCTGAAGGACACGAGGCTTGGCAGAGGGGGGTCGCGTGTGCTTGCGCAATGGAGGTGGTCCTAGGGTTCTTTTAGTGCCAAGACGGTGTTCTGCTTGATGTCAGCCCTCATTGATTTGGCCCTTGACGAGTTCCAAAAGGCTCCACCGGAGATCTTCATTAGGTGCTTGATGCCTATAGATTGCTGGATCGGATGGGATTCGGTCGCGTGCGTCCCTATTTCAGCTCGTATGGCTTCAGGAGGGAGCGACGCGAAGCTTCGTCAATTGTTAATATTATGAGACATGTGTTGGGGAACATAGTAATTTCAAAAGAATTCCTACGCACACGCAAGGATCATGGTGATGCATAGCAACGAGAGGGGAGAGTGTTGTCCACGTACCCTCGTAGACCGAAAGCGGAAGCGTTAGAACAATGCGGTTCATGTAGTCGTACGTCTTCACGGCCCGACCGATCAAGCACCGAAACTACGACACCTCCGAGTTCTAGCACACGTTCAGCTCGATGACGATCCCCGGACTCCGATCTAGCAGGGTGTCGGGGAAGAGTTCCGTCAGCACGACGGCGTGGTGAAGATGATGATGTTCTACCGACGCAGGGCTTCGCCTAAGCACCGCTACGATATGACCGAGGTGGAATATGGTGGAGGGGGGCACCGCACACGGCTAAGGAACGATCACGAAGATCAACTTGTGTGTCATGGGGTGCCCCCCTCCTCCGTATATAAAGAGGGTAGGAGGAGGGGGCCGGCCAAGGGGGTGGCGCGCCCTAGGAGGGGGAAACCTACTCCAAGTAGGTTTGCCCCTCCCTTTCCTAGTCCAAGAAATAGGGGGAAGGAAGGAGTGGGAGAGGGGAAAGGCAAGGGGGGCGCCCCCCTTCCTTGTCCTATTCGGACTCAAGGGAAGGGGGTGCGCCTCTTACCCTGGCCGGCCCCTCTCTCTCTCTACTAGGGCCCAACAAGGCACATTAGTTCCCGGGGGGGGGGTCCGGTAACCCCCGGTACTCTGATATATATCCGATAACCCCCGAAACTATTCCGGTGTCCGAATATAGTCGTCCAATATATCAATCTTTATGTCTCGACCATTTCGAGACTCCTCGTCATGTCCGTGATCACATCCGATACTCCGAACAACCTTCGGTACATCAAAAACTATAAACTCGTAATATAACTGTCATCGTAACGTTAAGCGTGCGGACCCTACGGGTTCGAGAACTATGTAGACATGACCTAGAATTGTTTCCGGTCAATAACCAATAGCGGAACCTGGATGCTCATATTGGCTCCTACATATTCTACGAAGATCTTTATCGGTCAAACCGCATAACAACATACGGTGTTACCTTTGTCATCGGTATGTTACTTGCCCGAGATACGATCGTCGGTATCCAATACCTAGTTCAATCTCGTTACCGACAAGTCTCTTTACTCGTTACGTAATGCATCATTTCGTAACTAACTCATTAGCTACATTGCTTGCAAGGCTTATAGTGATGTGCATTACCGAGAGGGCCCAGAGATACCTCTCCGACAATCGGAGAGATAAATCCTAATCTCGAAATACGTCAACTCAACAAGTACCTTTGGAGACACACAGAGCACATTTATAATCACCCGATTCGTTGTGACGTTTGGTAGCACACAAAGTGTTCCTCCGTAAACGGAGTTGCATAATCTCATAGTTATAGGAACATGTATAAGTCATGAAGAAAGCAATAGCAACATACTAAATGATCAAGTGCTAAGCTAACAGAATGGGTCAAGTCAATCACATCATTCTCCTAATGATGTGCTCCCGTTAATCAAATGACAACTCATGTCTATGGTTAGGAAACTTAACCATCTTTGATTAACGAGCTAGTCAAGTAGAGGCATACTAGTGACACTATGTTTGTCTATGTATTCACACATGTATTATGTTTCCGGTTAATACAATTCTAGCATGAATAATGAACATTTATCATGAAATAAGGAAATAAATAATAACTTTATTATTGCCTCTAGGGCATATTTCCTTCAACATGTCGGTATTTCGTTTTTCATGATGAAGATAGTGGCAGAGAACATCATGGTGGCTGAGGTCAGAGGCCTAGTAATGGCAGATTGAGTCTTCGAGGCAATGAGGAATTTGCTTGGTGATTCATGAATCGTAGCAATGGCATCGACAATAGGGGGCGGTAGCACAGGACGAGTTCAGAGTCTTAGCTTTCAGGGTGAAAACCCAAGGCGTGACCTTAATTGGTTGTGCCTGGCAATTACCTTGTTGAAGGCATTGTTTTGAGAGCATGGATTTTCTCCAGGGTGAAAACCTTAGATCTATGATCGGGCGACGACAACACTTGTGCACTGTTTGCTTCTTGGAGGCATCGCTTTTGAGGAATTTGAACTTTGGGTGTCGTCTTGGTGGTGGTTAGTGCTGCAGTTACTAGGAATTGATTACTATAGCGGGATCTTTTCGAGAGCGGCGTTTTGGCTCCTAGGTGCATATGCACCCATTGTCGAAATACACATTTCGAAAAGTTTAAAAATTCGGAATAAAAATCCCACGTTTATATCCGGCCATTTTATGTGCGTTCACAAGGTTTTGGTGAAAAACGACGTTTTTTGTGGCTTGAGTAAAAAAGGTAAAGAAGTGCCTCGTGAATAGTTAGAATGAAGCATCAGAAATTGTCTTTTTTACACAAGCCACAAAAAACGTCGTTTTTCACTGACACCTTGTGCACGCACATAAAATGTCCAGATATACACGCGGGATTTTTGTTTCGAATTTTTCAACTTTTTGAAATGTGTATTTCAACAATGGGTGCATATGCACCTAGGAGCCAAAGGCAATTACTGGATATTTTCTTCTTCTTCTTGATTATGGGTTGTGTGCAACCGTAATGTTTCTAGGGCATTTTGTTGTTGCAAAGGTTGGGTGTAATTGGTATCTTCGCGATATTAATATATTCCCTTTGTCGAAAAAACCCAGATGAAAAGGGGTTGGAACCACCGTTTTAAGGTTGCATGAAGATCACTGTCAACACTGTTGTTGCTAGAAATCAAGATAAGGCTTCTCTGGCAGTTGTATGTCGAGATGATCAGGGAAGCTATCTTGGAGTCTTGTGATGGTGATTCAGGACCTAGTCCAGCTAGAAACGTTTTCTCTGGTCTCTGACCTGTACTTGAGCGGAATTCACATAACGAGAGATTATTTGGCTACTGTTAATCATACTATAGGTGAGCATAATGCTATTATTCGAGAGAGAAAACTGAAGATGTTTTTTTGTTGTTTAAGTAAATGTCCAACATGAGAAGAGGGAGCACAATTGGGAAGCTCATGATCTTGCTAGTAAGTCTTCTGTTGCCTTAAAAGCAGAGGCGCCATTTTTTTTGCGAGAAAACTTTCGATCTATTCATCAACTATTAAGGTAGTACAAAAAACACTATAAGTAAAATTTATATCCAGGTCCGTAGACCACCTAGCAACGACTACAAGCACTGGAGCGAGACGAAGGCGCGTCGCCCTCATCGCCCCTCCCTCGTCTGAGTCGGGCAAACATTGCTGTAGCAGACAGTCGGGAAGTCGTCATGCTAAGGTCCCATAGGACCAGTGCACCAGAACAGGAACCGTCGCCGATGAAGAGAAGTGTAGATCAGAAGGATCCAACTTGCAGACACACAAACGTAGATGAACGAAGACCGGATCAAGTAGGATCCACCGAAGACAAACGCTGACCACAAGATCCGTCGGAGTCAAACCTCCACACGCTTTCCGATGACGGAAACATCACCGGGACAGGGTCTAGGTGGGGATGACCTTATTCCAGATCTAAGAAGCCGCCGTCGCCGCCTCGTCTTTTTGAGCATGACACAAACCCTAACAAAACTAAAAAAACATATGAAAACGAAGCCCTCCCGTCAGCAAGGGCCGGGATCCACCGGGCCTTCATGGTCCAAAGACCATAGGAGACGAGGCGGACCGGCGGCGGCACCTACGAGAGTAAATTTATTTTTATAAAATACGATGACCACTAGACAATGATGAAGACCGTAGTACTCTGAAGATGCGAGGTCCTCCCACCTCTAAGCGCCAAAATGGCAGTCGGAGGCGAGGTGGCCAAAAAATTCCTAGCGGCGGGGACGGCGCTGCAAACCCTCATACGTGACTCGAAGACACCCACAGGGATAAGCAAAGGCGCCATTTGTGGCTTATAAATGTTGGAATGCAGGAAGTGGTGAGTTTTAGCCTCGAGAAAAGATGCTCGATCACACAAAATCAAATCTATATCCCGAGTAGAAAATTGGGTTTTATACTCGTGGCATTGGACAGGGAAGCTCCAAGCGTTTTACGAGAGAAAGAAGTTAGCCGCTATTTCGAAGAATACGAGGGCCAGTCGCGCACTTTACTCGCCAGGCTGGCACGGGGCGCCGGAAGTACCACCGGATCTCGCTGAAATTTCGGCCGGATGCCACCCATTACTCTTCTACTACCAATCTCTCTCCCCGCCGGCCCGATCGATCCCCTTCCGGCCCCGCGGCGCGTCGGCCGCTGCGAAAATTTTGAATCCGGAAGCGCGTCCGCGTGTACTAGTGCCCCCGTCGTGGGGCGGGATCGGATATGGGATTGGGATGGACCACCCCGATCGAACCAATCGGTGCGGGTCCGCTGACACGGCGGGGGCCACGCACAGAGGCCGGCGTAAATGCTTTCCCGCTTTTATTTATTTACCGCCACTGTTCCTTTCCAGCTCTATCCATCCAGGATCCAGCCCGTTCAACTTTCCGGGATAGAAATATCCAGGTCGCCTGCCCCGTCCGTTGAAAAAAAAGTGGCAGACGGCCGACGACGTGTACAAGCAGATTTTTCTGTTAGACCTACCGGTGACTGATGATAGCGAGCCCGTCGAAACGTGTTTGAATGACTGTGATCGTTGCTAAGACTCGTTATTGTTTTCGCATGAAACAACGTAACTGACTGGCCTTCGTGTGGAGGCACGCAGTCTACGACGTTGACCGTATAGCAGACAAGCAAGACATCCGTGGCAGTCGCGACAAAGTTGGGTGGAGCTTTCAAGAGAATCTAAGATGCGTTCTAACTACCGTCGTCTAAGTTACCAGAAACCTGCAGAGTTTGAACCGTCTATAAGTAAACCGGAGGTATCATGACGCCTCACACGGAAAAAAAAGGAAGACGAGCCAAATTCAATTCAGTGATTAGTTAAGGCAATCTCATCAAAATCCACCGTTTGTCAAAAGAAAAAAGAGACAAACTTATCGTTGAGCATCTTCAACGCCGGCCCTCAAAATAAACACACTATTTATTCGCGGACGGGTCCATGGACAAGGACGCAGGAGCCGATTATTCAACCTTGTTCCCTAAACATTGAAAATTGTAATTTATGGACACACAACTACAATTTATTCACCAGTCCTGGAGTAGGGGGTCCCCGCATAGCCGATCTAATCCATGGGCCGGATCGCCAACCCATAGAGGAGAAGAAACTTCGGAGGCCTCTAGTCCGTTTCAACCGAAGACTTGGCGTGTACTTCAAGTATATCTGATTAGATTCGACATGTAATCCCTAGATGGTAACCGACCATGCGTAACCCTAGATACCCCTGGTGCCTATATAAATCAGAGGGTTTAGTCCGTAGAGACACATTCATTCATTCATTCATCATCATACCCCTAGGGTTTAGACCACAACACACGATCTCGAGGTAGATCAACTCTGTACTTTGATACTCCCATAATCTAAGCAAGAGCAGGACGTATAGTTTTACCTCCTCAAGAGGGCTTGAACCTGGGTAAAAGCATCGTGCCATCTGTCTCTTGTTACCCGTCGATCCGATCTCACAGCTCGGGCCCCCCTACCCGAGGTCTGCCGGTTTTGACACCGGCATTTGTGCTTCCATTGAGAGCTCGTTGTGTGCTCAACTTGGGACGATGCTTTCGCCAATTGGCAATCGGAGTCCACTCGGCACCTCTGGTGCATCGATGACTCTTACTAACGGGCCGCCTGGAGGCTCGACAGATCCCAATCCGCACACCCCCTTCGAGGCAGCAGGGTGTGATCGGGAACTCTGTTCGGAGCTTTACGCTCCTTCGAATAGCTCGGCCGATGGAATTCGACTTGAGGAAACCTCGAATCGGAGCTCCCATTCGTGGGACAAGCACAAGATCGATCAGCTGGAAGAGGTAAACGCTTCAGATGTCAGGTCGAACCTGGATACCTCTCTTTTGTGCACCTTCCCCACAAGGAACACGAGGGCACGCTAGAGTCCCCCCCGATCGAATTGAAATTTTTGATCCCACCCACCCCACGTCGAGTATTGCCCAAGTAATTCGGGCCCTCCCGACGTCTGGGACCTAATCTATATAAAATAGCAAGTCGGGGAATCCGTTCGGTAATTCTAGTCTAGATTCTTGTTCGTCAGGAATAGAATAACCAATTGCCCCGACGCCGAGGTGCTAGATGCCTTTCGTCACAATTGCGATGACGAGGGTGTGTTAAACACCCTCGCTCGGCGCCGAGTTCAAACTTTTTCCAAGCTCCCCGAACTGTTATTGAAGTTCTGCGCCATTGAAGACGCCTAGTTCGCTCAAGACAAAAATGTTGACCCAATCCGGTCAAGAAATTGAAAGACTCCGTGTTGGGGAACGTAGTAATTTCAAAAATTTTCCTACGCACACGCAAGATCATGGTGATGAATAGCAACGAGAGGGGAGAGTGTTGTCTACATACCCTTGTAGACCCGAAGCGGAAGCGATCACAACGTAGAGGAAGTAGTCGTACGTTCTCCTCGCGATCCGACCGATCCCGCGCCGTTACTCGACGCCCCGAGTTCTTGACACACGACAGCTCGATGACGCCCTCAGACTCGATCCAGCCGAGTGTCGAGGGAGAGTTCCACAAGACGACGGCGTGGTGACGATCTTGATGTTTCACGGCGCAGGCTTCGCCTAAGCTTCGCGACAGTATGACCGAGGTGGAATATGGTGGAGGGGCACCGACACGGCTAAGGAACGATCTCACGATCAACTTGTGTGTTCCAAGGTGCCCCCTGCCCAGTATATAAAGGAGCCAGGGGAGGGGCCGGCCTAAGGAGGTGCGCCGGGAGTCCTACTCCTCGGGAGTAGGATTCCCCCAATCCTAGTTGGACTAGGATTCCGGAGGGAAAGAGAGAGAGGGCGGCCCCTTCTCCTAGTCCTAGTAGGACTAGGAAGGGGGAGGCGCGCCTCCTAGGGCTGCCCTTCTCCTTTCCACTAAGGCCCATCGAGGCCCATTTACCTCCGGGGGTTCCAGTAACCTCCGGTACTCCATAAATTCCGTTTTACCGGAACCATTCGAACTCCAAACATAGGCTTCCAATATATCAATCTTTATGTCTCGACCATTCCGAGACTCCTCGTCATGTCCGTGATCACATCCGGACTCGAACTCCTTGGTACATCAAAATACATAAACTCATAATAACTGTCATCGAAACCTTAAGCGTGCGGACCCTACGGTTCGAGAACAATGTAGACATGACCTAGAACCATTCACGGTCAATAACCAACAGCGGGACCTGGATGTCCATATTGGTTCCTACATATTCTACGAAGATCTTTGTCGGTCAGACCGCATAACAACATACGTTGTTCCCTTTGTCATCGGTATGTTACTTGCGAGATTCGATCGTCGGTATCCAATACCTAGTTCAATCTCGTTATCGCAAGTCTCTTTACTCGTTCCGTAATACATCATCTCACAACTAACTCATTAGTTGTAGTGCTTGCAAGGCTTCAGTGATGTGCATTACCGAGAGGGCCCAGAGATACCTCTCCGACAATCGGAGTGACAAAACCTAATCTCGAAATACGCCAACCCAACATCCGCTTTGGAGACACTGTAGTACTCCTTTATAATCACCCGATTACGTTGTGACGTTTGGTAGCACCAAAGTGTTCCTCCGTAAACGGAGTTGCATAATCTCATAGTTACAGGAACATGTATATGTCATGGATAAAAGCAGAGCAACATACTAAACGATCGTGTGCTAAGCTAAGGGAATGGGTCATGTCAATCGATCATTCTACTAATGATGTGACCTTGTTAATCAAATAACAACTCTTTGTTCATGGTTAGGAAACATAACCATCTTTGATTAACAAGCTAGTCTAGTAGAGGCATACTAGTGACATATTGTTTTGTCTATGCATTCACACATGTATCATGTTTCGGTTAATACAATTCTAGCATGAATGATAAACATTTATCATGAAATAAGGAAATAAATAATAACTTTATTATTGCCTCTAGGGCATATTTCCTTCAGTCTCCCACTTGCACTAGAGTCAATAATCTAGATCACATCACCATGTGATTAACATCGATAGTTCACATCATCATGCGATTAACACCCATAGTTCACATCGCCATGTGACCAACACCCAAAGGGTTTACTAGATTCAGTAATCTAGTTCACATCGCTATGTGATTAACACCCAAAGAGTACTAAGGTGTGATCATGTTTTGCTTTGTGAGAGAATCTTAGTCAACGGGTCTTTCACATTCAGATCCGTTATGTATTTTGCAATTTTTCTATGTCTACAATGCTCTGCACGGAGCTACTTTAGCTAATTGCTCCCACTTTCAATATGTATCTAGATCGAGACTTAGAGTCATCTAGATCGGTGTCAAATCTTGCATCGACGTAACTCTTTACGACGAACCTTTTGTCACTTCCATAATCGAGAAACATATCCTTATTCCACTAAGGATAACTTTGACCGTTGTCCAGTGATCTACTCCTAGATCACTATTGTACTCCCTTGCCAAACTCAGTGTAGGGTATACAATAGATCTGGTACACAGCATGGCATACTTTATAGAACCTATGGCCAAGGCATAGGGAATGACTTTTATTCTCTTTCTATCTTCTGCCGTGGTCGGGTTTTTTTTAGTCTTACTCAATTTCACACCTTGTAACACAGGCAAGAACTCTTTCTTTGACTGTTCCATTTTGAACTACTTCAAAATCTTGTCAAGGTATGTACTCATTGAAAAACTTATCAA
This sequence comes from Aegilops speltoides, assembly GCA_021437245.1. NCBI lineage: Eukaryota > Viridiplantae > Streptophyta > Magnoliopsida > Poales > Poaceae > Aegilops > Aegilops speltoides. The sequence goes on along the minus strand of CM038144.1, from coordinate 474,646,634 downwards.
GCGTCTTGATCTATCTCTATAGATCTTGATGCTCAATATGCAAGTAGCTTTACTGAGGTATTTATTTTAAAGAACTCCTTTCAAACACTCCTTTATGCTTTGCAGAATAATTCTACTTTATTTCCGATCAACAATATGTCATTCACATATACTTATCAGAAATATTGTAGTGCTCCCACTCACTTTCTTGTAAATACAGGCTTCACCGTAAGTCTGTATAAAACTATATGCTTTGATCAACTCATCAAAGCGTATATTCCAACTCCGAGATGCTTGCACCAATCCATAGATGGATCATTGGAGCTTGCACACTTTGTTAGCTCCTTTGGATCGATAAAACCTTACGGTTGCATCATATACAACTCTTCCTCCTAAAACCCATTCAGAATGCAGTTTTACATCCATTTGCCAAATTTCATAAATTGTGGCAATTGCTAACATGATTCGGACAGACTTAAGCATCGCTACTGCTTGAGAAAAACTCATTGTAGTCAACACCTTGAACTTGTCAAAACCTTTTGCGACAAGTCGAGCTTTGTAGATAGTAACACTACTATCGTCGTCCGTCTTCCTCTTGAAGATCCATTTATTTTCTATGGCTTGCCGATCATCGAAGCAACGCCACCAAAGTCCACACTTTGTTCTCATACATGGATCTCATCTCGATTTCATGGCCTCAAGCCATTTCATGAATCTGGGCTCATCATCGCTTCCTCATAGTTCGAGGTTCATCATGGTCTAGTTACATGACTTCCGAACAGGATTACCGTACCACTTTGGTGCGGATATCACTCTGGTTTACCTACGAGATTCGGTAGTAACTTGATCCGAAGTTACATGATCATCATCATTAGCTTCCTCACTAATTGGTGTAGTAGTCACAGGAACAGATTTCTGTGATGAACTACTTTCCAATAAGGGAGAAGGTACAATTACCTCATCAAGTTCTACTTTCCTCCCACTCACTTCTTTCGAGAGAAACTCCTTCTCTAGAAAGGATCCATTTATTAGCAACGAATGTTTTGCCTTCGGATCTGTGATAGAAGGTGTACCCAACAATTTCCTTTGGGTATTCTATGAAGACGCACTTCTCCGATTTGGGTTCGAGCTTATCAGATGAAACTTTTCACATAAGCATCGCAGCCCCAAACTTTAAGAAACGCACAACTTTGGTTTCTTGCTAAACCACAGTTCATATAGTGTCGCCTCAACGGATTTAGATGGTGCCCTATTTAACGTGAATGCAGTTGTCTCTAATGCATGATCCCAAAACAATATTGGTAAATCGGTAAGAAACATCATAGATTGTACTATATCCAATAAAGTACGGTTATGACGTTCGGACACACCATTATGATGTGGTGTTCCAGGTGGCATGAATTTGTGAAACTATTCCACATTGTTTTAATTGAAGACCAAACTCAGTAACTCAAATATTTGTCTCCGCGATCGGATCGTAGAAACCTTATTTTCTTGTCACGATGATTTTTCCACTTCACTCTGAAATTCTTTGAACCTTTCAACTATTTCGACTTATGTTTCATCAAGTAGATATACCCATATCTGCTCAAATCATCTTGTGAAGGTCGAAAATAACGATACTTGCCACGAGCATCAACACTCATTGGATCGCATACATCGGTATGTATTATTTCCAATAAGTCAAGAGCTTGTTCCATTGTTCCGAGAACGGAGTTTTAGTCATCTTGCCCATGAGGCACGGTTCGCAAGTGCCAAGTGATTCATAATCAAGTGACTCCAAAAGTCCATCAAGATGGAGTTTCTTCATGCGCTTTATAATCGATATGACCTAAACGGCAATTGCCACAAATAAGTTGCACTATCATTATTAACTTTGCATCTTTTGGTTTCAATATTATGAATATGTGTATCACTACGATCGAGATCCCATGAACCATTTTCATTGGGTGTGTAACCATATAAGGTTTTATTCATGTAAATGAATAACAGTTTATTCTCTTACTTAAATGAATAACCGTATTGCAATAAACATGATCAAATCATATTCATGCTCAACGCAAACACCAAATAACATTTATTTAGGTTCAACACTAATCCCGAAAGTATAGGAGTGTGCGATGATGATTATATCAATCTTGAAACACACATCGTCACTTCACTCTTAACTAGTTTCTGTTTATTCTGCAACTCCCGTTTCGAGTTACTACTCTTAGCAACTGAACCAGTACCAAATACCGAGGGGTTGCTATAAACACTAGTAAAGCACACATAAAACACCAGATATCAAATATACCTTTTTTCACTTTGCCATCCTTCTTATCCACCAAATATTTAGGGCGTTCGCTTCAAAGGACCATTTCCTTTGCATTGTAAGCACTCGGCCAGTGCTTTGGTTCAGCTTTGGGTTTCTTCGTGGGAGTGACAACTTGCTTGTCAATCTACTTGAAGTTCCCTCTATCCCTTGCCCTTTTCTTGAAACTAGTGGTCTTGTTAACCATCAACACTTGATGTTCTTTCTTGATTTCTACCTTCATTGATTTCAACATCACGAAGAGCTCGGGAATCGTTTTCATCATCCCTTGCATACTATAGTTCATCACGAAGTTCTACTAACTTGGTGATGGTGACTAGAGAACTCGTCAATCACTATCTTATCCGGAAGATTAACTCCCACTTGATTCAAGCGATTGTAGTACCTGCATAATCTGAGCACATGCTCACTAGTTGAGCGATTCTCCTCCATCTTTTAGCTATAGAACTTGTTGGAGACTTTCATATCTCTCAACTCGGTATTTGCTTGAAATATTAACTTCAATTCTGGAACATCTCATATGGTCCATGATGTTCAAAACATCTTTGAAGTCCCGATTCTAAGCCATAAAGCATGGTGCACAAAACTATCAAGTAGTCATCATATTGAGCTAGCCAAACATTCATAACGCTCAGATCCGCTCCCTGCAATAGTTTGTCACCTAGCGGTGCATCAAGGACATAATTCTTCAGCAAAGAATGAGGATAAACCTCGATCACGGATCTAATCCGCATCATTGCTACTAACATTTTTCAACACAGTTTTTCTAGGAACATATCAAAAACAAACATATGAAAGCAACAACGCGAGCTATTGATCTACAACATAATTTGCAAAATACTACCGGGACTAAGTTCATGATAAATTTAAGTTCAATTAATCATATTACTTAAGAACTCCCACTTAGACAGACATCTCTAGTCATCTAAGTGATCACGTGATCCAAATCAACTAAACCATAACCGATCATCACGTGAGATGGAGTAGTTTTCAATGGTGAACATCTTATGTTGATCATATCTACTATATGATTCACGCCGACCTTTCGGTCTCCGTGTTCGAGGCCATATCTCGCATATGCTAGGCTCGTCAAGTATAACCCGAGTATTCTGCGTGTGCAAAACTGGCTTGCACCCGTTGTAGATGGACGAGAGCTTATCACACCGATCATCACGTGGTGTGCAGGCACGACGAACTTTGGCAGCGGTGCATACTCGGGAGAACACTTCTTGATAATTTAGTGAGAGATCATCTTATAATGCTACCGTCAATCAAAGCAAGATAAGATGCATAAAGGATAAACATCACATGCAAATCAATATAAGTGATATGATATGGTCATCATCATCTTGTGCTTCGTGATCTTCATCTCTCGCAGCACCACCATGATCACCATCGTCACCGCGCGACACCTTGATCTCCATCGTAGCATCGTTGTCGTCTCGCCAATCTTATGCTTCTCGACTATCGCTACCGCTTAGTGATAAAGTAAAGCATTACAGGCGATGCATTGCATACAATAAAGCGACAACCATATGGCTCCGGCCGATTGCGATAACCGGTTACAAAACATGATCATCTCATACAATAAAATATAGCATCACGTCTTGACCATATCACATCACAACATGCCTGCAAAAACAAGTTAGACGTCCTCTACTTTGTTGTTGCAAATTTTACGTGGCTGCTACGGGCTTAAGCAAGAACCAGTCTCACCTCGCATCAAAACCACAGCGATACTTCGTCAAATAGACTCGTTTAACCTTCTCAAGGACCGGCGTAGCCACACTCAGTTCAACTAAAGTGAGAGGCAGCACCCACCAGTCACCTTTAAGCAGCGAGTGCTCGTGGCGGTGAAACCAGTCTCGCGTAAGCGTCTGGCGTAATGTCGGTGCAGGCGCTTCATCTCACAATACCGCTGAACCAAAGTATGACATGCTTTGGTAGGTAGTATGACTTGTATCGCCCACAACTCACTTGTGTTCTACTCGTGCAAAACATCAAACCATAAAACCTAGGCTCGATACCTTTGTTGGGGAACATAGTAATTTCAAAAATTTTCCACGCACACGCAAGATCATGGTGATGAATAGCAACGAGAGGGGAGAGTGTTGTCTACATACCCTTGTAGACCCAAGCGGAAGCGATCACAACGTAGAGGAAGTAGTCGACGTTCTCCTCGCGATCCGACCGATCCGGCGCCGTTACTCCGACGCCCGAGTTCTTGACACACGACAGCTCGATGACGTCCCTCGTACTCGATCCAGCCGAGTGTCGAGGAGAGTTCGTCACAAGACGACGTGGTGACGATCTTGATGTTTCACTCGGCGCGAGGCTTCGCCTAAGCTTCATGACAGTATGACCGAGGTGGAATATGGTGGAGGGGGCACCGACACGGCTAAGGAACGATCTCACGATCAACTTGTGTGTTCAAGGTGCCCCCTGCCCCGTGATATAAAGGAGCCAGGGGGAGGGGGCCATGCCCTAAGGAGGTGCGCCTGGGAGTCCTACTCCTCCGGGAGTAGGATTCCCCCAATCCTAGTTGGACTAGGATTCCCGGAGGGGGGAAAGAGAGAGGGGCGGCCCCTTCTCCTAGTCCTAGTAGGACTAGGGAAGGGGGGGAGGCGCGCGCCCTCCTAGGGCTGCCCCTTCTCCTTTCCACTAAGGCCCATCGAGGCCCATTTACCTCCCGGGGGGTTCCGGTAACCTCCGGTACTCGAAGAATTCCGTTTTCTCCGGAACCATTCGAACTCCAAACATAGGCTTCATCAATGTGTTGACCTTCACGGTCAATCACCTGGATGTCCTGGTTCACATATTCCAGGATCTTTGTCGGTCAGACATGACCTTTGTCATCGGTATGTTACTTGCTAGAGATTGATCGTCGGTATCAATCTCAATCTAGATTCGCAAGTCTCTTTACTCGTTCTAATACATCATCTCACAACTAACTCATTAACTTGAATGAACATTACGAAGGGCAGAGATACCATTTCACAACGGACTGACAAAACCAAACAACCCAACATCTCTTTGGAGACACTGTAGTACTCCTTTATAATCACCCGATTCGTTGTCGTTTGGTAAACGGAAGTTGCATATCTCATAGTTACAGAACATGTATATGTCATGGATAAAGAAGCAACATACTAAACGCATCGTGCTAAGCTAAGGGAATGGGTCATGTCAATCGATCATTCTACTAATGATGTGATTTGTTAATCAAATAACAACTTTGTTCATTGAAACATAACCATCTTTGATTAACAAGCTATAGTAGAGGCATACTAGTGACATCTGCATTCATGTATCATGTTTCCGGTTAATACAATTCTAGCATGAATGATAAACATTTATCATGAAATAAGGAAATAAATAATAACTTTATTATTGCCTCTAGGGCATATTTCCTTCACTCCGACCTCACACGATAGGGAGAACCATCTAGGTGCCCCTTACTAGCGGAATCATCACAAAAAAGAGTGAAGACAGGAATGAAGGAAATATGCCCTAGAGGCAATAATAAAGTTATTATTTATTTCCTCATATCATGATAAATGTTTATTATTCATGCTAGAATTGTATTAACCGGAAACATGATACATGTGTGAATACATAGACAAACACATAGTCACTAGTATGCCTCTACTTGACTAGCCCATTAATCAAAGATGGTTATGTTTCCTAACCATAGACATGTGTTGTCATTTGATTAAAGGGATCACATCATTAGAAGAATGATGTGATTGACATGACCCATTCTCGTTAGACTAGCACTTGATCGCTTAGTATACCGCTATTGCTTTCTTCATGACTTATACAAAGTTCCCGCAACTATGAGATTGTGCAACTCCTGCTTACCGAAGAACACTTTGTGTGCTACCAAACGCCACAACGAATCGGGTGATTATAAAGGTGCTCTACAGTGTTTCCAAGGTACATGTTGGGTTGGCATAATTCGAGATTAGGATTTGTCACTCCGATTGCTCTGGAGAGGTATCTCTGGCCCTCTCGTAATACTCATCACCTAAGCCTTGCAAGCATGTAACTAATGAGTTAGTTATGAGATGACGACACGGAACGAGTAAAGAGACTTGCCGTAACGAGATTGCACTAGGTATTGATACCGACGATCAAATCTCGCAAGTAACATACCGATGACAAAGGAACAAAGTATGTTGTTATGCGGTTTGACCGACAAAGATCTTCAGAGAATATGTAGGAACCAATATGGGCATCCAGGTCCCGCTATTGGTTATTGACCGAGAATAGTTTTAGGTCATGTCTACATAGTTCTCGAACCCGTAGGGTCCGCACGCTTAACGCTTCGATGACAGCTTTTATTATGAGTTTATAAGTTTTGATGTACCAAGTTTGTTCGAGTCCCTGATGTGATCACGACATGACGAGGAGTCTCGGAATGGTCGAGAAATAAAGATTGATATATTGGAAGCCTATGTTTGACATCGGAATGGTTCCGTGAAATCGGCATTTTACCGAGTACCGGAGGTTACCGAACTCGGGGGTTAATGGGCCTACATGGGCCAAGAGGGAGAGGAGGAAGGAGTAAGGAGGGGCCGCGCGCCCCCTCCTAGTCCGAATAGGACAAGGGAAGGGGACGGCGCCTCTTCCTTCTCCTCTTCCTCCTCTTCCCTTCTCTCCTACTCCAACTTGGAAAAGGGGAGTCCTACTCCCTGGGAGTAGGACTCTTGGCGCGCTTCTTAGGCCGGGCGGCCTCCTCCCCCGGCTCCTTTATATACGGGGCGGGGCACCCCATAGATACACAAGTTGATCTACGGATCGCCTTAGCCGCAAGCGGTGCCCCTTCCACCATATTCCACCTCGGTCATATCGTCATGAGTTTAGGCGAAGCCTCGCGCCGTAGAACATCATCATCGCTACCACGCCGTCATGTCGACGGAACTCATCTCCGAGCCTTTGCTGGATCGGAGGGCCGGAGATCGCCATCGAGCTGAACGCAGCTGAACTCGAGGCTCCGTGACGCTCGGTGCTTGGATCGGTCGGATCGTGAAGACGACGACTACATCAACCGCGTTGTGCTAATGCTTCCACTTACGGCTCACGAGGGTACGTGGACTAACACTCTTCCTCTCTCGCTATGCCATCACCATGATCTTGCGTGTGCGTAGGATTTTTTTGAAATTACTACGCTCCCAACAAAGGGCATCCGAGCCTAGGTTTTATGCATTGATGTTATATGCACGAGTAGAACACAAGTGAGTTGTGGACGATATAAGTCATACCGCCTACCAAAGATGTCATACTTTGGTTCAGCGGTATTGTGAGATGAAGCGCCCGGACCGACATTACGCGCACACTTACGCGAGACCGGTTTCACTGCTACGCAGCACTCGTGCTTAAAGGTGGCTGGCGGGTGTCTGCTCTCTCACTTTAGTTGAACTGAAGTGTGGCTACGCCCGTCCTTGCGAAGGTTAAAACGAGTCTATTTGACAAACTATCGCTGTGGTTTTGATGCGAGGTGAGAACGGTTCTTGCTAAGCCCGTAGCAGCCACGTAAAATTTGCAACAACAAAGTAGAGGACGCCTAACTTGTTTTTGCAGGCATGTTGTGATGTGATATGGTCAAGACGTGATGCTATATTTTATTGTATGAGATGATCATGTTTTGTAACCGGTTATCGGCAATCGGCAGGAGCCATATAGTTGTCGCTTATTGTATGAAATGCAACGTTCTGTAATTGCTTTACTTTATCACTAAGCGGTAGCGATAGTCGAGAAGCAATAGATGGCGAAACGACAACGATGCTACGATGGAGATCAAGGTGTCGCGCCAAGGATTTATGGTGATCACGACGGCAAGCTTGAGATGGAGATCACAAGCACAAGATGATGATGGCCATATCATATCACTTATATTGATTGCATGTGATGTTTATCCTTTATGCATCTTATCTTGCTTTGATTGACGGTAGCATTTTAAGATGATCTCTCACTAAAATTATCAAGTAGTGTTCTCCCGAGTATGCACCGCTGCCAAAGTTCGTCGTGCCGAGACTCCACATGATGATCGGTGTGATAAGCTCTCACGTCCATCTACAACGGGTGCAAGCCAGTTTTGCACACGCAGAATACTCAGTTAAACTTGACGAGCCTAGCATATGCAGATATGGCCTCGAACACGGAGACCGAAAGGTCGAGCGTGAATCATATAGTAGATATGATCAACATAGTGATGTTCACCATTGAAAACTACTCCATCTCACGTGATGATCGGTTATGGTTTAGTTGATATGGATCACGTGATCACTTAGATGACTAGAGAGATGTCCGCTAAGTGGGAGTTCTTAAGTAATATGATTAATTGAACTTAAATTTATCATGAACTTAGTACCGATAGTATCTTGCTTGTCTATGTTTGTTTGTAGATAGATGGCTCGTCTTTGTTGTTCCGTTGAATTTTAATGCGCTCCTTAAGAAAGCAAAGTTGAAAGATGATGGTAGCAATTACACGGATTGGGTCCGAACTCGAGGATTATCCTCATTGCTGCACGTAAGAGTTACGCCCCGAAGCACCGCTGGGTGCCAGCCCGCCGCCGATGCAACCGATGACGTTAAGAACGTCTCGCGAGCAAAGTCGATGACTATTCTATAGTTCAGTGTGCCATGCTTTACGGCTTGGAACCGGTCTTCAACGACGTTTTGAACGTCATGGAGCATATGAGATGTTCCAGAGTTAAAGTTAATATTTCAAGCAAATGCCCGGATTGAGAGATATGAAGTCTCTAATAAGTTCTATAGCTGCAAGATGGAGGAGAATAGTTTCGTCAAGGAACACATACTCGTAATGTCCGGGTATAATAATCACTTGATTCAACTGGGAGTTAATCTTCCGATGATAGTGTCATTGATGTAATTCTCCAATCATCGCCACCAAGCTACAAGAGCTTCGTGATGAACTATAATATGCAAGGGATGAACAAGACTATTCCCGAGCTCTTCACGATGCTGAAAGCCGTGGAGGTAGAAATCAAGAAGGAGCATCAAGTGTTGATGGTCAACAAGACCACTAGTTTCAAGAATAAGGGCAAAGGGAAAAAGAAGGGGAACCTCAAGAAGAACGGCAAGCAAGTTGTCGCTCAAGAGAAGAAACCCAAGTCGGACCTAAGCACTGAAATGAGTGCTTCTACCGCAAGCGATCGACATCGAAGCGGAACTGCCCCAAGTATTTGGCGGATAAGAAGGATGGCAAAGTGAGCAAAGGTATATGTGATATACATGTTATTGATGTGTACCTAACTAGAGCTCGTAGTAGCACTGGTATTTGATATCGGTTCTGCTAATATTTGCAACTCAAACAGGACTACGGAATAAGCGAGCATCGCCAAGGACGAGGTGACGATCGCGCTGGGAACGGTTCCAAAGTCGATGTGATCGCGGTCGGCACGCTACCTCTACATCTACCTTCGGATTAGTTTTAGACCTGAATAATTGTTATTTGGTGCCAGCGTTGAGCATGAACATTATATCTGGATCTTGTTTGATGCGAGACGGTTATTCATTTAAATCAGAGAATAATGGTTCTTCTATTTATATGAGTAATATCTTTTATGGTCATGCACCCTTGAAGAGTGGTCTATTTTTATTGAATCTCGATAGTAGTGATACACATATTCATAATGTTGAAACCAAAAGATGCAGAGTTGATAATGATAGTGCAACTTATTTGTGGCACTGCTGTTTAGGTCATATCGGTGTAAAAGGCATGAAGAAACTCCATACTGATGGACTTCTGGAATCACTTGATTATGAATCACTTGGTACTTGCGAACCGTGCCTCATGGGCAAGATGACTAAAACACCATTCTCCGGAACTATGGAGAGAGCAACAGATTTGTTGGAAATCATACATACAGATGTATGTGGACCGATGAATGTTGAGGCTCGTGGCGGATATCGTTATTTTCTCACCTTCACAGATGATTTGAGTAGATATGGATATATCTACTTAATGAAGCACAAGTCTGAAACATTTGAAAAGTTCAAAGAATTTCAGAGTGAAGTGGAAAATCATCGTAACAAGAAAATAAAGTTTCTACGATCTGATCGTGGAGGAGAATATTTGAGTTACGAGTTTGGTTTACATTTGAAACAATGCGGAATAGTTTCGCAACTCACACCACCCGGAACACCACAACGAAATGGTGTGTCCGAACGTCGTAATCGTACTTTACTTGATATGGTGCGATCTATGATGTCTTTTACCAATTTACCGCTATCGTTTTGGGGTTATGCTTTAGAGACGGCCGCATTCACGTTAAATAGGGCACCATCTAAATCCGTTGAAACGACACCTTATGAACTGTGGTTTGGCAAGAAACCAAAGTTGTCGTTTCTTAAAGTTTGGGGCTGCGATGCTTATGTAAAGAAACTTCAACCAGATAAGCTCGAACCCAAATCGGAGAAATGTGTCTTCATAGGATACCCAAAAGAAACTGTTGGGTACACCTTCTATCACAGATCCGAAGGCAAGACATTCGTTGCTAAGAATAGATCCTTTCTAGAGAAGGAATTTCTCTCGAAAGAAGTGAGTGGGAGGAAAGTAGAACTTGATGAGATAATCAGATCTACTCCCTTATTGGAAGGTAGTTCATCACGAGAACCGGTTCCCGTGACGACTACACCAATTAGTGAGGAAGCTAATGATATTGATCATGAAACTTCAGATCAAGTTTCACTTTGAACCTCGAGGTCTACTAGAGTAAGATCCGCACTGAGTGGTACGGTAATCCTATTCTCGAAGTCATGTTACTTGACCATGATGAACCTACGAACTATGAGGAAGCGATGATGAGCCCAGATTCGCAAAATGGCTAGAGGCCATGAAATCGAGATGGGATCCATGTATGAAAACAAAGTATGGACTTTGGTTGACTTGTTCGATGATCGGCAAGCCAATGAGAATAAATGGATCTTTAAGAAGAAGACTAACGCTGATGGTAATGTTATCGTCTATAAAGCTCGACTTGTTGCGAAAGGTTTTCGACAAGTTCAAGGGGTTGACTACGATGAGACTTTCTCACCAGAAGCGATGCTTAAGTCTGTCCGAATCATGTTGGCTATTGCTGCATTTCATGATTATGAAATTTGGCAAATGGATGTCAAGACTGCATTCTTGAATGGATTTCTAGAAGAAGAGTTGTATATGATGCAGCGGAAGGTTTTGTTGATCCAAAAGGTCTCGACAAAGTGTGCAAGCTCCAATGTTCCATTTATGGACTGGTGCAAGCATCTCGAGTTGGAATAAACGCTTTGATAGTGTAATCAAAGCATATGGTTTTATATGAGACTTTTGGAGAAGCTTTGATTTACAAGAAAGTGAGTGGGAGCTCAGAGCATTTCTAATTTTATATGTTGATGACATATTATTAATTGGAAATGATATAGAATTTCTGGATAGCATAAAGGGATACTTGAATAAAAGTTTTTCAATGAAAGACCTCGGTGAAGCTGCTTACATATTGGGCATCAAGATCTATAGAGATAGATCAAGACGCTTAATAGGACTTTCACAAAGCACATACCTTGACAAAATTTTGAAAAGTTCAAATGGATCGAGCAAAGAAAGGATTCTTGCTCTGTGCTACAAGGTGTGAAGTTGAGTCAAACTCAATGCCCGACCACAGCAGAAGATAGAGAGAAAATGAAAAATGTTCCTATGCTTCAGCCATAGGCTCTATCATGTATGCAATGTCTGTGTACCGCACCGACGATGTTTAGCAATAAGTTTGGCTGGAAGGTACCAAAGTAATCCAGAGTGGATCATCGGACAGCGGTCAAGAACATCCTGAAATACGAAAAGGACTAAGGATATGTTTCTCAGATATGGAGGTGACAAAGAGCTAGTCGTAAATGGTTACGCCGATGTAAGTTTTGACATCGATCCCGACGATTCTAAATCGCAAACCGGATACGTGTTTTTATTAAACGGTGGATCTGTAAGTTGGTGCAGTTCTAAACAAAGCGTCATGGCGGGATCTACATGTGAAGCGGAGTACATAGCTGCTTCAAGCAGCGAATGAAGGAGTCGGATGAAGGAGTTCATTTCGATCTAGGTGTCATACCTAGTGCATCGGGACCAATGAAGATCTTCGTGACAATATCGTGCAATTGCCTGGCAAAGGAATCCAGATTTCACAAGAGGACCAAACACATCAAGAGACGCTTCAATTCCATTCGGGACCAAGTCCAAGTGGGAGACATAGAGATTTGCAAGATACATACGGATCTGAATGTTGCGCACCGTTGACTAAGCCTCTCTCACGAGCAAAACATGATCAACACCAAGACTCTATGGGTGTTAGAATCATTACTATGTAATCTAGATTATTGACTCTAGTGCAAGTGGGAGACTCAAGGAAATATGCCCTAGAGGCAATAATAAAGTTATTATTTATTTCCTCATATCATGATAAATGTTTATTATTCATGCTAGAATTGTATTAACCGGAAACATGATACATGTGTGAATACATAGACAAACACATAGTCACTAGTATGCCTCTACTTGACTAGCCCATTAATCAAAGATGGTTATGTTTCTTAACCATAGACATGTGTTGTCATTTGATTAAAGAGATCACATCATTAGAAGAATGATGTGATTGACATGACCCATTCTGTTAGCCTAGCACTTGATCATTTAGTATACTGCTATTGCTTTCTTCATGACTTATACAAAGTTCCTGCAACTATGAGATTGTGCAACTCCTGTTTACCGAAGAACACTTTGTGTGCTACCAAACGTCACAACGAATCGGGTGATTATAAAGGTGCTCTGGTGTTTAGAAGGTACATGTTGGGTTGGCATAATTCGAGATTAGGATTTGTCACTCCGATTGTCGGAGAGGTATCTCTGGGCCCTCTCGGTAATACTCATCACCTAAGCCTTGCAAGCATGTAACTAATGAGTTAGTTATGAGATGACGACACAAAACGAGTAAAGAGACTTGCCGGTAACGAGATTGAACTAGGTATTGATACCGATGATCAAATCTCGGGCAAGTAACATACCGATGACAAAGGGAACAAAGTATGTTGTTATGCGGTTTGACCGATAAAGATCTTCATAGAATATGTAGGAACCAATATGGGCATCCAGGTACCGCTATTGGTTATTGACCAAGAATAGTTTTAGGTCATGTCTACATAGTTCTCAAACCCGTAGGGTCCGCACGCTTAACGTTTCGATGACAGTTTTATTATGAGTTTATAAGTTTTGATGTACCGAAGTTTGTTCGGAGTCCCGGATGTGATCATGGACATGACGAGGAGTCTCAGAATGGTCGAGACATAAAGATTGATATATTGGAAGCCTATGTTTGGACATCAGAATGGTTCCGGCTGAAATCGGCATTTTACCGGAGTACCGGGAGGTTACCGGAACCCCGGGGGGTTAATGGGCCTACATGGGCCAAGAGGGAGAAGAGGAAGGAGCAAGGAGGGGCCACGCCTCCCCTCCTAGTCCGAATAGGACAGGGAAGGCGGCGCCCCCTTTCCTTCTCCTCTTCCTCCTCTTTCCCCTTCTCTCCTACTCCAACTTGGAAAAGGGGAGTCCTACTCCCAGTGGGAGTAGGACTCCCCCCTTGGCGCGCCCCCTTAGGCCGGCGGCCTCCTCCCCCCTAGCTCCTTTATATACGGGGGCGGGGGGCACCCCATAGATACACAAGTTGATCTACGGATCGTTCCTTAGCCGTGTGCGGTGCCCCCTTCCACCATATTCCACCTCGGTCATATCATCGCGGAGTTTAGGCGAAGTCCTGCGCCGGTAGAACATCATCATCGTCACCACGCCGTCAGGTCGACGGAACTCATCTCCGAGCCTTTGCTGGATCGGAGGGCCGGAGATCGCCATCGAGCTGAACGTGTCAGTGAACTCGGAGGCTCAGACGCTCGGTGCTTGGATCGGTCGGATCGTGAAGACGCATAACTACATCAACCGCGTTGCAGTTAACGCTTCGCCACGGTCTCACGAGGGTACGTGGACGAACACTCTTCCCTCTCCTTGCTATGCCATCACCATGATCTTGCGTGTGCGTAGGAATTTTTTTGAAATTACTACGTTCCCAACAAGGAACCCAACCCTTGACGGACTGCTTGACCAACCATGCCCTATACACTCCGTTCTGCTCAACACCAATCCAACCCAAAGCCTTAGAGCCTGTTGGGTTGTGAAACAAGTGGCTGAGAGTGGCGAGGCCATCCTCGCAAATAGGCGCACTATTTGCCGTTCGGCAAAATCCTTGGACGAAGCCAAGGTCCTGATGATCTACCAAACATACAGGTCAGGGAATCAAAGAAAACGGGCTTTGCATGAGCTCGGCCACGCCCAAATATGCACACCTCCGGCCACGTGGTTGGACACGCCGATCACATTCGAACAGTACGACCAGCCGGCAATCGACTTATGCCAATGCCCAGCCACTCTGATCCTCGACCCCATAGTAGATGGATGTCGACTACATAAAGTACCAATGGATAGTGGTAGCAGCTTCAACCTCATCTACGAGGGCACGCTGGAAAAATGCAGCTTCATACAACTCGCATCAAGCATAGCTTCATTACGTTCAAGGGTATTATCCCCGAAAGGGAGGCACCATGTAAGGGAAAGATCACTCTTGATGTGTTCTTCGGCACTCCCGAGAACTATCGGTCCGAGGAGTTAACCTTCCATTTTGTACCCTTTCAAAGTGGTTACCACGCCCTACTCGGGCGAGAAGTATTCATAAAATTTCATGTCGTGCCCCATTACGGATACATGAAGCTCAAAATACCAGGCCCTAATGGAGTAATAAATGTCACCAGGAACTCAGACAGGGCACTCCAACTCGAGAATAATACGGTCTCACTAGCCCTCGAGTCGCTAGCAGATGCCTTTGCAGTCGAAGAACTAATGACACTCCGGGCCACGGTCAACTCAGACAATGTCATTTTAGAAAAAAGATCCAAATCGACCTCGTTCAAACCAGTGATACGTATCCAACGTATCTATAATTTTTGATTGTTCCATGATGTTATACTATCATTCTCGGATGTTTTACAATCATTTTATAGCAACTTTATATCATTTTTTGGGACAAACCTATTGACATAGTGCCCAGTGCCAGTTGCTATTTTTTTGCTTGTTTTTTTACATCGCAGAAAGTCAATATCAAACGGAGACCAAATGCAGTGAAACTTTTTGTGGATTTTTTCTGGATCAGAAGACACCTGTTGGGCCAAGAAAGTACCCGAGGGGAGCTCCAAGGGGAGCACAACCCACTAGGGCGCACCTGGGGGCCCAGGCGCGCCCAAGTGGGTTGTGCCCACCTCGGTGGCCTACCGCACTGCCTCTTTGCTCTATAAATACCCCAATATTCTAGAAACCCTAGGGAAGTCGACAAAAATCAATTCCAGCTGCCGCAAGTTCCAGAACCACCAGATCCAATCTAGACACCATCACGGAGGGGGTCATCATCCTCACTGGTGCCTCTCCGATGATGCGTGAGTAGTTCATTGTAGACCTACAGGTCCATAATTAGTAGATAGATGGCTTCCTCTCTCTCTCTCTCTCTCTCTCTCTTGATTCTCAATACAACGGTCTCCTGGAGATCTATTTGATGTAACTCTTTTTGCGGTGTGTTTGTTGGGATCCGATGAACTTTGAGTTTATGATCAGATCTATGTTTTTATCCGTGAAAGTTAATTGAGTCTTTTGATCTCCTATATGCATGATTATTTATAGCCTTGTATTTGTTCTCTGAATATTTGGTTTACTTATGCCAACTAGATCGATTTTCCTTGCCATGGGAAGAGGTGCGTTGTGATGGGTTCGATCTTACAGTGCTTGATCATAGTGACAGAAGGGGAACCGACACGTATGTATCATTGCCATTAAGGATAACAAGATGGGGTATATTTCTACATAAATAGATCTTGTCTTCATCATGTCATCGTTCTTATTGCATTACTCCATTTCTCCATGAACTTAATACACTAGATGCATGCTGGATAGCGGTCGATGTGTGGAGTAATAGTAGTAGATGCAGGCAGGAGTCGGTCTACTAATCTTGGATGTCATGCCTATATAATGATCATTGCCTGGATATCATCATGATTATTTCAAGTTCTACCAATTGTCCAACAGTAATTTGTTTACCCACCGTATGCTATTTTTCTCGAGAGAAGCCACTAGTGAAATCTACGGCCCCCAGGTCTCTTCTTTATTATATTTGCCTTTGAGACCTATTTTTATTAGCTTTTATTTTCAGACCTATTAATCCAAAAACACAAAAATACTTTGCTGCACTTTATTTTATTTGCGATCTATTTATTCAATCTATTACAACTTTCTCCCGTCCACGTGCCAATTTCTAGCGCCGTTACCCGAAAGGGACTGACAACCCCTTTAACACATCGGGTTGCAAGTATTTGTTCTTTGTGTGCAGGAGCTGTTTACGTGGTGTTGCGTGGTTCTCCTACTGGTTCGATAACCTTGGTCTCATCACTGAGGGAAATACCTACTGTCGTGGAATTATCACGTCAGATGTCCTAGAGTGAGGACTTAGTCGTGGAGCCATCGCAACGAGATTAGCTTAAAGGGGTTAAACCAGACAAAGGACACGGGGAGTTTATACTAGTTCGGCCCCTTGCGGTGAAGGTAAAAGCCTACGATCCAGTTGTGGTGGAATTGATGGGGTCTCGATGATCAGGGAGCGAATCCGCTTTCCCCGCTCTCGAGTTGTTGTTTCTTGTCCTTGAACCACCGCAGGGTCATCCCTTTATATACACAGGTTGACTCCCGACGGTTTACAGAATCCCGATGCCGGCTCATACACGTGTCCGGCTCGGTTTCTACCTTTTCCTATCTTACAATACAAGTTACATATCACATGGCGGTTTATGTCTATGGGCCCTAATCTGAAGGAAATATGCCCTAGAGGCAATAATAAAGTTATTATTTATTTCCTCATGTCATGATAAATGTTTATTATTCATGCTATAATTGTATTAACCGGAAACATGATACATGTGTGAATACATAGACAAACTTAATGTCACTAGTATGCCTCTACTTGACTAGCTCATTAATCAAAGATGGTTATGTTTCCTAGCCATAGACATGTGTTGTCATTTGATTAACGGGATCTCATCATTAGGAGAATGATGTGATTGACTTGACCCATTCCGTTAGCTTAGCACTTGATCGTTTAGTATGTTGCTATTGATTTCTTCATGACTTATACAAAGTTCCTATAACTATGAGATTATGCAACTCTCGTTTACCGGGGGAACACTTTGTGTGCTACCAAACGTCACAACGTAACTGGGTGATTATAAAGGAGTACTACAGGTGTCTCCAAAGGTACATGTTGAGTTGGCGTATTTCGAGATTAGGTTTTGTCACTCCGATTGTCGGAGAGGTATCTCTGGGCCCTCTCGGTAATGCACATCACTATAAGCCTTGCAAGCAATGTAACTAAAGAGTTAGTTACGAAATGATGCATTATGCAACGAGTAAAGAGACTTGCCGGTAACGAGATTGAACTAGGTATTGGATACCGGCGATAGAATCTCGGGCAAGTAACATACCGATGACAAAGGGAACAACGTATGTTGTTATGCGGTTTGACCGATAAAGATCTTCGTACAATATGTAGGAGCCAATATGAGCATCCAGGTTCCGCTATTGGTTATTGACCGGAAACAGTTCTAGGTCATGTCTACATAGTTCTCGAACCCGTAGGGTCCGCACGCTTAACGTTACGATGACAGTTATATTATGAGTTTATAGTTTTTGATGTACCGAAGGTTGTTCGGAGTCCCGGATGTGATCACGGACATGACGAGGAGCCTCGAAATGGTCGAGACATAAAGGTTGATATATTGGAAGCCTATATTTGGATATCGGAATCGTTCCGGGTGAAATCAGGATTTTACCGGAGTACCGGGGGGTTACCGGAACCCCCCCGGGGGTTAATGGGCCTACATGGGCCCTAAGGGAGAATAGGAGGGCCGGCCAGGGCAGGACGCGCCCCCCTCCCCCCTAGTCCGAATAGGACAAGGAAGGGGGGGGCTTTCCTCTTTCCTCCTTCCCCCTTCCTTCTCCAACAAGGCAAGAGGGGGGAGTCCTACTCCCGGTGGGAGTAGGACTCCTCCAGGCGCACCCCTAGGGGCCGACCGCACCTCCCCCCTCCCTCCTTTATATACGGGGGCAGGGGGCACCCCATAACACACAAGTTGATTTTCGTGATCGTTCCTTAGTCGTGTGTGGTGCCCCCTTCCACCATATTCCACCTTGGTCATATCGTAGCGGTGCTTAGGCGAAGCCCTACGTCGGTAGAACATCATCAGTGTCACCACGCCGTCGTGCTGACGGAACTTTTCCCCGACACCCTGCTGGATCAGAGTCTAGGGATCGTCATCGAGTTGAACGTGTGCTGAACTCGGAGGTGCCGTACGTTCTGTACTTGGATCGGTCGGATCATGAAGACGTACGACTACATCAACTGCGTTGTTCTAACGCTTCCGCTTTCGGTCTACAAGGGTACATGGACAACACTCTCCCCTCTCGTTGCTATGCTTCACCATGATCCTTGCGTGTGCGTAGGAATTTTTTTGAAATTACTACGTTCAGCAAAAGTGGCATCCGAGCCTGGTTCTATGCGTAGATGTCATATGCACGAGTAGAACACAAGTGAGTTGTGGGCGATACAAGTCATACCGCTTACCAAAGATGTCATACTTTGGTTCAGCGGTATTGTGAGATGAACCTGCGGGACCGACATTACGCGTGCGCTTACGCGAGACTGGTTTCACTTCTACGAGCACTCGTGCTTAAAGGTGATTGGCGGGTGTCTGTCTCTCTCACTTTAGTTGAACCGAGTGTGGCTGCACCTGGTCCTTGCGAAGGTTAAAACAACACTAACTTGATGAACTATCGTTGTGGTTTTGATGCGTAGGTAAGAACAGTTCTTGCTTAGCCCGTAGCAGCCACGTAAAATTTGCAACAACAAAGTAGAGGACGTCTAACTTGTTTTTGCAGGGCATGTTGTGAGGTGATATGGTCAAGACGTGATGCTATATTTTATTGTATGAGATGATCATGTTTTGTAACCGGTTATCGGCAACTGGCGAGAGCCATATGGTTGTCGCTTTATTGTATGAAATGCAACGCATACTGTAATTGCTTTACTTTATCACTAAGCGGTAGCGATAGTCGTAGGAGCAATAAATGGCGTAAACGACAACGATGCTACGATGGAGATCAAGGTGTCGCGCCGGTGACGATGGTGATCACGATGGTGCTTCGGAGATGGAGATCACAAGCACAAGATGATGATGGCCATATCATATCACTTATATTGATTGCATGTGATGTTTATCCTTTATGCATCTTATCTTGCTTTGATTGACGGTAGCATTTTAAGATGATCTCTCACTACATTATCAAGAAGTGTTCTCCCTGAGTATGCACCATTGCGAAAGTTCTTCGTGCTGAGACACCACGTGATGATCGGGTGTGATAGGCTCTACGTTGAAATACGACGGGTGCAAAATAGTTGCACACGCGGAATACTCAAGTTAAACTTGACGAGCCTAGCATATACAGATATGGCCTCGGAACACGAAGACCGAAAGGTCGAACGTGAATCATATAGTAGATATGATCAACATAGTGATGTTCACCATTGAAACTACTCCATCTCACGTGATGATCGGACATGGTTTAGTTGATTTGGACCACGTGATCACTTAGATGACTAGAGAGATGTCTGTCTAAGTGGGAGTTCTTAAGTAATATGATTAATTGAACTTAAATTCATCATGAACTTAGTACCTGATAGTATTTTGCTTGTCTATGTTTGTTGTAGATAGATGGCTCGTCTTTGTTGTTCCGTTGAATTTTAATGCGTTCCTTGAGAAAGCTAAGTTGAAAGATGATGGTAGCAATTACACGGATGGGTCCGTAACTCGAGGATTATCCTCATTGCTGCATAGAAGAACTAGTCCCGAAGCACCGCTGGGTGCGAACTCGCTGCAGATGTAACCGACGACGTTAAGAACGTCTGGCGAGCAAAGCGATGACTACTCGATAGTTCGTGTGCCATGCTTTATGGCTTGGAACCGGTCTTCAACGACGTTTTGAGCGTCATGGAGCATATGAGATGTTCCGAAGTTGAAGTTAATATTTCAAGCAAATGCCCGGATTGAGAGATATGAAGTCTCCAATAAGTTCTATAGCTGTAAGATGGAGGAGAATAGTTCTGTCAGTGAACATATACTCAAAATGTCTGGGTATAATAATCACTTGATTCAACTGGGAGTTAATCTTCCTGATGATAGTGTCATTGAAAGAATTCTCCAATCACTGCCACCAAGCTACAAGAGCTTCGTGATGAACTATAATACGCAATGCTAAAAGCTGTAGAGGTAGAAATCAAGAAGGAGCATCAAGTGTTGATGGTCAATAAGACCACCAGTTTCAAGAAAAAGGGTAAAGGGAAGAAGAAGGGAACTTCAAGAAGAACAGCAAGCAAGTTGTTGCTCAAGAGAAGAAACCCAAGTCCGGACCTAAGCACGAGATCGAGTGCTTCTCTGCAAGCGATGGACACTTGAAATGAACTGCCCCAAGTATTTGGCGGATAAGAAGGATGGCAAAGTGAACAAAGGTATATGTGATATACATGTTATTGATGTGTACCTTACTAATGCTCGCAGAGCACTGGTATTTGATCTTGGTTACATTGCTAATATTTGCAACTCAAACAGGGGACTACGGATTGCGAAGATTGGCTAAGGGCGAGGTGACGGCGCGCGTGGGAAATGGTTCCAAAGTCGATGTGATTGTGGTCGACACGCTACCTCCACATCTACCATCGGGATTAGTTTTAGACCTAAATAATTGTTATTTGGTGCGGCGTTAGCATGAACATTATATCTGGATCTTGTTTGATGCGAGACGGTTATTCATTTAAATCGAGAGAATAATGGTTGTTCTATTTATATGAGTAATATCTTTTATGGTCATGCACCCTTGAAGAGTGGTCTATTTTATTGAATCTCGATAGTAGTGATACACATATTCATAATGTTGAAGCCAAAATATGCAGAGTTGATAATGATAGTGCAACTTATTTGTGGCATCGCTGTTAGGTCATATCGGTGTAAAGCGCATGAAGAAACTCCATCTTGATGGACTTTGGAATCACTTGATTATGAATCACTTGGTACTTAAGAACCGTGCCTCATGGGCAAGATGACTAAAACGCCGTTCTCGGAACTATGGAGCGAGCACTCGATTTATTGGAAATCATACATACTAATGTATGTGGTCCAATGAATATTGAAGCTCGTGGCGAGTATCGTTATTTTCTCACCTTCACAGATAATTTGAGCAGATATGGGTATATCTACTTGATGAAACACAAGTCTGAAACATTTGAAAAGTTCAAAGAATTTCAGAGTGAAGTGGAAAATCATCGTAACAAGAAAATAAAATTTCTATGATCTGATCGTGGAGGAGAATATTTGAGTTACGAGTTTGGTTTACATTTGAAGCAATGCGGAATAGTTTCGCAACTCACGCCACCCGGAACACCACAACGGAATGGTGTGTCCGAACGTCGTAATCATACTTTACTAGATATGGTGCGATCTATGATGTCTCTTACTGATTTACCGCTATCGTTTTGGGGTTATGCTTTAGAGACGACCACATTCACGTTAAATAGGGCACCATCAAAATCCATTGAGACGACGCCTTATGAACTGTGGTTTGGAAAGAAACCAAAGTTGTCATTTCTTAAAGTTTGGGGCTGCGATGCTTATGTGAAGAAACTTCAACCAGATAAGCTCGAACCCAAATAGGAAAAATGTGTCTTCATAGGATACCCAAAAGAGACTATTGGGTACACCTTCTATCACAGATCTGAGGGCAAGATTTTCGTTGCTAAATTCGGATCCTTTCTAGAGAAGGAGTTTCTCTCAAAAGAAGTGAGTGGGAGGAAAGTAGAGTTTGATAAGGTAATTTGTACCTTCTCCCGAATTGGAAAGTAGTTCATCGCAGAAGTCAGTTCCAGTGATTCCTACACCAATTAGTTAGGAAGCTAATGATGATGATCATGAAACTTCAGATTAAGTTACTACAAAACCTCATAGGTCTTCCAAAGTACAGTCCGCACGAGTGTGGTACGGTAATCCTGTTCTGGAAATCATGTTACTAGACCATGCTGAACCTACGAACTATGAGGAAGCGATGATGAGCCCAGATTCCGTGAAATGGCTTTAGGCCATGTAATCTGAGATGGGATCCATGTATGAGAACAAAGTATGGACTTTGGTTGACTTGCTCGATGATCGGCAAGCCATCGAGAATAAATGGATCTTTAAGAAGAAGACTGACGCTGATGGTAATGTAATTGTCTACAAAGCTCGACTTGTTGCAAAAGGTTTTCGACAAGTTCAAGGAGTTGACTACGATGAGACTTTCTCACCCGTAGCGATGCTTAAGTCTGTCCGAATCATGATAGCAATTGCCGCATTTTATGATTATGAAATTTGGCAAATGGATGTCAAAACTGCATTCCTGAATGGATTTCTTGAAGAAGAGTTGTATATGATGCAACCGGAAGGTTTTGTCGATCCAAAAGGTGCTAACAAAGTGTGCAAGCTCCAGCGATCCATTTATGGACTGGTGCAAGCATCTCGGAGTTGGAATAAACGCTTTGATAGTGTGATCAAAGCATATGGTTTTATCTGAGACTTTTGGAGAAGCCTTGTATTTACAAGAAAGTGAGTGGGAGCTCAGAGCATTTCTGATATTATATGTAGATGACATATTGTTAATTGGAAATGATATAGAATTTCTGGATAGCATAAAGGGATACTTGAATAAAAGTTTTTCAATGAAAGACCTCGGTGAAGCTGCTTACATATTGGGCATCAAGATCTATAGAGATAGATCAAGACACTTAATTGGACTTTCACAAAGCACATACCTTGATAAAGTTTTGAAAAAGTTCAAAATGGATCAGGCAAAGAAAGGGTTCTTGCTTGTATTACAAGGTGTGAAGTTGAGTCAGACTCAATGCCCGACCACAGTAGAAGATAGAGAGAAAATGAAAGATGTTCCCAATGCTTCAGCCATAGGCTCTATCATGTATGCAATGTTTTTTACCAGACCTGATGTATGCTTAGCAATAAGTTTAGCAGGGAGGTACCAAAATAATCCAGGAGTGGATCACTGGACAACGGTTAAGAATATCCTGAAATACCTGAAAAGGACTACGGATATGTTTCTCGTTTATGGATGTGACAAAGAGCTAGTCATAAATGGTTACGTCGATGCAAGCTTTGACACTGATCCGGACGATTCTAAATCGAAAACCGGATACATGTTTATATTGAACGGTGGAGCTGTCAGTTGGTGCAGTTCTAAACAAAGCGTCGTGGCGGTATCTACATGCGAAGCGGAGTACATAGCTGCTTCGGAAGCAGCAAATGAAGGAGTCTGAATGAAGGAGTTCATTTTCGATCTAGGTGTCATAACTAGTGCATCGGGACCAATGAAGATCTTCTGTGACAATACTGGTGCAATTGCCTTGGCAAAGGAATCCAGATTTCACAAGAGGACCAAGCATATCAAGAGACGCTTCAATTCCATCCGGGACCAAGTCCAGGTGGGAGACATAGAGATTTGCAAGATACATACGGATCTGAATGTTGCAGACCCGTTGACTAAGCCTCTTCCACGAGCAAAACATGATCAGCGCCAAGACTCCATGGGTGTTAGAATCATTACTGTGTAATCTAGATTATTGACTCTAGTGCAAGTGGGAGACTGAAGGAAATATGCCCTAGAGGCAATAATAAAGTTATTATTTATTTCCTCATATCATGATAAATGTTTATTATTCATGGTATAATTGTATTAACTGGAAACATGATACATGTGTGAATACATAGACAAACTTAATGTCACTAGTATGCCTCTACTTGACTAGCTCATTAATCAAAGATGGTTATGTTTCCTAGCCATAGACATGTGTTGTCATTTGATTAACGGGATCTCATCATTAGGAGAATGATGTGATTGACTTGACCCATTCCGTTAGCTTAGCACTTGATCGTTTAGTATGTTGCTATTGCTTTCTTCATGACTTATACAAAGTTCCTATAACTATGAGATTATGCAACTCCCGTTTACCGGAGGAACACTTTGTGTGCTACCAAACGTCACAACGTAACTGCGTGATTATAAAGGAGTTCTACAGGTGTCTCCAAAGGTACATGTTGAGTTGGCGTATTTCGAGATTAGGTTTTGTCACTCCGATTGTCGGAGAGGTATCTCTGGGACCTCTCGGTAATGCACATCACTATAAGCCTTGCAAGCAATGTAACTAATGAGTTAGTTACGAATGATGCATTACGCAACGAGTAAAGAGACTTGCCGGTAACGAGATTGAACTAGGTATTGGATACCGACGATCGAATCTCAGGCAAGTAACATACCGATGACAAAGGGAACAATGTATGTTGTTATGCGGTTTGACCGATAAAGATCTTCGTAGAATATGTAGGAGCCAATATGTAGGACCTTGAGAAGAGGTGTCTAGGGGGGGGGGGTGATTAGACACTAAGTAGCAAAGTTGTAGTTTTTAAGTTTCCTTAAGTTTAAGTGGAGATTAGGCACAAGTTTAACATTCACAATACATATCAAGCAAGCATGCAAAGAGTATATGAGCAGCGGAAAGTAAAGCATGCAACTTGCAAGAATGTAAAGGGAAGGGTTTGGAGGATTCAAACGCAATTGGAGACACAGATATTTTTGGCGTGGTTCCGATAGGTGGTGCTATCGTACATCCACATTGATGGAGACTTACACCCACGAAGGGTAACGGTTGGCGAGTCCACAGAGGGCTCCACCCACGAAGGGTCCACGAAGAAGCAACCTTGTCTATTCCACCATGGCCGTCGCCCACGAAGGACTTGCCTCACTAGCGGTAGATCTTCACGAAGTAGGTGATCTCCTTGCCATTACAAACTCCTTGGTTCAACTCCACAATCTTGTGGGAGGCTCCCAAGTGACACCTAGCCAATCTAGGAGACACCACTCTCCAAGAAGTAACAAATGGTGTGTTGATGATGAACTCCTTGCTCTTGTGCTACAAATGATAGTCTCCCCAACACTCAACTCTCTCTCATGGGTTTTGGATCTGGTGGAAAGAAGATTTGAGTGGAAAGCAACTTGGGGAAGGCTAGAGATCAAGATTCATATGGTAGGAATGGAGTATCTTGGCCTCAAGACATGAGTAGGTAGTTCTCTCTCAGAAAATGTATGCTGGAAGTGTAGGTTCAGTCTGATGGCTCTCTCCACGAATGAAGAGGAGGTGGAGGGGTATTTATAGCCTCCACACAAAATCTAACTGTTACACACAATCTACCAAACTCGGTGGGACCGAATTGTTAAACTCGGTCAGACCGATTTAGCAAATAATGTGACTGTTAGGGATTTTAGGTGGGACCGAAATGCAACTCGGTGAGACCGATTCGGTTAGGGTTAGGGCATAACGTAATCTCGGTAAGACCGATTACACAAACTCGGTGAGACCGATTTTGGTAATAAGCTTTCTAGAGAGTTGGTTAGGCAAACTCGGTTTGACCGATTACACAAACTCGGTGAGACCGATTTTGGTAATGAGTTAACCAGGAACTTTGCAGTGTAATCTCGGTAGTACCGATTGCTCAAACTTGGTGAGACCGATTTTGATAATGGACATACATAGAGAGATTACAATCCCATCTCGGTGAGACCGAGATCCCTATCGGTAGGACCGATTTGCTTAGGGTCTGTGGCAGTGGCTATGACCTTTGGAATCGGTGGCGCCGGATAGGAAGAATCGGTGTGACTGATTTTGGCTTTAGGTTTAGGTCATTTGTGGAAGTGGGAAAGTAGCTGAGGGTTTTGGAGCATATCACTAAGCACATGAAGCAAGAGGCTCATTAAGCAACACCTCATCCCTCCTTGATAGTATTGGCTTTTCCTATAGACTCAATGTGATCTTGGATCACTAATATGTGAAATGAAGAGTCTTGAGCTCGAAGCTTGAGCCAATCCTTTGTCCTTAGCATCTTGAAGGGGTTCCCACATCCTTTAGTCCATGCCACTCCATTGTTGAACTTATCTGAAACATACTAGATAAAAGTGTTAGTCCAACAAGAGATATGTTGACATTAATTACCAAAACCACGTAGGAAGCACTTGTGCTTTCACAATATGAGCATCCAGGTTCCACTATTGGTTATTGATCGGAAACAGTTCTAGGTCATGTATACATAGTTCTCGAACCCGTAGGGTCCGCACGCTTAACGTTACGATGATAGTTATATTAAGAGTTTATAGTTTTTGATGTACCAAAGGTTGTTCGGAGTCCCGGATGTGATCACGGCCATGACGAGGAGTCTCGAAATGGTCGAGACATAAAGATTGATATATTGGAAGCCTATATTTGGATATCGGAATCATTCCGGGTGAAATCGGATTTTTAGGAGTACTGGGATTCTGGAACCCTCCCACAGGGTTAATCGGCCTACATGGGCCCTAAGGGAGAAGAGGAGGGCCGGCCAGGGCAGGCCGCGCGCCCCTCCCCCCTAGTCCGAATAGGACAAGGAAGGGGGGGGGGCACCCCCCTTTCCTCTTTCCTCCTCCCCCTTCCTTCTCCAACAAGGCAAGAGGAGGGAGTCCTACTCCCGGTGGGAGTAGGAATCCTCCAGGCGCACCCCTAGGGGCCGGCCGCACCTCCCCCCTCCCTCCTTTATATATGGGGGCAGGGGGGCACCCCATAACACACAAGTTGATCTTCGTGATCATTCCTTAGCCGTGTACGGTGCCCCCTTCCACCATATTCCACCTCGGTCATATCATAGCGGTGCTTAGGCGAAGCCCTGCCTCGGTAGAACATCATCACCGTCACCACGCCGTCGTGCTGACGGAACTCTTCCTCGACACCCTGCTGGATCGGAGTTCAGGGATCGTCATCGAGCTGAACGTGTGCTGAACTCGGAGGTGCCGTACGTTCGGTACTTGGATCGGTCGGATCGTGAAGACGTACGGCTACATCAACCGCATTGTTCTAACGCTTCCGCTTTCAGTCTACGAGGGTACGTAGACAACACTCTCCCCTCTCATTGCTATGCTTCACCATGATCCTTGCATGTGCGTAGGAATTTTTTTGAAATTACTACGTTCCCCAACATAATCCGCCATTGGGCTCCGGGCCTTTAAATCTCTGTAGTAAAGCGCCATACTTCTTGTCTTCATGGGTGAGGGAGTCCCGGACTAGGGGGTGTCCGGATAGCCGAACTATCATCTTCGGCCGGACTCCTGGACTATGAAGATACAAGATTGAAGACTTCGTCCCGTGTCTGGATGGGACTTTCCTTGGCGTGGAAGGCAAGCTTGGCGATATGGATATGTAGATCTCCTAGCATTGTAACCGACTCTGTGTAACCCTAACCCTCTTTGGTGCCTATATAAACCGGAGGGTTTTAGTCCGTGGGGCGAACAACAATCATACCATAGGCTAGCTTCTAGGGTTTAGCCTCTCGATCTCGTGGTAGATCTACTCTTGTACTACCCATATCATCAATATCAATCAAGCGGGAGTAGGGTTTTACCTCCATCGAGAGGGCCCGAACACAGGTAAAACATCGTGTCCCTTGTCTCCTGTTACCATCCGCCTAGACGCACAGTTCGGGACCCCTACCGAGATCCGCGGTTTGACACCGACATTGGTGCTTTCATTGAGAGTTCCTCTGTGTCGTCATCTTGAGCCCGATGGCTCCTCCGATCATCAACAATGATGCGGTCCAGGTGAGACTTTTCTCCCGGACAGACCTTCGTATTCGGCGGCTTTGCCTGCTGGCTAATTAAGCAGCCATCTGGAGCAGATTGAAATCACGCCCCGCCACCAGGTCAGATTTGGAAGTTTGAACTACGGTGGCCGACGCGGAGACTTGATCTTGACGGGTTCGAGCCTGACCAAGCGCCGCCTTTGTTGCGATGGGCATGATCTAGCTCTGTTTGTCGAGCGATTGCCTCGAGGCGCTTTTGTGTCGCTCGACCCTTAGCTCGGAGCCGACTGCGCCGAACAAGGACTAATGGCTGGACACCGCCTCGGGGGCCGCGATCTCTACGGTGATTGAGCCGAACACCATCCCTGTCCTTTGCAAGGCTCGTAACTCCAAGGTGCCGGACTCCTCTCCGGACTCCGAACCTTCCGCGCCCCTGTCAATCTAATCCGATTGGGCGCCGATCATGGAGTTCACTGCCGCGGACATCTTTCAGCACTCGCCCTTTGGCAACATCCTGAATTCACTAAAGTCTCTCTCTTTATCAGGAGAGCCCTGGCCGGATTATGGTCAGGAAGGTTGGGATGCGGACGACGAAGAAATTTGACTCCCACCCACCACCCACTTTGTAGCCACTGTCGAAAGTTTAAACGACGTGCTCAACTTCGACTCCGAAGACATTGATGGTACGAACGACGGTGTAGGAGACAAACATGAACCATTACCTATAGGGCACCGGACAGCCACCTCATCTCACGATGTGTACATGGTGGACACACCTAAAGGAAGCGACGACGAGGAACAACGGGACGACACGAGGGATCACCCCCTCGAAAAGCAGTCAAAACGGCGACGTAAGCGCCGCTCAAAGTCCCGCCTCGATAAAGACAACAACCATTCAGACCCAGCCATAGAGCAGGGCTAACCGGTGGACGATGAACATGCTATCAAGCAACCGTCCGAATAGGACAACCTGAATAAACAATCCGTCCCCGGCAAAGATAATAGTCCGGACGATCTCACGCCGGACAAGTTGCCGGAGCAGAAGAACCTCCACAAAAGGCTCGTCGCTACATGCGTAGCCCAAAAAGCGTAAGAGGAAGCTCAAAACAGCGGAAGATGCGCTCGAGAATCGAGATGGAGCAAAGTACTCAACACCGCAGAGACAAATACGGCGATAGTCGCCAAACAAAGAGCTACCCGAAGCGAAAACTACTGCCCGAATTCGATGAGGAGGCGAAGAGCCCCGCAATCAAAGAGCAAGGAGACCACAGTCGGATAAGCGACCCATGGCAAACATAGGCGCAAGCGGCGCCGCACACAAGCCGCCCGCGATCCGCTGCAGTTCACATCAAAAGATGGCCCGATTAGATCCATCTACGGGCAAGAAAGCAAGCTCTAGTAAGCAATGCAACACGTCAAGTATCCGAATATTACGGTACACCTAAATATAGGGTGCTGCACATCCCCTATGTTTCACCGATGAGGTTACGGATTATGAATTTCAGTGAGATTCAAGCCCGTAAATATAGAGGCATCTGACGGAACAACAGACCCTCGAGTCTGGATTGAGGATTACATCCTCCACATACACATGGCTAGAGGAGATGACCTCCACGCCATAAAATACTTATCCCTCAAGTTCAAAGGGCCAGCCCGGCATTGGCTCAAAAGCCTCCCCAAAAACACCATTGGAAGTTGGGAAGAGCTCGAGGATGCTTTTCGGGCAAATTTTCAAGGGACCTATGTCCGACCTCCGGATGCAGACGATTTAAGTCACATAACTCAACAACCCGGAGAGTCAGCCCGAAAATTCTGGAACAGATTCCTCACTAAAAAGAACCAAATAGTCGATTGTCCGGACGCCGAAGCCTTAGCAGCTTTCAAACACAACGTCTGAGATGAATGGCTCGCCAGACACCTAGGCCAAGAAAAGCCAAGAACAATGGCCGCATTAACAAGCCTCATGACCCGCTTTTGCGCAGGAGAGGATAGCTGGCTGGCAAGATCACGATACCAGTGACCCAAGTACATCGAAGTCGAGGATGGAAGCGGAAACCGCGACCACGAAAAAACAGTAGCGGACCAAGGGCAACAGCCCGAAGAGCACGACAGTCAACACCGGATTCAAAAGCTCACAACAGAATCATAAAAAACTGCCCCCTAAGGATAACAGGGACGAGCTATATAACTTAAACAAAATCTTGGACAAGGTATGCCAAATCCACAGTACCCCCGGGAAGCCTGCAAATCATACCCACAGAGATTGTTGGGTCTTCAAGCAGTCCGACAAACTCAACACCGAACACAAGGGGCTCGACACACAAAGCGAAGACGATGACGAACCCCACAAGCAGAGCACCGGAAAACAAAAGAACTTCCCACAAGAAGTCAAAATAGTAAACTCACTTTACGTGACAAAAGGGAAAAACAGGACGGCGCCCATAGAATCGCGCCATCGGCCTATCGGAGGAGTCCCGCCTTTGGTTGTCAAAACCAATCACCTTCGACCATCAGGATTACTCTAGAAGTATCCGTAATGCAGGATGGACTGCCTTGATATTAGATCCGATAATCGACGGACTCCAATTTTCACAAGTCCTAATGGACGGCGGCAGTGATCTAAACCTGCTATATCAGGACACAAGCCACAAAATGGGGATAGACCCAACCAAAATTCGCCATAGCAACACTTCCTTTCAAGGGGTAATGCCATGCCGATATGCCCATTGTACAGGCTCTTTATTGCTAGAAGTTGTGTTCGGCTCACCCGACAACTTCCGCTGCAAAAAGTTAACCTTCCACCTCGCCCCATTTACAAGTAGCTATCAAGCACTACTGGGGCGTGAGGCTTTCGCCCGCTTTAACGCAATACCGCATTATGCATCCCTCATACTTAAAATGCCCGGTCCACGAGGCATCATCTCCTTAAAGGGAAATATCGAGTGTTCCTCGAGCGCGGAAGATTGTGTGACTGCCTCGACATCCACACACTAAACCGGCTCCACTAATCCAAGCACCTAAACAGGTCGTTCAGACCCCGGACACGGTTAGACGAGTCCAGCGTAAACATACAGGGGCTTACCAGCCGCACACCCCCGCACAAGGGGCTCCGTGCATATACAACAAGAGACAATACAGCTCAATTCGATTCATTTTTTGAAACGTACTTTGTTTATTTAATATAACATACATTTTCGCACGATCTTTTTCATCTGAGTTCCTCTCTTTCACAGATGAACACCGTGCGACACCAAATCGAGGATCTGGCTGCGCGGAGACACATGCGTGAGGCGTGCGGTAGGGACCCGTTGCAAGGATTCTTTTGATTAAGACCTGCATAAACCTTTTTCTTGTTTCTTGTTGATACACATCCCCTGGTTTCTTACTATAACCGAGGAGGAGGCTGGCGTTTTGGCATAGGCCACGTCAGAATTTTGCGCGTACCTGGACACCAGGGGCTTATTACCAAGGGTGTTGTCCGGCCCGTTTTTATAAAGACCGAATACCTTAGGGAGTGTTCGGCATCTCGAGTTAGGCCTTATATGTATCAGCTCCAAATCATGTCTTTAGTCAAATGTTGGGTTTGCGGCTCTCGTGTTTTGCTGCCTTCGTTCCGCTCTATCGGCTAGCGGCACCGGAGAACTCTGCGATTGTGCCCGGTTCGGCCGGTGAGCACCTCGATGAAAGCAGCCGGCTGTCATGATATAGCGTGAGGCTGGTCAACCACTCGATGACCCGCGGAATCTATAGGATTCCTCCGCATTGACGAAGGCGTTTCTGGTCGGGCACATCGTGCCCGAATTTGGGTGGGCGCGGTGCCCCTAGGGGCTATATAGTAGCCCCATTGTCAAACTCCTATGGCTAAGTGAAAGTGATAAAGCATTATAGTACGGTTGCCTAGTTTGCTACGCTACCACCTCCTTTATAGGACCAAGGCGTTGGATCAAGTGTGAAAATCATATACGCAAACACCTCCGCATTATATGCGTGGGGGCTGAAAGAGCGCCATCTTCGGGTTATATACACATATACATTACGGCCGCACAGGAGGTATTTTAATTCTTGAAAGCACAAGTATAAAAAGCTTTTATATTTCATCGAAACATTGTTTCACAATAAATACATGTTATTCGAACATAATATCCTTCGAGCACCGCGTCTCTATTAAACGAGTGCCCTGCAGAACTTCCTGAAAATAGTGCTCGACAGGTACTCGGCTTCCGTCCGAATCTTGGGATGCAACATCGGTGGCCTTCATCTCCGCCTAGTATGTCTTGACATGGGCAAGAGCCATCCGCGCACCCTCTATGCATGCTGACCTCCTTGATATGCGACACCGCGCCAAGGAACTGCTTCACCAAGCCAAAATAGCTCTTCGGCTCAGGCCTCTTCGGCCACAAAAGACTCACGACATCCCTCATGGCAAATCCGGATAACCTATTCAGCTCCGCCCATTCGGCCAAGTGATCGGTTAAGGGAAGTGGGCGCTCTGGATTATGGAACTGCGACCAAAAAACCTTCCCCGTTTCGTGATCCTCTTGATCTCGGAAGTGTTCGGCCGCGTCCGCCGCACTTGCCGCCAAGTCTAGATAAGCATCTTCCGCACTCCACAGCCGGTCCAACTGAGCATAATTAGGATCCAGGAATTTCCTCCGCAGCAGAAAGGGCTTTCCAGCCGCGATATCTCCGGCCTGACGCAGCTCCTCCTTCATAGCTCTCATCGCAGAGCGAGCATCCTTGGCCTCGGCAGTGGCCTTCTTCAGGTCCTCTCGTACCGCCCGATCTTCTTTTTCAAGAAGCTTGCAGTGGTCGGCAGCATTCTTCAACTCCACGGCCATCTCGGCCATCTCCTTCTTGCTTCGGCAGTGAGCAGCCTGTTGGCTTTTAGCTCCTCGACCACCTTTAAGGCAGCCGCATCACTCTTTCTGGCCTGCTCCTTGGCTTGGGAGAGCTCCGCCCGCTGGTTCTCCATGGCAGCAACACCATCTGCGTCAAGCATACTGGTTGTAAGGCACGGGCGTCAAGCTCCCTTACCAGGTGTCTGCGGGGAAATTGCATACCTTGTGACTCGTCAAGTCGCCTATTGACAAGCATGATGTCGACATCCGCCACGTCAAGTTGCCGCTTTAGTTCGGCAAATTCATCAGTCCGGCCAGCCACCGGACCCTTCGCCACCTACATAGGAAGGGCGACACATTATACCTGTGATTATGATGCTCGGCGCGCTGTCATTTTTGACAACACACCGAGCCTCAGGGGCTACTATCTACACAGGACGCATTTTATATGCGGAACTGTCAGAAGGTACATCACTTTGCGTACCTCAAAACCTGTTAGTAAACTTTTGACGGCTTCATGCAATCTGCTCTCAGCGGATGAAATCCTTTCAATCACCGTACTCATTAACACACGGTGATCTTCTGAGATAAACACTCGCCCGAGCAGATCCTTCAGCTCCTCCGACCGTACACCATATGGTGCCGGACTCGTCCGATGGCCTTTTTCGAAGGCCGGACGCGGAGGGCTTTGAGGGGACATACGACTACCTTTCGGCCCCGCCGGACTCGGAGAAACCCTCCGTGACGACACCTCAGGGTCGCCCACCTCGTAAGACGGTACGGCAGCGAGAGGCGTTTCGCTCTCTATCATCTCCGGACGAACAACCCTTGAAGATGAGCTCTGCTGAGAAGGGATGAGATCTGAACTACAAGGTAAAATTTTGGTTATCAGAAATAGGGTAGGGATATCCTTT
Source organism: Aegilops speltoides (assembly GCA_021437245.1). NCBI lineage: Eukaryota > Viridiplantae > Streptophyta > Magnoliopsida > Poales > Poaceae > Aegilops > Aegilops speltoides. Next base: position 474,612,717 of record CM038144.1, on the reverse strand, counting down.
ATTTTAATAAAAACTCCCATTTTTACTTACGGCTCGGTAGAGGGCTGATCCCCTTGGGGGCATAATGCGGCCGAGGCATCTCTCGGCGCCGGACCCTCTGACGAAGATTTCTTCCCCCACTTTGAGACCATGGTCTCCGGGTCTTCAGAGGCGGTCCTCTTCTTCCCTTGGATGGAGGGATTCTCGATCCCTCCTTTCCTGGCAGCCTCCTTCGTGGAGGCGGTAGCTTCCTTGTTCCCCCCTTCACCTTCTTCTGAAGGCGCAACCTCCGGCATCCTGGTTAACACGGGATCCGGCGTGGTCTCAGGGAGGCCGTACACCTGATTAACTTTGCTTTCGCTATCCACTCCTGTTCAAGGGATAACTCTTTTAAAGGGCAAGTTTGTGATAAATATAGGATAGCGTGTAAAGATGCAGGCTACTTACTTGAGTATCGGGTGATTGCATCTCAGACCTGCGTCCTCGGTCAAGTCCGGACACATCTCTTATGATCCGAAGAAAAGCTTGTACATCTCCACGGGCGTCGCACCCATAAAATGTTGGAGAGCTCGTGGTCCCTCTGGGTTAAATTCCCATAGGCGGAGGCGGCGTGCAGAGGGCGAGATCTGACGAATCAGCATGACCTGCGCTACTACGACCAAAGTGATCTCTCTCTCTAGGAGGTCTCGAATGCGGCCCTGCAGCAAGGGCACGTCCTTGGACGGCCCCCAGTCTAGCCCTTTATTGACCCATGACGCTAGCTGCGGTGGAGGACCCGTGCGAAAGGCAGGTGGCGCCACCCATTTGGTGCCCCTGGGAGCTGTGATATAGAACCACTCTTGTTGCCATAAATTGAGCTCCTCTTGAAAAGAGCCCTCGGGCCACGGAGCATCAGCATTCTTGCTTATAATAGCCCCTCCGCTTTTCTGCTGTTGCCTTGATCATCTTGGATCCACTTTGAAGGTCTTGAGCCACAATCCGAAGTGAGGGGTAATGCAGAGGAAGGCTTCGCACACGAGAATGAATGATGAGATGTGGAGGATGGACTCCGGATCCAAGTCATGAAATTCCAACCCATAGTAAAACAAGAGCCCCCTCACGAAGGGGTCCGTCGGGAAGCTTAACCCCCGAAGGAAGTGAGACGCGAACACCACACTTTCACCAGGCTTGGGAGTGGGAATAACCTGCCCTTGGGCAGGCAGCCTATGCGAAATTTTGCCGGTTAGATACCTGGCTCTCTTAGCTTTAACACATCTTCTTTTGTAACGGAGGAAGGCATCCACCGGCCTTGCAGTGTCGGGCGGACATCATCGAAGGTCGAAGCACACTGAATCTGGAGCTTTGGGTGTTGGAACGAGGCGAGGCGGATTAGATTGAGATTGAAAGAAGGGAGTGGAGCCTTGGTCTCTTTAAAAGAGGTTGAATACCAAGAGCCTCCCGTGACCGTTTGGGACTCGCCGATAGAGGCGTGCCAGCGGCGCAGTTGGGTTCTACGCCCGTATTGATGAGAATCCTGAATAAGGGACATGATCTGCTTTGACAAGGCGTGCCAAGAAAACCACCTCGCTAAGCTTTGAGGTGGAACAGTAAAAACGATTCGAATAAAGGCTTGGCGGTGGTGTGATGTCGCGCCATGGAATCGTCACAGATTGAATTTGTGTAAATATTATTCTCTCTACGGTGGTATGTGGAACTTTTTTGCGAGCGGACACTATCCTTGTGTTCAAAATCTTCTATGAAGTATTCGGAGGAGGAACACGCCTTGCAATGCGAAGACAATATCTGCGCCCGGACTCGTCAACATTGAAGCACTGGTTCGGGGGCTAATGAGGAGTCCGGACTAGGGGTGTCAGGATAGCGAACTATCATCTTGGCGGACTCTGGACTATGAAGATACAAGATTGAAGACTTCGTCCCATGTCCGGATGGGACTTTCCTTGGCGTGGAAGGCAAGCTTGGCGATATGGATATGTAGATCTCCTACCATTGTAACCGACTCTGTGTAACCCTAACCCTCTTCGGTGCCTATATAAACCGGAGGGTTTATAGTCCGTAGGACGAACAACAATCATACCATAGGCTAGCTTCTAGGGTTTAGCCTCTCTGATCTCGTGGTAGATCTACTCTTGTACTACCCATATCATCAATATCAATCAAGCAGGAGTAGGGTTTTACCTCCATCGAGAGGGCCCAAACCTGCGTAAAAACATCGTGTCCCTTGTCTCCTGTTACCATCCGCCTAGACGCACAGTTCGAGACCCCCTACCCGAGATCCGCCGGTTTTGACTCCGACAATGGGCTTCAATACGGATGACTCCTTATGAGTATAACCTAGCCCCTCCTGGGCGGTTTATACTTAGTAGTTATATCCCCAACATTAGGCCCCAGATTGATTTGAACCTGTTGATGTCAATCTTCAACACTAAGAAAAATTTCTTCTTAATATTCTTATGCGAACCTTGTAAACCGCCATGACATCATATTGCAAGATTGTCATAAACCGCCATGACGTCATCTTCCCTTTTATTCATGAGCCTCCGAAAACCGAGGCGACAGCTCTGTCACTTATCCATTTTTCTGGGCTCCTCGATTCTCGCGCCTGTCACTTATCCCTTTGCTTTATAAATAGGGTTGTCGGTGTCAAAACCGGCGGATCTCGGGTAGGGGGTCCCGAACTGTGCGTCTAGGCGGATGGTAACAGGAGACAAGGGACACGATGTTTTACCGAGTTGGGCCCTCTCGATGGAGGTAAAACCCTACTCTGCTTGATTGATATATATGATATGGGTAGTACAAGAGTGGATCTACCATGAGATCAAGGAGGCTAAACCCTAGAAGCTAGCCTATGGTATGATTGTTGTAATGGTTGTTCGTCCTACGGACTAAAACCCTCCGGTTTATATAGACACCGGGGACGCTAGGGTTACACAGAGTCGGTTACAATGGTAGGAGATCTACATATCCGTATTGCCAAGCTTGCCTTCCACGCCAAGGAAAGTACCATCCAGACACGGGAAGAAGTCTTCAATCTTGCATCTTCATAGTCTTGGAGTCCGCCTGACGATGATAGTCCGGCTGTCCGGATACCCCCTAGTCCAGAACTCCCTCAGTAGCCCCTGAACCAGGCTTCAATGATGATGAGTCCGGCGCGCATATTGTTCGGCATTGCAACGCGGGTTCCTCCTCCGAATAATTCTCAGAAGATTGTGAGCACCAGGATAGTGTCCGGCTCTGCAAAATAATTTCCACATTTCCTCGTAGAGAGAATATTATGTACACAGGTTCAATCTGCTGACGTATCTTGTAGCATGACGTCACGCCACTACCAAGCCTTTACTTGAATCGTTTTTTATTATATCACCTCAGCGTGTTTAGCGAAGCGGTTTCCTTGGCATGTCTTGTTGACGCAGAGATCGTGTTCCCCTTATTCCGGGATTCTCATCAATACGGACGTGGGTAACCCAACCGCGCCATTGATGGTGGCGCTTGGGAGATAAGCGAGTTTTACCAGGCCGGTAGGGACGCATAGTTTTCGTCCGCCCATATATAAGGGGATAAGGATCCACCCTTTTTACCTACGCCTTCTTCCTCCTTTGCTTATCCATCTCCGTGCACTCTCGAGCTCCAACGCCCAAGTCCGTGCATCTCGCCTCGACCTTCTCCGACCATGTCTGGAGCGGGAGGCAAATGGTTGGCCTCCGTTACGGAGGAGCACATATAAAAACAAGCGGCGCGGATACCTTTCGGCGACATTGCATACCGGCTGCCGACAAGGGCAGCTCGTCCCCACCCAGGCCCCATGAGAGGGTCGTATTCCTTCCCCGCCGTCCGTGGACTGGGCTTCCCGTTGCATCCCTTTGTCAGGGGCTCATGTACTATTACGGCTGGATTTCCATGATCTAGCGCCAAACTTCATCCTCAACATCTCGGCGTTTATCGTGGGTGTGCGAACCTTCCTCTGCATCCAGCCCCACTTCGACTTGGCTCAAGACCTTCAACGTCAAGCGAAGGTGGTGAAAGGGCACTCAAGCGGAGTGCGGAGGCGCCATGTTGGGCAAGATGCCCAACGTCATCTCGCTCGAAGGGGCCTTTGTGGAGTCCGTCAAGGGGTGGCAATCGGGGTGGTTCTACATCACCGAGCCGCGCGACCCTAAGTGGGCGGCGGCCCCCGAGTTCACCTCCTGGTATCCCTATGCAGCTCACCTCCTGGAAAGAGAAGGGCTTGCTATGGGGCAGTTCGGAGGAGCTAACAAGACTCCAGTCCTGTCTTCAGACCCTGGTGAACAAGAAGCTTAGGCTTGTCAATGTGATCCAGGTCATGCTCATCTGCCGGATCCTCCCCTGCCAACAACGGGCCTTTAATCTACGGGAGTTTGATCCGGCGCAGCACCGGACTCTGAGCGGGCTCTTCGACACGACGTATGAAGCTGTGCACGGAGGTCTTTGTTCAAGGGCGGGAAGCCCAGCGTCCATGATCGAGGATCATGGATTCAGCACCAAGCACCCGGCGGCTCCCTTCCGAAGACCAGCGGATGCCCGCTTAACGGGGCTGCTGGTCCCGGCACTCTATGTGGTGCCGGAGAAGAAGGCCAAGAAGAAGGCCACGGGAACTCGAAGAAGTTCCCGGCACCAGGTGATATCGGCCTCATCGTCCGATGGCTCGAGGTGGACTCCTCCCGAAGCGAGGAGGAGAAGAGGACTCTCCCGGAGGAGGGAGAGAGGAAGAGGAAGGCCTCCCCAGCGGGGAGGCGAAGAATCAAGAGGGAAGAACTATTCCCCGGACGGCTCCGCCAATGCCAGCGTTAGCGATTTAAGAGTGGCCCTCAAGGGCGGGCCTCGACAAGATCGTAAGTATCCGGATTCTGAATGATTTATAATTTCTCTTTTGTGTCACATAGTGTCCTTCTAATGCCGCACTCTGCTGCGGTCCGGCCGATGATAATCTCCCGCTTCGTCGGCGGGTCGTTGGCTCCGTCGAATGTAGATTCCATCGTGCCTCCACCCCTCGCGCCGCTAAGGACACGAGGTGGGATCGGGAAGGACCCATCGGGAGGAGGCTCGGGCGCCACAAGGCAGCCTCCGGACTTTGCGCCAGACTCACGCCGTAACCCGCAAAGTGGTTCGAGTCCGGCAGTGGCCCCTTCGCAAGAAGGGCAAGACTGTGCCGCCGGCCCCGTCCAACCGAGGCGCGGACAACTTGTTGGGCGCTCAAAGGCGCTTCCATCGAGGAAGAACACCGCACTATCATGAGTGCGGTGATTGAAAGTTCAGCTTCGCCAAGCGGGGGCCGAAGCTGCGATAGCCTTCTAACAGGCTTTGAGGTAAGAAGTTAAAATTATGTAATGTAATACCGCATAGGCGGTAGCCCTCGATGCTCGGTTCGGTGTTGGAAAGAAAAGCGGATGAGGATCTAAAAAGATATCTGTGAGGTTGCTAAAAATTATGTCAATATGGGTTTGCGGCTGCGCCTGCTAACCTCTACCCGACTTGATGCGGAGGTCGGTGCTTTGAAGCGAGACCTCGGCGGTCCAAGCAAGAGCTCGGTCGTGCCAAGAAGCGCTCGAGGACAAAGAAGGTGAGTAACACCACTTTGAATAGTTACCTTCTGAGAAAAGGATTTAGGTTGCAATAAAATAACAAGGATAGCGTGGAGTGCTGCGGGGGCCCACGAGCGAGGTGGCAACCACGAAGGAGGCTGTGTCCGCGTCGAGCATAATCTGGCCATGAGCAGGCAGAGCAGGGAAGCAGGAGGCGCGGGTGGCAGAAGTGCGGCAAGAGCTCCAGGCTCTCATGGAAAAGCATGAGAATTTGGAGCGCGACTCAAAGACTCGAGAGTCCGAGCTTGCCTCGGCTCTCGAAAGTGCCAAAGACGCCAAGGCCGAGGCCCATAAGTCCCTCCACGAGATTGAGGCGGTGAAGAAAATAGCGGCGGGTAAGGCATTTTCATGCAAAGCAAGCATGTTAGTGTGAACTACGACACTTACCCGGTCGGAGCTCTCGAGGCGTTTGCGGATCTGCCTTGCGGTGTGTCGATCTGCCGCATTCTACCGAGCCAAGGAGGGCTCAGCGGAGAAGGTCTTACGGTCTCGATACTGAGGCCGGCCATCCAGTGCCCCATAGCGACCAGTGAAGCGGTGGTCGAGCTCCTAAGGTAGCCGAGCAGGCCATGAAGGGCCTCATAGTCCATTTGTGGCTGGAGAGGCCATGCAGGAGCTACTTGGCCTCGTCTGGCGGTTGGTGGATCGTGCCCCTAGGTGCAGGTCATCAAGCGCTCACTTTGTATTGAAGGTGCTCGTCGGGCCCTTGCAGCGCAAAGGTGCATGGGGCAGGCTGGATGCGGAGAAGCTTATCAGCGGCCACCGCCAGCGGGCAAGGAGTATCGTCGCCCAAGATGTACTATAAGACTATCTGAAGGGTGCCCATAAGATTGCGGATGAGTGCCCCGAGATGTAATTATTGAGTAGACTCGCTATGTGTTACCCTGTGCGCTGAAAACTTTATTCATATGCGCTAAGCAACGCTTGTTTGATTTAAAATATTACCTTCTGTGCTGCCGTTTATAAAATCAGAGAGATGGCAAGTCGTCGGCTTCAGCCCCCATGCCACTAGTCTTTGGGGTGTTAGGGATAAACTTGAGCACTCTTGTTCCCATTTTGGGTCCATCTAGGGGCGCTCAACACAACGAACAAGGCAACCGGACTTATAATGCATGAACACTCTCACTTAGCCATAGAATTCTATAATTTTAAATTTCGGAAGCCCCTAGTATTGAAGAGCCGAGTTAGGCGCTATCACGCCTTGGCGGACATTATCCGGTTCTTTGCTCGGCGGCATAAGTCTTTAGGGACTCGAAAAGACCTCTCGAGCAGTGACCAGTCTCTCGCCTTATCATGACGATCGGTTTTAGCTTTCTCCATCGAGGCGCTCGCCCAGCTCAAGCTGAGGCGCAATCGCGATGGTTCTCCAGTGCTACCTTAGCCGGATGAGCGGCACGTAAGGTACCAAAACATGGGAGGGAGCCGGGCAAACCCAACTATTGACCCAAGACATGATTCGGAGCCGATTCATATAATGCTATAAGTTCGGGGTGCCGCACTTGTGAAAGTGTTCGGACTTATCACACCATAATGCGGGGAACATAAGCCCCTGGTGTATTCGGCCGTACCAAATTGTACGGGTGCAAGATGTCATTAATGAACATATATGTAAAGTAATGCAATTATAGGCAAAAAGTGCTGCATTATTTATTCAAGGAATTCTGCTATGAGTGCAGAACGATACAAATAGTGCGGTAAGCAAGGGATTGGACTAATTAGACGTGTCCCCCTCCAGGGGTAGGCTGCGGAATGGTGTATTAACAAATTTAATGCTCGTAATGGAGACCACCTGAGTGTTCAGCGCAGCCTTTGTCCCTCCCTGGCTGTTGCATCGTGAGTTCGGCAGGGTCGCATGCAGACGGAGCCTCTCAGTGAGCGGAGTCTGTGTATAAAAAGAAGTAAAATAAAAAATAAAAAAAGCGACACATTTGGGATCCCAGTGCGGTCGAGCCGCACTCTAGGTCGGTTGTGGTCGTGCCCTCCCCTATGCCCATGGTATCTCAGGCGTAATGATGTACAGCGGAGAGCTGGTCTTGCAATCATCACGAGGGCTGGGGTTGGGGCCGCATTACTCTGTGAGCTCGAGCGTGCAGGTGGTCTTGATTGATGTTGCTCTGGCGCGATTTGGCCGTGTCCGGTCGTTTAACGGCCGGACTCAAAAATGCCTTAGAAGGCTGCTCAGTACTTACGCGCGAGCATTGTATGTTCCTCCGTTCGGAGGGCGTTCGTATTTCCGTTGACCGTGATGACTCCATGAGGGCTGGCATCTTGAGCTTGAGGTATGCATAATGCGGCACAGCGTTGAACTTCTGCGAACGCGATTAAATGCGAGCGAGCGTGATAGCCGCTGCGGAGCAGGACTATGTCGAAGATTAACTCCTCGCTTGAAATTATCCGGGATCCGAAGACCACTTCGGTGTGGTGAGCTGTCTGATTGGCCTCAACACTGGTATGGCGCCTTTGAAGGTCGTCTTTGTAGGTTTAATCCTTGAGGGTCTATGCCCATCTTGTGCCTTTGTATATCGATAAAGCAGGTTCGAGCTCTTGCCGCTGTCCATCGAGGGGACTCGTGAGTGAAATCCATCGGCGATTGGGTCTAAAACCAATGCGGCGAATCCGCCAGGCGGATCTTTGGACGGGTGGTCTCTTGATCGAAAGTGATCGGCAAGAGGACCATGGATTGAACCAGGCGGTGGCTCCATCGCATATCGTCCCTAAGTTATGCGCTTCCGCTCCCTCTTGGGTATATGGGTTGCGTATATCATGTTTACTGTCCGCACTTGTGGAGGGAAGCCCTTATGTCCTCTACTATTCGGCGGCCGGGTCTCTTCCTCGTCATCGCTGTGCAACCCCTTGTCATTGCTTTCGGCAATTAACTTGCCTGCCTGCTTGAATACCCAACAATCTCTATTGGTGTGGTTAGCTGGTTTTTCGGCGGTGCCATGTATCGGCAAGAAGCGGTCGATATTCGGTCCAAATTGGGCGTACCGGGGTGGTTCTTTTGAATGGCTTCTTCCGTGACGGGTTTAGAGCCTCGAATCCGGCGTTGACTATCGTATCCTCATTGTTATCGCCGTTAACGCGGCGTTTTTTTTCTTCGACGCGACCTGCCATTGTGGTCCTTAGTATCCGGACTGCCAGCATTTTTACTGAGGTTGTTGCTGTGAGCTAGCCAGCTATCATCTCCCGCATAGAAGCGGGTCATTAATGATGTGAGGGCTGCCATGGATTTCGGCTTTTCCTGTCCTAGGTGCCGGGCAAGCCACTCGTCGCGGTTGTTATGTTTGAAGGCTGCGAGGGCCTCTGCATCCGGACAGTCAACAATTTGATTTTTCTTTGCTAAGAACCGTGTCCAGAATTGTCTGGCCGATTCGTTTGGCTGCTGAATTATGTGGCTTAGGTCATCGGCGTCCGGTGGTCGCACGTATGTGCCCCGGAAGTTGTCGAGGAATGCGGCTTCCAGGTCCTCCCAACACCCAATTGACTCTGTGGGCAGGCTGTTAAGCCAATGCCGAGCTGGTCCTTTAAGCTTGAGCGGGAGATATTTGATGGCGTGGAGATCGTCGCCGCGGGCCATATGTATATGAAGGATATAATCTTCGATCCAAACCGCGGGGTCTATTGTGCCATCGTAGGATTCAATGTTTACGGGTTTAAACCCTTCAGGGATTTGATGATCCATTACTTCGTCAGTGAAGCATAGCGGGTGTGCGGTGCCTCTGTATTGAGCAATATCACGATGTAGCTCAAGGGAGCATGGTCTGCTGTGTTCGGCCCAGCCGGAGTTGTTGTATCCGGCGCGACGGTATTAAATGCGTGGGTGGGTAGGCGCCCGTGATCCATAGATAGATCTAGATTGTCTTGACTTGTCCTCAATATATCCGCAAGTGCAGTGCGTTCCCCGGTAACCCATTACTTTTCGGCGATGCGAGTGCGGTCTTGATGGAGGGCCTGGATGCCTCTCTGTCGCGACCACGGGCTGGTCAATCGGCCGTGTTGTGCGCTGGTGATGAAGGTATGTATGCTTCCTCCTCTAATCGGGGGAGCAACTTGCGTTTTGGGTAGCTCTTGGAGGGGCGTTCGAGATCGTACTCTTGACGCGAGGACCTCGGTCCATCATCGTCGCCAGCAGGTCTTGATCAACTTGAAGGCTGCTGCTGCTTTTTCTTTAGGCTATTTTTGTGGCCATTAGCCTGCGTCTGGCAGCTCTTGTTGACGGGATCCTCGGGCACGACAAATTCGTGCGTCGTCGAGGCTTGCCTCGTCTCCGGAGGAGGTATGTAATTATCATCCTCAACCTCTTCGTCTACCGCTCTCTCATGGGGCTTGCTACGCATCATCTTGCGCTGAATCTTCTTTGAAGGGGTTGTCTTGACACTCTACGGGGTGTTATTATCTCTGTGCGGAATCTCCATTCTTCTTTGTGGCGGGATTTAGAGCGGCGCCCTGGCGTCGGCGCTTGGGCTGTTCTTTAAGGAATCGCCTCCGGCGATTCTTCGCCGTCCCCATCTTTTGGGGTATCCACCATGTATATGTCGTATGGCGAGGTGGTCTTCGGTGCCACTGTGGCGCTGGTTAATGATCGTCTCGGCATCGTCGTCCATCCGTCGATGTCTTGGAGTTGTAGTCTAGCATGTCGGTTAGATCGTCGGCGGTGGCTACAAAGTGGGTGGTGGGTGGGCTTTGAATTTAGTCGTCCGCATCCCAACCATCTGGCGTAGTCGGCCAGGGCTCTCCGGATAGCGAGAGATGCTTTAGCAATTTAGGATGTCCCCAAAGGGTGAGTGCTGAAAGATGTCGCGCGGTGAACTTCATGATCGGCGCCCAATCGGATTCGATTGGCGAGGCGCGAGGAGGTTGGTCGGTGGGAGTCGGCACCTCGAGTCCTGAGCTTTATAAGGGACAAGGTCGGTGTTGGCTCTATCCTTTGTAGAAGTTGCAGCCCCCGAGGCGGTGTCCAGCCATCCATCCTTGATCTGCGCGATCGGCTCCGATCTATGGGTCGGAGCGGATTAGTGTCTTGACCTCAAAATCTTGTCCGTGGCGAGCTAGATCATACCCATCGTGACAGTGCGGCACGCCCGGCTGTGGCTTGGATCCATCGAAGATCAAGTCCCCACGGATATCTGCCATGAAGTTTAGGCTTCCAAATCTGACCTTATGGCCAGGGGCGTAGCTTTCGATCTGCTCCAGATGGCCAAGTGAATTGGCCACATGTCTGGCCGCCCGAATCTGAAGATCTGTCCGGGAGAAAAGTCTCACCACAGGACGGCGTTGTTGATTAAAAAGCCATCAAGCCTATCGGTGGCGACACGGAGGAACTCTCAATGAAAGCATCAATGTCGATTGTCAAAACCGGCGGATCTCGAGTAGGGGTCCCGGCTGTGCGTCTAAGCGGATGGTAACGAGGAGACAAGGGACACGATGTTTTACCGAGTTCGGGCCCTCTTGATGGAGGTAAAACCCTACTCCTGCTTGATTGATATTGATGATATGGGTAGTACAAGAGTGGATCTACCACGAGATCAAGGAGGCTAAACCTAGAAGCTAGCCTATGGTATGATTGTTGTAATGGTTGTTAGTCAGCGGACTAAAACCCTCCGGTTTATATAGACACGGGGAGAGGGCTAGGGTTACAGTCGGTTACAATGGTAGGAGATCTACATATCCGTATTGCCAAGCTTGCCTTCCACGCCAAGGAAAGTCCCATCCGGACACGGGAAGAAGTCTTCAATCTTGTATCTTCATAGTCTTGGAGTCCGGCTGACGATGATAGTCCGGCTGTCCGGATACCCCCTAGTCCAGGAGTCCCTCAAGGGTCAAGGGTCCCTTACCTTTTCTCCCCTTGCCTCTTCGTATTTCTTCCACCTCGCGTCGCCTCCGTGCTCGAGCACAGCCGCCGCCGCCGGCCTTCGTCTCTGCCCCAACAACGGCCGTTGCATCAACTTGATTCGACCAGAAAAACGCGGCGCATCTCCGCTACTCCCTCATCCTCAGTAAGTCTTCTTTCTATTTACCTCAGATCTACCACTAGGGTTTCGGTGTTCTTCGGTGTTCTTCGGTGTTCGTCGGTGTTCTTCACTTGTACCTTGCTGTCACACGAGTACTTGACAAAACTTGGCATTATCCCTGTGCGGTTGCATCCATAATCCATTTTTCTCGTTACGACGTCTATTTTTTAGTGAAACAATCCCATCTGGACCTTCGTTGTTCCGCTGTCACCACTTAGGGTTTTGGAATTTTTCTCCTTTTTTGAACTGCGGTAGATCCAGTATTATAACACCAACCTATAAAACCTGTTTGTGCAATACTTAGCAATTTTTTCAGATCTGTAACTTTCCACACTAGTATAGGCGGTTTAGCCTTTAGAAAATGATAACCTGCCAGGTACCATTAGCCCTCTTTTAAACAGCCAACTTGACCTTAATGTTAGAATCCGATTTATCATGTACATATTCTTCAATATCTTCTCCCTCTGTCCTTACGCCAGTTTATTCGCATCAGTCATGAATCTTAAACCGGCATTGATCCTCTTTTCCAGCTTTCTGTTGAAATGGCCAAACAGTTCTATGCTTGCAATTGGGTCCCTTCCCGGGTTACTGAAGAACAGTTAAATGGGTTTGTTGCCATTGGCGTTTTAGCAAAGAAGGAAGTCATACATGGAGAGTTCTCGGTCCAGAAAATCCTCCTGGCCCAAGGATGGAGAGGTGGTTGTTTTTGCTGACCATCTGGGTCGAGGGTTTAGCCCGCCCGGTTCAAAATTCTTCCGTGACGTTCTTGCTAGCTTCCAGTTCCACCCTCAAGATATTGGGCCTAACTCCGAGTCCAATATTTGTAACTTTCAAGTTTTTTGTGAGGCCTGCAAGAAGAACCCACTGTTGAGCTGTTCAGAGATTATTTCTATTTGAACCGCTGTCGGTGTCAAAACCGGCGGATCTCGGGTAGGGCCTCCCGAACTGTGCATCTAGGCGGATGGTAACAGGAGACAAGGGACACAATGTTTTTACTCAGGTTCGGACCCTCTCGATGGAGGTAAAACCCTACTCCTGCTTGATTGATACTGATGATATGGGTAGTACAAGAGTGGATCTACCACGAGATCAAGGAGGCTAAACCCTAGAAGCTAGCCTATGGTATGATTGTTGTTGTTCGTCCTATGGACTAAAACCCTCCGGTTTATATAGACACCGGAGAGGGCTAGGGTTACACAGAGTCGGTTACAATGGTAGGAGATCTACATATCCGTATTGCCAAGCTTGCCTTCCACGCCAAGGAAAGTCCCATCCGGACACGGGACGAAGTATTCAATCTTGTATCTTCATAATCTTGGAGTCCGGCCGATGATGATAGTTCGGCTATCCGGACACCCCCTAGTCCAGGACTCCCTTAGTAGCCCCCGAACCAGGCTTCAATGACGACGAGTCCGACGCGTATATTGTCTTCCGCGTTGCAAGGCGGGTTCTCCTCCAAATTCCATGTGCTTGCCGAATAATGTCCGGCTTCCTTATAAATGTTGCGCTCCTTGGCTTCCACGCCCAATAATGGCCCTCTTCCATGTGTCGTACGAATGCGAAAGGATAGGCTATTTTTACATTTTACCCCCAAGCTGCGCGAATAAGCTGCCTATAAGAGAGGCAAGAATCCAGATCCAAATCACACCATCCTCCTTCCGCGAGTACTCATCGGAGCGCTTCGACAAAAATCCACTCCATCATGGACCGTCGGCGGCTCCTCCTCTCGCGCTCGGTCCTCAGCCGGAGATTGGAGGAGATGTTCGATCCCTTACGTTGAGCTGGTGGCGCTCAAGCGGAGGATACCTTCCTCGGCCTTTATGGTCCCAATTCGAGCCAGGCTGGCCACCTACAAGGGTGGAAGCGGTGCGGAGAACACCCCAGTCCCTCAAAGGAGGCGGGTGTGCCGTCCCTTATCTAATAAGGGCTCGGATTTCCCATACATCTGTTTCTCGGGGCTTACGGAGTTCTCGGACTCGGCTTCATCACCTTACACCCGCCTCCATTATGCACATTGCGGGCTTCGTAGCTCTTTGCGAGCTGTTCTTGGGCATCGAGCCCCATTTTGCGCTGTGAAAGAGATTGTTTTGCCTCGTACCCCGTTCTCACGAGGGGTCGATATATCAAGTGGGCGGAGCCGAAATATGGCGCATCGCCGGGACGGATATCTATCTGGAACCCCAAAGAAGCGTCCAAGGTGGCCTTCGGAATGGTTTTATGTGGAAGATGCTCCATTGCGGATCTAGTTCGGATCGGCTTCCGGAGTTCAACAACGCTCCTCTGAAAAGCGCTGAGTTGGCGCCCATGAGCCCTCAGCGGGAAGATGACGGGGCGTCCATTATCGATGGGCGGATAAGGTTCTTTGGCTCATTCGGATTGACCATGATTGGACTCATGGCCACGTGCATTATGCGAGGGGTGCAGCCGCTCCAATATAGGGGCCACCCCATGTGGGATTTCAACGGGGAGAATGATGCCACCCGTCATGGCCGCAAGGGGCCGGGATCGGCCGCAGATCTGGTGAAGATCCTGTTCGGCTTGTACAAGGGGGAGAAGGAGGACTTCCTCCAAACGAGTCCGTTGAACGGATTCTCCATGAATAACCCTCGGAGCTGGGTAAGCGGACGTTTTATCTATCCGATCCGTGCTTTTAAAGTTAAGTGTCTTACTTTATAATTTCGACGCAGGAACTGCGCCGGGATGTGGAGGGCATACACAGTCCGACTCCACAACCCGAGGACCCGGAAAGATCCCTCGATCTGGCCTCCGCAGAGGATCCGGACATAAAGGTGGAGCTAATTGACGGGGTGTTCCACCAACTCAGCATGGACCATGCTCTAGTCGTCATTACGGCTGACTACCCCGGTTTATCTCCGGCTTCCCAGGTAACTATGACCGGAGTCCTGACACCATTATTTCATCCTTGCTTATTTCTGACCACCGTATACCAACGGTGTCTTGCAGGAGGTGCCCTCAAGGCGGAAGCCGAACCGGCGGTGACCGACAAAGTCGATTCGGCCAATGAGCGGAAGAGAGTGCGGTGTGAATCGAAGCGTCGCCGCAGCGGTATATACGCCACCGTTGTTAAGGAAGAGATTCTGGGAGGTGTATTAATGCTCATGACTTTTCGGGAGAAAAGCTCGCCGGACTGTGCGGAAAGGTTGCCAACCAAGCCTCCGCCAGCCGGGCTCCAACACTGGTCCGGGGAGGCGGTGCAAGCGCGAGCGGATACTCCTCAGCGGAGGATGCCGACGAGCTGTCCACCACCAAGTTCGAGGTGGAGAGCGCCATGAATCATAAGCGCCGCGGGACAGTTCTTCGTGCGCGTGTTTCTCCCAGAGGTGTTGAATGCCTTTAATGCGGAGGCAGCGCACCTCCGTGCCGCTCAAGATGGTTTAACCAGAGCCACGGAGCAGTATGTGAAAGACATACGTGTAAGGAATTTCAATAGCTGTATATGCCAGTAGCCCCCGAGACTTAAAGTAGTTAGAATAACTGATTTAAGAATCATTTGATATGCATGATCTTATGGAGAAGAATACCCAATTGTCCCAGGAGCTTCAAGAGTGCAAGGCCCAACTTGAGGCCGCACTAGCCGCCGCAGGAGGAGACACAGAGACCCCCTCTGGTAACACATATTTAAAAAAGGTTTTATGGCGTGCGGCGTGCGTATAAGTCTGACAATAATTTTGAAGTGGGCGCCGGACTAGATCCGGACAAGCAACATCTGCTACGCCAGCTAAAGGCCGGCGAGAAGGTGCTTATGAGGTGCAGCGGAGAGGAACAAACTCCAAGATGCCAACACCCGGTGGGAGAAGAACTAAAAGGCGTTGGGTCCGGTATGCGACTCCGTAAAGGAGAATCGGCTGGCCGTCGCGGCATCTCGATAAGTGCTTCACAAACTCTTTTGAAAAGAAGAGTTGGCGAGGAAGTCGATTGCGAGAGATGTGTGCTGACGTGTGCTCACAGGTTGCCTTGGAGAAATGCGGTTCAGCGGGTGACCAACTTCGAGCTGCTGCAAGCGCGAGCGTGTTGGCGAGCGATGAGTGGCGTAGCCCGGGCCTTATGGCGTCCGTCTCCCTACCCGAGGGTCTTGGAGGCTTGCGGAGAAGCTTGGGGGGCGCGCAGCTTCCGTCTGTGGAAGATATCGGCTGCCGTCAAAGGCGCCGAGCAGGCTGGGCCATGGTGAAGATCACGGTACACAAAGGCGGATCCGAACCGCATGGCGAGTCGGACTGTGGGGCCCGATGGGAAGGAGATCCTGTGAGCTTAATGTACGACCAAGTAGAGTTGGCCACTAAGTATTCCCAACGGGACTGTAAATTAGACAACCTGTCAGACGGGATTGAAGAGGAGTACAATCTGTCAATTTGACGATGTATTTTAAAATGACATGTATAATGCCTTCTAGCCGGATTGTAGATCGTTTGTCTTTGCAGACCTTTTCGCTTCAACCTCGGGACCCTAGAGTCCGGAGTGTGTCTGAATACTCTCACAGTTGTGAAAAAACCGGGGATGCATGGAGACAAGGCGTAGGGGTCATTAGTGCTTTATCAGACAAGTGCCCAACTAGTTATGTTATATTACATGGTTAGTAAGAAACATCTTCCTGGGAGAATAGTTCCGTTAGGGGTTCCTTTCCCTAGGAGGCATGCCCTAAAGTGCATGTCCAGACTGCGAAAAGAGCAGAAAAGCATCTGGGGGCAGATAAATAAATAGGTAAAGAATCATCTTTCAAGTCACCGACCGAATATTCCCTTAAAACGCTAGCTTTCGGCTTCACCCGATCGAGGTACACATCCGGTGACCGGTAGTAACAATCGCGAGAGGTGCTACCTTTACCTCCTAGCCGAATAATCGGGAACGTAGGGGTAAGCACAGGAGCCAGGCAACCCAGCTTGGCCAAAACTTAAGTCATATCGATGCATATAATGGTGAATAAAAGGTACATGCGGAAGTTTGACACATGTGTTGGGCATAAAGCCCGTATAAATAAGCTTCTATTAAAGAAGCCCCCAGGTATAATGAGTGCGGGTAGCACGTCAAGTGTGTGCGAAAAATGCGCAGATCAGCCCTCAAAGGCTCTATGAAAAAGGGAGGAGAAAAGAGAGAAACAAAAGACAGCTAAAGTACAAAATGTGGACGGAGGAAGGAGACGAACCCTGAGTCCGGCGCTAGGCGTAGAATCTTCGGAGGCGGGCTGCGTTCCATGGGTTCAGCTCGAGTCGGTTGTCCGATGTGTTTCATGAGACGGTATGCTCCATGGTCGAGGACTTGGTCGATGATGAAGGACCTTCCCATTTGGGCTTGAGTTTGTCCTTTTCTTGCCGGCGGCGTAGAACTAGTTCGCCAACATTGTAAGTTTTGGCCCATACTTCTCTGCTTTGATATCTTCAAGCCTGCTGCTAATAGAATGCGGAACGAGCCTTTGCCACGTCGCGCTCCTCCTCCAATGCGTCCAAACTGTCCTGCCGATCCAACTCGGCTTCTCTTTCTTCGTACATGCGCACTTGAGGTGAGTCATGAATTATATCGCAGGGCAAAGCTGCCTCTGCGCTGTATACCATAAAGAATGGTGTGAATTCGGTAGTACGATTTGGCGTGGTCCGCAGCCCCCAGAGTACAGAGTGTAGCTCCTCCACCCAGTGCGTGTTAGATTCCGTGAGGGACCGCACTAACCAGGGTTTAATGCCGCTCATGATTAGACCATTTGCTCGTTCGACTTGACCGTTAGTTTGAGGGTGATAGACTGAAGCGTAGTCGAGCTTGATGCCCATGTTTTTGCACCAGTGTTTAACCTCGTCGGCCGTGAAATTCGTGCGTTATCGATGATGATGCTATGGGGCGCCATAGCGGTGTACTACCCGGATATGAAGTCTATCACAGGTCCGGATTGGCCGTTTTAACCGGCTTGGCCTCTATCCATTTGGTGAATTTATCCACCATGACCAATAGGTATTTTTGCTTGTGGGTTCCCCCTTTAAGGGGTCCAACCATGTCAAGCCCCGGACATGACGGCGGTGATGGGTATAGTTTTGAGGCGGTGGGTGGCATGTGGCTTTGATTAGCAAAGAGGCGGCAACGATGCATTGTTGGACTAAGTCTGAGCATCTGCCGGGTCGTCGGCCAATAAAATCTGTCTGGAAGGCCTTGCCTACAAGGGCCGGGCTGCGGCGTGGTGCCGCCGAGTCCGGCGTGAATTTCAGCCAACAGATTTCGCCCTTCCTCTTCGGAGATGCACCTTTGAAGGACTCCGGTTGTGCTTTTCTTATAAAGCTCTCCCTCATGGACCTTGTAGGCTTTAGATCGCCGACTATGCAGCGGGCCTCATTTTGGTCTTCGGGAGTTCTGCCTAATTAAGTAGGCTAGGAATGGTTCAAATCCACGGGCAATAGCGCCATTATTTCGTGGGCTGAAGGTGTTATTTCATTGGCGAGCCACGGTTGTGTCGAAAGTTCGGTGTTAGGCGGTGCGGTTGGTTCGGATTGTTGTTTCGGACTCCTCTTCCCATACTACGGATGGCTTAAAGAGCCGCTCGGGAAGATGTTTGGAGGGGCGGCGTCGCGTTTTGCGCCGATGCGTGCCAACATGTCGGCTGCTGGTTATTATCGAGCTACATGGTGGAATTGAGTCCTTGAACCCGGTGACATTTTAAGGCGGCGTTACGATAGGCTGCCATTTTTGGATCCTTGGCATCAAAGTCTCCATTTACTTGGGATATTGCGAGGTTTGAATATCCGCGCACCTCTAGGCGTTGAATACCCATGGAGATTGCCATCTGGAGACCATGTAGAAGGGCCTCATATTCGGCTGCATTGTTGGAGTCCGTGTACATTATCTGAAATGCGTATTGGGTGTGTCTCCGGTTGGGGGCGTCAATCGGCCTTGCCCCTAAGCCGCCAACATTTTGGAGCCGTCAAAATGCATGATCCAGTTGGAGTATGCGCCGTACTCTTTAGGGAGTTCGGCTTCGGTCCATTCAGCGATGAAGTCAGCCAAGACTTGCGAGTTTATAGCTCACCGTGGTTTGTAGGTTATGTCAAATGGTAAGAGCTCGATGGCCCATTTTGCAATCCTGCCCGTCGCGTCGCGGTTGTTTATAATGTCGTTGAGGGGTACTTCGGAGGCCACTGTTATCGAGCACTCTTGAAAGTAGTGTCGCAACTTCCGGGATGCCATGAACACCGCGTACGCTATCTTTTGATAATGCAGGTACCGGGACTTGCATGGAGTTAAGGCGATGGATCGTAGTACTGGTTTTGAAGAGAATTTGTGCCCTTACATTTCTCGTTCAACGACGAGCACCGCGCTTACAACTTGATGTGTTGCCGCGATATATAACAACCTTGGTTCGCCCAAATTGGGCGCGGCCAGGACCGGATTTGTTGCCAATATGTCCTTTATTTCTTCGAGTCCAGCCGTGGCAGCATCCGTCCATTCGAAGTGTTCGGTGCGCCTGAGGAGGCGATAGAGGGGCAATGCCTTTTCTCCCAAATGGGAGATGAAGCGGCTTAGAGCCGCCACACATCCAGTCAATTTTTGTATTTGTTTGTGGTCTTTTGGGATCTCCAACTGTGATAGAGCTCGGATCTTGGCTGGGTTTGCTTCAATTCCTCTACCGGATACAATGAAGCCCAAGAGCTTTCCCGCTGGTACGCCGAAAACGCATTTTTCCGGGTTGAGCTTAATGTCCTATGCTCGGAGGTTGTCGAATGTGAGCTTCAAATCTTCTACTAGAGTTTCAATGTGTTTGGTCTTGACGACCACGTCGTCCACGCATGCCTCCTTTGTTTTTTGATCTGGGTAGCGGACATATACGAATCATCTTGTTGATATGTTGTGCGG
This sequence comes from Aegilops speltoides, assembly GCA_021437245.1. Lineage (NCBI taxonomy): Eukaryota > Viridiplantae > Streptophyta > Magnoliopsida > Poales > Poaceae > Aegilops > Aegilops speltoides. Next base: position 474,593,285 of record CM038144.1, on the reverse strand, counting down.
CGTTTTTGAGTCAAAGGGCATTGTGTTGAAGCGAATGGTCCGTATGGAGTAATGAATGCCGTTGCGGCTTGGTCTGTCTCCGCCATCTTGATTTGATGGTAGCGGAGTATCGTCGAGGAAGCACAATGAATCGTGCCTGCGGTAGCATCGATGATTTGATCGATCTTGGGAAGGGGAAAGGATCCTTTGGACAAGCCTTGTTAAGGTCTTTAAAATCGACACACAGCGCCGATTTGTCCTTTTTGTACCATTTCCAAGTTTGCTAGCGGTCCGGATGTTTGATGTTTACGATAAATCCGGCTTCTAATAACAGCTAGCTCCTCTCCCATTGCACTGTCTTTTGGGTTGAAAAATCATTGAAGAGCTGTTTGGTGGCTTGAATCCCTTTAGGATGTTTAGGCTGTGTTACGCTAATCTGCGTGGGATTCTGGCATATCTGAAGGTGCCGGGCAAAGATGTCCCAATTTTCGAAGGAATTCTCGTAGTCTTGGCGTCGACATCAAGGTTTAATTGTGCCCCAATGGAGGCCGTCTTTGTGGGGTCCGTTGGATGGACTGGAATTTGACTATTTCGTCCTTTGGTTTAAAGAGGTGGACTTGGATCTCTTATCGAGTATCACATCGTCCCTGTTCACCGTGGAGCGCTTGCGCGATGAGTTCCTCTGCCGCTAGGGCTTCGGATAGTGCCTCTAGGGCTAGTGCGGCTGTCTTGTTTTCGGCGCGGAGTGCTATGTCCGGATCACTGGCGAGGGTGATGATTCCGTTGGGCCCGGGCATTTTGAGCTTCATGTACCCGTAATTGGGTATATCTTGAAAAATTGTGAATGCCTCTCGCCCTAATAAAGCGTGATATCCGCTGCTGAATGGGGCCACTTGGAACGTGACCTCCTTGGACCTGTAATTGTCCGGCGAGCCGAACACCACATCAACTGTAATTTTTCCTGTGCAGCGTGCTTCCCGACTAGGGATTATTCCTCTAAAGGTTGTGCTGCTTCGCTCAATGCGGCTCCAGTCTATTTCCATTTTTCGAAGGGTTTCCTCGCAGATAAGGTTTAATCCGCTGCCGCCATCCATGAGTACCTTGGTGAGACGAAAGCCATCCACTATTGGACTAAGGACCACTGCGGCTGGTGCTCGGGCTGTTCGGAATTTAGGTTCATCGCTGGCGTTGAAGGTGATAGCCGTGTCGCTCCATGGATTTGTTGTTGCTACTTGGTAGACTTCGGCAAGACTGCAGATTGTTCGTTTCCGCATATTATTTGATGCGAAAGTCTCGAAGACTGTTAATACCGTACTGGTACTGTTGGGGTGGTTCTCCGGGGCTAGAAGCTCTTCGCCACTTTTGGCCACCTGCCGTAGTATCCAACATGCTCGAAGGCTATGTGTTGGAGTGGCGCCCTCCGTACTATGAATTTTACAGGGTCCGCTAAGCCATCCCTCCAGTATGGTTCCGTGCCCTTTATGGGGTTTTTGCTTTTTGGCTTTTGTCCCGGGTGCCTGAGTATGATGCACCCTTTTGTTTTGGACTAGGGTTGTGTTTGGAGCCGGATTGTCCCAAAACTTACTTTCGGTTTTCCAGACACTCTCCGTCGTATAGTACTTTCGTACTATGGACGCCAGGTCGGCGAAGCGTGTAATTTCATGACGACTTACGGCGTTCAAGATCCCCTTGTCCGTGCAATTATTGCAGAAAATTGAGATTGCTTTTTCCTCATGGCAGTCCTTTATCCTGTTCATAACCAGGAGGAATCTGGCCCAGTAAGGATGTACTGTTTCAGCGGGCTCTTGCCGGATTTGAGATAGATCGCTTATGTTTGGGTGGGCGGGTGGAATTAAGTCCGGAACCCTGCCCAACTTGAGGCTCAAGGGCCGAAAAGTTTCCGAATTTGGAAGCTTGGATTGCTGGATGCCGTCCAACGAATCTGGTCCGTTGCCTGACATTAGGTTCAGTACTTGATTGATGTGCGTCCCTCCGCAGGAATCCGGCATGGAGGGATCAGGAGTCCGGACATAAATGGTTTTTAATATAGAAGAAGAATCGCCGCGTTGTTCCTCTACCACAGCAACGTGGTGGGTAATCTGGGGAGAGTTAATCTCTCTCAGATCGGTTTTAAGCCCGATCTGATCGTAGTCTGTAGCGACTCCTAGGGCGGCGATGCGATCCAAGAGCTCGTTTATGGAAGAGAGCTCCATCGAATCTAGCTGCTCGGTGAATTCCGAGTTGACGTGAAGATCGCTTTTGATGACCCGAGAGGTCATCGTCGAAGCGGTGGCCGAATAGGCGGTCATAAGAAAACCACCTAGCCGGATAGTTTGGCCGGCGGCCAAAGCTCCTTTGGCAATGGTACCGTCTTTAAAGACGGGAAGAGGCATCCTTCCTGATCGTGACGGCACAGAGGAACTCTCAATGAAAGCACCAATGTCGGTGTCAAAATTGGCGGATCTCGGGTAGGGGGTCCCGAACTGTGCATCTAGGCGGATGGTAACATGAGACAAGGGACACGTTGTTTTTACCCAGGTTCGGGCCCTCTCGATGGAGGTAAAACCCTACTCCTGCTTGATTGATATTGATGATATGGGTAGTACAAGAGTGGATCTAGCATGAGATCAAGGAGGCTAAACCCTAGAAGCTAGCCTATGGTATGATTGTTGTTGTTCGTCCTATGGACTAAAACCCTCCGGTTTATATAGACACCGGAGAGGGCTAGGGTTACACAGAGTCGGTTACAATGGTAGGAGATCTACATATCCGTATTGCCAAGCTTTCCTTCCACGCCAAGGAAAGTCCCATCCGGACACGGGACAAAGTCTTCAATCTTGTATCTTCATAATCTTGGAGTCCGGCCGATGACGATAGTTCGGCTATCCGGACACCCCTAGTCCAGGACTCCCTCAACCGCCGTACCGAGTTCACAGATGGACCCAACACTGAGTTGGGCGGGGTTTCAATCCAGAAGAGAAAAGATGTCAGCTTCCCTCACGCCAAGCATCATAGTCATCCCAAGGACTGGAATCAGACTTGGTTTTACTGCTGTGATACATTTCCACCTGATGAAAACCCTCTGCCGGGTTACCGTGCTCACCGGCTTACCAATAAGCATCCAGTTCCTAAAAGATTTACTATCAAGGAACGATCAAAATACGCCCCTCAGCTATCAAAACTCAGAGCTTTTCTTGCAAACGGACTGACAGGCTTTGACTTCGTTCGATGCTGGGTTGCTTGGAGCATCATGCCTTTAAGCCGGCGTCCCGGTTTAATATGTGAATACACAGGGGATCTGAAAGACCCTCAACGTCATATTGACATCCAGCTCACTAATGATGAAGTCAACGAATCTGTCAATAAAATGCTTGATGAACCGATGGTTGTATGCAGCAAAGTAGGGCTCACTCCCTTCTGTACTTCCAACAAACCGCCAGCTGTAAGAATTGCCTCATTTTTGTCTTAATCCATTCCCTCTTAAAATTCCTTTATAACTTGTTGTCCATCTGTGCAGGGTGATGATCCGTTCTGGAAGAGGAAATCGCAGGATAAACCGGTGAAGCCACAGGACAAACCGGTGAGAGCGCCTCGCACCAAGACCAGGGTTACAAAGAAACCCGCGAAGAAGAGAACCGCCGAGTCCCCTGACCTGCCAAATGAGGAAGAACTTGATAATCTGGACTCAGAGGTAGACCTTGACTCTCTTGGTTCCTTTTTCATACACCTCATTGACAATGATCATTATCAGGATGACGCGGAAGCTAGCCGCGCTGGTGATGTAGAGGTAATTATTCTTTCTTCTGACTCAGAGCCTGTGCCAACACGAAAAATCCGTCGAGCAGTCCAGAAAGTAAAATTTTCACACCCTCTTGCTTATTCGGATCCGCACTTTCTTTTGAAGACACAACAGCATGAAGCTCGCCACACAACTCGGCATAGCGGCCAAGTATTGACCTCCTCCGGTTTACCGAACTCTTCGGCTCGTAAACACTGTCACGAGGTCTCTTGTACTTCTGATACACTTTATCCCAGGGCAGGTTATTTCCGATATCCTCTTAATCCGTCTGATTCAAATTATCAGGGAACCTCCCATTCATCATCTGGCGAGTCATCGACCACACAACTCCCTCCCCTCAAAATTGTTCCTAGGTAAGCATATCACACTTAACCCTTTATGCCTTGAATTTGATGATTATACTAACTTTTTGTGTCTGTTCTTTCCAGGGCCAAAGCCAAACTTAACAAGAAGGCTAAATTGAATAAATCGACCGATGATAATCCGACCACTGAACCGGAGAAGACACCAGAGACCTTTGAGCCAAATGCTGATATCATCCTGGATGATCCGGTGCCTCAGGTTCAGGACACTTTTGTTGAACCGGTAGAGATAAATCTGACGAGCCAGCCTGCTGATCCGCCAAGCCCCGGTGTTGATCCCCCAAGCCCAGAAAAAACACCTGCTAAACCGCCAAGCCCAGCCGAAACTATTGATGACACCACGGATGATGTTATGATTACCGGTTTTGGTTATACTGCTCCTGGCAACCTTGTTGCGTTATCAAAGCATAGTGCCAAAGAAGAATTTTCTCCTATGGACAAGGGCAAGTGGAAAACAGACTTATCAAGATATGCTCACCTCAGCGCCCAAGATATTCATTCTGGATATTTGAACCGCCTGTACACAAGCCGCGACTATGAAGCCGGTTTAGTGGGCCTGATGAAGGAACGGCATGAGGTAAATATCAATTACTTTGCATGACTTCTTTTTTCCTGAGAACCGGCTTAAATTATCAACTCCAGTAGCCCCCAAGGGCCGGCTCATAACATTGATGTGAACCGGGACTTGTAGTAGAATAATATTGAATTTTGCTCGCGTAGCCCCCAAGGGCCGGTTTATACCTTTAGGATGAACTGGTACCTTTCCTGTCTTGAAGGTTCCAAAATTTCTGATAACCATCTTTGTTGTAATCCAATTTATTGGGAAAAACTCCATCACTTTGAGTTGATTCGATATGCATTAGCCCCCAAGTGCCAACTATATAACTTGTTGTATGCTTGGGACCTAAAATGTCAGTTGATAAAAAGCAATCCGCATTAGCCCCCAAGTGCATGTGTATAACTTGTTATGTGCTTGGGACTTCAAAGATGTACTACCAACTCATTAACTGTATCTTGCAGGCTGATCTGACCAAAAAGGAATCTCAAATCGCCGACCTTCAAGAAAATATTAAGTCCCAGCAAGCACAAACCTCCAAGGCTAAAGAGGAGCTGACCGCTGCTTTAACAGCCATGGAACAACTGAAGGATGGCTTTAAAGGCGAACGGGCAGACTGGGAAGCTGAAAGAGCAACTTTGCTAAAGCGGGCAGAAGATGCTGAAGCAGCCCTTAAGCCGGTGAGGGAAGAACTGACTGGCTTGAAGCAGCAAATCAATGCTATGACCTATGCCGTCTTCGGTAAATAACCTCTTCATAAGCTTTTAAACAAATAACAGCCATGAAACTGCCGGTTTAATAATACTTCGACCATTGCAGGTAGCCGTGTTACTCATCTTGGCTCGGACATGCGCAAAAAACTGAAGGCTGCCTATACATTGATAGAGCATTTATACACCGGCGTTCAACGGGTCATCTGCACAGCTTCATACAATAAACCGCCCCCAACTTTAATCAAGGAAACATTGGCAAAATTATCCATGACGCATGCCCAACTTGAGGAATTGAAGAGATCTGCTGCAAGGGTCGGTGCTCTGTTTGCATTGACTCGGGCCAAGGCCTGGATATCTGATCTTGATCCAGAAGACATTGGAAAACGGCTATCCCAGCCAAAAAGAAGATGGGTCAGACTTTCACAATGACGCCCTCAGGGCTTTGACAAAGGAAATGCGTCCAATTGCAAGTAAACTGGCTGAAGAGACTGATTTGTCTTTCCACTGGTCGATTTATGATGCAGACAACAAACGGGTTGATGCATCTGTATATGATGTGCAAAATCTTATCCCACCAATCCGTAAGCATACTTACGCTCTTGATGTTGAACCGTCCGATCTTATAAGTGATGAAGCTGTCTTCCGAGCTTTAACTAGGATTGATTGGGCAACCATTGACTTCCAGCCACTGGGTGGGGAGGCGGAGGGTGAACCGGCGCAGGATGATCCACAACCTTTAATTCAGCCTAAGGAAGAATCATAATCCGAAGGCCGATTTAGCTTCTGCATACCGAGATATCGGTGATAAACAATTATTCTTTTGGGCGTCCACTGCCTTGTAGTAGGTTAGCTTGAACACTTGGTTTGCTATGCCGTCATGCATATTTACTTTGCACAATACTGTTAATCCGTCATGATTATGCTATGTCTACTTATGATCCTTAGCAGCTTTATGCAATCTTGTTTCTGCATATAATAAATTTAAAATTGTCCTGGCGGTTTACCGTCGGACGGGTTATACCACCCAAAATGAAGCCAGGGTTTATAACCAACGCTGTATTAATCAATAATAATTAAATATGAAATACATCATACCTGTGACATTGAATCACATTGTTGATTTATCAACTTTATTGTAGTAAGGGTGATAACCCAAATCTTGAGTTCTGATAACTCCCACCATGTTGTGCTGGTTTACAATGAAGCCATACCCGGTTATAATAAACACCGAATGATCATACTGGCGACTTATAGTCAAAGCCAGACCGGGTTATCAAACACCGGTTTATAATTGATCGTGTATTGACAACTTATAGTTGAAAGCCAAGCCGGGTCAATTAACACCGGTCATCTTTGTAAGATTGTACTTGGCAACTCAAAAGCCAGACCAGGTTAGCAAGTACCGGATTGAATATAAATCTCATCGAAATAAACATTGAAAAGAAAATTTCACAAAGAAAATATGCAAAAAAGGGCGAGGCTTTTCATGGGCTGCCAGGACACTGAGTTAAACCATTTGACAAAGCCTTTTAAGATGGACCTCACATTAACCAATCGTCATTTTAACTTTGACAAGTTCAGGGTCTATATAAGATTGACTTGCCAAACGTTCGGCGGGTCATACCAGGATTACCTGGGCGGAGTGACTTACTTGATGAAGGCAGGTTAACCCTGGGTTTTAGGTGAATACACCTGGCTTCCAAGTCTGGCTTTTATAGCCTATTGCAAGGTGTAGATTCTTTGTTCTTGTAGAAGCAAAGACCCCCCAAACAATATTTTGAGCTGTGCTCAGTGGACGCCTACGTGTGAGCTGTGCTTTGCAACAAACTCTCTTTGGCTCCTTATGATGTTGGGTATTAAGCCCCCAAGCTTATGTTTGAGCTGTGCTCTTTTTTTGTGGCTTTATAAGCCGGATCAATGGACAATCAGAACTCCGCTTTATAAGTAGAAGCCCCCATGTAACCAAGAAATACTTTTAAGAAGAACGGTAGAGGCCCCGCTTTAGCAAGGACGCCGGTTTATTATATTGATCATAATATATACATTTTCAAAAATATGTACATAATGGGAGCCTATGGCTCAGGTGTAGTAAGGCCGAGGATGAGCAATATTCCACGGCCGGCGGGTCTCCTCCTCCGACTTGCGCAAGTCTTTGTGATCTCGAACATCGATGAGGTAGTATGATCCGTTGTTCAGATTCTTGCTGACCACAAAGGGCCCTTCCCAAGGTGGGGATAACTGGTGCATATCAGTCTGATGCTGGATAAGCCGTAGCACTAAGTCGCCTTCTTGAAAAGCTCTCATTTTAACCCGGCGTCTGTGATAACGCCATGGGTCTTGCTAATAAATTGCCGAACGAGCTGCCGCTATGTCCCGTTTTTCATCTAACAGGTCCAATGTATCTTGGCGTGCTCTTTCATTGTCCGCTTAAACATAAGCTGCCACTCGGGGCGAGTCATGGCGAATATCACTTGGGAGAACTGCTTCTGCTCCATAAACCATGAAGAAGGGTGTATAACCCGTGGATCTATTGGGGGTGGTATTAATGCTCCATAACACGGAAGGCAACTCTTCCACCCAACAACCCAGCGTCTCTGTAAAGGGACCATAAGCCGGGGCTTGATACCTTTCAGGATTTCTTGATTAGCTCTCTCCACTTGACCATTAGACTGGGGGTGAGCCACTGATGACACATCAAGCCGGATGTGCTCACGTTGATAGAACTCTTCCATAGCACCCTTGGAGAGGTTTGTGCCATTATCTGTTATGATGCTGTGTGGAAAACCGAAGCGGAAAATCACCTTCTTCATGAATTGGACCGCTGTGGCTGCATCACATTTGCTAACCGACTCTGCTTCCACCCACTTGGTGAACTTATCAACCGCCACCAAAAGGTGGGTCTTATTATCCGTGGACCTCTTGAAGGGCCCAACCATATCAATCCCCCAAGTTGCAAATGGCCAGGTGATTGGAATCATCCTCAATTCCTGAGCTGGAACATGGGCCCGGCGTGAAAACTTCTGACAACCGTCACACTTCATGACCAAATCCTCAGCATCAGCATGAGCTGTTAGCCAGTAAAAACCGTGTCGGAAAGCCTTAGCCACAAGGCATTTTGAACCGACATGATGACCGCAATCCCCTTCGTGGATTTCATGCAAAATATCACAACCTTCTATAGGAGAAACGCAGCGCTGAAACGCCTCTGAGACGCTGCAGTGATGTAACTCGCCATTGAAAATAGTCATGGACTTGGACCACCGGATTATCTGTCTGGCCAAAACTTCATCCTCGGGTAACTCGCCCCGGGTCATATACGCCAAGTAAGGCACCGTCCAGTCAGGGATAGCATGAAGAACCGCCACCAATTGAGCCTCCGGGTCGGGAACAGCCAGATCCTCCTCCATTGGTATTTTGACCGACGAGTTATGCAAAACGTCAAGAAAGACATTGGGCGGCACCGGTTTACGCTGAGACCCAAGCCGGCTTAGAGCGTCTGCCGCTTCATTCTTGCGCCGATCAATGTGCTCGACCTGGTAACCCTTGAAGTGACCAGCAACGATATCCACCTCGCGTCGATAAGCCGCCATGAGTGGATCCTTAGAATCCCAAGTACCAGATAGTTGCTGAGCCAGTAAATCGGAGTCGCCGAAGCAACGTACCCGAATTAAGTTCATCTCCTTAGCCATCCAAAGACCATGGAGCAAGGCCTCATACTCAGCTGCATTGTTAGTACAAGGAAACATCAAGCGGAGAACATAACAAAATTTGTCACCTCGAGGGGAAGTAAGGACCACTCCAGCCCCCAAGCCCTTCAATTGTCTGGACCCATCAAAGTGAATAGTCAAGTATGTGTTATCCGGTTTATCCTCTGGTGCCTGCAATTCTGTCCAAGCATATATTTTAACCCGTGAGGTCCAAGCTCGATAGCCCACTTAGCAACCCGGCCAGTTGCCTCCCTGTTCTGGATGATATCTCCCAAAGGGGCTGAACTGACCACAATGATAGGACTGCCCTGAAAGTATTGCTTAAGATTCCGTCTCACCATAAAAACTCCATACACCAGCTTCTGCCAATGTGGATATCTCTGCTTGGACTCAATAAGAACCTCACTGATATAATAAACCGACCGTTGAACTGGATACTCCTTACCAGCCTCCTTGCGCTCCACCACAATAGCCACACTGACAGCTCGGGTGTTAGCAGCCACATATAACATCAATGGTTCCTTATCAATGGGGACAGCAAGAACAGGCGGCTTGGCTAACTGCTTCTTCAGATCCTCAAACGCCACATTAGCAGCATCACTCCAGAAAAAGTTGTCTATCTTCTTCATCATCTGATATAGAGGGATGGCCTTCTCTCCCAATCAGCTGATAAACTGGCTTAGCGCCGCAATACGACCCGCCAGACGTTGAACATCATTGATACATGTCGGTTTATCTAGGGACGTAATAGCCTTGATCTTTTCCAGATTAGCTTCAATGCCCCTATTAGACACCAGAAAACCTAGGAGCTTGCCTGCCGGTACACCAAAAACACAGTTGGCTGGATTAAGCATCATCTTATAAACCCAGAGATTATCAAAGGTTTCCTTCAAATCAGCTATCAATGTCTCTGCTTTCCTAGACTTCACCATGATATCATCCACATAAGCATGAACATTGCGCCCAATCTGACTATGAAGACAATTCTGCACACATCGCTGATAAGTCGCCTGGGCACTCTTGAGCCCAAAGGGCATAGATACATAGCAGAAGGCTCCAAAGGGAGTTATAAAGGTTGTCTTCTCCTGGTCCTTAACTGCCATTTTAATCTGATGATAACCAGAATAAGCATCCAGAAAGCTCAAACGCTCACAACCCGCCGTAGCATCACTAATTTTATCAATACGAGTGAGAGCAAAGGGATCAGCCGGACAAGCCTTGTTCAAGTCTGTGTAATCCACACACATACGCCAAGTGCCGTTCTTCTTAAGCACCAGCACCGGGTTAGCCAACCATTCAGGATGAAAAACCTCCACAATAAACCCTGCCGCCAAGAGCCGGGCTACTTCCTCACCAATGGCCTTGCGTCTCTCTTCATTGAAGCGTCGGAGAAACTGCTTGACCGGTTTAAACTTGGGATCTATATTAAGAGTGTGCTCAGCGAGTTCCCTCGATACACCTGGCATGTCAGAAGGTTTCCATGCAAAGGTGTCCCGGTTCTCATGGATGAACTCGATGAGCGCGCCTTCCTATTTTGGATCCAGGTTAGCGCTGATGCTAAACTGCTTGGACGAATCGCCAGGAACAAAATCAACCAACTTAGTCTCATTAGCCGATTTAAACTTCAATGCCGGATCATGCTCTGTAGGTGGCATTTTCAAAGACGTCATATCTGCCGGATTAACATTGTCTTTATAGAACTTCAACTCCTCTATCGCACAAACCGACTCAGCATAGGCCGCATCGCCCTCCTCGTCATTCCAAAGCGATCTTCCGGCTTCCATGTACTGTGATGGTTGATACGTCTCCAACGTATCTATAATTTATGAAGCATTCATGCTATTTTATTATCTGTTTTGAATGATTATTGGCTTTATTATACACTTTTATACTACTTTTGGGACTAACCTATTAACCGGAGGCCTAGCCCATATTGCTGTTTTATTGCCTGTTTCAGTATTTCAAAGAAAAGGAATATCAAACGGAGTCCAAATGGAATGAAACCTTCGGGAGTGTGATTTTTGGAAAGGATATGATCCAGGAGACTTGGAGTTCAAGCCAGGGAAGGCTCGAGGAAGCCAGGAGATAGGAGGGCACGCCCACCCCCCGGGCACTCCCCCAGTCTCCTGGGCCCCTCGAGGCTCCCCCGACTGACTTCTTTCGCCTATATAACTCCATGTACCCTAAAAACATCGAAGAAGAAGATAGATTGGGAGTTCCACCGCCGCAAGCCTCTGTAGCCACCAAAAACCTCTCAGGAGCTCGTTCCGGCACCCTGCCAGAGGGGGAACCATCACCAGTGGCCATCTTCATCATCCCGACGCTCTCCATGACGAGGAGGGAGTAGTTCACCCTCGGGGCTGAGGGTATGTACTAGTATCTATGTGTTTGATCTCTCTCTCTCTCTCTCTCTCTCTCTCGTGTTCTCTCTATGGCACGATATTGATGTATCGCGAGCTTTGCTATTATAGTTGGATCTTATGATGTTTCTTCCCCCTCCACTCTCTTGTGATGAATCGAGTTTCCCTCTTGAAGTTATCTTATCGGATTGAGTCTTTAATGATTTGAGAACACTTGATGTATGTCTTGCCATGTTTATCTGTGGTGACAATGGGATATCACGTGCCACTTGATGTATGTTTTGGTGATCAACTTGCGGGTTCTGCCCATGAACCTATGCATAGGGGTTGGCACACGTTTTTGTCTTGACTCTCCGGTAGAAACTTTGGGCACTCTTTGAAGTACTTTGTGATGGTTGAATAGATGAATCTGAGATTGTGTGATGCATATCTTATAATCATGCCCACGGATACTTGAGGTGACAATGGAGTATCTAGGTGACATTAGGGTTTTGATTGATTTGTGTCTTAAGGTGTTATTCTAGTACGAACTCTTTAATAGATTGATCCGAAAGAATAACTTTGAAGTGGTTTCGTACCCTACCATAATCTCTTTGTTTGTTCTCCGCTATTAGTGGCTTTGGAGTGACTCTTTGTTGCATGTTGAGGGATTGTTATATGATCTATCTATGTTACTATTGTTTCCTACCATTACAATACCGTTTACGCTCACTTTTATCAATAGTTACCTTGCTGTTTTTATATTTTCAGATTACAAAAACTTATATCTACCATCCATATTGCACTTGTATCACCATCTCTTTGCCGAACTAGTGCACCTATACAATTTGCTATTGTATTGGGTGTGTTGGGGACACAAGAGACTCTTTGTTATTTGGTTGCAGGGTTGCTTGCAGGGTTGCTTGAGAGAGAGCATCTTCATCCTATGCCTCCCACGGATTGATAAACCTTAGGTCATCCACTTGAGGGAAATTTGCTACTGTCCTACAAAACTCTGCACTTGGAGGCCCAACAACGTCTACAAGAAGAAGGTAGTGTAGTAGACATCAAGCTCTTTTCTGGCGCCGTTGCCTGGGAGGTGAGTGCTTGAAGGTATATCTTTAGATCTTGCAATCGAATCTTTTTGTTTCTTGTTTTATCACTAGTTTAGTTTATAAAAGAAAACTACAAAAAAATGGAATTGAGTTTTTCTCATACGATTCATCTTTTTAATATCTTTCGTGAGTATGATGAAAAGGAAAATTGTGCTCACGTGCTAGAAGTAGAATTACATAGAATGCTTGGCATGAAATATGTGAATGATGAGCATGATTGCAATGTTGTTAGTACGAATTCCTTGAATATCCATGATGCTAATGATATGCAAAGCCACAAGCTTGGGGAAGCTATGTTTGATGAAGATGACATTTTTAGTCCCCCAAGTTTTGATGAGAATAGTTATTATGATGAAATAATGCCTCCTATTTATGATGATTATATTGATGAAAGTGGATTTGGAAGAGTGTCAACTTTATTTAGTGATGATTCCACTATTTCGGAAGAGGTTCCAATTGATTATGAGAACAAAGTTGCTATCTATGATGATTATTGTGATGACTTGTATTCTATTAGGAATAATGATAACCATGAAACTTGCCATCATGATTTTAGTTTTCAATTGGATCAAGCCTCACATGATAGTTATTTTGTTGAGTTTGCTCCCACTACTATTCATGAGAAGAAATTTGCTTATGTGGAGAGTAGTAAATTTTCTATGCTTGTAGATCATGAAAAGAATGCTTTAGGTGCTGGTTATATTTTTGAATTCATTCATGATGCTACTGAACATTATTATGAGGGAGGAATATATGCTTGTAGGAATTGCAATAATATCAACTTTCCTCTCTATGTTCTTAAAGTTTTGAACTTATGCTTGTTTTGCCTCCCTATGCTAGTTGATTATTGTTCCCATAAGTTGTTTGCTCACAAAATCCCTATGCATAGGAAGTGGTTTAGACTTAAATGTGCTAGTCATATGCTTCATGATGCTCCCGTTATGTTTCAATTCTTATCTTTTATGTGAGCATCATTGTCATCATCATGCCTAGCTAGAAAGGCATTAAAGAAAAGCGCTTGTTGGGAGACAACCCAATATCTATCCTTACTGTTTTTGTGTGTCCACATGATTATGCTACTGTAGTAATCATGTTTTATATCTTTTGTTTCAATAAAGTGCCAAGTAAGACCTTTAGGACAGCTTACGGTGATAGTTGTGTTGATCCTGCTGAAAATCAGAAACTTTTGCACCCAGTAAATTAGTTTTGTTAATTAACAGAAACGTGCTCTTGATCTGATTCTTTTTTATCTGGATTTATACACGAATTTCTTAGGACTTCCTAATTTGGTAGGATTTTTAGAGTTCCAGAAGTATACGTTTGATACAGATTACTACAGACTATTCTGTTTCTGTCAGATTCTGTTTTCTTTGTGTTGTTTGCTTATTTTGATGAATCCATGAGTAGTATCGGAGGGTATGAACCATAGATAAGTTGGAATACAGTAGATATTACATAAATATGAATTTATAATGAGTTCATTACAGTACCTAAGTGGTGGTTTTATTTTCTTATACTAACGGAGCTTACGAGTTTTCTGTTGAGTTTTGTGTTGTGGAGTTTTCAAGTTTTGGGTAAAGATTCGATGGACTATGGAATAATGAGTGTCAAGAGCCTAAGCTTGGGGATGCCCAAGGCACCCCAAAGCAATATTCAAGGATAACCAAGAGCCTAAGCTTGGGGATGCCCCGGAAGGCATCCCCTCTTTCGTCTTCGTCTATCGGTAACTTTACTTGGAGCTATATTTTTATTCACCACATGATATGTGTTTTGCTTGGAGCGTCATTTTATTTTGGTAGTCTTTGCTTGCTGTTATTTCGAATAATTTTTTGCATCTTTATTTTCAATAAAAATGCCAAGGATAGCCTTTACCATGCTTATTTTGCTAGCATACATGTTGCTGTTTGAAAATAGAAAGTTTACCGCTGTTGCAAAAATTCCCTAGAAAAGTCAGAGAATGATATAATGTTGAAACTTTTTGCATATTGAGCTCTGATAAATCTTCTACATCGTAGTATTTTTCTCATAATTTTTGGAGTTAGGGAAGTATTGATACTCTTGCATTCTTTACAGACTGTACTGTTTTGGCAGATTGCTGTTATGTTTGCATTGTTTGCATATGTTTGCTTGTTTGATGATTCTATTTGAGGATAGGAGTATTAAATATGCAGAGGCATTTACTATTCAATGTTGAATAATAATTTTAGTGATTTGTTACATTAGAAAATGATAAGGTTTTGCATTGGTTTATACTAACCTATCTCACGAGTTCTTGTTGAGTTTGGTGTGGATGAAGCTTTTGATAAAAAGAGAAACCATGATATGAGAGGAATTAAGGAGACACAAAAGTTCAAGCTTGGGGATGCCCAAGGCACCCCAATATAATATTTCAAGAAGTCTCAAGCATCTAAGCTTGGGGATTCCCCGATAGGCATCCCACCTTTCTTGTTCAACAACTATTGGTTAGTATCGGTTAAACTTAAGTTTTTGCTTCTTCACATGAGTTGTGCTATCCTTGCAATGTCATTTTATTTTGCTTTGCTTGCTGTTTGAATAAGATATCAAGATCTGAAATTCTTAAATGAGAGAGAGTCTTCACATAGTTACATAATTATTTAGCTACTCATTGATCTTCACATATATCTTTTTGGAGTAGTTTGTCATTTACTTGTGTGCTTCACTTATATCCTATGAGTAAATGGTTGAATGAGTTGAATGTCATAAATCTGAAATTATATATGTTTCATTTGTTTTCCCATGGGGAGTAATGACTTCACATCTAAGAAGTAGAGGTTGTAAATTTATTGAAGGTTAGCAAGCATTGTATTGGTCATTTGAACAATTCATGAAAATAATAATTAAGGAAGAGAGATTCCACATATAAATATACTATCCTAGACATCTTTTATAATTGTGAGCACTCATTAAGTATGACATGCTAAAGAGTTGATGTTGGACAAGCAAGACAACGTAATGGGTTATGTTTTCTCACATCTCAGTTAAAGTATATTGTCATGGATCATTCAAACATGTTGAGCTTGCCTTTCCCCCTCATGCTAGCCAAAATTCCTTGCACCAATTAGAGATACTACTTGTGCTTCCAAATATCCTTAAACCCAGTTTTTGCCATGAGTGTCCACCATACCTACCTCTATGTGGTATTTACCTGCCGTTCCAAGTAAATTTGCATGTGCTAAACTCTAAACCTTCAAATAATAATCTGTTTTGTATGCCCGAATCGCTCATGTAGCGACTAGGGGCTGTCAGTATCTTCCATGCTATGTGGGTTATTCTCAAGATGAGTGGACTCCGCTCATCATTCACGAGAAAAATGGCTGGTAACCGGGATGCCCAGTCCCATGATCAAAAGATCAAAATCAAATAAAAAATAATTGCAAACAAAACTCCCCCAGGTTTGATGTTAGTTGGAGGCACCCGTTGTTTCGGGCAAGCCATGGATTGATGATTGTTGGTGGAGGGGGAGTAAAAACTTTTACCATTCTGTTTGGGAACCGCCTATAATGTATGTAGTATGGAGGATATTGAGAACTCTTGGTTGTTATGTTGACAATGAGATCATACCTCTCAAAATTATTTATCTCTATTTAAAAAGTGAGCTCTAGCACCTCTACAAATACCTGCTTCCCTTTGCGAAGGGCCTATCTTTTACATTATGTCTTTTACTTTATGCAAGAGTCAAGGTGATCTTCACCTTTCCCTTTTTCATTTTATCCTTTGGCAAGCACCTCATGTTGGAAAGATCCTGATATATATATCCAATTGGATGTAAGTTAGCATGAACTATTATTGTTGACATCACCCAAAGGTGAATACGTTAGGAGGCAACACTATAAGCCCATATCTTTCTTAGTGTCCGATTAAAACTCCATAACCATTAGTATTGTGTGAGTGTTAGCAATTGTAGAAGACTATATGATAGTTGAGTATGTGGAGTTTGCTAAATCAAAGCTCTGACATAGACCCTTCCTGAAAATAAGATGAATTGTAATTGTTTGATGACTAAGAATGAAGTTTGCTAGTTTATGGTCTATGCTTTCAACATGTGAATTGCTTGTTACTTGTTCGTGAGAAGTTTTATGAGATGAACTACTGTTATGACATATAATCATGCTAGAAAAGGTGATTGGAATTATCATCGATCAAACTTGTGCACCTTCTAGCATTCACACTTCATAAATTCTTTCTTTATCATTTACCTACTCGAGGACGAGTAGGAATTAAGCTTGGGGATGCTGATACGTCTCCAACATATCTGTAATTTATGAAGCATTCATGCTATTTTATTATCTGTTTTGAATGATTACGGGCTTTATTATACACTTTCATATTACTTTTGGGACTAACCTTTTAACTGGAGGCCCATCCCATATTGCTGTTTTATTGCCTGTTTCAGTATTTCAAAGAAAAAATATCAAACGGAGTCCAAACGGAATGAAACCTTCGGGAGCGTGATTTTTAGAAAGGATATGATCCGGGAGACTTGGAGTTCAAGCCAGGGAAGGCTCGAGGAAGCCAGGAGATAGGATGGCGCGCCCACCCCCTGGGCGTGCCCCCTGTCTCCTGGGCCACTCGAGGCTCCCCGATTGACTTCTTTCGCCTATATAAGTCCACGTACCCTAAAAACATCGAAGAAGAAGATATATTGGGAGTTTCGCCGCCGCAAGCCTCTATAGCCACCAAAAACCTCTCGGGATCCCGTTCCAGCACCCTGCCAGAGGGGGAACCCATCACCGGTGGCCATCTTCATCATCCCGACGCTCTCCATGACGAGGAGGGAGTAGTTCACCCTCGGGGTTGAGGGTATGTACCAGTAGCTATGTGTTTGATCTCTCTCTCTCTCTCGTGTTCTCTCTATGGCACGATCTTGATGTATCGCGAGCTTTGCTATTATAGTTGGATCTTATGATGTTTCTTCCCCCTCTACTCTCTAGTGATGAATCGAGTTTCCCGCTTGAAGTTATCTTATCGGATTGAGTCTTTAATGATTTGAGAACACTTGATGTATGTCTTGCCATGTTTATCTGTGGTGACAATGGGATATCACGTGCCACTTGATGTATGTTTTGGTGATCAACTTGCGGGTTCTGCCCATGAACCGATGCATAGGGGTTGGCACACGTTTTTGTCTTGACTCTCCGGTAGAAACTTTGGGGCACTCTTTGAAGTACTTTGTGTTGGTTGAATAGATGAATCTGAGATTATGTGATGCATATCGTATAATCATGCCCACGGATACTTGAGGTGACAATGGAGTATCTAGGTAACATTAGGGTTTTGATTGAGTTGTGTCTTAAGGTGTTATTCTAGTACGAACTCTTTAATAGATTGATCCGAATGAATAACTTTGAGGTGGTTTCGTACCCTACCATAATCTCTTTGTTTGTTCTTCGCTATTAGTGGCTTTGGAGTGACGCTTTACTGCATGTTGAGGGATTGTTATATGATCTATCTATGTTATTATTGTTGAGAGAACTTGCTCTAGTGAAAGTATGAACCCTATGCCTTGTTTTTTACCATTGCAATACCGTTTACGCTCACTTTTATCATTAGTTACCTTGCTGTTTTTATATTTTCAGATTACAAAAACCTATATCTACCATCCATATTGCACTTGTATCACCATCTCTTCGCCGAACTAGTGCACCTATACAATTTGCTATTGTATTGGGTGTGTTGGGGACACAAGATACTCTTTGTTATTTGGTTGCAGGGTTGCTTGAGAGAGAGCATCTTCATCCTACGCCTCCCACGAATTGATAAACCTTAGGTCATCCACTTGAGGGAAATTTGCTACTGTCCTACAAACCTCTGCACTTGGAGGCCCAACAACGTCTACAAGAAGAAGGTTGTGTAGTAGACATCAATGGTCCCCTTATGACCCGACATCTTGAGCTGCAGATAAACATAACAGGGCCTTGCCATGAACTTAGCATAAGCCGTCCGTCCAGACAAGGCATGGTACGGGTTCCTGATTTTCACCACTTCAAAAGTCAATGTCTCTGATCTCGAATCATGATTATCTCCAAAAGCAACCTCCAGAGCTATCTTACCGACCGGATAAGCCGATTTGCTAGGCACCACACCATGGAAAACGGTGTTTGACGGTTTGAGATTCTTATCTGTAAACCCCATGCGACGGAAAGTTTCATAATACAAGATGTTGATACTGCTCCCTCCATCCATGAGCACCTTGGAAAACTTATAACCTCCAACCTGAGGTTCCACCACCAATGCCAGGTGACCCGGATTATCAACCCGGGGCGGATGATCCTCTCGACTCCAGACAATGGGTTGTTCAGACCAGTGCAAGTAACGGGGCACAGCCGGTTCAACAGAGTTCACTGCCCTTTATGAGGTTTCTAATCACGCTTGCACATGCTAGTGGTGAAGACATGATACTGCTCACTATTCAACTGCTTTGGGTGGCTCTGGTAACCCGCCTGTTGCTGCTGCTGACCCCCTGCTGATTATAACCACCCTGGTTGCCCTGATTGCCTTGATTTCCATGTCCACTTTGATTACCTTGAAACCCTGAACCGGAACTACCTCCACCATAACCCAGCCCATGAGACCCGGGTCCTGAACCGCTGGACTGTCCATGATCATACTAGAAGAGATCCGAGTTTTTGAACTCCCTCATAACAAAACAATCCCTCCAGAGATGCGTAGCTGGCTTTTCTTGCATCACGTGCCTTGGGCAAGGCTGATTTAACAGGCGCTCAAGATTGACACCTGATCCTCCACTCCGCGTGGGCGGTCTACCCTTACGACGCTGGCCATTATCCTGCACATTGTTGTTAGCCACACAATCTGAAGTATTGTCCGCTTTACGCTTACCGTTGTTTCCATGGCCCGCCGGGTTATGCTGCTGCCCTTTGGTGTTGCCGTTCTTCTTTCCCTTCCCCGGCTTTTCATCCTCAGACTCGGGGTCCTTGGTACTATCAGAATCGACATACTTAACTAGAGCTCCCATAAGTCTTCCCATGTCATTGCAGTGACGCTTGAGTCGTCCCAACTTCAATTTCAACGGCTTAAACCGGCAATTGCCTCCAACATTATAACTGCTGAATCGGCATTGATGCGGTCCAATGAATGCAAGATTTCGGAAACTCGGCGCACCCAATGGGTGGTTGATTCACCTTCTTCTTGGACACAGGCGGCTAGATTCACAATTGACATCGGTTGCTTTCACGTGTCCTTGAAGTTTGTTATAAACCGGGCTTTTAACTCGGCCCATGACCCAATGGAATTAGCTGGCAAACTTTCCACCCAAGTGCGGGCCGTTCCATCCAACATCATGGTGAAGTATTTTGCACACGCTGCCTCATCTACATCCAGCATCTCCATCGCCATCTCATAGCTTTCAACCCATGACTCGGGGGGTAAGTCAGCAGTATAATTGGGTACTTTTCGCAGACCCTTGAAATCCTTGGGCAGCCGCACATTGCGTAGAGCTGGGGTGAGACCACCACCCCCAAGAGCTGAAAGAAAGACCTGGTTCCACTGACGTCGTCGGACGAACCGGAGTAAGCTGGCGGTCCATGTATTATGCTGCTAACTCGGCTTCTCGACGCCCCTGCCGTTATCCACCACGTCCCGAGCATTGGCACCACCGCCCGCCGGGTTAGGCCTTCGAGGGGCATTACGGTTCCGCTCGCTGCTCGATACTGCCGGTTCATCAATGTGCCTGCTGTAACTCCGGCTCGGGCGGGGGGTTGAGTGAATTCTGTCTCGACTATAGGAATAGGCCTTCTGTTGAACCATAGCCGTTTGAAGAAGAAGTCTGGCGCGCCGCGTCTCAACCGCTGCTGGAGACTACCCTCCATTGGAATAGCTGCCAACCGTGATGCCGCAGCGATCATGTTATCCAAAGGGGTGGAGAAGTGACCCGGTGGTGTCGGCATGTACTGCGGCGGGTCATGGGACCGCCGAGGCGGGTCCATCGCCCGTGGCTGATCCGGCGCTCCTGTCCCAGGTGCTTCAGTCCGGTTTACCGCTGCCGGATTATTGGGTCCAACTCCTGGCGTGTTGAAGAGATTCATTGCTTCATAAACTGGCGGTAGACGGGACCGGTGCCTCCTCCTCAACAGGTCGTTTGAAGCGTTCTGATCCAGCATGAGACAGTAATTTTCTGCCTGAATCCGCTGTGCGTGAGCATCCAAAGCGGCCCGCTCCTCAGCCATCCTGGTTTCCTCAACCGCCAAGTCCTCCTTGTCCTGAGCTATCTGATCCCGCAGCTTCGTGACTTCTGCGTTATGCTGATCTCGATTGTCCGCGGTAACCTCTGTGGTCAACAATGTCATCCAAGCGTCCAATAAACCGGTCAGAACTTGAGCCGGCGGGCGCTCGGGGCCTCATGCCTAGGCTGCCGATCCGGAAATCATTGCTGTTGCTAATGAGGAGTGCTGCATGGGCTGCATACCGGCCATGAAGATCGCAACCCAGTTCGGCGGTTCAAGGGGGTCCGGAATACTGTCGCCATCGGAACAGCCCCTAAACCGACCGTCTTGTAGTTGGTATAGTGACTCGGTCTCACCGGTGGATGATTTGCCATCTGAATAAACGACCATCTCACCGTCGAACACCGGTTCAGACTCCGCACCATTGATGAATCCTAGGAACGCATGCTTCATGGCAGGCTGAACCCGGGCAGGACTTGCACGCTGAGCCGTCTCAACGAGGTCGGTGCAGGTGTCCGGCTCAGGGCCTCGTTCGCCGATCTTGCCAATGAAAACGTGAATTCCTCCGAAGGGGACCCGGTACCCGTACTCGATTGAGCCGGCGTCGGGGCCCCAGCCTGCATCATCGATGAGCTTGCCGCGACGACTCTTGGTCATCCGGCCCACTGCGTATCCCTTGAGTCCTTCGAAGTTGCCCTTTAAGAACTCGAAACCACCGTGCGATAGCCCCACGGTGGGCGCCAACTGTCGTGGAATTATCATGTCAGATGTCCTAGTGTGAGGACTTAGTCGTGGAGCCATCGCAACGAGATTAGCTTAAAAGGGTTAAACCAGACAAAGGACACGGGGAGGTTATACTGGTTCGGCCCCTTGCGGTGAAGGTAAAAGCCTACGATCCAGTTGTGGTGGAATTGATGGGGTCTCGATGATCAGGGAGCAAATCCGCTTTACCTGGCTCTCGAGTTTTTGTTTCTTGTCCTTGAACCGCCGCCAGGTCGTCCCTTTATATACGAGTTGGCGCTTGGCGCTTCTGAGAATCGATGCGGCTCATACATGTGTCCGGCTCGGTTTCTACCTTTTCCTATCTTACAATACAAGTTACATATCACATGGCGGTTTATGTCTACGTGCCCTAATCCGCCTTTGGGCTCTGGGCTTTTAAATCTCTGTAGTAAAGCGCCATACTCCTTGTCTTCATGGGCTTCAATATGTATGACTCCTTATGATTATAACCCACCCCCTCCTGGGCGGTTTATACTTAGTAGTTATATCCTCAACACCTACCGTTGCTGTGCTGCATCATCCCTTCCTCTTTGGGGAAATACCGATGTAGTTCAAGCCAACATCAAAAGGAATTTCTGGCGCCGTTGCCGAGGAGACATAATCAACATCTACCAGGTTCCTAATCACAAATCTCATCTCCTTGCAATTTACATTATTTGCCATTTGCCTCTCGTTTTTATCCCCCCCACTTCACAAAAATTTGCCATTTTATTCGCCCTCTTTTTTGTTCGCCTTTTTCATGTCAGCTCTCTTGTTTGCATGTGTTTCCATGTGTCTTCTAATTGCTTGCATCTGGGCTTGCTAAAAATCTATTGAGATGGATCCTCATCCACTTGCTAATCTTTTTAAAAGATCAAATTATGATAAACCAATTGCTAGTGAGTTGAGTACACTAGATTATCTTTATGAGATTTTGCTTGAAATTCGTGAATCTGGAAATTGTGATGAAGTGCTAAAAGAAGAAATTTAGGAAGTGATTCACAATAGCTCCTTGAATGAAAAGCATGGTTGCAGTGGTGTTACTATAAATTCTACTAATGTCAATTGTGTTAATGATATGCAAAACCCCAAGCTTGGGGATGGTAATTTTGCTATGTCCACTACTTATTGTAATGATCATGATTGGGGTGATAATGCTTCTTATGATCTTGAAAATACATTTATGCCTCATGATGAATATCCTATTGGTAATAATTTTTGCAGTAGTATTGAAAGTGGGCTTGGAGAGGTCGTGACTTTGTTTGATGATAATCCCACTATTTTGGAAGAGTGTCAACGTTGCATGCATGTGGATCATGAAGAGAATATTTTATGTGATGGTTATATTGTTGAATTTGATTATGATCCTACAGGGAATATTTATGTGATAGAAAAATATGGTTGTAGAAATTTTCATGTTACTAAATTACCTCTCATTATGTTGAGATTGTCAATGTTTTGTTCGTCTCCTTTGCATATGCTAGATATCTCTCGTCTTGATAATTTGTTTGCTTATAAAATTCCTATGCATAGGAAGTATGTTAGACTTAAGTGTGTTTGTCACATGTTTCATGATGCTCTCTTTGTGTTTCAATAATTATCTTTCATGTGAGCATCATTGAAATTATTATGCCTAGCTAGGGGCATAAAATGATTGCGCTTGTTGGGAGGCAACCCAATGAATAAAATTTATTTTTGCCTTTTTCTTTCTGTTCTTGAGTGTTTGCACAATTATGCCTCTGTTATGATTGTGTTTTTTGTGTTTTAATTAGTGTTTGTGCCAAGCAAAGCCTTTGGGATGATTTGGGTGATAGTTGATTTGATCTTGTTGAAAACATAAACTTCTGCGCTCAGAAAAATAATTTTCGTAAATCATAGAAATGTGCTTTTGCTATGAGTTTTTTTACACAAGATTGATATACAAATTGCCCACGTTGTCCTAATGTTTCAGAATTTTTGGAGTTACAAAAGTATACGTGTCGGGGTGGTCTTTGTGCGGCCACGAGCACCTATGGGGCACGGGGGCCCCTTCTAGTCCAGCAAGGGAGCGGAGGGCGTCTTGTGAGCGGATCGAGGTCGGCTGGGGGAGGCAGGCGATTTTACCCAGCCGGGGCTCTCGGAGATAAAACCCTCTGCTGCTTTTGTGCTTGTATTTGATCTTGCTCGAGAGTGCGGCGTATGGTGGTGTTGTGGGTGTCGAATGGACCGAACCCCTTCTCGTCGCATGGGCCTCCCTTTTATAGTCTGAAGGGGCACCCACGGTGGCAGCGTGGGAAGAGGGGTAAAAGGTAAAACGCAGGTTGGTACAACTTGATGACCAATGATGTCCCCTACCTAACTCTAACGGCAGGGGACAAGGGCATTTAATGCCCGTCCGGTCGCCCCAATAGTGCAAAGAAACGACCGTTAGGTGAGCCACCGGTTGCCACGATGGCGTCTCTGTTAGCTCTGCTTGCCACCTTGCTCCGCATGGCTGTGCGGCGCCTCGCCACGTGCCCCAGGATGGCCTTGGGGTGACACGTCGCTGGATCGTTGGAGTTTGGGTGGCAGCCTTGCCACGGCGAGTGCCTTGCCGCGGCCCTTCTCTTGTTGTGCCGGCAAGCTTGCCGGCCGCCGGGCCTTGCCGGGACGCGCGGGGCGTCGCGACAAGTCTTCTAGGAGCACCTTGGCTAGCCTTCCCGGCAAGCTCCTCTTGTCGGGGCCTTTGTCTTCTCAGTTGATACTTTGTTCTTGAATGGCAGTAGTAGGTATTGACGGAGGGTCTTGGCGGGCGCCCGGCAAGCCTTGCCGCGGGGTGCTGCGACTGCCCGTGCACAAGTTCGGGGTACTAAGGTACCCCTACTTTAGTACACCGACAGAGCCCGGGCTGGGCCATACACGGTGCCGGCGTTGTTGGGCCAGGCCCAGGCGATCTGCACGCAGCGGCTGGGCCCACTCAAAATCGGACTCCGTGTCCACGCGCCCTCTCGAGCAGCGCGCGTCGATTGCGGCGTCGTGGGAGAGAATGTGGTCAATACTTAATTCCAGGAAATGCGTAACGTTCGCATCCCCCGTTTATAAGCAGAGAAAACGGGGCCGTTCCCCCACTTCCGCCACTTGCAGTTCCTTCCTCCGAAAGCTCCGCCGTTCTCCTTCGTCTCCTGAATTGAGAAGAAAACAGCGCTCCGCCGCCCGTCGTCGCCGTCGCTTTCGCCTCCCCCCGCTACCTCCGCCATGGCTCCGAAGGCCGGGAAGGCTACGAAGGCCGCGAAGGCTGCGAAGGCCGCGAAATCGGCCGAGGCGCTGGAGCTCGAGGCGCTGCGCAAGAAGCAGGTGCTCTTCCCCCCCCCCCCCGAGCTCACTCCGGAGGCGCTGCGGGCGGAGTTTTACCTCTTCTGGTCGACGGAAATGCGGGCGCATCCGCGCATGCCGGTGCTTTCCACGGATGCCTCCAAATCGAAGAAGTGCCCCAAAGGGTACTACTTCTTCCCTGTGTTCTTCTATTGCGGGCTCTGCCCACCTTTTTCCGATTTCTTTTGCAACATCATGAACACCTACGGGTTTCATCTGCTTGATTTCACCCCAGCGCCGTTCGGCGATGGCGGTTTCGCTTACCTCTGCGATAACCGTTGGTATCCTCCCCAATGTGGCTCTTTTTCGTCATTATTTCTCTCCTCGGGCGAAAGGGAGCCAGCGGCTGGTGGAATTGCACGGACCTCCGGATGGGCATGAAGGAGGTGTACTTGTCGGGTGAACTCCGCAGCAAGTGGGACGAGTGGAGGGCAGAGTGGTGCTGGATCTGTGATGCCAATCCGCCGTCGTTCACTAAGCTGCGCAAGACTCGGGTGGTGCGTGGCAACGACTGGAGTGCTCTGTCGTCGGATGACGCCAAGCTGACGATCGCTACCACCCGAATCCTCCGACTCAGGCATGCCGGACTTACAACAGGGGCGGTTGGCGCGAGATTTCGCCGTCGCCGTATCGCCCCTCTGCAGCGAGGGGAGGCCGCTGGCGCGTTCAGCGACTGGCAGATTTCATGAGGCTGCGCCCAGGCCTCAACTTCAACTTCACGGTCATGGAGCTTGGCGCGATGCTGAGGAAGATGTACAAGCATGACCCCAATCATCCAGAGTGGTTCCAGTTGGCGCAGGGTGTCGTCCCTTTGTGCAATAATTCCCGGTAGCGATCGTATCTGCATAATGATGCAGAGCGACTCGCATGGGATAAGTGCAAACTGGATAGAGCTCGCTGCCGAGGTCATGCAACAATTCTTCGATGACTTGTCGGAGGTGGCAGTCAACTCCGACGAGCAGAAACTCCTCACCCGCGCCACCACTGCCGATGAGTTGGCGTATATCGCTCTTGAGGGCGAAGAGGCGGCGGCAGCCGCCCGCGTGGCGGTTTGGCTTCACGTTGGCGGGCGGATGCAGCTGCGGCGGCAAGCCTTGCCGCCAGGAAGAACTTGCGGGAAGGCGATGGTGAAGGGAGGTCGAGGCGGGCAGGCGAGTCTGCCGAGGGCGCGGCGGCCAGCCGTCTTGAGCAACTTGCCACGGCGGAGCCCACTGGCGCAGCCCTAATTCCATCGAGAAGCGCCTCCGTCGAGTCGGAGAGCTGGCGAAGGCAGGCCGTCCAGCAGCCCGCGGCGCCGTGGGACACGTTCCACCGCGGCAGGTACCGTTGCCGCGGGAGGGTCCCAGGCCGCACCGGCAACTGAGGCGGGGTCTTCCCGGGCCGTCACGCCTGATCCTGCCGCAGCCCTCGGCAAGCGCCAAAGGGAGCCTACTCCTCCGCCACGTCGCGCTGAGAGGGTACCGGAGTTTGACCTCTCCGTGCTGAGCTCCGATGATGATGAAGAGGAGGAGGAGGAGGAGGAGTAAGGCTTTCTTCATACTGTACTCGTCTTTCTTTTGACCCTTGTTGTTGTTTGTCTTGTATCTAATCTGCTCCTCTCCAAACCCCTGTTCCGTCTTAGGACTTTGGCGGAGAGGGCGGCGAAGAGGGCCAAGGTCCCCGTGGTTAACATCGAGGACGATCCTGCTGTGGCGGCAGAAGATACGTCCGAGACCACTTTGACGGACCCGGTCCCTTCCCCTCGCAGCGGCTCCCAGCACAGCCCCCAGCGTAAGTGCCTTGATTCACTTCTTGTCGTGGGGCGCGCATGGTTGCTTCTTCTTCTGCCAACATCTTGATTGTTGACTTTTTTGTATACAGGAGCAGAACAGGCCCACTAGGAGCACTCGGAGGCCGACACGGAGGTGTCGTCGGCTTCGACTACGCCACCGAGGGCCGATTCCCTGATATGGGAACCCTCTCCGACAAGGAAGGGATCTCCGGCAAGGGGTGGAACCAGCGAGCCCCCGGTGGTGGAGCCCACGATCACAGAGCCCAGCACAGGTGACCCTTCTTGCCGGGGACTCTCCCTGGGTTCTGCTGATCCCCTTTTCTTTCTTGTGGGTATTTGCTTGACTTTTCCTTCCTCTCACTGTCATCAGATCCTCCCCTCGGGGACCCGATGGAAGCTGAGGCCACCGGCGAGGAGGGCGGGCGCGGCAACACCGGGATGCTGCTTGATGATGAGGAAGAGGCAGCGGAGGGACTCGCCCGTGAAGAGGCCGCCAGGCAGCTGCACGGGATCGTGAGGGGTCCGCGACCGCCTTGACGACCCGGAGGACGCAGGAGCGCGAGGCGCTGCACCGACTGCCGACCCCTCCGCCGCTGACGCAGCGCTGGGCTCCGAGGAGCCCCAGCCCGGCGCTTACTTGAAAGCCGGTGAGGGTGTGTATATCAAGCTCCCCTGGGCATCGAGCTCCAGGGCGCCGGTTGAAGGGGAGGAGTTCGACGGGGAAATACTTGCCCCTGCTGGGCTGTCAGTGGTCGACAGGCCAAGCAGCAGTAGCGGCGAGTCCGAGGAGGAGGAGTTGCTCCGGAAGCTGGTGTCACTCTACCGCGCCCGGCAAGCGAAGCTTGAGTCCCGGGAAGCGCTTGTCGTGCAGGCGGGAGCTGATATAGAGAAACATGCGCAAGAGCTCAAGAGCCGCAACCAGGAGGCCCTCCGGTCCATTGCCGAGGAGAGGGCGCAGCTCGACGAGGCGAAGAAGGCGTTCATCCTGGAGAAGGCTGAAGCCGAGGAGCAGCAGAGGCTTGCCGCCGAGGAGCTGTCCAAGCGGGACGGTGAGCTGATACAGAGGAAGGCGTACTTGGACAGCCATGACGAGGAGCTCGCCGTCCGGGAACAATCACTTGGCGGGGCGCTCAAGGAGGCGAAGGATGCGGCGGCTGCTGAAGCCGCCAGAAAGAGTTAGAGGAGAAGGTGACGCAGCTTGGAGGCGGACGCGACAAGGAAGAATGAAGAACTTGCCGCACTCCGGTAGCGATCGCGAGAAGGATGCACGCGCCATACGGAGACCTGCAAGCTCAGCTCTCGAGAAGATCAAGGAGCTGAACGCCGCCAAGGATTCGAGCGCTGATCTAGAGCTGAAATTGTCCACCTTGATGGAGACGCTGGACGCCGCCAAGAAGCGGGAAGATATCCTGAGGAAAGACCTCAAGGGTAACGAGGAGCTGCTGACGAGGGCCGCCGAGGCCCAGAATGCCCTCAAGACCACAGTGGAGCTCTGGACGGAGGGCCTCGTCAACATCGCCGCGCTCATTGACGAGGAGTTGGCGGAGCTGAACTTGACGGGCTTCGGGTACTCTACTGAGGAGAATCTCCAGCCCAGCGCCAAGCTCACGCTTTTCTTCAAGGATGTGGTGACGGCTCTCCGGCAGCTCCGGGAAAGGATCCCGAAGTAGTTGGCCGCCGAGTCGCGCGCGATCTGCGCCGGGGTTTTGGAGAAGGTGTTGGTGAAGGTCCTCTTCCGCAACCCGGGCATTGACCTCTCCCGCGTCACCAAGAAGCTGCCGGAGGGCGCTGATCTTGAGGAGCTCAGGGCCATCGTCGCACCCATCATGGACAAGGTGAACGAGGTTAGGAGGGTCGATGGCGGGCGCGTGGATTAGGCCGCCCTTCTTCTCCCTTTTTCTTGCTGCTGCCATTTTGGTTACGAGAACAATTTCAGTCAGTGCCACAATAAGTCATTCTTGTAATATAACTTTATTCTGGGTACTGCTTGCTATGTTATTCCCTTTACTCTGTTGTGTCCCTTGTATGCTTTTACCCTGCGCTTTGAGGGACCTTGCCGGCACGAGCACACTTGCTGAGTGCGGAACATCAGTAGCCCGCTGGCGGTGCTGCTTCCGGCAAGAAATCTTGTCGGGGCTAGTTGCAGCTCACTTGTATTATTGAGCGGGCTCAGAAACAACGCAAGGGCGCGACTTAGCCGGGAGTCGATTCCTCCGCACACAGGTTTTCCATACAAGGCACGAACGTTCAAGGGATATAACTTGAAAAATTTAAGATTGACTAAGCTCAAACTTCGGCTACTTAGCTTTTCTGTCTTCTTCGTCCCGGCAAGGCTAGATTCTTTTGAACAGCGCCTGGTCCAAACCTTTATCTCTTCCCCCTGGTTAACTTGTGGGCGGAGGGATCTTCTTTTTGAGAAGAAAGAAGAGAAAATAACGATATGAGACCTTAAGATTCCTTATCGCTTACCGGGGGCAAGTGCTGCACAAATTGTCAGATATATATGCAAAAGAGAGAAAATGCACTGAATTTGACAAGGCGTGCAAGGCACATAAACTATATTTACGCGCGGGGGCTGCGCCCGGCTTTGTACAAAGTGTTACATGCAACAGCGGCAAGGCTTGTACAAAAGGTGGTTGCCGGAACGGGTCCGGCAACCGCGCCTTATGGGTAAAACTTGCGAAGATGTTCTATGTTCCAGGAATTGCTCACCGAACGCCATCTTGATCTCAAAGGCGACAACGCCAGAGCCTAGTGACTCGTTTCACCCGATAAGGGCCCTCCCACTTGGCGCCAACTTGTTTGAATTCTTGGCGGATTGAACGCGCGAAGAACAAGGTCGCCTTCCTCGAAGCTTGGCGTTAACCTTGCGGCTATGATAGCGGCGCAAAGCTTGCTGGTAGCGAGCAGCTCGCGACAAAGCAACTCAAGACGATCCTCCTCGAGGAGCAGCGTCATCTTGCCGCAGCTGCTCTTGCTCAAGCTCATCATAAGCGAGCACTCGTGGCGATCCATATACTGAGTTCCGTGGGGAGAACTGCCTCGCTCCATAGACAAGAGCAAAAGGTGTCCGCCGATGGCTCGATTTGGTGTCGCCCCGATCGACCGAGAACCACCGCAATCGCCGATCCAATTCTTTCCAGATTTATGCAGCACGCCGAAAGTTCTGGTCTTGAGCTCACAGAACATCGCAGTGTTCGCCCTCTCCGCCTGCCCGCTGCTTCTAGGGTGAGCAATGAAGCGAAGCAGATCTTGGTGCCAAGATCTTGGACGATCGCATGAAGGTGTGGCTCAGAAGCTGTGCCATTGTCGGTGATGATCCTGTTAGGGATCCCGAAACGGCAAACAATCGACCTAAAGAACTTGACTGCTGATTGTGCTGTCACCTTCCTCACTAGTTCCACTTCAGGCCACTTTGTGAACTTGTCGATTGCAACGTACAAGTACTCAAAGCCCCCGACAGCTCGGGGGAAGGGGGCGAGGATGTCGAGCCCCCAGACCGAAAATGGCCAGGACAAATGGATTGTTTGGAGAGCTTGAGCTGGTTGATGAATCTGTTTGGAATGGAACTGGCACGCTTCACACTTGGTTACTTGTGCAGTTGCATCCTGGAGGGCTGTCGGCCAGAAGAAACCTTGCCGGAAAGCTTTGCCGGCAAGTGCTCTTGCGCCAATGTGGTGACCACATATGCCTCCATGTATCTCCGCCAACAGCTGCCGTCCATCTTCCCGGGAAATGCACTTCAATTTCACTCTGTTGAGTCTTCTTCTGTACAGTATGTCATCGACAAACTGGTACATACTTGATTGCCGGGCTACTTTCTCCGCTTCTTCTCGTTCCTCGGGAGGTTCCCCTGTTTGAAGGAAATGGACGATCTGTTGTGCCCATGCCGGAGCCTGAGGCTCGACGACAAGGACTAAAGGCGCAAATGCTGCTGCGGGAACATTCGCTTCCACGGCAAGGGTCTGGGATCCTGCCGGAGCATGATGCTCCCCGGCAAGCGTGTCGGGACACTGACTTGTCGGGAGCGTCTGCTTCAAATAAACAGAGCCACAGGGCTTGTCGGAGCAGATCGCTCCTCGGCACTTTCTGTGTTGATCACAGGGACCTTCTTGGCGGCGGCTTGGGGAGCTCTGCCGAAAAGTAGTCGCCAAGAACCAACTTTCTTTTCTTGCTCTGTCCGATTGATGGCGTCCACAGATGGCTGAGTCACTGAGCACAAAAATCCACGGTTCCACTGAGCAACTTGAGTCTGGCGCGACTTTGACGAAGCCATCTGCAATGTCATTACGAGCTCTTGGAACATGTTCCATTTGCGAGCCGTCAAAATACTCTTCTAGCTTCCTCACTTCATCAATGTATGCTTCCATCAACGGACTCGATAATCTTTGTTAACTTGGCGGACGACAAGCTGTGAGTCACCCCGACAATAAGCTTCCCGATCCCAAGTTTACGCGCGATCTGAGTCGGCAAGCAAGCCCTCATACTCTGCAGTATTGTTTGTTGGTTGCTCCTTGGGAAAATGCATCTGGACCACGTACTTTAGGTTCTCTCCGGTGGCTGCGACAAGTAGTACGCCCGCACCGGCACCTTGCAGCGAGAAGGCACCATCAAAGTACATGATCCATTCTTTGCTCGCTTCCTTGACGGGATGCTCCTCTCCGGAGTTTCTTCATCGGTGTTGGCGCCCATTCTGCTATAAATTCTGCCAATGCTCGGCTCTGAATGGTTGAAGTACTTTCAAACTTGAGGCCAAAGCTTGACAATTCCAGTGCCCACTCGACAATCCTGCTTGTTGCTTCTGGATTTTGCAATATCCTCTTCAACGGAAAGCGAGTGACCACTGTGATCTCATGTGCTTGGAAGTAATGGCGCAGCTTCCTTGAGGCCATGAGGAGGCGGAAAAGCAACTTTTGCACACCAGAGTACCTTGATCTAGCCCCCTGTAGAAGGGAACTGACAAAGTAAACTGGGCGCTGCACCATCTTCTTCTGTTTCTCTTCTTGTGGCTGCGCAGACCCATCCTCGCCGGGACCAGAACTTGCCGGATCAGGGCTTGTCGGGCCAGAGCTTGTCGGGGAAGCCCCCTGCTTGTCGTTTGACTCGCTTGGCGCGGCCGCTGGCTCATCATCTGCCTCCCTCTCCGCCACTAACGCAGCACTAACCACTTGATTGGTTGCCGCCAGATATAGCAGCAACTTCTCTTGTGGCTTTGGCGCGACAAGTGTTGGAGTGGAGGACAGATATTTCTTCAAGTCCTGCAGCGCAGCCTCCGCTTCCGGAGTCCACTTCATTGGACCCGCCTTTTTCAAGATTTTGAAAAACGGCAGGGCGCGTTCAGCAGACTTGGAAATGAACCTGCTGAGGGCAGCAACGCAGCCGGCAAGCCTTCGTACGTCCTTGACTCGCTTCGGTGCTTCGATTTGCTCGATGGCCTTGATCTTGTCGGGATTGGCTTCAATCCCCCTCTGTGACACAAAGAATCCGAGAAGCTTGCCGGAAGGGACTCCGAACACGCACTTCTTGGGATTCAACTTGAGGTTGATCTTGCGCAGATTTGTGAAGGTCTCGTCCAAATCTTGGATCAAAGTCTCTTTGTCCTTGCTATTGACCACTATGTCATCCATGTAAGCTTCTACATTTCTATGCAACTGTGGCTCAAAAGCATGGCTGACTACTCTTGCAAATGTCGAACCAGCATTCTTCAACCCGAAAGGCATCCGTACGAAGCAGTACGTGCCACATGGAGTAATGAATGCGGTTTTCTCCTCATCCTCTTCTGCCATGAAGATCTGATGATATCCTGAGTAAGCATCAAGGAATGAGAGCAGATCACATCCTGCCGTGGAGTCAACAATCTGGTCAATGCGCGGCAGGGGGAATGGATCCTTGGGACATGCTTTATTGACATCGGTGAAGTCGATGCAAAGTCTCCACTTCCCGCTTGCCTTGCGCCACGACTCTCGGGTTGGCTAGCCACGCCGGATGGAGTACTCCTCGGACCAGGCCCTGCTTCCGACTTCCCGATATCCTCTCGCTATGAATTCTTGACGCCTCTCGCTTGCTTTTCGACTCTTTGCTTGACGGGTCGCGTGAGGGCAGACGGCAAGGTGGTGCTCGACACTTCACAGGAACACCGGGATGTCGATGGCTGCCATGCAAACACATCGACATTCGCCGCAGAAAGCAACGAGCGCTTTCCTATTTAGGATCAAGCGTGTGGCGATGGTGAAGGTACCACCGTGCCGTCCTCCTTGGCGCCGTTTCTTGGTCTCTGGTGAAGCTGCCTTTGCCTTCTTGCACTTGCCGGTGGAGCTCGATGGTGCGTCCTCGACGGCAGCGCAGCACTCCGGAGAGGCGCGCTTGCCGGAGTGGGCATCAGAGCTGCTCTTGCCGGACTTGGCTTTCTTCTTCCCCCGGGGAGCTTCAACGGCAAGTGGCTTGCACTCTGCCGCGGCCGCTGCTTCCCGGTAGATCTTGTCGGTGCAGATAAGTGCATCCTTCTTGTCACCTTGGACGGAAATGACACTTATCGGACCAGGCATCTTGAGCACATTGTATGCATAGTGAGAGGCTGCCATGAACTTGGCAAGCGTTGGTCGGCCGAGTATCCCATTGTAGGGTAATGGGATATCAGCAACATCAAACGTGACCCTCTCGTCACGAAGTTCAGTTCAGCTGCCAAATGTCACCGGCGGTGTGATCTTCCCTTGGGCTTGCTCCTTCCCGGATTTATCCTTGAAAGGTACCGGTTTCTTCGAGCTCATTGTCGGGGATCTGGAGCTTCTTGAGCATCGCGGAGGAAATCAGGTTCAGCGGCCCGCCAACAACCAGATCTTCGTGACCTTGAGGTTGCGGATTGTTGGTGAGACCAACATCGGCAAGCACCGACCGCGATGATGCGATCAGGTGGTCCTCAACATCGAAGATGATGGGCGTGCTGGACCACTTCAGAGGCCTGCGCGACTCGACGGACGGCTTTGCTGCGTTCACTTCTCGCACCCACTGCTTGAGTTGATGGTGCGAGGCATGCAGAGAGGCGCCGCCGTCGATGCACAACACCTCTGTTGCCTTCTGAAACTCTTGGTCATCAGTCTCATCCTCCTCCATCTCATCATCCTCATCTTCATCTTCGTCCTTGTCGCGGCCACGAGGAGGCCTATCTCCTTGCCGCGGCTTGGCCTTGCCGCGGTGCCCTCCCCGGGCGGGAAGCTTCTTGCCGGATCCTCCGCCACCTCCCTGGGCTCTCTCCTTATCGCGCCGCTCGTACTCAGCTTTCTGCAGCTCCGCCATCTGCTCCACTTTCTTGCAGGTTTGGAGGTCATGGCCCTTGGTGCGGTGAATCTTGCAATATCGCTTGCCGGAGCCATCCTGCTTGTCGGCGGCTACCACAGCCTCGCCGGAGTCATCGGCTTTGGCTTTGTCGAGCCGCCTCCGTTGCGGAATGCTCGCAGCTAGCACATCCTTAGCCTTTCTCTTCTGTTGTTCCGCCGCGGTTCTTCCTTGCCGGGCGGCATCCTCACCGTCGCACCCTTCGCTCCTCGCAATCTCTCGGGATTTTCCTCCCTCCTCAGCTCGTGCACACTTGTCGGCCATAGCATAGAGCTCGCCGACATCTCGATCTTGCACATCGCCATCTCCTCCCTCATCTGCGGTTGCGCACGCTCGTGGAACGTGCCGATAACCGCGCAGGTGGACGTTCGGGATGTTGCGCCGCAACCGGGCTGAATCTCAGATGTACTTGCGCAGGGCTCTCCTCCTTCGGACGAGAAGATGCAGATCGCTCTCCCGCCATGGGGTTTGTGGCCGCCCGAAGGCGCCGATAAACCGTGACATAGGTCCGCCCATGAAGAGATGGAGCCGTCCGGCAAGTGCATGAGCCAAGATCTGACGTTGGGCTTGAGCACCAGTGGGAAGTAGTTGGCGAGGATCTTCTCATCGCGCCCTCCGGCAGCCTGCACCGCGATGGTGTAGATGCTGAGGAACTCCGACGGATGTATCCTGCCATCGTACTTCTCGGGCACGTTTGGCTTGAAGTTCTTGGTTTTGGGCCACTGGACTTGTCGCAGCTCACGGGTGAACGCAGGGCAACCTGCCGCGTACGGCAAGTCGCCTGGTTCCCCGGGTGCGTGCACATCGACAGTGGGCCCAGCGCGCTGGTCAGATTGACGTCGCGCTTCTCTCCGGCGCTCGATGCGAGTGCGAGCGTCTTCGTGTTGCCGTTCTTGGAGAATGTGGCGTTGATCACGGCGAGTTCGCGGGTCCGACGACGCGGTGGAGTCGGCGTCGGGGTTGGTCCGTCGAGCTGGCGATCTTGGCCTTCGGGGCTGGGAGTGCACGGAGGTGGCACCCCCAGCGGTCTTGTCGGCGTTGGCTTGCACCTGGGCGCCTTGCCGGGGCTTCGATGCGCTCGGCTGCCGGGGCTTGTCGCCGTTGGCGAAGCCGATGAGGCTGTATATGGTCATCCTCCAGTCGTCAATCTTGTGTGGCACCGGAGGGTAATCTAGAAGCAGCTGGGCTCGGGCCAGCGCTTCCTCTGCTGTCTTGGGTGGCGGTGGCGACGAGCGGCGCGAGGAGCGGGATGTGCTCGGACTCCCAACTGGATTGGGAGGTGCCACACCCGTCCGGCGATCAGTACCTCACTCGCGCCAAAGATGTTTGGCGTGCATGTCGACCTCGAACGCCCCGCGACCCACCAGCTTGGCCTTGCTCCATCGCGCGAGCACGGTGCTAGGAGCACCGGGCGTTGTCGACCTTGCACCTCCCGGGAAGGGTGTGGTGTCTGACGGTCGCCGACGCTTGCGGGGCCTTGTTTTTGGACCTGGTGACGACGTGAGTCCCACCGTCGGCGCCCGCTCCTTCGCTGGCGTTCACTCCACCGCCCGCTTGCTCGGCGGTGGTGGCGTAATCGATGTAAGCGGGCGGCCACCTCCGAAGGCTTCTTCTTCGGTGGCATGTTGATGAAGACGTTGATGTAGCGCGCGCGGAGGCCGGATCAGATGCTCACGACCTTGACGCAGCCCCTACCTGGCGCGCCAAAGATGTCGGGGCGGTCTCTGTGCGGCCACGAGCACCTATGGGGCACGGGGGCCCCTTCTAGTCCGGCAAGGGAGCGGAGGGCGTGCGCAGAGCAGATCGAGGTCGGCCTTGAGGCGACGGGCGATTTTTACCCAGCTTCGGGGCTCTCCGGAGAGATAAAACCCCTACTGCTGCTTTTGTGCTTGTATTTGATCTTGCTCGAGAGCGCGAGCGTATGGTGGTGTTGTGGGTGTCGAATGGACCGAACCCCTTCTACGTGCGCATGGGCCTCCCTTTTATAGTCTCAAGGGGGCACCCACAGGTGGCAGCGTAGGAAGAGGGGTAAAAGGTAAAACGCATGAGTTGGTACAACAATGACCAACAAAGGTCCCCTACCTAACTCGGCGGCAGGGACAAGGGCATTTAATGCCCGTCCGGTCGCCCCTAACAAAGGCAAAGAAATGACCGTTAGGTGAGCCACCGGTTGCCACGATGGCGTCTCTGTCGCTCTGCTTGCCACCTTGTTCCGCATGGTGTGCGCGCCACCGCCACGTGCCCCGGGATGGCCTTGGGGTGACACGTCGCTGGATGCGCTGGAGTTTGGGTGGCAGCCTGGCGCGGCGCGAGTGCCTTGTCGCAGCCCTTCTCTTGTTGTGCCGGCAAGCTTGTCGGCCTTTGGCCTTGCCGGGCCGCCAAGCGTCGCGGCAAGTCTTTTGGGAGCGCCTTGGCTAGCCTTCCCGGCAAGCTCCTCTTGCCGGGGCCTTTGTCTTCTCAGTTGATACTTTGTTCTTGAATGGCAGTAGTAGGTATTGACGGAGGGTCTTGGCGGGCGCCCGGCAAGCCTTGCCGCGGGGTGCTGCGACTGCCCGTGCACAAGTTCGGGGTACTTAGGTACCCCTACTTTAGTACACCGACAATACGAAGTTCCCTAATTACTACAGATTATGTTTTCTTTGTGTTGTGTGCTTATTTTGATGATTCTATGGTTTCCTTTGAAGAAGTTTTGCCATAGAAAAGTTGGAATACAATAGATATAATGCAAAAATAAAATATGAATGGGTTTACAATAGTACTTAATTTAGTGATTTGTTTTCTTATACTAACGGATCTCACGAAGGTTTTGTTGAGTTTTGTGTTATTGCAGTTTTCAAGTTTTGGGTGAGAACGTGATGGTTGAAGGAATAAGGATTAGAAAAAGGCTAAGCTTGGAGATGCCCGAGGCACCCCAAGATAATATTCAAGAAGTATCAAGCAACTAAGCTTGGGGATGCCCCCGAGTGGCATCCCCTCTTTCTTCTGACAACCATCGGTATTTTACTTGGAACTATATTTTATTCGTCACATATTATGAGTTTTGCTTGGAGCATCTTGTATGATTTGAGTCTTTGTTTGTTTTTATTTTTATTTTTTAATAAGTATCCTTGCTGAACACACCTATTTTGGAGAGCCAAATTATGCTATGCTTGCTCCTATGCTTCACTTAAATTTTTAGAGCCTTGGAATTGCTCTAGTGCTTCACTTATATCTTTTTGAGCACGGTGTGCTTTGTTATCTTTGAAGAAATTCTCTCATTCTTCACTTAGATTAATTTGAGAAAAATAAATAGGATGCTCATGTTCTTCACTTATATTTGTTTGAGGTTATTAAAAGTAACATATAAAACTATTTCCAAAGTGACAGATATCCAAGGTGGATATAATAAAAACTTTCATGAAGATCATTGGACAATATAGACTTGATTCTTTGTAATAGTTTTGAGATATGATGATAGTGATATGTGAGTCATGTTGATGAATAATTATGCTTTAGTAAGAATATTGGTGTTAAGGTTTGTGATTCCCTATGCAAGCATGAAAGTCAATAGTTATGCCATGAAATTACATCCTACTTGTGGTGCATTATTCGGTGTTAGTTATGCTTAATGCTCGCTTATGAGATTTTTCATTTCTTGGTTGGATGCTTATCAATCTTTTGCTAGCCTTCATTTGCACTAAGTATGATCACTACTTGTGCATCCAAAATCCTTTAAACTAGTTTTTTCCACATGAGTCCACTATACCTACCTATATGCGGTATTCTTTTGCCATTCTAAGCAAATTTGTATGTGCCATCTCTAATTTTCAAAATAAATTTATCTTTTGTGTGCTTGTACCGCTCACGAAATGGTAGGGTTGGCTGATATATTTCCATGCTAGATGTGTTATTCTCAAGATGAGTGTTTATTCACTTGTCATTGCATGAGAGTGCTACGTCTTGAGCTTGCGTTGGTTTTCCTTGAAGAGGAAAGGGTGATGCAGCAATAGTAGCGTAAGTAATTCCCTCAGTTTTTGAGAACCAAGGTATCAATCCAGTAGGAGGCTCCTCAAGAGTCCCATGCACCTACACAAACAAACAAAGAACTCGCAACCAACGCAATAAAGGGGTTGTCAATCCCTTCACGGCCACTTGAGAAAGTGAGATCTGATAGAGATAGTATGATAAGATAAATATATTTTTGGTATTTTATGATATAGATTTGAAAAGTAAAGATTATATGATAAAAGATAGACCCGGGGGCCATAGGTTTCACTAGTGGCTTCTCTCAAGATAGCATAAGTGTTACGGTGGGTGAACAAATTACTGTCGAGCAATTGATAGAAAAGCGAATAATTATGAGATTATCTAGGCATGATCATGTATATAGGCATCACGTCCGCGACAAGTAGACCGACTCCTGCCTGCATCTACTACTATTACTCCACACATCGACCGCTATCCAGCAAGCATCTAGAGTATTAAGTTTATAAAGAACAGAGTAACGCATTAAGAAAGATGACATGATGTAGAGGGATAAACTCATGCAATATGATATAAACCCCATCTTTTTATCCTCGATGGCAACAATACAATACGTGCCTTGCTGCCCCTGCTGCCACTGGGAAAGGACACCGCAAGATTGAACCCAAAGCTAAGCACTTCTCCCATTGCAAGAAAGATCAATCTAGTAGGCCAAACCAAACTGATAATTCGAAGAGACGTGCAAGATAACTCAATCATACATAAAAGAATTTAGAGGAGATTTAAATATTTCTCATAGATAAACTTGATCATAAACCCACAATTCATCGGATCTCGACAAACACACCGCAAAAAGAGTTACATCGAATATATCTCCAAGAAGATCGAGGAGAACATGGTATTGAGATCCAAAAAGAGAGAAGAAACCATCTAGCTAATAACTATGGACCCAAAGGTATGTGATAAACTACTCACAACTCATCAGAGGGGCTATTGTGTTGATGTAGAAGCCCTCTATGGTCGATTCCCCCTCCGGCGGAGCACCGACGAAGGCTCCAAGATGGGATCTCGCGGATATAGAAGGTTGCGGTGGTGGAATTAGGTTTTCGTGGATTGTTCTGATGTTCTCGGGGTACATGGGTATATATAGGAGGAAGAAGTAGGTCGGTGGCCGCCCGAGGGGCCCATGAGATAGGGGGCGCGCCCTGTAGGGGTGGCCACACCCTCCACCCTCGTGGCCGCCTCGGCTGCTTCTTGACTTGCACTCCAAGTCCTCTGGATCACGTTCGTTCGAAAAATCACGCTCCCGAATGTTTCATTGCATGTGGACTCCATTTGATATTCCTTTTCTTCGAAATACTAAACGGTTAACGGTGGCTACGCCACCCATCTCTTTCGGAACGGTTAATGTCCCTGCCAAAAATACGGCCGTCATCTCCGGTGTTCCATCATGCAGCACGTTGGCAAATCGGGTACGTGATTTGAGGCCACCAATCTCGGGCGGGAATTCTGATCTTTCGAATGGGAACGTGCCATGCCATAATGGGCCACCCTCTGTGACTGCTGTGGGCATGGAGCGGCCCGTGACTGCTGGGTTGGGCCAGGTTGGGCCGGTTTCCCCTGGCGAGCAGTTGGATATCCCCTCGTCTCAACAGGCCAGGGAGGATTTTGATAATTTTATTGATGATATGGTAGACGAAATTTCAATGTGTCAGAACTGCCTTGAAACGGGTCATTTTGCATCTGCATGTACGTCTAAGCTTTGGTGTATCTCTTGTCTACGGTCTGGTCATACCAAAAGAGATTGCAACAAGTTCGCAGAAATCTTGGGGCTCGTATGGCAAGCCAAACCCGTTAACGCTCCATCTTCCGAGGCGAGCTGCGGGAATATCTCTCTGACATCGCTTTTACCAAACTTGGACCTCCCTTGCACTTCTGCATTTACGCTGTCGCCCAGTTCCATCAGCCCCAGCCCCAAGACACCATTGGCCTCGCCGCATGAAACCCCTCCTCCGCCTCTCCACTCGCCGTCCTTGGAGGCGGAGCTCCCGGCACCGATGGCGAACTTTCACCTGGATCCCCTACTGTACGTGCCGGCGGGTCACCACATCGTCGATGGTGGGGAAGATCGTCTTCCTCGGACTTTTGTAACGCCACATACCCCAATTGTGCGCCGTCATGAGGAGTTCATGCTTGCGGAGGTAATGCCTTTTCCATAGCCAGATGAGATTGGTGCTGCTAGAGAGGAGGTAGTTTAGTGGTTGCAAGGGCATGGTGTTCTTGTTCGGTCTGCGCAGCCTTGGATTCGTTCGGTTGGGATCTTTGAGCTTCGAGATGCTGCGGTCAGGTTCTCCTTGCTACAGTTTCCGCCTCAGCCGCTGGGGAATGACCGTTTTGTGAGGTTCATGAAGCATGACGAGGGTGAATCTTTTCGTGGAGTTCAGGGTTTTCGTCAGGGGCTGCTCATGTTTCTGGGTATTCCGTTGGATCCTTGCAACACTGAGTGCATCAGGGCAACTGTCAACACTTTTGGCAAGTTCCATCACTGGGTCAGTGAGGACCCATATATGGTTCGATCTTTGGTTTTTGCTTCTTTCCCTGAAGATATCCTTGTGCCGCGCGATGTGGTTTTCATGGATTATGCGGCTTATGGTGGCGCCCGTGTTTCTTGGACTCTACCCCTTTGCATTTTGGGTGCGAATTTTGCTGAACAGATGCCCCAGGATGAAGATTGGATGCCCATCAATGGCAATCCGCACCCAGTCCCCGGTGTTCCTTTCCCTGAGCTGCCTCCGTTCAATCTGCCAGCCTACCCTGCATTGGGGTGGAATGCAGTCCCACCTCCGCCTGAGCCTGTGATCAATGAGGTGGCTGATGACAATTGGGGGAATTGGAACGATGAGGTGGAGCCTGAGCCCGCGCAAGATCAAGAATCAATGGTGGTTGATCTTTCTGCTCAGCCCAGTTCTGCTGCGGATCTGGTTCAGCCTGTTATTGTGGTGGAGGATGATCTGCGTGAGGACCCTGTTCTACCTTTGGTTAATGAGGATGCTGCTAACAACTAGGCCATTGTTGTGTATCAGCCTCCTGCTATCAGGGAGGAGATAGTTCTGCCTGCGGTTCCTTTTGGGCCTCCTTTGCCTCCGGATATGATTTGGAGGAGATCATTTGAGAACCTTTTGCAAGCTCCTGTGGCTTTCTCAGTTCCAAGGCCGGTTCTGCTGCAACCTCTTTCACTGGCTGTTCTGTCTAAGCGGAGTTGGGATATGGCTTTCAGTGAGAATGACCTGCCACGTCTTACATGGAGGGATCAAGAGCAAGCAAGGCCGGTTGCCAGGGCGCTATTTTCTGATCATTTTGATGTTCAACCAGTGCAGGTTCCACCCCTCCTGCTGCGGTGGTTAAAGCTCGCAGGCCACGGAAAACCTTGGCGCCAACTCCAATTGTTGACACCGCAGTACGGCGTTGCACTAGAAGCTCAATTCAGCGAGATGGTTTCAAGCCCACCTTCCAGGAGCTCTCCCTGCAGCCCAAGAGAAAGAAGCCCAAGGCTAAGCCCTTCACGGCCCAGATGCACGACGACCCTGCTTCTGAAGGAATTCCACCTGCAACTCCTATCAGTCGACTCCAAGAAGTTGGTCGTGAGCTAGAAATTGACGCTGCTCTATTATCTGTGGATGCACTTATTGTGGATCCACCTGCTGCTGCCTCGCCTAAACATGATGATTAGTTTAATCATGCTCTTTTGGGTTTCGCAAGCCCTTAAATATGCTTTATCTATGTCTGTAGACAGTATGC
Organism: Aegilops speltoides; assembly: GCA_021437245.1. NCBI lineage: Eukaryota > Viridiplantae > Streptophyta > Magnoliopsida > Poales > Poaceae > Aegilops > Aegilops speltoides. The sequence goes on along the minus strand of CM038144.1, from coordinate 474,551,558 downwards.
TGCTACTTGTTCTCTGGTGTGTGTTGATGTTGGGTCAGACTGGTTTATGTTTCTTTGGACATGTGGTATTGCGTACCATGTGGGTTATGGACTTAATCTTATATTGTAATGAGTAACATTTGTAGGAACTAGAATGTTCTCTGCTGGAATGTCAGAGGTCTGAATTCTGAAACTAGGTAGAGGGCTGTTAGGCAGAAAATTGATGAAAGCCAATGCTCAATCGCCTGCCTACAAGAAACCAAATGTGCATCTTTTGATTATAGATCAATTAAATCTTTCTGCCCTAAAAGATTTGACTCATTTGTGTGTTCTCCCTCTATTGGTGCTTCTGGAGGAATTATAGTCGTCTGGAATTCTTCTGTTTTTAGTGGCACTATAATTGAAGTACAACAGTTTGCTGTAATTGTTAAGTTCACTTCCAGACAGAACAATGATTCTTGGACTCTAGCTGCCGTCTATGGCCCTTGTAGGGGTGAAGCCAAGGAACAATTTGTTAACTGGTTATACAACCTGACTATTCCTCTCAATGAATACTGGTTGTTACTTGGTGACTTTAATTTCCTTCGGTCAGTGGATAACAGAAACTTGCCTGGTGGGGACATAAATGACATGTTCATGTTTAATGAGATTATTGGCCACTTTGGCCTTCTTGAGCTTCCAATCAAGGGCAGATCTTACACATGGTCCAATATGCAAGATACCCCGCTTCTTGAACAGCTAGATTGGTTCTTTACATCTGTGGATTGGATTTCTGATTATCCTATGACTAAATTTTTGCCCCTGGCCACGACTGCTTCGGATCATGTGCCTTGCTTAGTTACCATCAAGACTTCCATTCCAAAATCAAACCTCTTTAGGTTTGAAAATTATTGGATTGAGCTTGATGGCTTCATGGACTGTGTTGAATCTTCTTGGAAGCAACCCTCTCGGAAAGCACATGTTACTGCTAGAATTGCAGACAAACTTAAAAGCCTAAGAATGTGTCTTAAAAGGTGGCAAATGAATGTTTACAAACTGAGGTTGCTGATCAGTAAATGCAATCATGTTATTTTCTTTTAGATGAACTGGAAGAATGGAGGCCTCTTTATATTCAGGAGAATAACTTCAGAAGAATTGTCAAAAATCATTTGGAAAAGCTCCTGCACCTGCAATTTCTATACTGGAAAAAGAGGTGCACTGTCGGTGTCAAAACCGGCGGATCTCGGGTAGGGGGTCCCGAACTGTGCGTCTAGGCGGATGGTAACAGGAGACGAGGGACACGATGTTTTTACCCAGGTTCGGACCCTCTCGATGGAGGTAAAACCCTACGTCCTGCTTGATTAATATTGATGATATGGGTATTACAAGAGTGGATCTACCACGAGATCAAGGAGGCTAAACCCTAGAAGCTAGCCTATGGTATGATTGTTGTAATGTATGTTGTCCTACGGACTAAAGCCCTCCGGTTTATATAGACACCGGAGGAGGCTAGGGTTACAGTCGGTTACAATGGTAGGAGATCTACATATCTGTATTGCCAAGCTTGCCTTCCACGCCAAGAAAGTCCCATCCGGACACGGACGGAGTCTTCAATCTTGTATCTTCGTAGTCTTGGAGTCCGCGGATAATGATAGTCCGGCTGTCCGGACACCCCTAGTCCAGACTCCTCAAGAGCCCTGAACCAGGCTTCAATGACGATAAGTCCGGCGCGATAATGTTCGGCATTGCAAGGCGGGTTCCTCCTTGAATAACCGGAGAAGATCATGAACACCGTGATAGTGTCCGCTCGCAAAAATAAATTCCACATTCCAGCGTAGGAGAATAAAATGTACACTCAGTTCAATCACGACGTATTATGCGGCGTGACATCACACCGGCACCAAGCCTTTGTTTGAATCGTTTTTTACTATACCACCTCAGCGCGTTTAGCGAAGCGGTTTCCTTGGCACGTCTTGTCGAAGCAGAGATCGTGTTCCCCTGATTCCGGGATTCTCATCAATACGTGCGTGGGTAACCCAACCACGCCATTATTGGTGGCACTTGGGAGATAAGCGAGTTTTACCAGGATGGTGGGGGACGCATAGTTTTCGTCCGCCTATATATAAGGGATAAGGATTCACCTTCTCACCTACGCCTTCTTCCTCCTTTGCTTACCCATCTCCATGAACTCAAGCTCCAACGCCTAAGCTCGCGATCTCGCCGACCTTCCCGAATATGTCCGGAGGGAGGCAATGGTTGGCCTCCACCGCTAAGGAGGAGGACATCACCAAGCTGTGCAGCGCGGATACCTTTCGGCGATATCGCAGATCGGCCGCCCGACGAGGGGCAGCTCATCCCTACCCCGGGCCTCATGAGAGGGTCGTCTTCCTCCCCACTTCCTCCGCTGGACTGGGCTTTCCGCTCCATCCATTTGTCCGGGGCTCATGTTTTACTACGGCCTGGATTTCCACGATCGGCGCCGAACTTCATCCTCAACATCTCGGCGTTCATCGTCGTGTGCGAGGCCTTCCTCTGCATCCGGCCCCACTTCGGCCTGTGGCTCAAGACCTTCAACGTCAAGCCGAAAGTTGTGAAGGGCACGCAAGTGGAATGCGGAGGCGCCATGTTGGGCAAATTGCCCAACGTACCTTGGCTCGAAGGGACCTTTGTGGACTCCGTCAAGGGGTGGCAATCGGGGTGGTTCTACATCACCGAGCCGTGCAAACCTACATGGGTGGCGGCCCCCGAGTTTAGATCTGGCATCCCCACGCAGCTCACCTCCTGGAAAGAGAAGGGCTTGCAGTGGGGCAATCCGGTGGAGGTGATGGGACTCCGAGCTTGCATCAAGAAGATGGTGAGCAATAGGCTCCGGCTCGTCGACGTGGTGCAAGTCATGCTCATCCGGTGGATCCTCCCATGCCAAGAACGGACATTCAATTTGTGGGAGTTCGATCCGGAACAGCACCAGGCGCTAAGCGGGCTCTTCGATACAACATACGAAGGCGCCTGGAGGGTGCTGTTCAAGGGCGCCGAGGCCCCCGCATCCGCGACGGAAGACCGCGGATTCAGCTCGCAGTATCCAACTGACGAGGTAAGTGATCAACCCCATTACGGGACACTTGTGATAATTAAATTGAGTCTAGCGAGGTTTCATTCTGCCTCTTCCTTTGACAGGAATGGATGTCGAAGGCCAAGCCGCTTATCAGCCCGGCTCCCATGCCAGAAGACCCAGTGGACGCCCGCTTAGCAGGGCTGCTGGTTCCGGCACCGCACGTGGTGCCGGAGAAGAAGGCCAAGAAGGTGGCCGCGGGGACTCGAAAGAGTTCCCGCCATCAGGCGTCTGACGACGACGTGGACTCCTCCCCTGAAGACGAGGAGGAGGAGGAGTACTCTCTCCCGGAGGAGGGAGAGAAGAAAAGGAAGGCTTCCCCAATAGGGGAGGCCGGAGGGTCCAAGAGGGGGAGAACTATCCCCCCGGACAGTTTCGCCAACACCAGCGTTGGCGAGGATGAGTGGCCTCCAAGGGCCAGGCGTCCGGCGAGATCGTAAGTATCCGGATCCTTGATATGCAATATCTTTTATGTCACGTAGTGTCCTTCTAACCCCGTATTCTGTCCGTAGTCCGGCCGATGACGATCTCCCCGCTTCATCAAGCGGGTCATTGGCCCCGTCGGATGTGGACTCACTTCCGACCGCCACTTCCCCCGAGGCGAAGATGCCGAGGTGGGATCCCAAAGAGGGACCCATCAGGAGGAGGTTCCGGAGGCGCCGTCAGGCAGCCTCCCGGACTTTGCGCTGGACTCTACATCGGAACCCGCAGTGGTTCCAGAGTCCGGCAAACGGCCCCTTCGAAAGAAGGGCAAGACCGTGACGCCGGCGGCCTCCGTCCAACCGGAGGCGCCGGATAACTTGCTGGAGGCGCTTAAAGGCGCTTCCATCGAGGAAGAACACCGCACTATCATGAGTGCGGTGATTCAAAAGGTTCAGCTCGCTAAGAGCGGGCTGACCGAAGCCTGCAGCAGCCTTCTAACAGGCTTTGAGGTAAGAAGTTAAAATTATGTAATGTAGTACCGCATAGACAGTAGCCCCTGATGCTCAGTTCGGTGTTCGGAAAGAAAAGCCGGACTGAGGATCTATCAAGATATGCGCAGGGTTGCTAAAAATATGTCAATATGGGTTTACAGGCTGCGCTGCTGACCTCTGCCGCACTAACGGCGGAGGTCGATGTGCTGAAGAAGGATCTCGAGCGGTCCGAGCAAGAGCTCGGCCATGCCAAGAGGCAGCTCGAGGAAAAAGTAGGTGAGTAACACCACTTTGAATTAGCACCTTACAGAAAAGGATTTCGGTTGCAATAAAATTAACAAGGATAATACGGGTATTGCAGGGGCCACTAACGAGGTGGCAGCCACGAAGGAGGTTGTGTCCGTGGTCAACGCATCGGCCATGAACGGGTCGAGCGAGAAAAACAGGAAGCACGGGTGGCGGAAGTACGGCAAGAGCTCCAGGCTCTCATGGAGAAGCATGAGAGTTTGGAGCGTGACTCAAAGACTCGAGAGTCTGAGCTTGCTTCGGCTCTCGAAAGTGCCAAGTCCGCCAAGGCTGAGGCCCAAAAGGCCCTTCAGGAGGTTGAGGACATAAAGAAGATAGCGGCGGGTAAGGCGTTTTTCATGCAAAGCCGGCATGTTAATGTGAACTACCTGACACTTACCGCATTTGGAGCTCTCCAGGGGCGTTTGCAGATCTGCCGCGTAGTGCGTCTGATGCCGCCGCATTCTATCGTGGCGAGGAGGGGAGCTCGACGGAGAAGGTCTTCGGTCTCAAGATGCCGAGGCCGGCCATCCAGTGCCCCCAAGCGACCAGGTGAAGCGGCTGGTCGAACTCCTAAGGTAGCCGAGGAGGCCATGAAGGGCCTCATAGTCCGGTGTGGCTGGACAGGCCATGTCTGGGAGCTACTTTGGCCTTGTGCGCTTGCTGGTGGATGCATGCCCTGGGTGGAGGTCATCAAGCGCCCGCTTTGTATTGAAGGGGCTCGTCGGGCCCTTGCCCGCACAAAGGTGCATGGGGCAAGTTGATGCGGAGAAGCTTTCACGGATCCACCGCCACCGGCAGGGAGTATCGTCACGGAGAAGTATTATAAAATTGTCTCAAGGGAGCTCGCGATATTGCGATGAGTGCTCTCGAAATGTAATCTTTGAGTGAACTCGCTATGTATTTATCTCAGGCGCTAAAAACTTCGCTTATATGCGCCATGAGCAACACTTGTTTAATTTAAAATATTACCTTCAGGCGGCCGCTTATAAAATCGAGAGATGGCAAGTCGTTGGCTTCAGCCCCCAAGCCATGAAAGTTTGGGGTGTTGGGATAAACATGAGCACTCTTGTTCCCATTGTTGGGTCCATCGAGGGAGGCGCTCAACACAACGAACAAGGCAACTGGACTTATAATGCTTGAACACTCTCACTTAGCCATAGAATTCTATAATTTTAAATTTCGGCGAAGCCCCTGGTATTCGGAAGACCGAATCCGAGGCGCTATACACGCCTTCTTCGGACATTGTCCGGAACTTCGCTCGAAGCGGCGTGAGTCTTTAAGGACCCGAAAAAACCTCTCGAATAGCGACCAGTCTCTCGCCTTATCATGCCAGTCAGTTTTAGCTTTCTCCACTGAGGCGCTCGCCCGGCTCAACCGGGGCGCAATCACAGTGGTTCTCCCAGTGCCACCTTAGCCGACGGAACGGAACGTAAGGCACCAAAACATGGGAGCCGGGCAAACCCAACTATTGACCCAAGACATGATTCGGAGCCGATTCATATAATGCTATAAGTTCGGGGTGCCGCACTTGTGAAAGTGTTCGGACTTATCACACCATAGAGTGGGGAACATAAGCCCCCGGTGTATTATGCCGTACCAAAATATATGGGTGCCAGATGTCATATAATGAGCATATATATATAAAAGGTAATGCAATTGCGATCATAAAGGTGCTGCATTATTTATGAAACAAAAGTCTGCTAGTAGAGCGGACTGATACAAAGAGTGCGGTAAGCAAGGGATTTGTACTAAGTAAGCATGTCCCCCTCCAGGGATCAGCTGCGGACTTGGTGTATATAATCAAATTTAATGCTCGTAATTGAGACCACCTGAGTGTTCGTCGCGGCCTTCTTTAGTCCCTGACTGTTGCACCATGAGTTCGGCAGGTTCGCCGCCGGACAGGGCTTCTGGTTAATAGAGTCCTGTGTACAAAAAAAAGGAGAAAAATAATAAAAAAAGGGGGGCACATTTGCGAGCCCCCTGGTGTGGTCGAACCGCACTCTGGGCCCGTTGCGATAGTGCCCCCTCCCCTGTGCCCATGGTATCTCCAAAGCGTAATGATGTACGCGGAGTGTTATTCTTGCGATCATACACGGGCAAGGGTTGGGGCCGCATTGCTACGCGTGCTCTGATCACGCCAGGTGGTCTTGGTTGGCATTTCTCCGAGCGCGCTTTGCTGTATCCGGCCGTTTAACGGCCGGACTTGAGAATTGCCTTAGAAGGCTGCTCTGTACTTCTGCCGCGAGAGCCGCTGTATGTTCCTCCGTTTGGAGGGAGCGTTCCGTATTCCCATTGACCGTGATGACTCCACGAGGGCCTGGCATCTTGAGCTTTAGGTATGCATAGTGCGGCACCGCGTTGAATTTGGCAAACGCAGTTCGTCCGAGCAGAGCGTGATAGCCACTGCGAAACGGGACTATGTCGAAGATTAACTCTTCGCCCGAAATTATCCGGGATCCAAGACCACTTCAGGTGGATCGAGCTGCATATTGGCTTCCACTCCTGGTATGACACCTTTAAAGGTTGTCTTTGTAGGTTTAATCCTTGATGGGTCTATGCCCATTTTGCGACCGTATCCCGATAAAGGTGTTCAGTTGCTGCCGCCGTCCATCGACTCTCGTGAGGTGGAACCCATCGACGATTGGGTCTAAAACCACGCGCGAATCCGCCATGGCGTATGCTGGTCGGATGGTCTCTTCGATCGAAAGTGATCGGACATGAGGACCATGGGTTGAACTTTGGGGCGATCGCTCCATTGCATAGACGTCCCAGAGTGCGCGCTTCCTCTCCTCTTGGGTATGTGGGTCGCGATATCATATTCACCGTCCGCACTTATGGGGAAAACCTTCGTCCTCTCGTTGTTCGGGCGGTCGGGTCTCTTCCTCGTCGTCGCTATTTAGCCCCTTGTCATTGTTTTCGCAATTAACTTGCCGCCTGCTTGAACACCCAGCAATCTCTATTGGTGTGGTTAGCTGGTTTTCAGAGGTGCCATGTATCCGCATAAGCGGTCGAGTATTCGGTCCAGATTGACGGACTGGAGTGGTTCTTTTGAATGGCTTCTTCCACGACCGGTTTAGAGCCTCGAATCCGCATTGACGGTCAGATCCTCCTTATCGCCGCCGCACGCGGCGCTTTGTTTTTGTTTCGACATGACTCGCCGTTGTTGTCCTTAGTATCCGGACTGCCAGAATTTTTACGGAGATTGTTGCTGCGGGCTAGCAGCTGTCCTCTCCCGCAAAAGCGGTCATTAACGATGTGAGGGCTGCCATGGATTTCGCTTTTCCTGCCCCGGTGCGGGCTAGCCATTCGTCCCGGATGTTATGTTTGAAGGCTGCAAGGGCCTCTGATCCGGACAATCGACAATTTGATTTTTCTTCGTCAAGAACCGTGTCTGTAATTGTCTAGCCGATTCGTCGGCTGCTGAATGATGTGTCTTAGGTCATCGGCGCTCGGTGGTCGCACGATGTGCCTTGGAAGTTATCAAGGAATGCGGCCTGTGTCTTCCCAACACCCAATTGACTCTGCGGGCAGGCTGTTAAGCCAATGCCGAGCTGGTCCTTTAAGCTTGAGGGAGGTACTTGATGGCGTGGAGATGCGCCGCCGGGCCATATGGATGTGGAGAAGATAGTCTTCGATCCGCATCGCTGGGTCTGCTGTGCCATCGTAAGATTCGATGTTTACGGGTTTAAACCCTTCGGGATCGATGATCCATTACTTCGTCGCTGAAGCATAGCGGGTGTGTGGCGCCCAGATTGAGTGATATCGCGACGCAGCTCAAGAGAGCGCTGTCGCTGTGTTCGCCCGCCGGGTTATTGTATCCGCATGACGGTATTCGCCGTGGGTCGAGGGCGCCCACGCCATCCATAGATGGATCTGGATTGCCTTGCTTTGTCCTCCAATATGTCTCGCAAGTCCGCACGCTCCTCTTGGCTTCATACTTTTGGAGCGATGCCGGGTATGGTCTTGGCCGGGGCCCGATGCCTCTTCGTCACGCACCACGGGTGGTCGGTCAGCCATATCATGCGCTGGTGATGGAGGTACATATGCTTCCTCCTCTAATCGGGGGAGCATCTTGCGTCTTGGGTAACTTTTGGAGGGACGTTCGAGTTTATACTCTTCGGCCGCGAGGACCTCGGTCCATCGATCGGCCAGCAGGTCCTGATCAGCTTGAAGCTGCTGCTGCTTTTTCTTTAGGCTGTTTGCTGTGGTGATAAGCCTGCGCTTGAAGCGCTCTTGTACGACGGGATCCTCCGGTACGACGAATTCGTCATCGTTGAGGCTTGCTTCGTCTTCGGAGGGAGGTATATAGTTATGATCCTCAACCTCTTCGTCTGCTGCCCCCTCATGAGGGATTGCTTCTGCATCCTCCTGCGCTGAATCTTGCTGGAGGGGATTGTCTTCGGCACTCTCTGGAGTATTATTATCTCCTATGCCGGAATCTCCATTCTTGCTGTGGCGAGATTTAGAGCGGCGCCGCTGACGCCGGCGTTTGGGCTGCTTCTTTAAAGAGTCTGCCTCTGCTGTTTCTTCGCTGTCCCCATCTTTTGGGGTGGCCACCATGTATATGTCGTATGACGAGGTGGTCTTCCAGTGCCTCAGAGGCGCTGGTTCTCGTTAAATCTCGGCATCATCGCCCATAGCGCCGATGTCTTCGGAGTCGTTGTTCAGCATGTCGGTTAGATCGTCGGCGGTGGCTACAAAGTGGGTGGTGGGTGGGCTCAATTTCTTCGTCGTCTGCAGTACCCCAACCATCCCGCCATAGTCCGCCAGACTCTCCCGATAACGAGAGATGCTTTAGTGAATTCAAGATGTCGCCAAAAGGCGTAGTATTGAAGATGTCCGGCGCAGTGAATTCCATAACCGCGCCCAATCCGGATCGATTGGTAGGCGCTGGAGGTTCGGAGTCCGCGCCCGGAATCACGGGTTTCGCAGGGACAGAATTAGTGTTCGCCCATCGCCGTTGATGTTGAAGCCCTGTGGCGGCGTTTATCCACCGCCCTCGATCTGGTCGATCGGCTCCGGCTAATGGCCAAAGGACCTGCAGGCGCCACCAAGGCACTCGCTCGTGGCGAGCTAAATCATGCCCGTCGTCACAAGGCGGCGCGCTTGGTGGCTCGAGTCCGTCAAGATCAAGTCTCCGCGACATCGGCAGTGAAGTTTAAGCTTCCAAATCGACTCGACGGCCAGGTGTAGCTTCGATCTGCTCCAGATGGCCAAGTGAATTGGCCCGCAGGCGAAGCCGCCGAACGCGAAGATCTGTCCGGGAGAAAAGTCTCACCTCGACAGCGTTGTTGGTTGAAGATGCCATCAAGCCTATCGGTGACGCATACGAGGAACTCTCAATGAAAGCACCAATGTCGGTGTCAAAACCGGCGGATCTCGGTAGGGGGTCCCGAATCTGTGCGCCTAGGCGGATGGTAACAGGAGACGAGGGACACGATGTTTTTACCTGTGTTGGGCCCTCTCGATGGAGGTAAAACCCTACGCCCCTGCTTGATTAATATTGATGATATGGGTATTACAAGAGTGGATCTACCACGATATCAAGGAGGCTAAACCCTAGAAGCTAGCCTATGGTATGATTGTTGTAATGTATGTTGTCCTACGGACTAAAGCCCTCCGGTTTATGTAGACACCGGAGGAGGCTAGGGTTACACAGAGTCGGTTACAATGGTAGGAGATCTACATATCCGTATTGCCAAGCTTGCCTTCCACGCGAAGGGAAGTCCCATCCGGACACGGGACGGAGTCTTCAATCTTGTATCTTCGTAGTCTTGGAGTCCGGCGGATAATGATAGTCCGGCTGTCCGGACACCCCCTAGTCCAGGACTCCCTCATGCACCATTAGATATTTCAAGGTGGGAGGTGAGAACACCAAGTTCTTCCATGCTATGGCCACTGAGAGGCATAGGAGGAACTCCATAGCTAGTCTGAAGCTACCTGATAGATATGTTGTCTCTGATCACTCACAAATGGTTGGAATTGTTTGGAGCTGTTTTAAGAATAGAATGGGCACTTCTAGAGGGATTATAATGGGGTTTGATTTGTCCTCACTTATTTCACAAGTGGATGGCCTTGATGTGCTCACTAAGCCTTTTACAAAAGAGGAAATGGACAATGTAGTCAAACATATGCCTGTTGATAAGGCACCTTAACCTGATGGTTTCTATGGATTGTTTTTAAAAAAATGTTGGCATCTTATTTCTCAGGATTTTTATGAGCTGGCTCAGGCTTTTTATGATGGCACTGCGGTTTTAGAGAACATTAACAGCTCTTATATCACTCTTGTGCCCAAGAAGTTAGCACCCGAAGAAGTAGGAGACTACAGGCCTATCTCTCTTACTGGTATGGGGATTAAATTTCTGTCAAAAATGGCTGCAAATAGATTTCAAGATGTGATTATGCAGTGCATACATAAGAACCTATATGGTTTCATTAAGTCCAGAACAATCCAGGATTGCCTGGGGTGGACTTTTGAATATTTGCACCAATGTCATCAGTCTAAGAGGCCCATTGTCATTCTCAAATTGGACTTTGAGAAGGCTTGTGACTCTGTTGAGCATGAGGCTATCTTCCAAATCCTAAGGTTTAAGGGTTTTAATGATAAGTGGATTCTTTGGATGAAGCAGTTCCTGACCTCTGGCACATCTTCTGTTTTGCTTAATGGGGTTCCTGGGAGGAAATTTGTTTGCAAAAAAGGGGTTAGGCAGGGTGACCCTGTATCCCCTCTGCTCTTTGTTATTGCTGCAGATCTGCTCCAAACAGTGATTAATGACATGTTCAGAAGAGGAATTCTTCAACTACCTATACCTTGCCATGATGCTGATTACCCTGTGATTCAATATGCTGATGATACATTGATCATCCTACCTGCTGACAGAGCCCAACTTCTGGCTTTGAAGGATATGTTAAAGGTATTTTCTCAGTCGATTTGTCTGGATGTCAATTACCATAAGTCTTTTATTATCCCAATCAATGTTGAGTCTGCTGTTATGGAAGATTTGGCTGCTGCTTTTGGTTGCAAAATTGGAAAAATGCCATTTACATACCTTGGATTGCCTGTGGGGACCACAAGGCCCAAAATGGTTGATTTCATGCCTTTGGTGGACTGTATGGAAAGAAGAATGACTGCCAGTTCTTCTTTCCTTAACCAAGGTGAAAGATTGCAGTTCCTTAACTCTTCTCTTTCTTCAATGCCAATATTCTTCCTGTGTAGCCTTGCTTTGCCAGCAGGTATTCTTAAGCAGCTCGAAAGAATTCAAAGGCAGTGTCTGTGGAGAAAGCATAGGGATCAGCCAGCACCTTCTCTTGCTGCTTGGAACCTCATTTGCAGGCCAAAAAACAAAGGGGGACTAGGCATTCTTAATCTGGGAGTTCAGAATGTGGCTCTTCTTCTCAAGCATGTTAACAACTTTCTGAATAAACGAGATATCCCTTGGGTGTCCTTAGTCTGGAATTCATATTATTTTGAAAGAATGCCCCAGGGAACAACTGAATGTGGATCCTTCTGGTGGAGAGATATGTGTAAAGTCATGCAGCACTTCTGAGACTGCTCCTGGGTTCAAATTAATGAAGGGGACATTGCTCTTTTTTGGGCTGATAATTGGAACCTTGATAACACAGTGTCTAGTCTGCAGGCAAGATTCCCAAGGCTTTACTCTTTTGCCAAGGATCCCTGGATCTTAGTTAAGGAATCTTTCAATACCCAGGATATGCATCAACTCTTTCACCTCCCCTTATCTGCTCAGGCCTATGATGAGTTGAACCAGATACAGGAATTGATGAATTCCCACAGCAGAGAATCAAGTTTGAGAGATGTTTGGTTCTGGCAAGGATCTACCAAGTTTTTCAAACCAAAGATGTTCTACTCACACATTTTTGTGTCTGAATCCTTCAATCCTTTGCTTTGTGGGGTTTGGAAATCCTCTTGTACCCTCAAGATCAAGGTTTTTGCATGGATGCTTATTATGGACAGGTTGAACACCAAGGACATGGTTGAGAGAAGGCACTGGCACATGGATGATGGGGTCCATTGTAGGCTTTGTCCCTTGCAGGTTAGAGAAACCAGGGATCACCTGTTCTTTAACTGCAATTTCAGCGTCAGCGTCTGGAATTATCTGCAGATTGACTGGTCTACTGGCACCTGCATGATGCAGCAGGTTACTCAAGCTAGAAGAAGTTTTGATAAGCCCTTTTTCTCTGAAGTGGTTTTCGTTGCTTGCTGGAATATTTGGATCATCAGAAATGCCAAAGTATTCAGAAATGAGAGAGCTAGTTTCAATAAATGGAGGTTTGCTTTTAAGCATGATATTAGCCTAATGCAGCACAGAATCAAATCTGTTTACAAGCATGAACTTCTTAGATGGATCTCTTTTCTCCCACCCTAAGCTAGTTTTTGTAAGCCCCCTTTCTTGTTTTACCTTGTACCCTGGTTACTCCTTGTAATCACCCTATTGTATTACTTATTCTTTTTTCAACAAAGTTTTGATCTGCTGTGGGGGTTTTGCCCCACAGTTCCCAGTCAAAAAAAATATAGATACATTGAAGACGTATCAAGCACCCCCAAGCTTAATTCCTGCTCGTCCTCGAGTCGGTAAATGATAAAAATAGAATTTCTGATGTGGAGTGCTACCTAGCATAATTCTCAATGTATTTTTCTTTATTGTGGCATGAATGTTTAGATCCAAATGATTCAAAATAAAAGTTCATATTGACATAAGAAATAGTAATACTTCAAGCATACTTAATCAGGTAATCATGTCTTCTCAAAATAACATGGCTAAAGAAAGTTATTCCTACAAAATCATATAGTCTGGCTGTTGCTCTATCTTCATCACACAAAGTATTTAATCATGCACAACCCCGATGACAAGCCAAGCAATTGTTTCATACTTTAGTAATCTCAAACTTTTTCAACTTTCACGCAATACATGAGCATGACCCATGGACATAGCACTATATGTGGAATAGAATGGTGGTTGTGGAGAAGAGAAAAAGGAGAAGATTGTCTCACATCAACTAGGCGTATCAATGGGCTATGGAGATGCCCATTAATAGATATCAATGTGAGTGAGTAGGGATTGCCATGCAACGGATGCACTAGAGCTAAATGTATGAAAGCTCAACAAACGAAACTAAGTGGGTGATGTCTACTACACAACCTTCTTCTTGTAGATGTTGTTGGGCCTGCAAGTGCACATGTTTGTAGGACAGTAGCAAATTTCCCTCAAGTGGATGACCTAAGGTTTATCAATCCGTGGGAGGCGTAGGATGAAGATGGTCTCTCTCAAGCAACCCTGCAACCAAATAACAAAGAGTCTCTTGTGTCCCCAACACACCCAATACAATGGTAAATTGTATAGGTGCACTAGTTCGGCGAAGAGAGGAAGATACAAGTGCAAAATAGATAGTAGATAATGGTTTTTGTAGTCTGAAATAATAAAAACAGCAAGGTACTAATGATAAAAGTGAGCGTAAACAGTATTGCAATGATAGGAAACAAGGCCTATGGTTCACACTTTCACTAGTGCAAGTTCTCTCAACAATAATAACATAGATAGATCATATAACAAGCCCTCAACATGCAACAAAGAGTCACTCCAAAGCCACTAATAGCGGAGAACAAACGTAGAGATTAAGGTAGGATACGAAACCACCTCAAAGTTATTCTTTCGGATCGATCTATAAAAGAGTTCGTACTAGAATAACACCTTAAGATACAAATCAACCAAAACCCTAATGTCACCTAGATACTCCATTGTCACCTCAAGTATCCGTGAGCATGATTATACGATATGCATCACACAATCTCAGATTCATCCAACCAACACAAAGTAGTTCAAAGAGTGCCCAAAAGTTTCTACCGGAGAGTCAAGAACGTGTGCCAACCCCTATGCATAGGTTACCAATGTCACGAAACCCGCAAGCTGATCACCAAAACATACATCAATGGCACATGATATCCCATTGTCACCACAGATAATCATGACAAGACATACATCAAGTGTTCTCATAAAAGACTCAATCCGATAAGATAACTTCAAAGGGGAAACTCAATTCATCACAAGAGAGTAGAGGGGGAGAAACATCATAAGATCCAACTACAATAGCAAAGATCGGGATACATAAAGATCGTGCCATAGAGGGAACACGAGAGAGAGAGAGATAAAACACATAGCTACTGGTACATACCCTCAGCCCCGAGAGTGAACTACTACCTCCTCATCATGGATAGCGCCAGGATGATGAAGTTCGCCACCGGTGATGGGGTCCCCCTCCTACAGGGCGCCGGAAAGGGCTCCTGAGAGGTTTTTGGTGGCTACAGAGGCTTGCGGCGGCGGAACTCCCGATCTATCTTCTGTTCTGGAAGTTTTAGGGTACGTAGGTATATATGGGTGCAAGGGGTACGTCGGTGGAACTACGGGGGCCCCATGAGGCAGGGGCGCGCCCTAGGGGGGTGGGCGCCCCCACCCTCGTGAGCACCTCCCGTATCTTCTGACGTGGGATCTAAGTCCATCAGGTGGGTTTCCTTCCAAAAATAACTTCTCCAGTTGATTTCGTTCCGTTTTGACTCCGTCTGATATTCCTTTTCCTTGAAATATTGAAATAGGCATAAAATAACAAATCTGGGCTGGGCCTCCGGTTAATAGGTTAGTCCCAAAAATAATATAAAAGTGGATAATAAAGCCCAATATTGCCTAAAACAGTAGATAAAGTAGCATGGAGCAATAAAAAATTATAGATACGTTGGAGACGTATCAAGCATCCCCAAGCATAATTCCTGCTCGTCCTCGAGTAGGTAAATGATAAAAAAGAATTTTTGATGCGGAGTAATACTTTGGCATAATTTCAATGTAAATCTTCTTAATTGTGGCATGAATATTCAGATCCGAAAGATTCAAGACAAAAGTTCATATTGACATAAAAATAATAATACTTCAAGCATACTAATAAAAGTAATCATGTCTTCTCAAAATATCATGGCAAAAGAAAGTTCATCCCTACAAAATCATATAGTTAGGCTATGCTTCATCTTCGTCACACAAAGATGTTCCCAACTTCTACACCCCCGAGGACAAGCCAAGCAATTGTTTCATACTTAAATAATCTCAAACTTTTTCAACGTTCACGCAATACATGAGCGTGAGCCATGGATATAGTACTATGGGTTAGAATATGATGATGGGGATTGTGTGGAGAAGACAAACAAGGAGAAAGTCTCACATTGACGAGGATAATCAACGGGCTATGGAGACGCCCATCAATTGATGTCAACATGAGGAGTAGGGATTGCCATGCAACGGATGCACTAGAGCTATGAATGCTCAACAAAAGAAAACTAGTGGGTGTGCATCCAACTTGCTTGCTCATGAAGACCTAGGGCATTTGAGGAAGCCCATCGTAGGAATATACAAGCCAAGTTCTATAATGAAAAATTCCCACTAGTATAAAAAGACAACTTATGAGACTCACTACATGAAGAACAAGGTGCTACTTTGAAGCACAATATATGAGACTTACTACATGAAGAACAAGGTGCTACTTTGAAGCACAAGTGTGGAAAAAGAGATAGTAGCATTGCCCTTTTTATTTATTTTTTTTATTTTTTTGGGGCCTTTCATTTTTTGGCCTTTCTCTTTTTTTTGATTGGGCAATGCTCTAATGATGATCATCACACTTCTATTGATTACAACATAAGGATTACAACTCGAAACTTAGAACAAGATATGACTCTATATGAATGCCTCCGGTGGTGTACCGGGATGGTGCAATGAATCAAGAGTGACATGTATGAAAAATAATGCATGGTGGCTTTGCCACAAATACGATGTCAACTACATGATCATGCAATGGCAATATGACAAAAGTAAAGTATGTCATGATGATGATGAACGGAACGGTGGAAAGTTGCATGGCAATATATCTCCGAATGGCTATGGAAATGCCATAATAGGTAGGTATGGTGGCTGTTTTGAGGAAGATATAAGGAGGTTTCTGTGTGATAGAGCGATCGTATCACGGGTTTGATGCACCGCTAAGTTTGCACCAACTCTCAAGGTGAGAAAGGGCAATGCACGGTACCGAAGGGGCTAGCAAAGGCGGAAAGGTAAAAGTGCGTATAATTCGTGGACTCAACATTAGTCAAAAGAACTCATATACTTATTGCAAAAATTTAGAAGTCATCAAAAATCAAGTACTACACGCATGCTCCTAGGGGGATAGATTGGTAGGAAAAGACCATCGCTCGTCCCCGACCGCCACTCATAAGGATGCACAAGCCAGGTACACTTCATGTTTCAAATTGGTTACACAACTTTAACCATACGTGCATGCTACGGGACTTGCTAGCTTCAACACAAGCATTCTTCGAATTCATATTCACCCAACTAGCATGACTTTAATACCACTACCTCCATATCTCAAAACAATTATCAAGTATCAAACTTTCCTTAGTATTGAACACACTCATAAGAAAGTTTCACATATCTTGAATACCAAGTATATTAATATTAAGCAAATTACCATGCTATTAACGACTCTCAAAATAATCTAAGTGAAGTATGAGAGTTCATCTATTTCTTCAAAATTAAACTACCACCATGCTCTAAAAGGTATAAGTGATGCACTAGAGCAAATGACAAACTACTCCGAAAGATATAAGTGAAGGTCAATGAGTAGCTAAATAATTATGCAACTATGCGAAGACTCTCTCTCATTTAATAATTTCAGATCTTGATACTTTATTCAAACAGCAAGCAAAGCTAAAGAAAACTACATTGCAAGGATAGCACAACTCATGTGAAGAAGCAAAAACTTAGGCTCAACCGATACTAACCGATAGTTGTTGAAGAAGAAAGGTGGGATGCCTACCGGGGCATCCCCAAGCTTAGATGCTTGAGACTTCTTGAAATATTATCTTGGGGTGCCTTGGGAATCCCCAAGCTTGAACTTTTGTGTCTCCTTAATTCATCTCATATCATGGTTTCTCTTTTTATAAAAAGCTTCATCCACAACAAACTCAACAAGAACTCGTGAGATAGGTTAGTATAAACCAATGCAAAACCTTATCATTTCTGCTGTAACAAATCACTAAAATTATTATTCAACATTGAATACTAAATGCCTCTGCATATTTAATACTCCTATCCTCAAATAGAATCATTAAACAAGCAAACATATGCAAACAACGCAAACATAACAGCAATCTGCCAAAACAGTACAATCTGTAAAGAGTGCAAGAGTATCAATACTTCCCTAACTCCAAAAATTATGAAATAAAATTCCCACTGTAGTAAATTTATCATAGCTCATTGTGAAACAAGTTTCAACATTATATCATGCTTTGACTTTTCTAGGGAATTTTTGCAACAGCGGTAAACTTTCTGTTTTCAAACAACAACATGTATACTAGCAAAATAAGCATGGCAAAGGCTATCCTTGACATTTTTATTGAAACTAAAGATGCAAAACACTAATACAAATAACAGCAAGCAAATAATAACAAAATAAAATGACACTCCAAGCAAAACACATATCATGTGGTGAATAAAAATATAGCACTAAGTAAAGTTACCGATGAACGAAGACGAAAGAGGGGATGCCATCCGGGGCATCCCCAAGCTTAGGCTCTTGGTTGTCCTTGGATATTACCTTGGGGTGCCTTGGGCATCCCCAAGCTTAGGCTATTGCCTCTCCTTATTCCATAGTCCATCGAATCTTTACCCAAAACTTGAAAACTCCACAACACAAAACTCAACAGAAAACTCGTAAGCTCTGTTAGTATAAGAAAATAAAACAACCACTTAGATACTGTAATGAACTCATTCTAAATTCATATTGGTGTAATATCTACTGTACTCCAACTTATCTATGGTTTATACCCTTTGATACTACTCATAGATTCATCAAAATAAGCAAACAACACATAGAAAACAGAATTTGTCAAAAACAGAACAGTTTGTAGTAATCTGTATCAAACGTATACTTCTGGAACTCCAAAAATCCCACAAGTGCAGACGGTAAACATGATATACGCAACCCATATACCCAAGAGGGAGCGGAAGCGTGCACTAAGGGACGTATATGCGATGGAGCCAGTCGCCCCTAAGTTCAATCCATGGTCCTCTTGCCCGATCACTTTCGATCGAAGAGACCATCCGACCAGTATCCGCCATGGCGGATTCGCCGCATTGGTTTTAGACCCAATCGTCGATGGATTTCACCTCACGAGAGTCCTGATGGACGGCGGAAGTAGCCTGAACCTGCTTTATCAGGATACAGTGCGCAAGATGGGCATAGACCCCTCAAGGATTAAACCTACAAAGACGACCTTCAAAGGCGTCATACCAGGTGTTGAGGCCAATTGTACAGGCTCACCACACCGAAGTGGTCTTCGGATCCCGGACAATTTCCGAGCGAGGAGTTAATCTTCGACATAGTCCCGTTCCGCAGATGGCTATCATGCTCGCTCGGACGAACCGCTGTTCGCAAAGTTCAACGCGTGCCGCATCACGCATACCTCAAGCTCAAGATGCCAGGCCCTCGTGGAGTCATCACGGTCAACGGAAATATGGAACGCTCCCTCCGAACGGAGGAACACACAGCGGCTCTCGCGGCAGAAGTACAGAGCAGCATTCTAAGGCAATTTTCGAGTCCGGCCGTTAAACGGCCGGATACAGCCAAACGCGCCCGAAGCAACATCAACCAAGACCACGTGGCACGATCCGAGCACGCGTAGCAATGCGTCCCCAACCCCAGCCCTTGCATAATTGCAAGACCAACCCTCCACATACATCATTACGCTCTGGAGATACCATGGGCCTAGGGGGAGGGGCACGACCACAACAGACCCAGAGTGCGGCTCGACCACACCAGTGGCTCACAAGTGTGTCGCTCTTTTTTATTATTTTCCTTCTTTGTATACACAGGACTCCGTTCACCAGAGGCCCTGTCCGACGGTGAACCCGCCGAACTCACGATGCAACAGCCAGGGAGGGAAGAAGGCCGCGACGAACATTCAGGTGGTCTCCATTATGAGCATTAAATTTGATTATATACACCAGTCCGCAGCCCACCCCTGGAGGGGGACATGTTTAATTAGTCCAATCCCTTGCTTACCAAGACTATTTGTATCATTCCGCACTCATAGCGTAATCCCTTGAATAAATAATGCAGCACTTTTTGCCTGTTATTGCATTACTTTACATATATGTTCACTAATGACATCTTGCACCAGATATTTTGGTACGGCCGAATACACCAGGGCTTATGTTCCCCAGATTATGGTGTGATAAGTCCGAACACTTTCACAAGTGCGGCACCCCAAACTTATAGCATTATATGAATCGGCTCAATCATGTCTTGGGTCAATAGTTGGGTTTGCCGGCTCCCACGTTTTGGTACCTTATGTTCCGCTCGTCGGCTAAGGTGGCACTGGAGAACCATCGCGATTGCGCCCGGCTGAGCTGGGCGAGCGCCTAAGTGGAGAAAGCTAAACCGATGTCATGATAAGGCGAGAGACTGGTCGCTGTTCAAGAGGTCTTTTCGAGTCCTTAAAGACTTATGCGCGTCAAGCTTAAGAACCGGATAATGTCCGCCAAGGCGTGATAGCGCCCCAACTCGGTCTTCGAATACTAGGGCTTCACTAAATTTAAAATTATAGAATTCTATGGCTAAGTGAGAGTGTTCAAGCATTATAAGTCCGGTTGCCTTGTTCGTTGTGTTGAGCGCCTCCCTAGATGGACACAAAAATGGGAACAAGAGTGCTCAAGTTTATCCCAAACACCCCAGCACTAGTGGCATGGGGGCTGAAGCCGACGACTTGCCATCTCTCTGATTTTATAAACGGCCGCATAGAAGGTAATATTTTAAATCAAACAAGCGTTGCTTAGCGCATATGAACAAAGTTTTCAGCGCACAGGATAACACATAGCGAGTCTACTCAATAATTACATCTCTGGGGCACTCATCCGCAATCTTGCGGGCACCCTTCAGGATAGTCTTATAGTACATCTCGGGCGTACGATACTCCTTGCTCGCTGGCGGCGCGTCAGTGATAAGCTTCTCCGCATCCAGCCTGCCCCAGTGCACCTTTGCGCGGGCAAGGGCCCGACGAGCACCTTCAATATAGGCGGAGTGCTTGACGACCTCCAACAAGGGGCACGCATCCACCAGCCGCCGCACAAGGCCGAAGTAGCTCCCAGGCATGGCCTCTCCAGGCCACAGCCGGACTATGAGGCCCTTCATGGCCTTCTCGGCTACCTTGTGGAGCTCGACCAGCTGCCTCTGCTGGTCGCTAGGGGGCACCGGAAGGCCGGCCTTAGCGTACTGAGACCAGAAGACCTTCTCCGTTGAGCTCCCCTCCTCGCCACGGTAGAATGCGGCGGCATCGGATACACTGCGTGGCAGATCTGCAAACGCCCCTGGAGAGCTCCGAATTCGGGTAACTGTCAGGTAGTTTACATTAACATGCTTGCTTTGCATGAAAAACGCCTTACCTGCCGCTATTTTCTTCACATCCTCAACCTCCTGAAGGGCCTTATGGGCCTCAGCCTTGGCGGCTTTGGCACTTTCGAGAGCCGAGGCAAGCTCAGACTCTCGAGTCTTTGAGTCACGCTCTAAACTCTCATGCTTTTCCATGAGAGCCTAGAGCTCTTGCCGCACTTCCGCCACCCGCGCCTCCTATTTCTCTCGCTCTGCCCGTTTCACGGCCGCACTGCGTTCGGCCGCGGACACAGCCTCCTTCAGGGTTGCCACCTCGTTCGTGGCCCCTGCAGTACTTACGTTATCCTTGTTATTTTTGCAACCTAAATCCTTTTCTGTAAGGTAACTATTCAAAGTGGTGTTACTCACCTTCTTTGTCCTCGAGCTACTTCTTGGCACGGCCGAGCTCTTGCTCGGACTGCTCGAGGTCCTGCTTCCAGGCACCAACCTCCGCAGTCAGTGCGGCAGAGGTCAGCAGCGCAGCCTACAAACCCATATTGACATAATTTTTAGCAACCCTGTGTACATCTTTTTAGATCCTCAGTCCGGCTTTTCTTTCCGAACACCGAACCGAGCATCAGGTGTTACTGTCTATGCGGTATTACATTACATAATTTTAACTTCTTACCTCAAAGCTCGTTAGAAGGCTGCTGCGAGCTTGGTCGGCTCGCTCTTGGCGAGCTGAACCTTCTGAATCACCACACTCATGATAGTGCGGTGTTCTTCCTCGATGGAAGCGCCTTTGAGCGCCTCCAACAAGTTGTCCGGCGCCTCCGGTTGGACGGGGGCCGCCGGTGTCACGGTCTTGCCCTTCTTGCGAAGGGGCCTGCCTGCCGGGTTCCGGTGTGGAGTCCGGCGCAAAGTCCGGGAGACTGCCTTGCGGCGCCTCCGGAGCCTCCTCCTGATGGGTCCTCTCCTGGGATCCCACCTCGGCATCCTCAGCGGCACGAGGGGTGGAGGCAGTCGGAATGGAATCCACATCCGACGGAGCCAATGACCCGCTCGACGAAGCAGGGAGATCATCGTCGGCCGGACTGCAGGCAGTATGCGGCATTAGAAGGACACTATGTGACATGAAAAGAAATTATGAATCATTCAGGAATCTGGATACTTACGATCTCGCCGGAGGCCTGGCCCTTGAGGGCCACTCTTCATCGCCAACGTTGGTGTTGACGGAGCTGTCCGGGGGAATAGTTCTTCCCTCTTGACCCTTCGCCTCCCGGTTGGGGAGGCCTTCCTCTTTCTCTCTCCCTCCTCTGGGAGAGAGTCTTCTTCCTCCTCCTCATCTTCGGGGGAGGAATCCGCCTCGGAGTCGTCGGACACCTGAAAACGGGAACTCTTTCGAGTACCCGTGGCCACCTTCCTGGCCTTCTTCTCCGGCACCACGTGCGGTGCCGGAACCAGCAGCCCCGCTAGACGGGCGTCCACTGGGTCTTCTGGCATGGGAGCCGGGCAGATGAGCTGCTCGGCCTTCTTCATCCATTCATGTCAAAGGAAAAGGGAGATTGAAACCCGCTTAGGGTCGAACTATTAACAACAAGTGTCCCGTAAAGGTGTAGAATCACTTACCTCGTCAGCTGGACGCTGCGAGTGAAATTCACGATCTTCCGTCGCGGATGCGGGAGCTTCGGCGCCCTTAAACAGCACCCTCCAGCGCCTTTCAGACGTCAGGTCAAGAGCCCGCTCAGCGCCTGTGTCAGTGCCGGATCAAACTCCACAGGTTGAATGCCCGTTTGGCATGGGAGAATCCGCGACGAGCATGACTTGGACCACATTAACAAGCCTGAGCTTCTTGTTCACCACTTCGGATACAGTTTGGAATCCGTCAGCTCCTTCGAACTACCCCATAGCAAGCCCTTCTCTTTCCAGGAGGTGAGCTGCACAGGGATACCAGATCTGAACTCGGGGGCCGCCGCCCACTTAGGGTCGCGGCTCGGTGATGTAGAACCACCCGATCGCCACCCCTTGACGGACTCCACGAAGGCCCTTGAACCAGAGGACGTTGGGCATCTTGCCCAACATGGCGCCTCCGCACTCCGCCTGCGTGCCCTTCACTACCTTCGGCTTGACATTGAAGGTCTTGAGCCACAAGCCGAAGTGGGGCTGGATGCAGAGGAAGGCCTCGCACACGACGATAAACACCGAGATGTTGAGGATGAAGTTCGGCGCCAGATCATGGAAATCCAGGCCGTAGTAGAACATGAGCCCCCGGACAAAGGGGTGAAGAGGAAAGCCCAGTCCGCGGAGGAAGTGGGGGAGAAATACGACCCTCTCATGGGGCCTGGGGGTGGGGATGAGCTGCCCCTTGTCGGGCAGCCGGTGCGCGATGTCGCCGGAAAGGTATCCGCGCCAAGTAGTTTGGCGATGTGCTCCTCCTTAACGGTGGAGGCCAACCATTTACCTCCCACTCCGGACATGGTCGGAGAAGGTTGAGATGAGATGCGCGAACTTGGGCGCTGGAGCTCGAGTGCGCGGAGATGGATAAGCAAAGGAGGAAGAAGGCGTAGGTAAAAAGGCGGATCCTTATCCCCTTATATATAGGCGGACGAAGACTATACGTCCCCACCGGCCTGGTAAAACTCGCTTATCTCCCAAGCGCCACCAGCAATGGCGCGTTGGGTTACCCACGTCCGTATTGATGAGAATCCGGAATAAGGGGAACACGATCTCTGCTCGACAAGACGTGCCATGAAACCGCCGCTAAACGCTACTGAGGTGGTATAATAAAAAACGATTCAAGTAAAAGCTTGGTAGCGGTGTGACGTCATGCCGCAGAATACGTCAGCAGATTGAACTTGTGCACATATTATTCTCTCTAGGGTGGAATGTGGAACTTATTTTGGAGAGCCGGACACTATCCTGGTGTTCACAATCTTCTATGGATTATTCAAAGGAGGAACCCGCCTTGCAATGCCGAACATTATGCGCGCCGGACTTATCGTCATTGAAGCCAGGTTCAGGGGCTACTAAGGGAGTCCTGGACTAGGGGGTGTTCGGACAGCCGGACTATCATCGTCCGCCGGACTCCAAGACTATGAAGATACAAGATTGAAGACTCCGTCCCATGTCCGGATGGGACTTTCCTTGGTGTGGAAGGCAAGCTTGGCGATACGGATATGTAGATCTCCTACCATTGTAACCGACTCTGTGTAACCCTAGCCCTCTCCGGTGTCTATATAAACCGGAGGGTTTTAGTCCGTAGGACAACATCCATTACAACAATCATACCATAGGCTAGCTTCTAGGGTTTAGCCTCCTTGATCTCGTGGTAGATCCACTCTTGTTATACACATCATCAATATTAATCAAGCAGGACGTAGGGGTTTACCTCCATCAAGAGGGCCCGAACCTGGGTACAACATCGTGTCCCTTGTCTCCTGTTACCATCTGCCTAGACGCACAGTTCGGGACCCCCTACCCGAGATCCGCCGGTTTTGACACCGACACCAACCCTAGATCCATATTGGGTAATTTGATTATGAATATTTTTATCCAAATTTTCAATCAACTCAACAGTAGCAACTTTATTTTCAATAATTTCAAGCCTTCACATGTTCCAAAGTTAAAACAGTTCCATTAACCAAAAGAGGTGGTGGGCCAAACAAATCTAACATAGCATTATAAGCATCAAACGTATGGCTACTCAAGAAATCCCCTCCGGTAATGGTATCAAGAATACATCTATTCCAAGGAGTAATGCCTACATAAAAATTGCAAAGAAGAATGGAAGTAGAAAGCTTCCTAGTAGATTTATTTTGAGCATTCCAAATTCTATGCCAAGCATCTTTTAAATTTTCTCCCTCCCTTTGCTTAAAATTAAGAATTTCATGTTTGGGAGTAATAACGAGGATAGGAGGAGTAGCCATAATGACAAGGTAAACGATCTAACACACGAGCAAACAGAAAAAGGCAAGCGAAAGAGAGAGGAGATTGGGAAAGAGAGGGCGAATAAAACGGCAAGGTTGAAGTGGGGGAGAGGAAAACGAGAGGCAAATGGCAAATAATGTAAATGCGAGGGAGATGAGTTTGTGATGGGTACTTGGTATGTCTTGACTTGAGCGAAGATCTCCTGGCAACGGTTCCAGAAATCCTTCTTGCTACGTCTTGAGCTTGCGTTGGTTTTCCTTGAAGAGGAAAGGGTGATGCAGCAATAGTAGTGTAAGTATTTCCCTCAGTTTTTGAGAACCAAGGTATCAATCCAAAGAGGAGGCTCCTCAAAAGTCCCAAGCACCTACACAAACAAACAAAGAACTCGCAACCAACGCAATAAAGGGGTTGTCAATCCTTCACAGCCACTTCATGAAAGTGAGATCCGATAGAGATAGTATGATAAGATAAATATATTTTTGGTATTTTATGATATAGATTGGAAAAGTAAAGATGCAGATAAAAGTAGATTGAAAGCTTATATGATAAAAGATAGACCCGGGGGCCATAGGTTTCACTAGTGGCTTCTCTCAAGATAGCATAAGTATTACGGTGGGTGAACAAATTACTGTCGAGCAATTGATAGAAAAGCAAATAATTATGAGATTATCTAGGCATGAACATGTATATAGGCATCACGTCCGCGACAAGTAGACCGACTCCTGCCTGCATCTACTACTATTACTCCACACATCGACCGCTATCCACCATGCATCTAGAGTATTAAGTTCATAAAGAACAGAGTAACGCATTAAGAAAGATGACATGATGTAGAGGGATAAACTCATGCAATATGATATAAACCCCTTCTTTTTATCCTCGATGGCAACAATACAATACGTGCCTTGCTGCCCCTCATCCTTTGGGAAAGGACACCGCAAGATTGAACCGAAAGCTAAGCACTTCTCCCATTGCAAGAAAGATCAATCTAGTAGGCCAAACCAAACTGATAATTCGAAGAGACTTGCAAAGATAACTCAATCATACATAAAAGAATTCAGAGGAGATTCAAATATTTCTCATAGATAAACTTGATCATAAACCCACAATTCATCGGATCTCGACAAACACACCGCAAAAAGAGTTACATCGAATAAATCTCCAAGAAGATCGAGGAGAACATGGTATTGAGATCCAAAAAGAGAGAAGAAGCCATCTAGCTAATAACTATGGACTCAAAGGTCAATGGTAAAGTACTCACAACTCATCGGAGGGGCTATGGTGTTGATGTAGAAGCACTCCATGGTCGATTCCCCCTCCGGCGGAGCATCGACGAAGGCTCCAAGATGGGATCTCGCGGATACAGAAGGTTGCAGCGGTGGAATTAGGTTTTGGTGGCTTGTTTTGATATTCTCGGGGTACGTGGGTATATATAGGAGGAAGAAGTAGGTCGGTGGCCGCCTGATACGTCCATTTTGCATCATGCTTTTATATCAATATTTATTGCACTATGGGCTGTTATTACACATTATATCTCAATACTTATGGCTATTCTCTCTTATTTTATAAGGTTTACCATGAAGAGGTGGAATGCCGACAGCTGGAATTCTGGCTGGAAAGGGAACAAACATTGGAAACCTATTCTGCACAACTCCAAAAGTCCTGAGACTCCACGAAACAACTTTTTGGAATTAATAAGAATTTATGGGCGAAAGAAATAGGCCAGAGGGCCCACACCCTATCCAGGAGACAGGGGGCACGCCCCCCAGGGCGCGGCCCCCTATCTCCTGGGCCCCCTAGTGGGCCTCCGACGTCCATCTTCTGCTATATCATCACTTTTCCCCTGTAAAAAATCATGGGCAAGCTTACGGGACAAAACTCCGCCGCCATGAGGCGGAACCTTGGCGGAATCAATCTAGGGCTCTGGCGGAGCTGTTCTGCCGGGGACACTTCCCTCCGGGAGGGGGAAATCATCACCAACGTCATCACCAACGATCCTCTCATCGGGAGGGGGTCAATCTCCATCAACATCTTCACCAGCACCATCTCCTCTCAAAACCCTAGTTCATCTCTTGTATCCAATCTTGTATCAAAACCACAAATTGGTACCTGTGGGTTGCTAGTAGTGTTGATTACTCCTTGTAGTTGATGCTATTCGGTTTACTTGGTGGAAGATCATATGTTTAGATCCTTTATGCATATTATTACTCCTCTGATTATGAACATGAATATGCTTTGTGAGTAGTTACATTTGTTCCTGAGGACATGGGTGAAGTCTTGCTATTAGTAGTCATTTGAATTTGGTATTTGTTCGATATTTTGATGAGATGTATGTTGTCTTTCCTCTAGTGGTGTTATGTGAACGTCGACTACATGACACTTCACCATTATTTGGGCCTAGAGGAAGGCATAGGGAAGTAATAAGTAGATGATGGGTTGCTAGAGTGACAGAAGCTTAAACCCTAGTTTATGTGTTGCTTCGTTAGGGGTTGATATGGATCCATATGCTTAATGATGTGGTTAGGTTTACCTTAATACCTTCTTTTGTAGTTGCGGATGCTTGCAATAGGGGTTAATAATAAGTGGGATGCTTGTCCATGTTAGGGCAGTACCCAAGTACCGGTCCACCCACATATCAAATTATCAAAGTACCGAACGCGAATCTTATGAACGTGATGAAAACTAGCTTGACGATAATTCCCAGTGTGTCCTCGGGAGCTCCTTCTTCATTATTAGAATTTGTCCAGGCTTATCCTTTGCTACATAAAGGATTGGGCTACCTTGCTGCACTTTATTTACTTTATTTACTTTTTACTCGTTACTATTTATCTTATCACAAAACTATCTATCACCTACTATTTCAGTGCTTGCAGAGAAATCCTTACTGAAAACCGCTTATCATTTCCTTCTGCTCCTCGTTGGGTTTGACACTCTTACTTATCGAAAGGACTATGATAGATCCCCTATACTTGTGGGTCATCTAGACTCTTTTCTGGTGCCTTTGCCGGGGAGTGTAGCGCTCTTGGTGAGTGGAACTTGGTAAGGAAACATTTATATAGTGTGCTGAAATTTTCTGTTACTTGTCACTATGGAAACTAATCCTTTGAGGGGCTTGTTTGGGGTATCTTCACCCTAACCAGAAGAGCAAAGATATGCTCCTCAACCTACTGAAATTTATGAAAATATTCACTTTGAGATTCCTTCGAGTATGATAGAAAAACTGCTAGCTAATCCTTTTGTAGGAGACGGAACATTGCATCCTGATTTACACCTTATCTTTGTGGATGAAGTTTGTGGATTATTTAAGCTTGCAGGTATTCCCGATGATGTTGTCAAAAGGAAGGTCTTCCCTTTATCTTTGAAGGGAGATGCAATGACATGGTATAGGCTATGTGATGATACGAGATCTTGGAATTATAAGCGATTGAAGTTGGAATTTCACCAGAAGTTCTACCCTATGCATCTTGTTCATCGTGATCGTAATTACATGTATAATTTCTGGCCTCACGAAGGAGAAAGCATCACTCAAGCGTGGGGGAGGTTTAAGTCAATGTTGTATTCATGCCCCAATCATGAGCTCTCTCGGGAAATGATTATTCAGAATTTTTATGCTCGGCTTTCTCTTGATAATCGCAACCTGCTCGATACTTCCTGTGCTGGTTCCTATATGCTGAAGACTATTGATTTCAAATGGGACTTATTGGAAAGAATTAAATGTAACTCTGAAGATTGGGGTTCCGACGATGGTAAGGAGTCAGGTAGTCAGGTATGACACCTAAGTTCGATTGTGTTAAATCTTTTATGGATACCGATGCTTTCCGTGGATTTAGCTCTAAGTATGGACTTGACTCTGATATAGTAGCCACTTTTGTGAAACTTTTGCTACTCAGGTTGATCTCCCTAAAGAGAAGTGGTTTAAATATAATCCTCCTGTTGAAGTGAAAGTAGTTGCACCTATTACAGTCGAAGAAAATACTATTACATATAGTGATCCTATTATTCCTACCGCTTATGTTGAAAAACCTCCTTTTACTGTTAGGACAAAAGATCATGCTAAAGCTTCGACAGTTGTTCGTAAGAGTAATACTAGGACTTATACTCCTCCTGAGCAAATTAATGTTGAACCTGGTATTGCTATGATTAAAGATCTCTTGGATGAGGACTTAGATGGGATTGAGGGAGTCCTGGACTAGGGGGTGTCCTGATAGTCGAACTATCATCTTCGGCCGGACTCCTGGACTATGAAGATACAAGATTGAAGACTTCGTCCCGTGTCCGGATGGGACTTTCCTTGGCGTGGAAGGCAAGCTTGGCGATACGGATATGTAGATCTCCTACCATTGTAACCAACTCTGTGTAACCCTAACCCTCTTCGGTTCCTATATAAACCGGAGGGTTTTAGTCCGTAGGACGAACAACAATCATACCATAGGCTAGCTTCTAGGGTTTAGCCTCTCAGACCTCGTGGTAGATCTACTCTTGTACTACCCATATCATCAATATCAATCAAGCAGGAGTAGGATTTTACCTCCATCAAGAGGGCCCGAACCTGGGCAAAAACGTCGTGTCCCTTGTCTCCTCTTACCATCTGCCTAGACGCATAGTTCGAGACCCCCTACCCGAGATCCGCCGGTTTTGACACCGACATTGGTGATTTCATTGAGAGTTCCTCTGTGTCGTCATCTTTAGGCTCGATGGCTCCTTCGATCACCAACAACGATGCGGTCCAGGGTGAGACTTTTCTCCCCGGACAGATCTTCGTATTCGGCGGCTTTGCGCGGCGGGCCAATTCGCTTGGCCATCTGGAGCAAATTGAAAGCTACGCCCCTGGCCATCAGGTCAGATTTGGAAGTTTAAACTACACGGCGGACGCCCGCAGAGATTTGATCTTCGGCGGGTTCGAGCCATAGCCAAGCGCGCCGCACTGTCACGATGGGCATGATCTAGCTCTGCCGCCGAACAGTGCCCTGGAGGCCGCACTAGTGTTAGCTCTGACCCTTAGCTCGGAGCCGGCTACGCCGATCGAGGACGGGTGGCTGGACACCGCCTCGGGGGCTGCAATCTCTACTACGATTGAGCCGAACACCAACCCTGTCCTTTGCGAAGCCTGTGACTCTAAGGTGCCGGACTCCGAACCTGTCGCGCCCCGGCCAATCGAATCCGATTGGGCGCCGATCATGGAGTTCACTGCTGCGGACATCTTTCAGCACTCGCCCTTTGGCGACATCCTAAATTCACTAAAGTCTCTCTCTCTATCAGGAGAGTCCTGGCCGGACTACGGTCAGGAAGGTTGGTATGCGGACGACGAAGAAATTCGAAGCCCACCCACCACCCACTTCGTAGCCATGGTCAAAAGTTTAAACGACGTGCTCGACTTTGATTCCGTAGACATCGACGGTATGGACAATGATGTAGAAGACAAACATGAACCAGCACCTATAGGGCACTGGACAGCCACCTCATCTCACGATGTATACATGGTGGACACACCTAAAGGAAGCGACGACGAGGAACAACAGGACGCCACGAGGGATCATCCCCTCGAAAAGCAGTCAAAACGGCGACGTATGTGCCGCTCAAAATCCCGCCTCAACACAGAACGCAGCCATACAGACCCAGCCATAGAGCAGGGCGAACCGATGGACGACGAACATATCGAGCAACCGTCTGAACAGGACAATCTGGATAAACAACCCGTCCCCGGCGAAGATAACAGTCCGGTCGATCTCACGCCGGACAAGTTAGCGGAGCAGAAGAACCTCCACAAAAGGCTCGTCGCCACGACACGTAGCCTGAAAAAGCAGAAGCGGAAGCTCAAAACAGCGGAAGATACGCTCAGAATCAGATGGAGCAAAGTACTCAACACCGCAGACAAATACGGCGACAGTCGCCGAACAAAGAGCTACCCGAAGCAAAAACTACTGCCAGAATTTGATGAGGAGGCCGTAGAGCCACCACAATCAAAGAACAAGGAGACCACCCGGTCGGATAGACGACCCCATGGCAAACATAGAGCGGCAAACGGCGCCGCACACAAGCCGGCATGCGATCCGCACACGGATTCGCATAAAAAAGATGGCCCAGTTAGATCCATCTACGGGCCAAGAAAGCAAGCTCTAGTAAGCAATGCAACACGTCAAATATCCGAATATTACGGTACACCTAAATATAGGTGTGCCGCACATCCCCTATGTTTCACCGATGAGGTTCTGGATCATGAATTTCCAGCGGGATTCAAGCCCGTAAACATAGAGGCATATGATGGAACAACAGACCATGGAGTCTGGATTGAGGATTACATCCTCCACATACACATGGCCAGAGGAGATGACCTCCACGCCATAAAATACTTACCCCTCAAGCTCAAAGGGCCAGCCCGGCATTGGCTCAGAAGCCTCCCCGAAAACACCATTGGAAGTTGGGAAGAGCTCAAGGATGCTTTTCGGGCAAATTTCAAGGGACCTATGTCCGACCTCCGGATGCGTACGATTTAAGTCACATAACTCAACAACCCGGAGAGTCAGCCCGAAAATTCTGGAACAGATTCCTTACTAAAAAGAACCAAATAGTCGGCTATCCGGACGCCGAAGCCTTAGCAGCTTTCAAACACAACGTCCGAGACGAATGGATCGCCAGACACCTCGGCCAAGAAAATCCAAGAACAATGGCCGCATTAATAAGCCTCATGACCCGCTTTTGCGCGGGAGAGGATAGCTGGCTGGCAAGATGCAGTACCAGTGACCCAAGTACATCCGAAGTTAGGGATGGAAACGAGAAACCGCGACGCAGCAAGGACCAGCACCGGACTAAGGGCAACAACCCGAAGAGCACGGCAGTCAACGCCGGATTCAAAAGCTCACGGTAGAATCATAAAAACTGCCCCCTAAGGATAACAGGGATGAGCTATCAAACTTAAACAAAATCTAGGACAAAGTATGCCAAATCCACAGTACCCTCGGGAAGCCTGCAAATCATACCCATAGAGATTGTTGGGTCTTCAAGCAGTCCGACAAACTCAACGCCGAACACAAGGGGCTCGACACACCAAGCGAGGACGATGACGAACCCCACAAGCAGAGCACCGGAAAACAGAAGAATTTCCCACAAGAAGTCAAAACAGTAAACTCACTTTACGTGACAAAAGGGAAAAAGAGAACGGCGCCCATAGAGATACGCGCCATACGGCCTATCCCAGAGGAGTCCCGCCACTGGTTGTCAAAACCAATCACCTTCAACCATCAGGATTACTCTAGAAGTATCTGGAATGCAGGATGGACTGCGTTGATATTAGATCCGATAATCGACGGACTCCAATTTACACAAGTCCTAATGGACGGCGGCAGTGATCTAAACCTGCTATATCAGGACACAATCCGAAAAATGGGGATAGACCCAACCAAAATTCGCCATAGCAACACTTCCTTTCAAGGGGTAATGCCAGGCCGATATGCCCGTTGTACAGGCTCTCTATTGCTAGAAGTTGTGTTCGGCTCACCCGACAACTTCTGCCGTGAAAAGTTAACCTTCTACCTCTCCCCGTTTACAAATAGCTATCAAGCACTACTGGGGCGCGAAGCTTTCGCCCGCTTTAACGCAATACCGCATTATGCATCCCTCACACTTAAAATGCCCGGTCCACGAGGCATCATCTCCTTAAAGGGAAATATCGAGTGTTCCTCGAGCGCGGAAGATTGTGTGACCGCCTCGACAGCCACACATTAAACCGGCTCCACTAATTCAAGCACCTAAACAGGTCGTTCAGACCCCGGACGCAGTTAGACGAGTCTGGCATAAACTTACAGGGGCTTACCAGCCGCACACCCCCGCACAAGGGGCTCCGTGCATATACAACAAGAGACAATAAAGGTCAATTTTATTCATTTTTTGAAACGTACTTTGTTAATTTAATGTAACGTACATTTTTGCACAATCTTTTTCAACTGAGTTCCTCTCTTTTACAGATGAACACCATGCGACACCCGTCCAGGATACGGCACAACGGAGACACAGGCGCAGACGTCCAGTAGGGACCCGTTGCAAGGATTCTTTTCAGATTAAGACCCTGTGTAAACCTTTTTTACTGTCTCTTGTTGATACACATCCCCTGGTTTCTTATTATAACCGAGGAGGAGGCTGGCGTTTTGTCATAGGCCACGTCCAAATTTTGCGCCTACCTGGACACCAGGGGCTTACTACAAAGGGCGTTGTTTGGCCTATTTTCATAAAGACCGAATACCTTAGGGAGTGTTCGGCGTCTCGAGTTAGGCCTTATATGCATCAGCTCCGAATCATGTCTTTGGTGAAATGTTGGGTTTGCCCGGCTCCTGTGTTTTGCTGCCTTACGTTCCGCTCTATCGGCTAACGCGGCACCAGGAGAACTACTGCGATTGTGCCCCGGTTCGGCCATGAGAGCACCTCAGTAGAAAAAGCCGAAAACTGACTGTCATGATATAGCGTGAGACTGGTCAACCACTCGATGACCCGCTGGAATCTATAGGATTCCTTTGCATTGACGAAGGGCCGTTTCCCGGTCAGGCACATACGCGCCCCGAATTCGGGTGAGCGCGGTGCCCCTAGGGGCTATATAGTAGCCCGATTGTCAAACTCCTATGGCTAAGTGAAAGTGATAAAGCGTTATAGTCCGGTTGCCTAGTTTGCTACGCTACCACCTCCTTTATAGGACCAAGACGTTGGATCAAGTGTGAAAATGCGCCTTTTGGAAACACCCCCGCATTATATGCGTAAATGAAGTCAAGACTGCCATCTTTCAGGTTATATACACATATACATTAACGGCCGCACAGGAGGTATTTTAATTCTTGAAAGCACAAGTATAAAAAGCTTTTATATTTCATCGAAACATTGTTTCACAATAATACATGTTATTCGAACATAACATCCTTCGACCACTGCGTCTCTATTAAACGAGCGCCCGACAGAACTTCCTGAAAATAGTGCTTGCAGGTACTCGGCTTCCGTCTGAATCTTGGGTTGCAACATCGGTGGCCTTCATCTCCGCCCAGTATGTCTTGACAGGGGAAAGAGCCATCCGAGAACCCTCTATGCATGCCGACCTCCTCATTGCATTGATATGCGGCACCACACCAAGGAACTGCTGCACCAAGCCAAAATAACTCTTCGGCTCAGGCCTCTTCGGTCACAAAAGACTCATGACATCCTTCATAGCACGTCCGAATAACCTATTCAGCTCCGCCCATTCGGCAAATCGATCGGTTAATGGAAGTGCGCTCTAGATTATGGAACTGCGACCAAAAAACCTTTCCCGTTTCGTGATCCTCTTGATCTCGGAAGTGTTCGGCCGCATCCGCCGCACTTGCCGCCAAGTCCAGATAAGCATCTTCCGCACTCCACAGCCGGTCCAACTGATCATAATTAGGGTCCAGGAATTTCCTCCATAGTAGAAAGGGCTTTCCAGCCGCGATATCTCTGGCCTGACGCAGCTCCTCCTTCATAGCTCTCATCGCAGTGCGAGCATCCTTGGCCTCGGCAGTGGCCTTCTTCAGGTCCTCTCGTACCGCCCGATCTTCCTTTTCAAGAAGCTTGCAGCGGTCGGCAGCATTTTTCAACTCCATGGCCATCTCGGCCATCTCCTTCTTGCTTTGGCAGTGAACAGCCTGTTCGGCTTTTAGCTCTTCGGCCGCCTTTAAGGCAGCCGTGTCACTCTTTCTGGCCTGCTCCTTGGCTTGGGCGAGCTACGCCCGCAGGTTCTCCATGGCAGCGGCACCATCTGCGTCAAGCATACTGGTTGTAAGGCACGGGCATCAAGCTCCCTTACCAGGTGTCCGCGGGGAAATTGCATACCTTGTGACTCGTCAAGTCGCCTATTGACAAGCGTGATGTCGACATCCGCCACGTCAAGTTGCCGCTTTAGTTTGGCAAAATCATCAGTCCGGCCAGCCACCGGACCCTTCGCCACCTGCATAGGAAGGGCGACACATTATACCTGGGATTATGATGCTCGGCGCACTGTCATTTTTGACAACACACCGAGCCTCAGGGGCTACTATCTACACAGGGCCAATTTTATGTGCGGAACTGTCAGAAGGTACATCATTTTGCGTACCTCAAAACCTGTCAGTAAACTTCTGACGGCTTCATGCAATCCGCTCTCAGCGGATGAAATCCTTTCAATCACCATACTCATTAACACACGGTGATCTTCTGAGATAAACGCTCGCCCGAGCAGATCCTTCAGCTCCTCCGACCGTACACTATATGGTGCCGGACTCGTCCGATGGTCTTTTTCGAAGGTCGGACGCGGAGGGCTTCGAGGGGACATACGACTACCTTCCGGCCCTGCCAGACTCGGAGAAACCCTCCGTGACGACACCTCAGGGTCGCCCGCCTCGTAAGACGATACGGCAGGGGGAGGCATTTCGCTCTCTATCATCTCCGGACGAAGATCCCCTGAAGATGAGCTCTTCTGAGAAGGGCTGAGATCCGAACTACAAGGTAAAATTTCGGTTATCAGAAATAGGGTAGGGATATCCTTTATTTTAATAAAAACTCCCCTTTTTACTTACGGCTCGGTGGAGGGCTGATCCCCTTGGGGGCATAATGCGGCCGAGGCATCTCTCGGCGCCGGACCCTCTGAAGAAGATTTCTTCCCCCGCTTTGAGACCATGATCTCCGGGTCTTCGGAGGCGGTCCTCTTCTTACCTTGGATGGAGGGATTCTTGATCCCTCCTTTCCTGGCAGCCTCCTTCGCGGAGGCGGTAGCTTCCTTGTTCCCCCCTTCACCTTCTTCCGAAGGCGCAACTTCCAGCATCCTGGTTAACACGGGATCCGGCGTGGTCTCAGGGAGGGGGGCCGGACACCTGATTAACTTTGCTTTCACTATCCACTCCTGTTCAAGGGTCAGCTCTTTTAAAGGGCAGTTTGTAATAAATATGATAGTGTGTCCGGGTACAGGGCTACTTACTTGAGTATCGGGGCGATTGCAGCTCAGACCTGCGTCCTCGGTCAAGTCCGGACACATCTCTTGTGATCCGAAGAAAAGCTTGTACATCTCCACGGGCGTCGCGCCCATAAAATGTTCGAGAGCTCGTGGTCCCTCCGAGTTAAATTCCCACAGGCGGAGGGGGCGTCGTCTGCAGGGCAGGATGCGACGAATCAGCATGACCCGCGCTACTACGACCAACATGATTTATCTCTCTAGGAGGTCTCGAATGCGACCCTGCAGCAAGGGCACGTCCTTGGACGGCCCCAGTCAAGCCCTTTATTGACTGTCGGCGTTCTGGGAACGGGGGTCCCTAGACTTGCCTGCCTGCGGCCTGCGGCGTGGCTCAAAGGAGGCCCAGCAAAGCCCATCTTCATCAACACAGGCTCAAGACCCTCGTGAGGGGCCAAGCCTTGCGGGGAGGACGACAAGGAGCTTCCTCAGGCATGGCCTCGTCAGGCTGGCTCACGAGGAGGCGGAGAGTTCAAGGCGGAGTACCTTGCGAGGTGCCCATGACGCAAGCCTTGACGACCAAGGGCGCCAGTCGGGCTCCAGCCCGGGCAGTGTCCTCCTTTCCTCTTTGGTGCAAAGGGAGCAAGCGCAGGCGAGAGCACCAAGCAAAGACGTCCATTTCGGTGCAACAAGACCAAGACCAGCCCAACGGCCGGAAGGAAGTCATTGTGGAGCCCAAGCCGGCGTCACCACCAGAGCCTTTGACAGGCGAGGACCAACTTTAGCCAGGATAAGTGTACCCGCTGTTCCCCTCAAAATGGCCAATTGTTGGCGCCCTTCCCGCTCAATATTTGGGAAGAGGCCCAGGGCCTTTGCCTATAAATAGGACGAGCTACCCGCAGGGTAGGGGGATCGATCGAGCATCTAGCAAGGAGAGAACAAGGATAGCAAAGCACACACAGAGAGAGAGAGGCGACTGAACTCTCCCTAGCAGTTCATCACGCCAGCCAAGAACAGACCCCCGCGAGGCTGTTCTTCCATTGTACTGTTCCTCATCTGCCCAAGAGGCAATTCACCACACCACACACTGGAGTAGGGTATTACACCACAATGGTGGCCTGAACCAGTATAAATCTTGTGTCTCTTGTGCTGTTCTGTTTGGTAGTTTAGGTCCTAGCGATTCGGTGAGGAGCGAGCCGGTAGAGGGTTGAATCTCCACGCACACCCAGTGTTCGAACCTCAAGGGTCTGCCGGAAACCGAAATCCGACATTGAGCCATGACGCCAGCCGCGGTGGAGGACCCGAGCGAAAGGCAGGTGGTGCCACCCATTTGGTGCCCCTGGGAGCTGTGATATAAAACCACTCTTGTTGACATAAACTGAGCTCCTCTTGAAAAGAGCCCTCGGGCCATGGAGCATCAGCATTCTTGCTTATAACAACCCCTCCGCACTCTGCTTGTTGCCCCTTGATCATCTTCGGCTCCACTTTGAAGGTCTTGAGCCACAATCCGAAGTGAGGGGTAATGCGAAGGAAGGCTTCGCACACGACGATGAACGATGAGATGTGGAGGATGGACTCCGGATCCAAGTCGTGAAATTCCAACCCATAGTAAAACATGAGCCCCCTCACGAAGGGGTCCGTCGGGAAGCTTAGCCCCTGAAGGAAGTGAGACGCTCTCACCACGCTCTCACCAGGCTTGGGAGTGGGAATAACCTGCCCTTGGGCAGGCAGCCTATGGGAAATTTCGCCGGTAAAATACCTGGCATCTCTTAGCTTTAGCACGTCTTCTTCCGTAACCGAGGAAGGCATCCTCCGGCCTTGCAGGTCGGAGCCGGACAGCATTGAAGGTCCGAAGCGCCTGAATCTGGAGCTTTGGGTGTTGGAACTCGAGGCGAGGGGCGGATTCGATTGAGATTAAAAGAAGGGAGTGGAGCCTTGGTCTCTTTATAAAGAGGTTGAATACCAAGAGCCTCCCCCGTGACCGTTCGGGACTCACCTTCAATAGAGGAGACATGCCAACGGGCACGGTTGGGTTACCCATGCCCGTATTGATGAGAATCCCGGAATAAGGGGACATGATCTCTGCTTTGACAAGACGTGCCAAGGAAACCGCCTCGCTAAATGCGCTGAGGTGGAACAGTAAATACGATTCGAATAAAGGCTTGGCCGTGGTGTGATGTCACGCCACGGAATACGTCAGCAGATTGAACTTGTGTAAATATTATTATCTCTACGGTGGTATGTGGAACTTATTTTGCAGAGCCGGACACTATCCTTGTGTTCAAAATCTTCTATGAAGTATTCGGAGGAGGAACCCGCCTTGCAATGCCGAAGACAATATGCGCGTCGGACTCGTCGTCATTGAAGCCTGGTTCAGGGGCTACTGAGGGAGTCCCGGACTGGGGGGTGTCCGGATAGCCGAACTATCATCTTCGGCCGGACTCCTGGACTATGAAGATACAAGATTGAAAACTTCGTCCCGTGTCCGGATGGGACATTCCTTGGCGTGGAAGGCAAGCTTGGCGATACGGATATGTAGATCTCCTACCATTGTAACCGACTCTGTGTAACCCTAACCCTCTTCGGTTCCTATATAAACCGGAGGGTTTTAGTCTGTAGGACAAACAAAAATCATACCATAGGCTAGCTTCTAGGGTTTAGCCTCTCTGATATCGTGGTTGATCTACTCTTGTACTACCCATATCATCAATATCAATCAAGCAGGAGTAGGGTTTTACCTCCATCGAGAGGGCCCGAACCTGGGTAAAAACATCGTATCCCTTGTCTCCTGTTACCATCCGCCTAGACGCACAGTTCGGGACCCCCTACCCGAGATCCACCGGTTTTGACACCGACAGGCATGTTATCTCTTTCTATGGTGAGACTGCTAATATTGCTAGACCTGATACTAAGACACGTAGACCTGTTGTAGGCATGCCTGTTATTTCTGTTAAAATAGGAGATCATTGTTATCATGGCTTTTGTGATATGGGTGCTAGTGCTAGTGCGATACCTTATGATCTTTATAAAGAAATTATGCACGATATTGCACCTGTAGAATTAGAAGACATTGATGTTACTATTAAGCTTGCTAATAGGGACACCATTAAACCTATTGGGATTGTCAGAGATGTTGAAGTCTTGTGTGGTAAGATTAAATACCCTGCTAATTTTCTTGTTCTTGCTTCCCCACAAGATGATTTTTGTCCCATTATTTTTGGTAGACCCTTCTTGAATACTGCTAGTGCTAAGATTAAGTGTAAACGGAAGGTCATCACTGTTGGCATAGATGGTATGTCTCATGAGTTCAATTTTGCTAAGTACAGGAGACAACCTCGTGAAAGGGAACCACCTAGTAAGGACGAGATCATTTTCTTGCTTCCATTGCTGTTCCTCCAACTGATCCGTTAGAACAATATTTGTTAGACCATGAAAACGATATGTTTATGAAGGAAAGGGAAGAAATAGATGAAGTATTCCTTAAACAAGAACCTATGCTGAAACATAACCTTCCCGTTGAAATTCTTGGGGATCCTCCTCCACCCAAGGGTGATCCCGTGTTTGAACTCAAACCATTACCTGATAATCTTAAGTATGCTTATCTTGATGAAAAAGAAATATATCATGTTATTATTAGTGCTAGACTTGTACCAACACTTTCACTTACCTTTGTCTGCTCAAGCTTTTGATGAGTTAAACTTGATAAGAAATATGCTGGTCTCCCATACCAGAGATGACACTTGTAAGGATGTATGGTTATGGCAGGGCTCTTCAAAGGTTTACAAACCTAAGCTGTTCTATGGTCATGTTTTTCAGAATGAAACATTCAACCACTTGCTGTGCTGGATCTGGAAATCCTCTTGCACTATCAAGATCAAGGTTTTTGCATGGATGCTCATCATGGACAGACTAAACACTAAGGATATGGTTGATAGAAGGCACTGGCACATGGATGATGGTGTTTCTTGTAGGCTATGCCCCCTGCAAGTGAGAGAAACCAGAGACCATCTCTTCTTCAACTGCAATTTCAGTGTCAGAGTTTTGAATTATTTGTAGATTGATTGGTCGGCTGGAACTTCAATGTCTGACCTAGTCATCCAGGCAAGGAGAAGTTTTTATAAGCCCTTTTTCACTGAAGTAGTATTTATTGCCTGCTGGAATATCTATATCATCAGAAATGCCAAAGTGTTCAGAGGTGAGAGGGCAAGTTTTAACAAATGGAGAGGACCTTTCAGGCATGACATAACTCTCATGCAGCATAGAATCAAGTCTGGATACAAGGATGAGTTACTCAAGTGGATTTCTTTCTTGCCACCTTAATTTTTTGCCTTTTCTTTATTTTGTTTTTCTCCTTCCTTTCGGTTACCTCTTGTAATCATGTTGTTGTAACTGCTGTCTGGCTTTAATAAAGTTTTGATATGCTGTGGGGGTGTTACCCCACAGTTCACAGTCAAAAAAAACCTTTCAGAGAAAGAAGAAGAAAGATTATTAAAAACTTTGAAGAAGCACCGAGCTGCTATTGGATATACTCTGGATGATCTTAAGGGCATTAGTCCCACATTATGTCAACACAAAATTTCAGTGGAGAAAGATGCCAAACCAGTTAGATATCCTCAAAGACGATTAAATCCCAAGATGAAGGACGTGGTAAGAAAGTAGATACTAAAGCTCCTTGAAGCAGGTATTATTTATCCCGTTGCTGATAGTGAATGGTAAGCCCTGTCCATTGTGTCCCTAAAAAGGGAGGTATTACCGTTGTTCCTAATAATAAAGATGAATTGATCCCGCAAAGAATTATTACAGGTTAGAGGATGGTAATTGATTTTCGTAAGTTAAATAAAGCTACTAAGAAAGGTCATTACCCTTTGCCTTTCATTGATCAACTGCTAGAAAGGCTATCCAAACACACACATTTTTGCTTTCTAGATGGTTATTTTGGTTTCTCACAGATACCTGTATCAGTGGGGGATTAATCTAAAACTACTTTTACTATCCCTTTTGGTACCTTTGCTTATAGACGTATGCCTTTTGGTTTATGTAATGCACCCGCTACCTTTCAAAGATAAATGATGGATATATTTTCCGATTTTTGTGAAAAGATTTGTGAGGTATTCATGGTTGACTTCTCTGTCTATGGATCCTCTTTTGATGATTGTTTGAGCAACCTTGATAGAGTTTTGCAGAGATGCGAAGACACTAGTCTCGTCCTGAATTGGGAAAGTGCCACTTTATGGTTAATGAAGGCATTGTCTTGGGGCACAAGATCTCCGAGAGAGGTATTGAAGTTGATAAAGCCAAAGTTGATGCTATTGAAAAGATGCCATGTCCCAAGGACATAAAAGGTATAAGAAGTTTCCTTGGTCACGCCGGTTTTTATAGGAGGTTCATTAAGGACTTTTCTAAAATCTCTAGGCCTCTGACTAATTTATTGCAAAAAGATATTCCTTTAGTCTTTGATGATGATTGTGTAGAAGCATTTGAAACACTTAAGAAAGCTTTGATCACTGCACCTATTGTTCAGCCACGTGATTGGAATTTACCTTTCGAAATTATGTGCGGTGCTAGTGATTATGCTGTAGGTGCTGTTTTAGGGCAAAGAGTCGATAAGAAAGTGAACATTATCCAGTATGCTAGTAAGACTCTTGATACTGCCCAGAGAAATTATGCTACTACTGAAAAAGAGTTCTTTGCAGTTGTGTTTGCATGTGATAAGTTTAGACCTTATATTGTTGATTCCAAAGTTACTATTCACACTAATCATGCTGCTATTAAATATCTTATGGAAAAGAAAGATGCTAAGCCTAGACTCATTAGATGGATTCTCTTGCTCCAAGAATTTGACTTGCATATTATTGATAGAAAGGGAGCTGAGAACCCTGTTGCAGACAACTTGTCTAGGCTAGAGAATGTTCTTGATGACCCACTTCCTATTAATGATAGCTTTCCTGATGAACAATTGGCGGTCGTCAATGCTTCTCGTACTGCTCCTTGGTATGCCGATTATGCTAATTACATTGTTGCTAAATATATACCGCCTAGTTTCACATACCAGCAAAAGAAAAAGTTCTTTTATGATTTAAGACATTACTTCTGGGATGATTCACACCTTTATAAAGGAGTAGATGGTATTATTAGACGTTGTGTGCCTGAGCATGAACAGGAACAAATCCTACGCAAGTGTCACTGTGAATCCTATGGAGGACACCACGCTGGAGATAGAACTACACACAAGGTACTATAATCTGGTTTTTATTGGCTACTCTTTTGAAAGATGCTCGTAAGTTTGTCTTATCTTGTGATGAATGTCAAAGAATAGGTAACATTAGTAGACGTCAAGAAATGCCTATGAATTATTCTCTTGTTATTGAACCGTTTGATGTTTGGGGCTTTGATTATATGGGACCTTTTCCTGCCTCCAATGGTTATACACATATTTTAGTTGCTGTTGATTACGTTACTAAGTGGGTAGAAGCTATTCCAACTAGTAGTGCTGATCATAACACTTCTATTAAAATGCTTAAAGAAGTTATTTTTCCGAGGTTTGGAGTCCCTAGATATCTTATGACTGATGGTGGTTCACACTTTATTCATGGTGCTTTCAGTAAGATGCTCGCTAAGTATGATGTCAATCATAGAATAACATCTCCTTATCATCCATGATCTAGTGGTCGGTAGAGTTGAGCAATAGAGAGCTCAAATTAATTTTGCAAAAGACTGTGAATAGATCTAGAAAGAATTGGTCCAAAAAACTTGATGATGCATTATGGGCCTATAGAACTGCATACAAAAATCCTATGGGTATGTCTCCTTATAAGATGGTTTATGGAAAAGCATGTCATTTACGTCTTGAACTTGAACATAAGGCATATTGGGCTATTAAAGAGCTCAATTATGACTTCAAACTTGCCGGTGAGAAAAGGTTATTTGATATTATCTCACTTGATGAATGGAGAACCCAAGCATATGAGAATGCCAAGCTTTTCAAAGAAAAAGTCAAACGCTAGAATGATAAGAGGATACAAAAGCGTGAGTTTAACGTGGGAGATTATCTGTTATTATTCAACTCTCGTTTAAGATTTTTTGTAGGAAAACTTCTCTCAAAATGGGAAGGTCCCTACGTTATCGAGGAGGTCTATCGTTCTGGTGCTATAAAAATCAAAAACTTCGAAGGCACAAATCTGAGGGTGGTAAATGGTCAAAGAATTAAACATTATATTTCAGGTAATCCTATCAATGTTGAAACTAATATTATTGAAACCATAACCCCTGAGGAATACATAAGAGACACTTTCCAGAACGTTCCAGACTCCAAAAAGGCATAGGTACGTGGTACGGTAAGTAAACCGACTCCAAAACAACTTTAATGGCAATTTTTATCAGTTTTGGATTATTTAAGAATTTTAGGAAGAAAGAAGTAGTCCCAAAGGGACACGAGGCTCCCACGAGAGAGGAGGCTGCGCCCCCCTGTAGGGCGCGCCCCCTGTCTCGTGGGCACCTCGTGTGCCTCCCGGACTCCGTTTTCTTGTATGTTATGTATTTTGGTTGGTAAAAATTCATTATATATACTCCCGAAGATTTTGACCACCTTATCACGCAAATATCCTCTGTTTTCGTTTCGAGATGTTTCC
This sequence comes from Aegilops speltoides, assembly GCA_021437245.1. NCBI lineage: Eukaryota > Viridiplantae > Streptophyta > Magnoliopsida > Poales > Poaceae > Aegilops > Aegilops speltoides. Next base: position 474,508,400 of record CM038144.1, on the reverse strand, counting down.
GTTGCAGATTTAGAGCACCATGACTTCTCCCTCCTCCAACAACGAAGACAAGGATGCTTGGCTATTAAAGATAGAGTTGAAAAGAGAGGAACCAAAAGAGATCAACAAGGATGAAGGGATCAAGAAGGCCATGGAGGTTCAAGCTCTGGTGGTCAAAGAAGAAGACATCCCTCAACCTTTAACTAACCTTTTCACTCCAACAGAGATTGAAGCTTTCAAGATGATTGAGTTAGCCCGCATACAAAACAAGTATCTCACACAGGAGAATATTTTGTTAAAGGATCATATTGCTGGGCTCAAGGGTATTATCCGCAAGTTGGAGGAGCTTTTACACTCGATGTGCGATTATCCACTATCATCATCACCACCTCCATCACCTCCGTAGAACTAATCACATGGGTATGGGCGCTTCCCTTGGCAACTGCCAAGCTTGGGGGAGGTGCCCCGGTATCGTATCACCATCACACTCCTATCTTTACCGCTTTATTTAGTTTGATCCTTTTCGTAGTCTCTTGATCTATTAGTTCGAAGTTTTGATATCAAGTAGTTTTGAGTTTTGCTTTGTGATCTCTTTTTGTAATCGAGTCCGTGTGCTATCCATAATAAAGATTAGTGTTGAGTCAAGGGCTTTGCTATGTTGCTTTGATCTTGAGAAAGTAGAAAGAATAAAAGAGTTCATATTGATCTTATGGATAGTGATAACTTCACACATAGAAAGTATGAGGCATGAAAATTGTTGAGAGTTGATGAACGTAGCCTTGGTCATCGTTGCAATTAATAGGAAGCGATAAGGAAAGAGGGGTTCACATATAGATATATTATCTTGGACATCTTTTATGATTGTGAAGCACTCATTAAGTATGACATGCTAAAAGAGTTGATGTTGGACAAGGAAGACAACGTAATGGTTTATGTTTTCCGACATCTCAGTTAAAGTATATTGTCATTGACCTTCCAAACATGTTGAGCTTGCCTTTCCCCCTCATGCTAGCCAAATTCCTTGCACCAAGTAGAGATACTACTTGTGCTTCCAAATATCCTTAAACCCAGTTTTGCCATGAGAGTCCACCATACCTACCTATGGATTGAGTAAGATCCTTCAAGTAAGTTGCCATCGGTGCAAGCAATAAAAATTGCTCTCTAAATATGTATGACTTATTAGTGCAGAGAAAATAAACTTTGTACGAACTTGTTGTGGAATTAATAAAAGCGACAGATTGCATAATAAAGGTTCACATACAAGGGGCAATATAAAGTGACGTTCTTTTGCATTAAGATTTTATGCATCAACCCTAAATGCGCATGACAACCTCTGCTTCCCTCTGCGAAGGGCCTATCATTTACTTTATGTTTTACTTTATGCTTGAGTCAAGGTGATTCTCACCTTTCCCTTTTTACTTTTATCCTTTGGCAAGCTCCTCGTGTTTGAAAGATCATGATACATATATCCAATTGGATGTAAGTTGGTATAGACTATTATTGTTGACACCACCTAAAGGTGAATATGTTGGGAGGCAACACAATAAGCCCCTATCTTTCTCAGTGTTCGGCTGAAACTCTATAACCACAAGTATTCAGTGAGTGTTAATAATTATAGGGGACTACAAGATAGTTGAGTATGTGAGCTTGCTGAAAAGCTCTATTATTGACTCTTTCTGATGTTACGATAAATTGCAATTGCTTCAATGACTGAGATTATAGTTTGCTAGTTCCCAATGAAGTTTTTGAACCATACTTGACATTGTGAATTGCTTATTACTTGAACATAGGAAATCATATGACAAAGTCCTTATATGTTGCTGTTATTAGAATGATCATGATGCCCTCATGTCCGTATTTTATTTTTATCGACACCTCTATCTCTAAACATGTGGACATATTTTTTTGATTTCGGCTTCCACTTGAGGGCAAGCGAGGTCTAAGCTTGGGGGAGTTGATACATCCATTTTGCATCATGCTTTTATATCAATATTTATTGCATTATGGCTGTTATTACACATTATATCTCAATACTTATGGCTATTCTCTCTTATTTTATAAGGTTTACCATGAAGAGGGGGAATGCCGGCAGCTGGAATTCTGGCTGGAAAGGGAACAAACGTTGGAAACCTATTCTGCACAACTCCAAAAGTCCTGAGACTCCACGAAACAACTTTTTGGAATTAATAAGAATTTATGGGCGAAAGAAATAGGCCAGGGGGCCCACACCCTGTCCAGGAGATAGGGGCACGCCCCCCTAGGGCGCGCCCCTATCTCCTGGGCCCCCTGGTGGGCCTCCGGCGTCCATCTTCTGCCATATCATCACTTTTCCCCTGGAAAAAATCGTGGGCAAGCTTACGAGACAAAACTCCGCCACCACGAGGCGGAACCTTGGCGGAATCAATCTAGGGCTCTGGCGGAGCTGTTCTGCCAGGGACACTTCCCTCCGGGAGGGGCAAATCATCACCAACGTCATCACTAACGATCCTCTCATCGGGAGGGGGTTAATCTCCATCAACATCTTCACCAGCACCATCTCCTCTCAAAACTCTAGTTCATCTCTTGTATCCAATCTTGTATCAAAACCACAAATTGGTACCTATGGGTTGCTAGTAGTGTTGATTACTCCTTGTAGTTGATGCTATTTGGTTTACTTGGTGGAAGATCATATGTTCAGATCCTTTATGCATATTATTACTCCTCTGATTATGAACATGAATATGCTTTGTGAGTAGTTACGTTTGTTCCTGAGGATATGGGTGAAGTCTTGCTATTAGTAGTCATGTGAATTTGGTATTTGTTTGATATTTTGATGAGATGTATGTTGTCTTTCCTCTAGTGGTGTTATGTGAACGTCGACTACATGACACTTCACCATTATTTGGGCCTAGAGGAAGGCCTAGGGAAGTAATAAGTAGATGATGGGCTGCTAGAGTGACAGAAGCTTAAACCCTAGTTTATGTGTTGCTTCGTTAGGGTTGATATGGATCCATATGCTTAATGTTGTGGTTAGGTTTACCTTAATACCTTCTTTTGTAGTTGCGGATGCTTGCAATAGGGGTTAAACATAAGTGGGATGTTTGTCCATGTTAGGGCAGTACCCAAGTACCGGTCCACCCACATATCAAATTATCAAAGTACCGAACGCGAATCTTATGAACATGATGAAAACAAGCTTGACGATAATTCCCAATGTGTCCTCGGGAGCTCCTTCTTCATTATTAGAATTTGTCCAAGCTTATCCTTTGCTACATAAAGGATTGGGTCACCTTGCTGCACTTTATTTACTTTATTTACTTTTTACTCGTTACTATTTATCTTATCACAAAACTATCTATCACCTACTATTTCAGTGCTTGCAGAGAAAACCTTACTGAAAACCGCTTATCATTTCCTTCTGCTCCTTGTTGGGTTCGACACTCTTACTTACCGAAAGGACTACGATAGATCCCCTATACTTGTGGGTCATCACCGCCCGAGGGGCCCATGAGATAGGGGGCACGCCCTGTAGGGGTGGGCGTGCACTCCACCCTCGTGTCTGCCTCGGCTGCTTCTTGACTTGCACTCCAAGTCCTCTGGATCACATTCGTTCCAAAAATCACGCTCCCGAAGGTTTCATTGCATTTGGACTCCGTTTGATATTCCTTTTCTTCGAAATACTGAAATAGGCAAAAAAAACAGCAACACGGGCAGGGCCTCCGGTTAGTAGGTTAGTCCCAAAAATGATATAAATGTGTAAAGTAAAGCCCATAAACATCCAAAACGGGTAATATAATAGCATGGAACAATCAAAAATTATAGATACGTTGAAGACGTATCAGAGAGTACGTCAAATCTATTAGGGATGCCCAGTCCCAAAATGAAAAAAATGAATTTACTTTATGTTGTCAAATAATAAATTCCTGGGAAAGTGTTGGTATGGAAGGCACCCGTGGATATGGTTAGCCATGAAAAGTGAAAGTATGGTGGAAAAAGGAATAAACTTTATTTTATATTTGGGAACCGCCTATGATATATCTAGCATGGAAAGTATTGGGAACTACTCGATCATTTTTGTTGACAGGAAAAGCATGCCACCCAAAATGTTGTTATCTCTATCTTTTTCGCTTTGAGCTCTGGCACCTCTACAAATCCCTACTTCCCTCCGAGAAGGGCCATTCTATTTACTTTATGCAATTTTTTTATTGTTACTTGAGTCTCGATCTTCTCTTATAAAGCACCTGTCGGTGTTCTGGGAACGGGGGTCCCCAGACTTGCCTGCCTGCGGCCTGCGGCGTGGCTCAAAGGAGGCCCAGCACAGCCCATCTTCATCAGCACAAACTCAAGACCCTCGCGAGGGGCCAAGCCTCGCGGGGTGGACGACAAGGAGCTTCCTCAGGCACAGCCCCGTCAGGCTGGCTCACGAGGAGGCGGAGAGTTCAAGGCGGGGTACCCCGCGAGGTGCCCATGACGCAAGCCATGATGACCAAGGGTGCCAGTCGGGCGTCAGCCCATGCAGTGTCCTCCCTTTCCTCTTTGGTGCAAAGGGAGCAACCGCAGGCGAGAGCATCAAGCAAAGGCATCCGTTTCGGTGCAAAAAGACCAAGACCAGCCCAACGGCAGGGAAGAAGTCATTGTGGAGCCCAACCAGGCGTCACCACCAGAGCCTTTGACAGGAGAGGACCAACTTTAGTCAGGATAAGTGTACCCGCTGTTCCCCTTCAAAATGGCTAACTGTTGGCGCCCTTCCTGCTCAATATTTGGGAAGAGCCTCAGGGCCTTTGCCTATAAATAGGACTAGCCACCCCCTGGGTAGACGGGCAAAGATCTGATATCGAGAGACCGGATCAAGAATCCAAGAGCCAGAACCAAGTAGCACTAGCCAAGAACAGACCCTCGCGAGGCTGTTCTCCCTTGTATTGTTCATCATCCGCCCGAGAGGCAATCCACCACACCACACACTGGAGTAGGGTATTACACCACAATGGTGGCCTGAACCAGTATAAACCTTGTGTCTCTTGTGTTGTTCTGTTTGGTAGTTTAGGTTCTAGCGATTGGCGAAGAACAAGTAGGCAGAGGTTGAATCTCCGCGCGCGCGAGTTGAACCTCAAGGGTGCGCGAACCCGAATCCAACATTTGGCGCGCCAGGTAGGGGTGTGCCGGGATCCGCCTTCTGCCGCTTCGCGTCCCGTCGCATCGTCATCACCATGTCCGGCGACCAGGCGGGCAACCCTGATCCCTGGGCGGCTTGGCCCGCCCGCACAGAGCCGCTCGCCCCGGGCGACCCCATACCCCAGGCAGATCACGGCCCGCAGGGCGCTGCGGGCCGTGGGCAATGCGGACAGGCCTCGACAGCTCTAACACCGCGGCAGATGCGGTCGGCGGCAAGGGCCTCCAACCACGCCGCGGCCACGGCGCCGTACACCCGCCGGGAGCAGGTGAACTCAAGGGTCGCGCTCACGGTGGCCCGAGAGCTGCTGTAGTGCAGACTGATGGAAGGCGGCCGCGACGTGTTGCTAGAGCGGGTGGCGGAGCTCCTGGGCTTCGCCGCCTCGGGGGCTCACCCCTTCTGCACCCCACTCCCGTCTCAGGCCCAGGGCGGCCCGTGCGGCGGCCCCACATGCAACCGCGGGCTCCAAGGCTACTCCAACACCAGCGAAGCCGTCAGCACAGGGCCGGCGGCAGCACCGACTCCGCTCCCCACCAGTGAAGAAGGACTCGTCGCGGCCCACGACCCCCGTGGGCCGCCGTGCTACCATCACCAGGTTGGCACGTCAAGCAGAGCTGCATGGCACCCGGAGCCCTATGGCGCAGTCTTCGGGGTGACGGCCCCGGAAGAGTACGTGCCTCACATGATGGATCAAGGGCACCCGCGCGAGGGCGAACAAGGCTCGCTCCTCAGCCCAAGCTGGGGGGACGAGGCGCCAGAAGCTGAGCTCTTCCAGGAATCCCAGGATGGCCCCGCCGGCCACGCTGGAAGCGACGATTATCAGGTACCACTAATCCCTCAGGAGCAGGCATACACTAATCATGGGTCGCAGGAGGTGCAGGTCGCCGCAGCGAGCAACTGCCCCGCTCCAGCAGTCTCTTACCCCTCAGGTGGAGGGCGTCGGGGGCTGCAGGAGAGGGGCCGAGATCCGACATCACCACCGCGGCGTTCGGAGCAAGGCGTTCCCAGGAGGTAGGCCCTCCGCCGGGGAGGTGCCTCAAGGCCTGCCCCTGGCGGAGGACCCGTGGTCGTCGGGGGAACCGCTGGCGACCGCTCCCATCGGCGGCGTCCTGATTTCCGGTCATCGTTGATGGCACTAGAGTGTGGTGCAAGGCGGGGCCCTTGTCAGGCGATATGAAGCAAGGCCGGTACCTGTGAAGAAGGCCCAGTGCCTGTGAAGCTCGCCGCCCCGTGACACTCTCACGTAATAATGAGTGGGGCTGTACACGCCCCGGAGTCTCAGGGGTGCCGGCCTCAGGCCCTGGTGCTCCCTCCCATGCCCAGTGGCAGCACTTAGCTCCGCGCTGGTGAGAAGACGTCCAAGACTAGAATAGGTGCCAGACGCGGCCTTTTGTTTGCTTTCATTGCTTTTCTCTTGGTTGTTGCATTCCCCCGCTGGATTTAAGTTGAACTCGCATTTGAGATTTGTGTGTGTTTGGGGAAGGGGTGCTTAGTCTCGTTCGGGCAATCTTTCGCATTTCGGTTACGACCCCACCTCAGCTGCATCCCCTCGCGAGCCCCTCGCGAGCCGGGTCTGGCCTAGCTTACGTGCATCCCAGACTGCCGCTGACATACCCTCTCAAGAGGTTTTTCACTGCAGATCCCACGGATTCAATCAAGGGGCGTGCGAGGCGCCACAGACTCCAACAAGTTATCTCGAGGAACACTCGGGGCAAAGGTAACCTAGCCAGCCGGCTCGTCACGTGGCCAACCACTTGGCACAGTCATGCGAGTAAAGTAGCATTCTCTAGTACGCTGAACATAAGTTTTACGTGAGGGGAACCCCCTCCCAAAATGCTCTAACAACCATCGGGACAAAAGCCTGAGTTCTATTCGTGCAGGATAAGCAAACAGGAACGGCGCGCTGTCAGTCAGATAAATCCCCCAATGCATCCGCAGGAGCGCCGCCCGAGCTGTCGCTGGCCTCACAATCGCCCCCGCGTTGCACCGGTGGCGTCAGGGCCATTCACCACGCCGCCCTCGTCGGCAGCCACAATCACGCCATTGTTGTCTGAAGCGAAGGCCCTGACAAGGGCGTCCATGTTGTCTTCCATCCAATACACCAGGTCGTCTCGGACGGCCTGGGGGACTGGGGCGATGGCAGCGTCAAAGTCAAAATGAGGATCCATATTCCGGAGATAGCTGAAGATGCGGGAAAAGGCGCGCCCAAGCAGGGCTCGGCTCCTCTCCTCCACCAACCTGTTGGCGCGAACCGACCGCGCCTCCAGCTGCGTCACGATGTCGGTGAAGAACTGAAGGTTGCCGGCGTAGTTAATGGCACGCGGCTCGCCGACGGCCGCCTCGCAGATGTTACCCAAGGCCGTGTTGGCCCTCTCTCGAAGCGTGGTGAGCATGCGGGCGTGCTCATGCTCCAAGAGCCGCCGCTGATGCATCTCGTCCGCATTCTGACGGGCGATGGCCTCGGCCTCAACCACCTGTTGGCGAAGAAGAAGCACTTCGGCGTGGGAAGTAGTTGACTCCCCCTGCGCCGCCTCGAGTGCGGCCCGCAAGGCATCAGCCCACCGCGTCGCTTCCTCTAGTCTGGTCCTGAGGGCGTTGGTCCTACCTTCGGCCTCGGTCCGGACAACTCCAGCCTCTCCTTGAACTCACGCTCGAGGTTCAGGCGCGCCGCTGCTACCCGACGTCCGACCTCCTCCGAGACACGGGCTTCCGGCGCAGCGACATCATCCTCCGCCCGTGTCACCCAGTGCTCCCTCGTCTCCAGGCGCTCGTGCTCGTGCGCGCGTTCAGCGGCTTCCAACGTCAACGCCTCCTCACGCTTCTGGATCCCCGTTGGGTCGCCGGAGGCCACCTTCATCGACGCAAGGGCCGCCTCGCGCAGCTCCACCTGCTCCTCGCGCAGCTCCACCTGCTCCTCCAGTGAGCGGCACCGGGCCAGGAGTTCCCGTGCCCGCTCCTCCGTGGCCTCTCGTCGCCGGTCAGCTTCCCGGGCTTCTTCGACGGCCTGGGAACGGGCCTCCCGGGAGGCCGCCAGCAACGCCTTGGCCTCCTCATCATCAAGAACGCGCCGACGGTGCGCGAGGGCGGTAGCCGCCTCCAGCTCGTGCCTCTCCGCAACCAGCCGAAGGCCCTCGGCCTCGAGGCGCGCGTCCTCATCAGCGAGTTCCTCACCAAGCAGGCTCACCGCGTCAGCCGCCCTCCGGAGGAACCCTTGGCGAAGAGCGCGACGCTCCCGGGCGCGCTTACGTACGTCTTCCACACCATCATCCGCCCCAAGTGAGCGCCGTGGGGCTCGGATCAGCACTCCCCTCTCGGGCAGGGGGCTGGGGGCTGGCGCCCTCGAGATGACCGGGCGCACCCTGCCGGAGGCTCAACCAAAAGTCAGTCCATCTCCAAGCGAAGAGCGCCGGGAGTACCCCAGCCAGCCACGGTCCACGGCCAGACGAGAAGCCCACGGCAGGCTAGCTATGCCACGAAGAGGCCCGTAGGGGAAGGCCACGGGGAGCGCAGGGCCGCGCTACGCCTCGGGAAGGTTCACCTCACCAACCGGCCTCACCACAAGGGCCCTGCTGCACGGATTGATCGAAGACGGCGGAAACGGCGGGGGCGAGGCGGATGGCTCCTCATCCACCTCTATGAGCTCAGGAGGAAGGGCCCTGCGAAGCAAGGATAAGGAAAGGCAACAGAAGAATCAGGAGCTAGGAAGGGAGAAGGCTTACTCATCGATGTCGAAGTACTTCCTACGCTTCACCAGGCGGCAAGGGTAATTATCGCCCAGGGCCTCCCTTCTCTTCCGGTGGGCCTCAAAGTCCACGCGGAAGCAACCCAAGAGTTGAGCGCAGGGGTCAGCTCGCAACGACGAGGAAGCACCGAGGCAGCTTGCGTCGAGGGCGTCCGCCTGATGCGCGCTGTCGGTCCCCTCACCAAGAAGAGCGGCTGGGGCCTCGGGGGCCTTAGCCGCAGGCGCTGCAGGCAGCCGCTCGCCACCCTCAGCTGCGGCAGCACGGGCCTCGGGGGCCGCTCCCTCGTGAGCGCCACCCAGTGATGTCGCCTCGGCAGGGGCACCCACGGCCTCCGGAGGCACATGCCTCCCTGCCCTGCCATTTGAGGAAGAGTCGCCCTGGACGGCTGCGAGGGCGACAACCACCACTGGGTTCTCGCGAGGCCCCTGGAGGTTAGCAGGGTGCGGCCCCCATTCGTCGAAGATGGGCATCTGGCCCATGAAGTCACCTCTGTTCGAGCAGAGGTACAGCAAGCCCCCCCCCCCTTGACGAATGCCACCGGGGGAAGGATCCCCAGTCAAGATCAAGAGCACCTTCCTCAGCGCTTCAGGTGTCAAGTCCTCTTCCTGGAGCCGCATACGATCCCCACGACCGCTGAAGGCCCACATTCGAGGAGAATGACGCTGGAGAGGGGTGACGCGGCGTAGCAAGAACTCCTTCACCACCTTGGGCGCCGTCACGCCGAGCCCTCTCAAGAACTCGAAGCGACGCCAGACGAAGGAGAGCCGGGGGCTCGCGAGCGTCTCCTGACCCCAGCCTGAGTTGGGGACAGCGGGCGAAGATGGCTCCGTTAGCAGGGGGCTAGGCACCCCTACATCCACATACAGCCACCGCTCGCGAAACCCAGGCGCGGGCAGAGGAAGACTGAAGTCAATTCCAAAAGCCGCTATCTCAGGTGCAGCAATGAAGCTCACGCACCCCGAACATTGGGTGGGGTCGACAAGGCGCAGAGAGAAGAAGTGGCGCAGCAAGGCAACCGAAGGAAGGATGCCCATCATTGCCTCCCAAACAAAGGAAAATACCGCGAGAAGGGTGATGGACTCAGGACCCAGATGCATCATATGGATCTGATAATGGGAAAGCACGGCGTTGAAGAAATCAGAGAAGGGGGGAACCAGTCTCGTCCACAGGGCAACGGCGAAATACCAGACCTCGGTGGGAATCTTGTCAATGGCGAAGCGGGACGCGGGCCAGGCCGTTGTCCTCCCGCACTCATTGAAGATGGTGGCCAGGGCTGAGCTGATCTTGCCCAGGCCTTCTTGATTGATTATGACCGGCCAATCGACGGCGGGAGCCACCGTCGATGATGAGCGAGGCGGCGGCACAGACTTCTTCCCTTTTCCCTTCCTCGGCGGAGCCATGACGGCAGAAAAGGGAGGGGGAAGGTTCGAGATTGGATTGGATGCGGAAGCTGGAGTTCGAGAGAAGAAAGGATAGGGAGCGCTCAAGCAGCAGAAAAGGGAACGGCTGTGTGCAGTAGTGAGTCCGCCTAGCAAGGCACGAAATAAGGAGGCGTGGGGGAACAGTGCCACCCACGTCCAATCAACCGCCACGCGGCGCCCAAGGCCGTAGGCTGTTAGGGCCCACGACGCTTCGCACTTGCCCTTTAGCCTCTCTGCTCAACCAAGTCCGGGCGCGCCGTGGGCCCGGGGGCTACTGTCGGTGTTCAGGAATGGGGTCCCAGACTTGCGCTGCTGACTGCTGGCGTGGCTCAAAGGAGGCCCAGCACAGCCCATCTTCATCAGCACAAACTCAAGACCCTTGCGAGGGGCCAAGCCTCGCGGGGCGGACAACAAGGAGCTTCCTCAGGCACAGCCTCGTCAGGCTGGCTCATGAGGAGGCGGAGAGTTCAAGGCGGGGTACCTCGCGAGGTGCCCATGACGCAAGCCATGACGACCAAGGGCGCCAGTCGGGCGCCAGCCCGTGTAGTGTCCTCCCTTTCCTCTTTGGTGCAAAGGGAGAAAGCGCAGGCGAGAGCACCAAGCAAAGGCATCCGTTTCGGTGCAACAAGACCAAGACCAGCCCAACGGCAGGGAAGAAGTCATTGTGGAGCCCAAGCAGGCGTCACCACCAGAGCCTTTGACAGGCGAGGACCAACTTTAGTCAGGATAAGTGTACCCGCTGTTCCCCTTCAAAATGGCCAACTGTTGGTGCCCTTCCCACTCAATATTTGGGAAGAGGCTCAGGGCCTTTGCCTATAAATAGGACTAGCCACTCCCTGGGTAGACGGGCAAAGATCTGATATCGAGAGACCGGATCAAGAATCAAAGAGCCAGAACCAAGTAGCACCAGCCAAGAACAGACCCTCGCGAGGCTGTTCTCCCTTGTATTTTTCATCATCCGCCTGAGAGGCAGTCCACCACACCACACACTGGAGTAGGGTATTACACCACAATGGTGGCCTGAACCAGTATAAACCTTATGCCTCTTGTGTTGTTCTGTTTGGTAGTTTAGGTTCTAGCGATTCGGCGAAGAACAAGTAGGCAGAGGGTTGAATCTCTGCACGCACCCCAGAGTTCGAACCTCAAGGGTCTGCCGGAACCCGAAATCCGATATTTAACTAAGGGGCACTATGATCGTACTTGAGCATTGGGTGTAGCTAATATGCGAGTGTGTTTCATGAATGGATCAATGATTGAGCATAATGGGCTAGGGATAACTTGCTTTAGTGTTGATATTTTGAAAGACCTGGTTGTTTGTTGATATGCTTGAGTATTAAAGTCCTCATGTCAAAACTAGACTATTGCTTTGAACCATATAAAAGTCTGAATGTCCATGTTACAATGTTAGGCAGCATTCCACATCAAAAATTCTGTTTTTATCATTTACCTACTTGAGGACGAGCAGGAATTAAGCTTGGGGATGCTGATACGTCTCCAACGTATCTATAACTTTTTATTGTTCCATGCTGTTATATTATCATTCTTGGATGTTTTACAATCATTTTATAGCAACTTTATATCATTTTTTGGGGCTAACCTATTGACATAGTGCCCAGTGCCAGTTGCTATTTTTTGCTTGTTTTTTACATCGCATGTAATCAATATCAAACGGAGTCCAAATGTAGCGAAAAATTTTGTGGATTTTTTCTGGACTAGAAGACACCTATTGGGCCAAGAAAGTACCTGAGGGGAGCTCCGAGGGGAGCACAACCCACCAGGGCGCGCATGGGGGCCCAGGCGTGCCCAGGTGGGTTGTACCCACCTTGGTGGCCTCCCGCACCGCCTCTTTGCTCTATAAATACCCCAATATTTCGGAAACCCTAGGGGAGTGGACGAAAATTAATTCTAGCCGCCGCAAGTTCCAAAACCACCAGATCCAATCTAGAGACCATCATGGAGGGGTTCATCATCCTCATTGGTGCCTCTTTGATGATTCGTGAGTAGTTCACTGTAGACCTATGGGTCCGTAGTTAGTAGCTAGATGGCTTCCTCTCTCTCTTTTGATTCTCAACACAACGGTCTCTTGGAGATCTATTTGATGTAACTCTTTTTGCGGTGTGTTTGTTGGGATCCGATGAACTTTGAGCTTATGATCAGATCTATGTTTTTGTCCATGAAAGTTATTTGAGTGTTTTGATCTCTTATATGCATGATTACTTATAGCCTTGTATTTTTTCTTCGAATCTTTGGTTTAGTTAGGCCAACTAGATCGATTTTTCTTGCCATGGGAAGAGGTGCTTTGTGATGGGTTCGATCTTACGATGCTTGATCCTAGTGACAAAAGGGGAACCAACATGTATGTATCGTTGCCATTAAGGATAACAAGATGGGGTCTATTTCTACATAAATAGATCTTGTCTACATCATGTCATCATTCTTATTGCATTACTCTGTTTCTCCATGAACTTAATACACTAGATGCATGCTGGATAGCGGTCGATGTGTGGAGTAATAGTCGTAGATGCAGGTTGGAGTCGGTCTACTAATCTTGGATGTGATGCCTATATAATGATCATTGCCTGGATATCGTCATGATTATTTGAAGTTATATCAATTGCCCAACAGTAATTTGTGTACCCACCGTATGCTACTTTTCTCGAGAGCCACTAGTCAAATCTACGGCCCCGGGTCTCTTCTTTATTATATTTGCGTTCGGCATCTATTTTTATTCGCTTTTATTTTTAGATCTATTAATCCAAAAACACGAAAATGCTTTGCTGCACTTTATTTTATTTGTGATCTATTTATTCAATCTATTACAACTTTCTCTCATCCACGTGTCAGTTTCTGGCGCCATTACCGGAAAGGAACTGACAACCCCTTTAACATGTTGGGTTGCAAGTATTTGTTCTTAGTGTGCAGGAGCTATTTACATGGTGTTGCGTGGTTCTCCAACTAGTTCGATAACCTTGGTCTCATCACTAAGGGAAATACCTACCGTTGTTGTGCTGCATCATCCCTTCCTCTTTGGGGAAATACCGACGTAGTTCAAGCCAACATCAACGAGCAAACGAGATTATCAAATTGCAGGTACACCCAACGGACCCAACTAAAACGGCGTCCATTGGTGTCGAGCAGGAGCCAGAGATCGACGAGCACTACGAACTTTAGTTCAGGAAAATTGGGATATTTTTTGCCTGGCACCCTTACAATATGCCAGGAATCCCAAGGAATTTAGCTGAGCACAGCCTGAACATTATCAAAGGTTCAAAACCGGTTAAACAGGCACTTCGTTGATTTTCCGAGCCCAAGCATTAAGCTATGGGTGAGGAACTGGCTAAATTACTAGAAGCCGGGTTCATTCGTGATATCAAGCACCCTGAATGGTTCGCTAACTTGCTCATGGTGCCCAAAAAGGACAAATCTTGGCGGCTTTGCATTCATTTCAAAGACGTTAACAAATTTTGCTTCAACACAATACTGTTCGGATTAAAAAATGTCGGTGCAAAGTACCAACGTATGATTCAAACATGCCTAAAGGTTCATATCGGCAAAACAGCCGAAGGCTATGTAGACGATGTTAGCTCCCGCTGCCATTATAACCTTAGTCTTTTCAACCTTTCGATCGCTCTCCACAACATAACAAGCACACCCACAAGGGCACATACAAAGAGGATATCTAGCGGTGCTCCAATGGAGTTCGGCGTGCATCAAGTGGAGACCCACGCGAGGGAGACAGATCTCTCGGTGGTGTACACCATCGACCGGCCGTGGTGGAGGGCTACATCAACACCGTGGATCACTTGCTTGCTCGGGACAAGTACAAAGTGGTCGGCATCGACCTCCAGCCACTGTTCAAAAAATCTTCCGATTCCGCGACTAATCTTCTGATTTATCGCTAATCAAGGGGTGACCGATAAGATTATGCCTTATCTTCACCGTTTATCTTCTGGACCGATTTATTGCTGTGTCAAATATTGTTTTGGTGTTGAATATAGCGTATTTTAGTATTGGGAACCTGAGATTTGCAAAAAAATCTGATTAATAGTCGGCCGATAAAATCGATTAATTGGCTAATTTCCGATTAATCTCTAATCCCTAGCCGACCAAGACGATAACGATAAGCGATATCCTCAACATTGCCTCCAGTACACTGGTGGTCATCCCGGGAAAGATCAGAAGGTTGCCGTTGCCTATTTGTGCGTGCGCCATCATGTCCTCATCTACCACTACTCCATGGCCACAAAGCCTTGCGACCACTTCGCCAGGTTTGTCAAAAACACCGACTACAAGTTCGCTACGGTGGAAACCACAAACAATGAAAAAGCATTCAAGGTTACGGGCTTGGCCTGCAAGAATCTTGTAAAAATTCGTGACCAGTACAATGACTGGGGCAGCACGAAGAAGGACTCCCTGGTTGAACTCGCCTTGGCCATCATCTACCCCTACTACAAAAAGATGAAGCAGGATGCCAACAGAACACATCCTGCATCCTGGCACGGGGCCTGGATGTGGCAACTAGATGAAGCTCACCTCAGGTTTGTGGCCAAGAGCGTGTACACATGCTACGCGATGCACATGCGGATCGTTGACATGAGGGAGTGCCTCCTTCCCGTAATCGACGAAGCCAGATCGAGCCACCAGCACAGCAGTGGCGGCAAGCATCACAAGAGGAAGTAGAGGATGATCAGATGATCATTTATCCTAGTTAATTATGCATGTAATAGTTTACTTTAGTGTGTGCAAATGTCATGCATGTACTAGCTACCTATGTAATTGGGTATTAATTTGGTTATGCAATCATATGTCCTTATAATATATATGTCGTTGGTCTGTATGCAATCGCATCGCACACGGACCAGACAAGGGAAATCATCGGTGATGAATTCATCAATCGCTGACATTTGTATACCAGGAAGCATTTGCCCACAATGCACACGGCTTCTTATTAGCAATCGTCTGTGTTATTATCGGTCTTCGCACACATTTCTGATTATAGACCTGTTTGCCGCATATCACACACATCTTGTTTACACGAAACGTTTCTGTTCTCTTGGATGAACACAAACAGTTTATCGGAATGAACTATATACCTGATACATCCATTTTGCATCATGTTTTACTACTGTTATTCCTAATGTTTTTATGCATAATAACACTTTATGGAGTAATTCTAATGCCTTTTCTCTCATAATATACAAGGTTTACACAAAGAGGGAGAATACTGGCAGCTGGAATTCTGGACCTAAAAAAGCTATGTCAGAGATAACTATTCTGCACATCTCCAAATGAGCTGAAAATTTATGGAGAATTATTTTGGAATAAATAATAAATATTGGAGCAAATAACTACCAGAGGGGGGTTACCTGGTGCCCACAAGACACCAGGAAGCGCTAGGTCCCCCAGGCGCGCCCTGGTGGGTGGTGGGTAGCCCATCCTACCTCTGGTGCCCATCTTCTGGTATATGAGGTCTTTTGACCTAACAAAAATAAGGGGAGGACTTTCGGGACGGCGCGCCGCTGCCTCGAGGCGGAACTTGTGCAGGAGCACTTTTGCACTCCGGGGGAGCTATTCCGCCGGGGGAACTTCCCTCCCAGAGGGGGAAATCAAAGCCATCGTCATCACCAACAACCATCTCATCTTTGGGAGGCCAATCTTCATCAACATCTGCAACAACACCATCTCATCTCAAACCCTAGTTCATCTCTTGTGTTCAATCTTTATACCAGAACCTCAGATTGGTACCTGTCGGTGACTAGTAGTGTTGATTACATCTTGTAGTTGAATACTATATGGTTTATTTGGTGGAATATTATATGTTCAGATCCATTATGCTATTTAATACTCCTCTGATCTTGAGCATGAATATCATTTGTGAGTAGTTACTTTTGTTCATCAGGTCATGAGAGAAGTCATGTTTCAAGTAATCATGTGAATTTGATATTCGTTCGATATTTTGATGGTATATATGTTGTGATTCCCTTGGTGGTGTTATGTGAACATCGACACTTCACCATCTTTGGGCCTAAGGGAATGCATTGTGGAGTATTTATTAGATGATGGGTTGCTATAGTGACAGAAGCTTAAACCTAGTTTATGCGCTATTTCGTAAGGGACTGATTTGGATCCGTATGTTTAATGCTATGGTTAGATTTTATCTTAATACTTTTCTCATAGTTGCGAATGCTTGCGAGGGGGTTAATAATAAGTGGAAGGCTTGTTCAAGTAAGAAAAACACCCAAGCACCGGTTCACTGATAACCCACAAGTACAGGGGACCGCAACAGTTTTCCAGGGTAGAGTATTCAACCCAAATTTATTGATTCGACACAAGGGGAGCCAAAGAATATTCGCGAATATTAGCACTTGAGTTGTCAATTCAACCACACCTGAAAGACTTAATATCTGGAGCAAAGTATTTAGTAGCAAAGTAGTATGGAAGTAACGGTAACAGTGGCAAAAGCAACCGTAGCAGTTTTGTAATGATTGTAACAGCAGTTGCAATGGAAGTAACTCAGCAAAGATCAGTATGTGAAAAACTCATAGGCATTGGATCAATGATGGATAATTGTGTTGGATAATATTCATCATGTAGCAGTCATATCCTAGGGCGACAGAAAAGTAGCTCCAATTCATCAATGTAATGTAGGCATGTATTCCGTATATAGTCATACGTGCTTATGGAAAAGAATTTGCATGGCATATTTTGTCCTACCCTCCCGTGGCAGTGGGGTGCATAAAAAGCTAAGGGATATTAAGGTCGCTTTAATAGAGAACCGGAACAAAGCATTAGCACTTAGTGAATCCATTAACTCCTTAAACTAGGGTAATCACCGGAAAGAATCCCAATTATTGTCACCTTGGGGTATGCGGATCATAACACGTAATAGGTGTCTACAACTTGCAAGATCGGATCAAGAACACACACACACACATATATATATATATATATATATATATATATATATATATATATTCATGAAAACATAATAGGTTCAGATCTGAATTCATGGCACTCGGGCCCTAGTGACAAGCATTAAGCATAGCAAAGTCATAGCAACATCAATCTCAGAACATAGTGGATACTAGGGATCAAACCCTAACAAAACTAACTCGGTTACATGATAAATCTCATCCAACCCTACCGTCCAGCAAGCCTACGAAGGAATTACTCATTCCCGGCGGTGAGCGTCATGAAATTGGTGATGGCGGAAGGTTGATGATGACGACAATGATGGATACCACCCTCCGGAGCCCAAAACAGACTCCAGATCAGCCCTCCCGAGGAAGAACAGGAGGCGACTACGGCTCCGTATCATAAAAACCTCAATGAATCCTTCTCTCCGATTTTTTCCTCCGCGAATAGGAATATATATGGAGTTGTAGGTGATCTTGTGGCCTCTGGGTGGCCCCCCTTGGCTATCTTTTTCCACCAGTATTTTTATTTATTCCACAAAAAATCTCCATAAGTTTTCATGTCAATCCGAGAACTTTGATTTCTGCACAAAAATGACACCATAGCAATTCTGCTGAAAACAGCGTCAGTCTGGGTTATTTTCATTCAAATCATGCAAACTAGAGTCCAAAACAAGGGCAAAAGAGTTCGGAAAAGTAGATACAATGGAGACATATCAACTCCCCCAAGCTTAACCCATTGCTTGTCCTCAAGCAATTCAGTTGACAAACTAAAAGTGACAAAGAAAAACTTTTACAAACTCTGCTTGATCTTGTTGTTGCAAATATGTATAGCCAATGTTCAGGTTTTCAGCAAAGATTATGAACTAATCATATTCACAATAACATTTAGGTCTCACATTTACTCATATCAATGGCATAACCAACTAGCGAGCAAATAATAATAAATCTCGGATGACAACACTTTTTCAAAACAATCATGATATAATATGACATAATGGTATCTCGCTAGCCCTTTCTCAGACCGCAAAACATAAATGTAGAGCACCCTGAAGATCAAGGACTGACTGGACATTGTAATTCATGACAAAAGAGATCCAGTCACAGTGATACTCAATATTGAATAAAAACAACGCATATAAATGACAGAAGTGCTCTCCAGCTGGTGCTTTAATAAGAGGATGATGACTCAATAGTAAAAGTAGATAGATAGGCCCTTCACAGAGGGAAGTAGGGATTTACAGAGGTGCCAGAGCTCAAAGCTTTAAAACAGAGATGAATATAATTTGAGAGGCATGCTTTCATTGTCAACATAACAACCAAGAGATCTCACTATCTTCCATGTTAGACACATTATAGGCGGTTCCCAAAAAGAATGGTAAAGTTTTTTACTCCCCTCCACGAATAAACACACTCCACGGCTAGTCGAATTCATGGGTGCCATCCATGCCAACAACAGTCCTGGGGGAGTTTTGTTTCATTATTATATTTTGATTTTGATTTTGATCATAGGACTGGGCATCCCAATTACCAACCACTCTCTCGTGAATGACAAGTGAATAAACACTCATCATGAGAATAACCCACCTAGCATGGAAGATATGGACAACCCCTAGTGCTACATGAGCGATTCGGGCATACAAAACATATTAGCATTTGAAGGTTTAGAGTTTGGCACATGCAAATTTACTTGGAAACAGTATTCCCACTTAGTACAAGTGAAGGCTAGCAAATAGATTGAGAAGCGACCAACTAGAGAGCGACAACAGTTAAACATGCATTGAGGTTAACCAACATTGAATGCAAGCATGAGTAGGATATAAATCACCATGAACATAAATATCATGGAGGCTATGTTGTTTTTGATTCAACTACATGCATGAACATGTGCCAAGTCAAGCCACTTGAATCATTCAGAGGAGGATGCCATCCTATCATACTACATCATAACCATTTTAAAATGCATGTTGGCACGCAAGATAAACCATTATTCACACCTAGCTAATTAAGCATGGCATGGGTAACTATAATCTCTAATTGTCATTGCAAACATGTTTCATTCATAATAGGCTGAATCAAGAACGATGAGCTAATCATATTTACAAAAACAAAATAGGTCGAGTTCATACCAGCTTTTCTTCATCTCAATCATTTCATCAAATATCGTCATTATTGCTTTTCACTTGCACGACCGAACGATGTGAACAATAATAAGAGTGCATGTGCATTGGACTAAGCTGGAATCTGCAAACATTTATTCAAAGGAGAAGACAATGTAATATGGGTTCTTTGCTAGATCAACAATAATGCATATGAGAGCCACTTAACATTTTCATTGTGGTCTTCTCCTTATGACCCAAAGAAAAGAAAAGAATTTCAAAGTAACACAATAAAATATTTTTGGAGTTTTTGTTTTTCTGAAGAAAGCCAAGTAACAAAAAAAATGAGAAAAAATATTTACACGGGAAAGCTCCCAACAAGCAAAAGAAGAACAAGAAATCTTTTTGGGTTTTCTTTTAATACTACAACTAATAAGAACTAGAAAGGAAAACTAAAAAGAAACGAGAAATATTTTGTTTTTTCTCAAAAATTTCATACACATAAGAGAAAAACAAGAAAAATAAACTAACATGGGTAATACAATGAAAAAGTATGAACACCGACAACTGGAATGAATGTGTGATGCATGAATGTAATGTCGGTGGGAAATACGTACTCCCCCAAGCTTAGGCTTTTGGCCTAAGTTGGTCTATGGCCATGACTCAAAGTAACCCTCTCCTGGATACCGCGGAGGATCTTGAGGGTTGCACTGGTTGGCGAGCTCCTGCGGCTGCTACTGGTAAACCGGTTCTTGATACGGATTAGACACTGGTGCTGGCTCAGGCGCTGGAGGTTGTGTCAAACTCCAGTACACATAAATGTCCTCGGGAAAAATGATGTACCTTCCTGAACGAATATCGAACAAAGAAGGTGCATGCAAAGTAATAATCTCACAAGTACCCTGACTGAATACCAAGTTGTATTGAAGTCGCTTTTTCTTATCAGTTTTAATAAAAATCATGTGCTACCATGCTAGCATAGACTAAATATTTGGTGGGTAACCGCCTCTCCTCCTTCTCATCATGTCTAGAAGGTATCTCAAAATACTTAGCAAGGCGGGAGGCATAAACACCACCAATAATACTACCCTTCGTACAGTTTGTGTGTAACCACCGAGCAACTATAGTGCCCAAACTAAAAGTTCTATCACGATATGACGCATGGCGCAAAATAGCAAGGTCACGTGAGCTAAGGCCCCCACTCTCCCCACGACCAGTCAAACATCTCCCGGCAAATAATGCATAATATCGTAAAACGGGAAAAATGTAAACTAGCAAGTCTAGCTTTAGACACTCCTCTCTCTTCCCCCACAGTAGTTTCAGAAAGAAAATCCTCCACGCCCCTAGGATGTGGATCACTGACGCTGCCCTCAAAAGGTATTTTGCAAACATTGCAAAAATCAAATAATGTCATTTGCTTATGCACATCATATAAGTGAAATTCTACCTTCGGCGGTTCCTTCTAGGATAAAGGCAAAAGTTTTCCATGAAGGTATTAGCTAGTGAGTAGGAGGTATTGATCACACTTATCTTGGAGGAAGGGGATGATGCCGACATTCTGCGTCGAATAATAGAAATCCTCGTATATTCCCGCCTCCTTAAAAAATGTATCACTTGGCCATTCACATGGCCGAACCTCCGCCGCACGAGGAAGGTTGTACTTGGGCTTCTTCTTCTCCTCATTTTCATTTTCTTCCGGATTCTGGCTTGAAGGGCCCCTCAACCACCTCCTCATGGCTCTTCCTTTTTCTAAATATTCCTGAAATTTTTAGTGACTCAAAATAAAAGTGAACCAAACTCAACCAAACTAATAGCAACTACTCCAACAAGTGTCTAGAGGCTACATCTTGCAAAAAAACTACTTTGGACCATATAAATTTGACATGGAAGCTCAAGAACAAGGCCACCACAGCAGCAAAAAATTGCAATATATAAAGCACTAGAAGAAAAACTAATTGGACCACTGGAGGAGTCACATACCGATGATCAATCCCCCAAAACAGCAAATGGAGCTCCAAGCAAGGGGATTGAAAATGGCAGCAAGATGAGCAAGAACACGGATTTGAGCAATGGTGTGATTTTTCGGGAGGAAGACAAAGTGGATGGCTGCTGAAATAAGTGAGGGGACCTACATGGGCCCCAAAAGCCTTCTAGGTGCGCCAAAGGGGAGTGGGTGCGCCCTATGGGCTTGCGGCCCATTGGTGCACCTCCCTGAGGTGTGTTCAGTGCCAAAAATTCTTAAATATTGCATAAAAAATCATACTAAATTTTCAGGGCATTTGGAGAACTTTTATTTTATGGTCATTTTTTTATTGCATGGATAATTCAAAAAACAGTAAAATGATGGTA
The DNA here is from genome assembly GCA_021437245.1 of Aegilops speltoides. NCBI lineage: Eukaryota > Viridiplantae > Streptophyta > Magnoliopsida > Poales > Poaceae > Aegilops > Aegilops speltoides. The sequence goes on along the minus strand of CM038144.1, from coordinate 474,486,746 downwards.
TTTCTACTTTATTAACTCTAAATAACAGAAGTAAAAGGTGGGTACATAAAGTTGTGCCTTCTAAATTCATCCATCACATGCTCATCAAAAGGAATCCATTAATAAGGTTGATCAAGTCTCATTAACAAACTTCTTCCGAATGACATGAAATCGGAGAATTTTTGAATAACACTAGGTTACCTCAACGGGGATATGCATGTCCCCAACAATAAGAATACCATATTTCTTCTTGATAGTAGGAATAGGGAATTTAAAACCTCCAATAGCAATTATTGGAGTTTCTCCAATAGAGTTGATACTATTCACTTGAGGTAGTTTCTTTGGAAAGTGTACCGTATGTTCATTACCACTAACATGAAAAGTGACATTGCCCTTGTTGTAATAAATAACAGCCCCCCTGCAGTATTCAAAATAGGTCTACCAAGGATGATCGACATACTGTCGTCCTCGGGTATATCAAGAATAACAAAGCCAGTTAAGATAGTGACATTTGCAACTACGATAGGCACATCCTCACAAATACCGATGGGTATAGCAGTTGATTTGTCAGCCATTTGCAAATAGATTTCAATTGGTGTCAACTTATTCAAATCAATTCTTCGATACAAAGAGAAAGGCATAACACTAACATAGGCTCCAAGATCACATAAAACAGTTTTAACATAGTTTCATTTAATGTAGCATGCTATAGTTGGTATTCCAGGATGTCCTAGTATCTTAGGGATTCCACCTTTAAATGTGTAATTAGCAAGCATGGTGGAAATTTCAGCTTTCGATATCTTTCTTTTATTAGTAACAATATCTTTCATATACTTAGCATAAGGAGACATTTTCAGAATATCAGTCAAGCGTAAGCGCAAAAAGACAGGTCTAAGCATTTCAGCAAAGCGCTCAAATTATTCATCATCCTTGTTCTTGGATGGTTTAGGCGGAAAGGGCATTGGTTTTTGAACCCATGGTTCTATTTCTTTACCATGTTTCCTAGCAATGAAGTCTCTCTTATCATACCTTTTATTCTTAGGTTGTGGGTTATCAAGGTCAACAAAAGGTTCTATCTCCACATCATTATCATTACTACGTTGAGCATCAATATGAACATCATCATTATCATTATTACTAGGTTCATGTTCATCACTAGAATGTGTCTCATCATTATAAATAGAAATATCAGTTGAATTCTCAGGTGTGTCTATAGTAGGTTCACTAGGAGCATGCAAAGTCCTATCATTATTCTTTTTCTTCTTAGATGAACTAGGTGCATCATTATTAATTATTTGAGAATCTTGCTCAATTCTCTTAGGGTGGCCTTCAAGATACAAAGGTTCCTGAATCCTGAGTCATTCTACCTCCCCTAGTCACAACTCTAACAACATGATCATTCATCTTATTATTCATCTCATTAAGCAAAATCATTTTGTGCCTAGAGAAGTTGTTCTACTTGAGTTTTTACCATGGAAGCATCTTTACTAACAATCTTGAGACCATTAAAAGTTCTAAACATACAATCACTCAAGTGGTCAAGCATATAAGCATTTCGTTTCAACTATCTACTAACAAATGCATTGAAATTTTCTTGTTTAACAATAAAGTTATCAAATTCATCCAAGCATTGACTAGCAGATTTATTATAAGGAATATCACCTTCATCAAACCTATAGAGATAATTTACCTCTACTACCTGTGTCGGGATATTAAGACCATGTATTTCTTCAATAGGTGGTAAATTCTTAACATCTTCAGCTTTAATACCTTTTTCTTCCATCGTTTTTTTGCCTCTTGCATATCTTCAGGATTGAGAAATAGAATACCTATCTTCTTCGGAGTTGGCTTAGGAGGTGGTTTGGGAAGAGTCCAATCATTGCCATTGCTCAATATATTATTCAATAATTCTTCAGCTTGTTCAATAGTTTGTTCCGTGAAAACACAACCAGCACAACTATCTAGGTGGTCCCTAGAAGCATCGGTTAGTCCATTGTAAAAGATATCAATTATTTCATTTTTCTTGAGAGGATGATCAGGCAAGACATTAAGTAATTGGAGAAGCCTCCCCCAAGCTTGTGGGAGACTCTCTTCAATTTGCACAAAATTAAATATTTTCCCAAAGAGCAGCTTGTTTCTTATGAGCGGGAAAATATTTTTCAGAGAAGTAATAAATCATATCCTGGGGACTACGCACACAACCAGGAGCAAGAGAATTAAACCATATCTTAGCATCACCCTTTAACAATAAAGGAAATAACTTAAGAATATAGTAGTAGCGAATTTTTTTCCTCATGAGCAAATAGGGTGGCTATATCATTCAGTTTAGTAAGATGTGCCACAACAGTTTCAGATTCATAACCATGGAAAGGATCAGATTCAACCAAGGTAATTAACTTAGGGTCGACAGAGAATTCATAATCCTTATCAGTAATAAAGATATGCGAAGTAGCAAACTTAGGATCATATTTCATACTAGCATTCAAAGATTTTTATTTCCACTTGCATAATATATTCTTGAGATCATCTCTATCCTTACAAGCAAGAAAGTCCCTAGCTACTTCTCCATCCATACATAACCCCCAGGTACCTCAGGAAATTCATATCTAGGAGGAGAATCATAATCTTCAGTTTCAATAATTTCATCAGTTTCGGTAATTTCATTTTCTTTAGCTCTAGCAAGTTCTTCATCAAGAATTTCTCCTATGGCACAGTCTTATCAAGCAAGGTACTAGCATCATCATAAGTATCATTCATAGCAGAAGTAGCATCATCAATTACTTGTGACATATCAGGATTAATAGCAGGTGTAGGTGTCGCAAGCTTACTCAAAACCGAAGGTGAACCAAGTGCAGAGCTAGATGGCAGTTTCTTACCTCCCCTCATAGTAGAGGGAAAAATCTTGGTTCTGGTATCTTTCAGATTCCATACAGTGATCAACAGATATAATTCCCAAGTGACTCAGGAAATAGAGCTATGGTCCCCGACAACGGCGCTAGAAAAATGTCTTGATAACCCACAAGTATAGGGGATCTCAATAGTTTTCGGGGGTGGAGTATTCAACCCAAATTTATTGATTCAACACAAGGGGAGCCAAAGAATATTCACGAGTATTAGCAGTTATGTTGTCAATCCAACCACACCTGAAAGACTTAATATCTGCAGCAAAGTATTTAGTAGCAAAGTAGTATGAAAGTAATGGTAACAGTAGCAAAAGTAATCGTAGTAGTTTTGTAATGATTGTAACAGCAGTAGCAACGAAAGTAACTCAGCAAAGATCAATATGTGAAAAGCTCGTAGGCATTGGACCAGCGATGGATAATTGTGTTGGATAATATTCATCATGTAGCAGTCATAAGCTAGGGCGACACAAAACTAGCTCCAATTCATCAATGTAATGTAGGCATGTATTCCGTATATAGTAATACGTGCTTATGAAAAAGAACTTGCATGACATCTTTTGTCCTACCCTACGTGGCAGAGGGGTCCATAAGGAAACTAAGGGATATTAAGGCCTCTTTTTACTAGAGAATAGGAACAAAGCATTAGCACTTAGTGAATACATGAACTCCTCAAACTACGGTAATCACCGGAAAGAATCCCAATTATTGTCACCTTGGGGTATGCGGATCATAACACGTAATAGGTGTCTACAACTTGCAGGAACGGATCTAGAACACATATATATTCATGAAAACATAATAGGTTCAGATCTGAATTCATGGCACTCGGGCCCTAGTGACAAGCATTAAGCATAGCAAAGTCATAGCAACATCAATCTCCGAACATAGTGGATACTAGCGATCAAACCCTAACAAAATTAACTCGATTACATGATAAATCTCATCCAACCAATTACCGTCTAGTAAACCTATGAAGGAATTTCTCACTCCCTGTAACACCCCGAAAATTTAACCATGATTTGTTTATTAAAAAATTTCCAGGAAATTAAATTTTCACTTTCTGGATTTATCTTTTGATTTCAGAACCTCTCTTTTCTTTGATATTGTGGAGTTTTTCTCCAAGTGAAAACTTTCCAAAAATATTATTGGACCTGTATACCTCTCAAGAAACATTTCTTTTATCAGTGGAATTATTTATATGATTGTTTTTCCCTGAGCTTTATTTCTTTTAAAAAGGTTTTTCATAAGCTTTAGAGCCTCTTTTGCACTGCAACCCTTTCAAATACATCTTTAAAATCCCCACCAAAATTTGGGGATGTCATGTGATGTGTCCACACCACTTTTATGCAAAAATATCTTTTAGTCATTTGGAAAATTTGAGCTTTACCCCAAGATTTCAACTCTGGTCCAGATTGTGAATTGCACTACAACCTATTTAAATATTTCTTTAAAGTTTCCACCAAAATTAGGGGATGTTAGTAGGGGTATATTATTCAACTTTATGCAAAAATCCACTGGTGTTCTTCGAAAAATTTGAGCAAATCATCCTCTTTTGCTCTCTGGTCAAGTTTGGTATTTTCTACTGCAACCCATTTTATTTTGCTCTGTTGCCCATGATTCTTTTTCCTGATTATAGTCCATCCTACAAAACACTTAAGTCCAAGAGAGTGGACCCATTGGAGTATTTTTTGGTTCATGCAATTACAACCTTTAGTTTCTGTCCAGATCTGGTTTTCTCAAAAACTTGCACTAACAAGTTTCTGGTCTTGACCAACTAACCTTGCCACCATCACCTACACCTAAAGAGACACTGATCTGGAGTTTTTGGCCACCCCAAGAGTTGCCTAGATGACCATAGCATTCTGTCGAACACCTTGAAGGCATGAACAGAATTGGCATGAACCCTAGCTTGCATATTGAACCTGCTTGATTTGCCAAACCAGCATGTCTATTAGCTCTCTTACAATCATTAGCCTAGTCCTGTTTAGTTGCGGAGGCATCAGAGAGGCCCAGGGCGCGTTCGCATTACGTCGAGCACCTAGCGTGCGTGCGCTGGGCGCGCCCAGAGCGCACGTTTTGCACGCGCGCGCACCGAATCGCCGCGTCCCACTGCCGCCTCCCCGCACCCATTCTGGCCCCTCCCCACTAACAACCATCGCGCCCTGACTCCTGCCTCACCGTAGAGCCGCCCTGGCCCCCTCCTGGCGCCCCACAGTGCCACCACCGCTAGCTGCCGATGGCCACAGCAGGTCTCTGCCATGGACGGCGCCGCCCGAGCCACAGCCGCACGCCAGCTGCCCCTGGAATAGCTCGAGCTCATCCTTTCGCCCTGCCAAACCCCACCAGCCATCGCCACGCGCCCCCTGGCTACGGAACGACGGTTCGCCGGCGTTCTTATCCACGGCCATGGGAACCGACCTCTCCGGGCTATATATAGCCCTTCCGATCATGCCTAAGCTCGTCAGCAGCCTCGTTCGAGCAGTAGGAAGCCCGCCTCCTCCCCAGTTGGCCAGAAGCCCTTCCCTTCCCCATCTCCGGCAGGTTCGGCCGCCGCCACGATCCGGTAAAATCCGGCCAGGACCGAGGCCCCCTAACCTCTCCCGTGCTTCCTTCCTCCTCCCCTCAACCGTGCGGAGCCGCCCAGCCTCTCAGCTTCGATCGGGAGCCACCGTAGCCCAAACCCCCAAATCCTCCCGAAGCCACCTCCGCCGCGGAGCTCACTGCCGGGGACTCCCTTCGTCCCCGCCAGCCTGTCGACCACCGGGAGGACCGCCCTGGACTGGCGGATCCATCCCTGCCCTCGGAATGCCGTGGGAAGCCGCCGTTCGCCGGCGTTGATCGCCGGAGCTCCGCCTCCGCTCGAACAGAGGAGGAAGGAGGCACGGGCGACCGGTTAAACCTGACCAGTGGGCCCAAGGGACCCACTGTCAGTGACCCACGAGCCGGTCCACGCTGGATTAAGTGAAAGCGTATAACCCAGCGTACGCTTCCTCCCCGAACCGTTTTCTTTTCCGTTTTCTTTTTGTTAATTATTAAAAACAGATTTGGACTAAACTTTGACTGGCTATAACTTTTTAAATATAAGTCCAAATGATTTGATTCTTTTTCTGTTGTTTCTCGAATTTTGTCTAGTTTATTTTCATGTTTATTTGAAAAAATTTCAGACAAATTTTTTTGTATTGTTTTAAAACTATGTGTTAATTTGAATTTTCTCAAAATAGGATTGTTGGACAGAGAAGAAAACTTTCAAAAGTTTTGGAATGCACCCTGCCTCTCCACAACTTGAAGGCAAACATTCTGAACCCTAGCATAATATTGTCATGTGTTGTTTGATACGGTTACAACACCCCTTGTCTCGGAGTTTTCGTCATTTTATGTGATGATATGAACATACTCATAAGTGCATATTGATGACCTCGAGCTATTGGAATTTGATACGTTGTGATAGTAATCACCCTCGTATGCCTTTCATGCCTATCGGAAGGAATCCGGGAAAGCCTCTGTCTTGGGTAGACACGAGCTTGTCTCCGGTCTTTGTCCAGACGGTTGTGTCCGGTATGGCATAGTAAGGTATGATGAGTGGTGACTCTGTGTGTTGGTTGAAACATGTTTGTTGTGCTAATCATGCAGGGAATACTTAAACCTCCTGAGTCGACCATAGATCGAGTCTTGTTCCAGTAACCCCCATACTTGTTTCGTACTACCACTTGTCCCTGCCATAGGTAGGGTATGGTTCAGTAAGTTGTCAACCCCTTACTAGCACACACCTTACAGAGAGGCCATGGTGGAAGATACCGGCTGCATCCGGTAGGCATGCCACCTGGTCTGGGGGCATCGGTGTTTCTGGTTGTAGCCGAGGGGGTAGCTCCCCTAGTTTGCGCGTGTTATATATTTTGTGATCCCATGCTAGTCGAGGTTGTAGCCTCCCCACTTAGAGTTTTGCTTAACGAGTGTCGTGGGTGATTCCAGACACCGGTAAGTCAGGCTGGTGTGTGTGGTCAGGTGTGTTTTCAATTAAAAGACCGTAAATGGAATTAGTCCCAATGGACTAAAGGAAATCCGTTACTCGTGGGTAAAGAGTACACCCTCTGCAGAGATTATTTATCTATTCGAATAGCTGTGTCCATGGTTAAGGACTACAGTCTGGGATGGGTCAAGTGTCGGTCTTAGTGTCGGTCTTAGTGTCGGTCTTCGGGGGAGAAACTGCTAAACCAGAACATGGCTCATGACTTGTGACTTATGATGATTATGATTATTATTATTGTGGACTAACCCTTTATATTATTTGAATTATTGAGTATCCCTGGGACGGTTCTACCTCCTGGATATTCACTGTGATTATTGTCTTATAAGCCCTTTATGTGGTGTCACTCAGACGCCCGACTGTGGCATGCTTGTTGTTTAAATTATTTATAAGCCCTTTATGTGGTGTCGCTCAGACGCCCGACTGTGGCATGCTTGTTATTTCAATTATTTATAAGCCCTTTATGTGGCGTCGCACAGACGCCCGACTGTGGCACGCTCGTTAATTCTTTTATTTATAAACCCTTTATGTGGCCTCGCTCAGACACCCGACTGAGGCATGCTTTATATTATTATCCTTTCGAGGCGTTGCTTCAGACACCCGATCGGTGCATTCTATTTCTACCCCCTTATTACATATTCATGTTATATATAAATAACCCTGCTTGCGTGCATCATGGATTGTTTTTTCGTGACTGACGTTGTGATCATAGAATATTTCAGAGCATGATTATCATTTGTTATATTATACTCGTGTTCATAATGTTTGCGAGTACATTCAAAGTACTCACTGGCTTGTCCCTGGCTATTGTCTTGGCCAGATTTCTTGCTTGGAGAGGAGCTTTGCGATAACAGCCCCGGAACCTAAGCAATGGTGATAGCAGCCTCGCGAAGATAGGAGTTATCTAGGTCAGCTGTTCCTGTGGGAAATGGAGTCCCATAGACGCTGATAGACCACAAACCGCTTCCGCCATCAGCCACTAGAAACCAATTGTTGTACTCATAGGCTAGAATGATCTTGTACTACACATTTTGTATTTTGCTTGGAATTTCTGTATCAAGTTGGTGCCTCATCAGCTAACAGTAATCCTGTGGCTGGTGAGCACAAGGGCCATTTTCTGGGAAATTGATATCCCAAAAACCCGGTCCTGACAACCTTGGTATCAGAGCCAGGCTGACCATTGGCTAATCCTATCTTAGCCAGGTCAATAATCCTAGACTAACCATTCCACCAGACCTTAACCTAACCCCAGCCAAGCTTCTCGTGTAAGATAGCCACACAGTGACCCCGACACCTTTTGGCAGTCGGTGCCCAACCTATCAGCCTAGCCTATCAATCACGCGCTAGTGACCGACACCTAAATTGTCTCATTCGCAAGCGTGCGAAGGAAGACTCGGTCCCCTTTTCTATAAAAGGGCACGCTAGCCTCAACCCAGCACAGCACAACCTCTTCCCCAAACCGAGCTATAATGCCTGGCCCTATTGTGCACAATGAGACCACAGCAACCAACCTTGGAGGTTTTGTGACCATGCTAGCGAACCTCACCCGTCGTGCCTTTGCATTAGAAGAGCCCCAGAGTATGTTGTGTACCAAGGACCCATGAGCGGTGAGAGCTGTCAATTCTAGGCCACTGTGCATGTCTATGGTATGGGTCTATCGCCAGAACGCCCCTACAGGTTCACCGGAAGGACAACTTCCTTTGAGCCACAAGCCATCCAACTAACTACTCGAGAGGCTATAGTTCAACTCCGGTACTTGTCGCCCAAAGTTAACTGTCGCTCGTTCTACTACTACCCCAGCCGTGACGGGTATGGTAGGCCACCCCAGGTTGCCAACGGAGATCACGAGACGGATCCTGCATTGTTGCATCTGGTGCGCTATGTAAGTGCACTAGAGGAACTGTTCGATCAAATCACCCTTGATCTGATCGCAGCTCGTGGAGAATTGGTTCGCCGAGCCCCGGCAAGAGGAGAAGATGAGTCCGACGCCGACAACCCAGTCGTGCTGTTCGGACAACCGATCGAGTCCTTGAGGTCAGCCCCAGCCATCGACCAAAATGCGTTGGTGTCCCCGGAAGTGCTTCGTCGCCTTTTTGGAACATGCTCCAACAGGATTGTGGCCAACAATCCCCGGGATGGTCATCATCGCTACCCCGACCCTGCAGCCCCTCAACCCCTTCCAGCTAATCCCGATGGCGAAACCCGTGGAGAAGCCTCGACGACCACAAGGCACGCCCGCTTAGATATAAACGAGGTAGACTAAGTCACTCGAGTAGTATGGAGTCTCAGTATGTCCACGCCTTATAAGTGTGACCTTGTAAATAAATGCATCCTGCTTGTGTGCCTCTGTTTTAAATAGTAGCCATACATAAATATGTTACCATGCGGTTGCATTTTAAATTTCGGGCACATCTACCAAAACCACCCTAACGACACCCACATTAATACGTCACTTTTGTGAGATATGTGTATCTGTAGCATTGACCCCGACCCCATAGAGCAGATTCGACAAACTAGTTACCCTTCACCACGGTAAATAAACCAGCCCCAATGCTATATAAAAGGCCACCTTGTGACCTTGCCAAGTATCCCTCACCTTGTGCACAACTCTCACAGCCATTTCTTTGCCATGCCGAGCCCTAGTATTTATTTGAGAACTCCAGATGCAACTCCAGGTAGCTTTGTTAAAATTTTGTGGGACTTTACCTGCAGTACCATGAGTGCTATCCACCCACCCCAGTATGAGTTGCTCAAATCGAGGATCACCCCATCCACCTCGAAATATTGGGCAGTGGTGCACATCCCTCCAGCAAACCCAAACCAAGATCCAACAGAAGTCTCCTTCATGGGAAAATCTATGCTGACTCCGCAAATGGCCATAGAAGCTGCTGCGTACAAAGCGCTTGCTTGCCGTCGATTCGCGGTACCCTATGCCAGCGAACAAGGGTATTATTATTTCCTGAGTCATGCAGCACCCGGGGAAGTAGCATCTTTTCCCGGTGGACGAATCGAGAGAGACCCAGTATTGGCCAACCTCCCCCAGTATGTCATCGCTCAAGAGCGTTTGACCCAACGAGTGATGGGTTATCTCCAGAGCCTCGCTGATTTAAACCCTCAGATCGTCATCGGCAGACCACTGAGACCCGACCAGGAGAGACGCGTTCATCGGCTCGTCAATCCGCTTCCCCCAATAGAAGAAGAGTGTGCCCCAATCCCCGAGATGTTTTCTCAGGACCCTGTCCATTTACCATTATCGTTGTAGACGTTACTGCTATGTTTATTGTCCCAGCATTTATTTATGTGTTGCAACTTATGCGTGGTATCCTAAATTTGTGCGATGTATTAAGTAATTTTAGATGCAATTAATGTGAGTGGTTTTTACTGCTGCTAAATTTTATTAACAGTTTCACTCTCGGTAAATTCTGAAGTGAGATTTTTCCCTAAGAGGTTGCAGCGTATATCTCTTCACGACATAGATTTTTATTCACGCAGCACCACGACAGCAGACTCACAACCACAACCACTCGACCTCATGCACTAATTGCAAATACACGTGCACCTGCTGCACCTAACTGATCACCTCCCTGGCACACCACAGTCTCTGAAGAAGAGATTTGTGGGTAATTGTTCGAATGCAAGTTGCCTACAACACACTGACAACAGTTAGCACCTGACACCGCACTTAATCCTCATGATCTCCACCACCGCGAAGAGCTAACACTCGAGCGGCAGCATCACGATGATCATCGAGGATCATCACGCATAAGAGCACGGAGAACCCCAGCAATGCCGCCAACCCTCCGCACATCAGGATCACGTACCAGTCCGGCATCACCTCCGCCATTACAGCCTCGTTTCGAGCTCCTGCAAACAGAAATGGAGGAGAAGGAAGGCGAAGGAGAAGCGAGGCCAGGTGTGAGGAAGAAGAAAGGAGCACCTTTGTCGTTTTATAGCTCGAGATCGGTGTACGGTAGGCGAAGTCCACCAGCACCGCTCGTCGCTCGATCGCCGGTGTTCGGAGGCGAATCCGCGAGCAGTGCCGACAGTGCACTGGCCCGCGAGGTGAGTGCACGCTGCACCGGCATCTAGCACAACGCACACTACCGCAGTACGGCCTAGATGCCTGATGACCCACACGTATACGAGATCTATCGTAGTCCTTTCGATAAGTAAGAGTGTCGAACCCAACGAGGAGCAGAAGGAAATGATAAGCGGTTTTCAGCAAGGTATTCTCTGCAAGTACTGAAATAAGTGGTAACAGATAGTTTTGTGATAAGATAAATTGTAATGAGCAACAAGTAACAAAAGTAAATAAAGTGAAACAAGGTGGCCCAATCCTTTTTGTAGCAAAGGACAAGCCTGGACAATCTCTTATAATAGGAAAAGCGTTCCCGAGGACACATGGGAATATCGTCAAGCTAGTTTTCATCACGCTCAAATGATTCGCGTTCGGTACTTTGATAATTTGATATGTGGGTGAACCGGTGCTTGGGTGCTGTTCTTACTTGAACAAGCATCCCACTTATGATTAACCTCTATTGCAAGCATCCACAACTACAACAAAAGTATAAAGGTAAACCTAACCATAGCATGAAACATATGGATCCAAATCAGCCCCTTACGAAGCAACACATAAACTAGGGCTTAAGCTTCTGTCACTCTAGCAACCCATCATCTACTTATTACTTCCCAATGCCTTCCTCTAGGCCCAAATAATGGTGAACTGTTATGTACTCGATTTTCACATAACACCACTAGAGGCTAGACAACATACATCTTATCAAAATATCGAATGAATACCAAATTTACATGACTACTAATAGCAAGACTTCTCCCTTGTCCTCAGGAACAAACGTAATTACTCACAAAGCATATTCATGTTCATAATAAGAGGGGTAATAATATGCATAAAGGATCTAAACATATGATCTTCCACCAAGTAAATCAACTAGCATCAACTACAAGGAGTAATCAACACTACTAGCAACCTACTAGCACCAATCCCGGACTTGGAGACAAGAATTGGATACAAGAGATGAACTAGGGTTTGGAGATGAGATGGTGCTGGTGAAGATGTTGATGGAGATTGCCCTCTCCCGATGAGAGGAGCGTTGGTGATGACGATGGTGATGATTTCCCCCTCCCGGAGGTAAGTGTCCCCGGCAGAACAACTCTACCGGAGCCCTATATTGGTTCCGCCAAGGTTCCGCCTCGTGGCGGCGGAGTCTCGTCCCGAAAGGTTGCCTTCTATTTTTTGTCATCGAAAGACTTCATATAGGAGAAGATGGGCGTCGGAGAGCCACCAGGGGGCCCACGAGGTAGGGGGACGTGCTCCCACCCTCGTGAGCAGGGTGTGGGCCCCCTAGCCTTCATCTTTGGTGACGATTTTTCTTTATTTATTTTAAGATATTCTGTGGAGTTTCAGGACTTTTGGAGTTGCGCAGAATAGGCCTTCAATACTTGCTCCTTTTCCATCCAAGAATTCCAGCTGCCGTCATTCTCCCTCTTCATGTAAACCTTGTAAAATAAGAGAGAATAGCCATAAGTATTGTGACATAACATGAAATAACAGCCCATAATTTAATAAATATTGATATAAAAGCATGATGCAAAATGGACGTATCAACTCCCCCAAGCTTAGACCTCGCTTGTCCTCAAGCGAAAAGCCGATAACAATAAATATGTCCTCATGTTTAGAGGTAGAGGCATCGATAAAAATAAAATACGGACATGAAGGCATCATGATTATTTCCATAACAGCAACATATATAGAATTTCTCATATGATTACTTATGTTCAAGTGATGATCTTTTCACAATGCAAAAGTATGAATCAGAAACCTTATTGAGCACCAACAAATTATAACCTCAGTCATTGAAGCAATTGCAATTTATCATAACATCGGAAAGAGTCTATGTCAGAGCTTAAAAGCAAGTACACATACTCAACTATCACTTAGTCCTTCATAATTGCTAACACTCACGCAATACTTGTGGTTATGGAGTTTTAGTCGGACACAGAGAAAGATAGGGGCTTATTGTTTTGCCCCACAACCTTTTACCTCAAGGGTAATGTCAACAATAATAATTCATGCTCCCCTACATCCAATTAGATATATACATCATGTTCTTTCCAACATGTTGAGCTTGCCAAAGGATAAAATGAAAAAGGAAAGGTGAAGATCATCGTGACTCTTGCATAAGGTAGAGGATAATAATAAAAGATAGGCCCTTCGCAGAGGGAAGCAGAGGTTGTCATGCGCGTTTAGGGTTGATGCACCAAATCTTAATGCAAAAGAACGTCACATTATATTGCCCCTTGTATGTGGACCTTTATTATGCAGTCCGTTGCTTTTATTGCATCCACAACAAGTTCGTACAAAGCTTATTTCTCTGCACTAATAAGTCATGCATATTTAGAGAGCAATTTTTATTGCTTGCACCGATGACAACTTACTTGAAGGATCTTACTCAATCCATAGGTAGATATGGTGGACTCTCATGGCAAAACTGGTTTAAGGGTATTTGAAGCACAAGTAGTATTTCTACTTGGTGCTGAGAATTTGGCTAGCATGAGGGGGAAAGGCAAGCTCAATACGGTAGAGGATCCATGACAACATACTTTATCTCGGATGTAGGAAAACATAACTCATTATGTTGTCTTCCTTGTCCAACCTCAACTCTTTAGCATGTCATATTTTAATGAGTGCTCCCAATCATAAAAGATGCCAATGATAATATATCTATATGTGAAACCTCTCTTTCCTTATTACTTCCTATTAATTGCAACGATGACCGAAGCTATATTTGCCAACTCCCAACAACTTTTAATCATCATACTCTTTCTATGTGCAGTCATTACTTTCAATAAGATCGATATGAACTCTTTGATTCCTTTTATTCTCTTTCTTCTATTCACCCAAGATCATGGAAAAATAATCAAGCCCTTGACTCAACACTAAACTTTATTATATAGCTCACGGACTCGATTACAAAGAAGGATCATAAAGCAAAACTCAAAACTAGATCATGCCATGACTTTATTTTACTAAATCAAGAGACTACTAAAAGGATCGAACTAAGAAAAACGGTACAGATAGGAGTTGCGATGGTGATACGATACCAGGGCACCTCCCCCAAGCTTGGCAGTTGCCAAGGGGAGTGCCCATACCCAGTGATTATATCTTCGGAGGTTGTGAAGTAGGAGTTGTTGCAGATGGAGTTGTTGCATTTTTCTTCTCTAGCTTGTGTCTGAGGCTAAAATTTTCCTCCCTCAGATCCTCATTCTTGAGCTCAAGTTTCATTATCTTTTTGCATAGTGCTGCCTTGCTGTCCTGCAAAAAACAAGGCGGGATAGATTGGACCTTAGGGAGGCTTGACTTCTTGAATTCCACATGCATATCACCAGGTTGAGGTAGTGGATAATCCTCTTCATCGGAGGTTGTTTCCTCCTTCCTGTTTGGATCATAGTCTTCTTCTCCCTCCGTGGTCCAGCCATAATGTTCCACATCCCCATATGCTTTTGGGTTTGCAATATAATCAGCCATGTAGCTCTCTCCCTCTGAATCTTGGGACGACACTTGTTCCAAATCTGCAACAGGAACAACTCGAAACAAAAACAGAGGATATTTGCGTGATACGGGAGTCAAAACCTTCGGGAGTATATATAATGATTTTTTACTGACCAAAATACGTATCGTGCAAGAAAACGGAGTCTGGAGGGCACACGAGGTGCTCACGAGGTAGGGGTCGCGCCCCAGGGGGGGCGCCCTCCACCCTCGTGGAGGCCTTGTGTCCATCCAACGGGCCCAACAAAGACGGCCTCCATCGGGGCACAATTGAACCCCGAAGTAGACGCCGCACTGCGTGAATTCCTTCAGGAAAATTGGGACATCTTCGCCTGGCATCCTTCGGATATGCCCGGAATCCCACGCAGGTTGGCAGAACATAGCCTAAACATCCTAAAAGGATTTAAGCCAGTCAAACAGGCTCTTCGACGATTTTTCGAACCCAAAAGACAGGCAATGGGAGAAGAGCTAGCCAAACTATTGGAAGCCGGATTCATCAGAGATGTCAAACATCCGGACTGGCTAGCAAATCTGGTAATGGTACCAAAGAAGGACAAATCCTGGCGCCTCTGTGTCGATTTTAAAGACCTCAAAAAGGCTTGCCCAAAGGATCCCTTCCCTCTCCCCCGCATCGACCAAATTATCGATGCTACCGCGGGGCACGATTCATTGTGTTTCCTCGACGCATACTCTGGCTACCATCAAATCAAGATGGCAGAAGCAGACCAAGCCGCCACGGCATTCATCACCCCTTACGGACCATTCTGCTTCAACACGATGCCCTTCGGACTTAAAAACACCGGCGCAACATATCAGCGCATGATCCAAACATGTCTGGCCACCCAGATCGGCAAAACAGTCGAGGCATACGTAGACGACGTAGTCGCCAAAACAAAACACGTCGAAACTCTAGTAGACGATTTGAGGCTCACATTCGACAACCTCAGAGCATATGACATCAAGCTGAATCCGGAAAAATGCGTTTTCGGTGTACCAACCGGAAAGCTGCTGGGCTTCATTGTATCCGGTAGAGGAATCGAAGCAAACCCGGCTAAAGTCCGAGCTCTGTCACAATTGGATATTCCAAAAGACCTCAAACAATTACAAAAATTAACAGGATGCGTGGCAGCTCTAAGCCGCTTTATCTCCCGTCTAGGAGAAAAGGCGTTGCCCCTTTATCGCCTCCTCAGGCGCACCGAACACTTCGAGTGGACGGATGCTGCCACTGCCGGACTTGAAGAAATAAAGGCCATATTGGCAACCAATCCGGTCTGGCGCGCATAACTGGGCGAACCAATGTTGTTATACATCGCGGCAACACATCAAGTTGTAAGCGCGGTACTCGTCGTCGAACGAGAGACAGAAGGGCATAAATTCCCTCTTCAAAAACCAGTGTATTATGTATCCACCGTGTTAACCCCCTGCAAATCCCGTTACCCGCACTATCAGAAGATAGCATATGCGGTGTTCATGGCGTCCCGGAAACTCCGGCACTACTTTCAAGAGTGTTCGATAATGATGGCTCTCAAGTACCACTCAATGACATTATAAATAACCGCGACGCAACGGGCAGGATTGCAAAATGGGCCATTGAGCTCTTACCATTCGATATAACTTACAAACCTCGGCGAGCTATAAAGTCACAAGTTTTGGCTGACTTCGTCGCCGAATGGACCGAAGCCGAACTCCCTAAAGAGTACGGCGCATACTCCAACTGGACTATGCATTTCGACGGCTCCAAAATGTTGGCCGGACTGGGGGCTGGCGTCGTATTGACGTCCCCAACCGGAGATACAGTCCAGTATGTACTTCAAATAATGTACACGGACTCCAACAATGCAGCCGAATACGAGGCCCTGTTACATGGTCTCCGGATGGCAGTCTCCATGGGCATTCAACGCCTAGAGGTGCGCGGGGATTCAAACCTTGCAATATCCCAAATAAACGGAGACTTTGACGCCAAGGATCCGAAAATGGCAGCATATCGCAACGCTGTCCTAAAATTGTCAGCTCGGTTTGAAGGACTTGAATTCCATCACATAGCCCGAGACAATAACCAAGCGGCCGACGTACTGGCACGTATCCGTGCGAAACGTGATGCTGTCCCTCCAAATATCTTCCTGGAACGGCTCTTCAAGCCATCCGTACTATGGGAAGAGGAGCCCGGTAGTGACAAACCGGAAAAACCGCGCAATCGGTGATTCAGCAGATGACATAACACCTTCAGCCCACGTCATAATGGCGATAATCGCCGCATGGAGAACCTTTCTAGCCTACTTACTTAGGCAGGAACTTCCGAACCAAAACGAGGCCCGCTGCATAGTCCGGCGATCGAAAGCCTACAAGGTCCATGAGGGAGAACTTTATAAGAAAAGTACAACCGGAGTCCTTCAGAGGTGTATCTCCGAAGAGGAAGGGCGAAACCTCCTGGCTGAAATTCATGCCGGACTAGGCGGACACCACGCAGCAGCCTGGGTCCTTGTAGGAAAGGCATTCCATACAGGATTTTATTGGCCGACGGCCCGGGCAGACGCGCAGAACTTAGTCCAGCGATGCATTGGTTGTCAGCTCTTTGCTAATCAGAGCCATATGCCACCCACCGCCCTCAAAACCATACCCATTACCCGCCGTCATGATCCGGGGCTTGATATGGTTGGACCCTTAAAGGGGGAACCCACAAGCAATGGTACCTATTGGTCATGGTGGATAAATTCACCAAATGGATAGAGGCCAAACCGGTCAAAACGGCAGAGTCCGGACCAGTGATAGACTTTATATCAGGGGTAGTACACCGTTACGGAGTCCCCCACAGCATCATCACCGACAACGGCACGAACTTCACAGCCGACGTGGTTAAGTCATCGTGCAAAAATATGGGCATCAAGCTCGACTATGCTTCAGTTTATCACCCTCAAACCAACGGTCAAGTGGAACGAGCAAATGGTCTAATAATGGTCTAATAATGGTCTAATAAACCCAGACTAGTGAGGTCACTTACTAAATCCGACACACAATGGGTCAAGGAGCTCGACTCCGTACTCTGGGGGCTGCGGACAACGCCTAACCGTACTACCGGATTCACACCATTTTTTATGGTATACGGCGCAGAGGCAGTCTTGCCTCAGGACATTATTCATGACTCACCTCGAGTGCGCATGTATGAGGAAAGAGAGGCCGAGCTTGATCGGCAGGACAGCTTGGACACATTGGAGGAAGAACGTGACGTCGCGAAGGCTCGTTCCGCATTTTATCAGCAGCAGGCTCGAAGATATCAAAGCAGAGAAGTACGGGCCAAGACTTACAACGTTGGTGAACTAGTTCTACGCCTGCCGGACAAGAAAAAGGACAAGCTCAAGCCCAAATGGGAGGGCCCCTTCATTATCAACCAAGTCCTGACCGGCGGAGCATACCATCTACGAAATGCGTCGGATAACCGACTCGAGCCGAACCCATGGAACGCAGCCCGCCTCCGACAATTCTATGCCTAGCGCCGGACTAAGAGTTCGTCCTCTTCCCCCGTCCAAACTTTTACACTTCGGCTGTCTTTTGTTTCTCTTTTTATGCCTTTTTATTTAAAAGCCCTTACGGGCCTATTTTCGCATTTTTTGCATACGCATGATGTGCCATCCGCACTCATTATTCCTGGGGGCTTCTTTTATAGAAGCTCAATTACACAGGTTTCATACCCAGCACATGTGTCAAGCTTCCACATGTACCTTTTACTCGCCATTATATGCATCGATATGACTTAAGTTTTGGCCAAGCTGGGTTGCCTGGCTCCTGTGCTTACCCCACGCTCCCGATTGTTCGGCTAGGAGGTAAAGGAGCACCTCTGCGATTATTCTTCGCTGGTCACCGGATGTGTACCTCGGACGGGTGAAGCCGAAGCTAGCGTTCTTAAGGGAATATTCGGTCGGTGACTTAAAAGATGACTTTTACCTATTTATCTATCTGCCCCAGATGTTTTATCGCTTTTGCAATCTGACATGCACTTTAGGGCATGCCTCCGAGAAAGGAACCCTTAACGAACTATTCTCCTGGAAGATGTTTCTTACTAACCATGTAATATAACATAACTAGTTGGGCACTTGTCTGATAAAGCACTAATGACCCCTACGCCTGGTCTCCATGCATACCACGGTTGTTTCTTCTTAACCAAAAAGGTATTCGGACACACTCCGGACTCTAGGGTCCCGAGGTTGAAGCGAAAAAGGTCGGCAAAGACAAACGATCTACAATCCGGCTAGAAGGTATTTCACATGTCACTTCAAAGGAAAACATACATTGTCAAATTTATTGATTGTATTCCTCCTTAATCCCATCTAACAGGCTGTCTAACTTACAGTCCCGTTGGGAAAATTTAGCAGCCAACTCTACTTGGCTGTATACTAAACTCACAGGGATCTCCTTCCCATCGGGCCCCACCGGTCGAACTTCGTCCATATGGTTGGGATCCTCCTTCTTATACCGCGTCTTCACCATGGCCCAAGCCTCCCGGGCACCTTGATGGCAAGCCGAAATCTTCCACAAACAAAAGCGCTGCGACACTCCCTGCAGCTTCTCTGCAAGCTCCCTGAGGCCCTCGGGTAGGGTGAGGGCTGGCCATAAAGCCTGAACGACGCTGCTCATTGCCTGCCGAACCCGTTCGAGCAGTTGCAGCAGCTCGGGAAGTTGATCACCCGTTGATACGGGCATCTCCTCCGCAGGGCGACCTGTGAGTATACCTACAAGACATACTATGTCAATTTTCTTCTTCGCCGAACTCTTCTTTTCAAAGGAGTTCGCTCAAGCACTTACTATAAATGCCGCGACGAAGCCGCTGATTCTCCTTAACGGAGCCGGACAGCTCGGCCCGAGCGCCTTTCAGCTCCTCTCCGAGCTTAGCGTTGGCATCCTGGAGCTTGTTCCTTTCTTGCTGCACCCTCTTCAGCACACTCTCGCCGGCCTTCAGCTGGCGCAGCAATGCTTGCCTGTCCGGATCTTGTCCGGCGGCACCTTCAATGTCATTATTAGACTTGCGCGCACGCCGCACAGCGTTTATATTTATTAATAAAAATGTGTTACCGGAGGGGTCTGCGTCTCCTCTGCGGCAGCAAGTGCGGCCTCAAGTTGGGCCTTGCAATCTTGCAGCTCCCGAGACAGTGGGCATTCTTCTCGGAAGAGCTCGTTTTAAATGATCCTTAAATCAGTTAACATAACTACTTTAAGTCTCGGGGCTCTTGGTATATACAACCATTAAAATTCCCTTACCCGTATGTCTTTCACATACTTGCTCGCGGGCTCGTAAAACCATCTTGAGCGGCACGGAGATGCGCGTCCCCTGCGTTAAAGGCATCCAATGCCTCAGGGGAGAAGCACGCTTCACGAAATACTGTCCGGCGGCGCCTATGGTTCATGGCGCTCTCCACCTCAGACTTGGTGGCGGGCAGTCTGTCGGTGTCCTCCGTTGGAGAAGGATCCGGCCCGCGTCTTGCGCTTGCCTCCCCCTCTAGGCCGGGCGCTGGAGCCTGGCCGGTGTAGGTTGGATCAGCAACTTCTGCGCCCGCAGTCTGGCAAGCGCTTTTTCTCCTACAAAGATCATGAGCACTCAGGCGTTTCCTAGGAACGTTGCTCTGAAGATCCAAATATGAGCTATACCTTTGCAGTGACATTTCCGTCCGCACCGTGCTCCTTTTCCGCCTGCTGGTCCGGACTGACCTTTGTAGGTCAGCCGCCGCGGGCTCGGCTTCCCGCCGTGAAGGCGCTTCCTGCAAAATACCGTCGTTCGCGAAGGTTAGAAATGGGCAGGGAAGAGATAATGGTGTCCGGACTTCGGTCGCGGTCACCTGGGAAGCCGGACACAGTCCGGGGTAGTCCGCCGTAATGGCAACCAAAGCATTGTCTATGCTGAGCTGGTGAAACACCCCGTCGATCAGCTCCACCTTGATGTCCGGATCCTCTTCGGAGGCCGGATCCAAGGATCTTTCTGGATCCTCGGGTTGCGGAGCAGGACTCACCATGTCCTCCACAGTCCGGCGTAGACCCTGCGCCGAAGACATAATGTAAAGAAGCTTAAACTTCGAGAGAATGGTCGAGCCTTTAAAGGCGCTAGAAAAGAGTCTTGATGACCCACAAGTATAGGGGATCTATCATAGTCCTTTCGATAAGTAAGAGTGTCGAACCCAATGAGGAGCAGAAGGAAATGATAAGCGGTTTTCAGCAAGGTATTCTCTGCAAGTACTGAAATAAGTGGTAACAGATAGTTTTGTGATAAGATAAATTGTAACGAGCAACAAGTAACAAAAGTAAATAAAGTGCAGCAAGGTGTCCCAATCCTTTTTGTATCAAAGGACAAGCCTGGACAAACTCTTATAATTGGAAAAGCGCTCCCGAGGACACATGGGAATATCGTCAAGCTAGTTTTCATCACGCTCATAGGATTCACGTTCGGTACTTTGATAATTTGATATGTGGGTGGACCTGTGCTTGGGTGCTGTTCTTACTTGAACAAGCGTCCCACTTATGATTAACCTCTATTGCAAGCATCCGCAACTACAACAAAAGTATTAAGGTAAACCTAACCATAGCATGAAACATATAGATCCAAATCAGCCCCTTACGAACCAACGCATAAACTAGGGTTTAAGCTTCTGTCACTAGCAACCCATCATCTACTTATTACTTACCAATGCCTTCCTCTAGGCCCAAATAATGTTGAATATTTATGTAGTCGACGTTCACATAACACCACTAGAGGCTAGACAACATACATCTTATCAAAATATCAAACGAATACAAAATTTACATGACTACTAATAGCAAGACTTCTCCCTTGTCCTCAGGAACAAACGTAATTACTCACAAAGCATATTCATGTTCATAATCAGAGGGGTAATAATATGCATAAAGGATCTGAACATATGATCTTCCACCAAGTAAACCAACTAGCATCAACTACAAGGAGTAATCAACACTACTAGCAACCTACTAGCACCAATCCCGGACTTGGAGACAAGAATTGGATACAAGAGATGAACTAGGGTTTGGAGATGAGATGGTGCCGGTGAAGATGTTGATGGAGATTGCCCTCTCCTGATGAGAGGAACGTTGGTGATGACGATGGTGATGATTTTCCCCTCTCGGAGGGAAGTGTCCCCGGCAGAACAGCTCTGCCGGAGCCCTAGATTGGTTCCACCAAGGTTCCGCCTCGTGGCGGCGGAGTCTCGTCCTGAAAGGTTGCATTCTATTTTTTTTCTCATCGAAAGACTTCATATAGGATAAGATGGGCGTCGCAGAACCACCAGGGGGCCCATGAGGTAGGGGGCACGCCCCAGGGGGGGCGCCCCCACCCACGTGAGCAGGGTGTGGGCCCCCTGGCCTTCATCTTTGGCGACGATTTTTCTTTGTTTATTTTAAGATATTCTGTGGAGTTTCAGGACTTTTGGAGTTGCGCAGAATAGGCCTTCAATATTTGCTCCTTTTCCAGCCCAGAATTCCAGCTGCCGGCATTCGCCTTCTTCATGTAAACCTTGTAAAATAAGAGAGAATAGCCATAAGTAGTGTGACATAACATGAAATAACAGCCCATAATGCAATAAATATTGATATAAAAGCATGATGCAAAATGGACGTATCATGCCCTATGCGCTAAACGTCGCCGGTGGAGAAAGCGCGGGAAAGCGCGCGAGAGAGAGGAAGAAGAGAGAGCCAGAGGTAGAAGAAGAGACTGAGAGTGGACCCCGGGTTCACCTGTCAGCCAGAGAGAGCACTGCGCTCTCGAGTACGACCAACGTATTTTAGAAATTTATTCTAAATTTACTGTAACCAAAAGTAGAAATTTCCCGTAAATTTTTCCACGCAATGCCAGTATGCCACACTGTAGTTTTACACCACTTATTGCCCGTTCACTGTAGCCCCATTTTAATTACATGAGTAGGATGGTTATTTTTGTAATGGTAGGAGTATTATTTTTCAAAACAACCCTTAGCAAATCGCGAGGACGAGATTTTTCTTAAGGGGGATAGTGTTGTAACACCCCAAAAATTTAATCATGATTTGTTTATTAAAAAAATTCCAGGAAATTAAATTTTTATTTTCTGGATTTATCTTTTGATTTGAGAACCTCTCTTTTCTTTGATATTGTGGAGTTTTTACCCCAAGTGAAAACTTTCCAAAAATATTATTGGACTTGTATACCCTCTCAAGAAACATTTCTTTTATCAGTGGAATTATTTATATGATTATTTTTCCCTGAGCTTTATTTCTTTTTAAAATGTTTTTCATAAGCTTTGGAGCCTCTTTTGCACTGCAACCCTTTCAAATACTTCTTTAAAATCCGCACCAAAATTTGGGGATGTCATGTGATGTGTCCACACCACTTTTATGCAAAAATATCTTTTAGTCATTTGGAAAATTTGAGCTTTACCCCACGATTTCAACTCTGGTCCAGATTGTGAATTGCACTACAACCTATTTAAATATTTCTTTAAAGTTTCCACCAAAATTAGGGGATGTTAGTAGGGGTATATTATTCAACTTTATGCAAAAATCCACTTGTGTTCTTTGAAAAATTTGAGCAAATCATCCTCTTTTGCATTCTGGTCAAGTTTGGTATTTTCTACTGCAACCCCATTTGATTTTGCTCTGTTGCCCATGATTCTTTTTCCTGCTTATAGTCCATCCTACAAAACCCTTAAGTCCAGGAGAGTGGACCCATTGGAGTATTTTTGGTTCATGCAATTACAGCCTTTAATTTCTTTCCAGATCTGGTTTTCTCAAAAACTTGCACTAACAAGTTTCTAGTCTTGACCAACTAACCTTGCCACCATCACCTACACCTAAAGAGACACTGATCTGGAGTTTTTGGCCACCCCAAGAGTTGCCTAGATGACCATAGCATTATGTCGAACACCTTGAGGGCATGAACAGAATTGGCATGAACCCTAGCTTGCATATTGAACCTGCTTTATTTGCCAACATGTCTATTAGCTCTCTTACAATCGTTAGCCTAGTCATGTTTAGTTGCGGAGGCATGAGAGAGGCCTAGGGCGTGTTCGCATTATGTCGAGCACCTAGCGTGCGTGCGCTGGGAGCGCCCAGAGCGCATGTTTTGCACGCGCGCGCACCGAGTCGCCGCGTCCCACTACCGCCTTCCCGCGCCCGTTCTGGCCCCTCCCCACTCACAGCCATCGCGCCCCGACTCCTCCCTCACCGCAGAGCCTCCATGGCCCCCTCCTGGCGCCCCACAGCACCACCACCGCAAGCCGCCGACGGCCACAGCGGGTCTCTGCCATGGACGACGCCGCCCAGGCCACATCCGCGCGCCAGCTGCCCCTAGAACAGCTCGAGCTCATCCTTTCGCCCTGCCAAACCCCGCCAGCCATCGCCACGCGCCCCTGGCTACAGAACAGCGGTTCGCCGGTGTTCCTATCCACAGCCACGGGAACCGACCTCTCCGGGCTATATATAGCCCTCCCGATCATGCCTAAGCTTGTCAGCAGCCTCGTTCGAGCAGTAGGAAGCCCCCCTCCTCCCCAGTTGGCCAGAAGCCCTTCCCTTCCCCATCTCCGGCAGGTTCGGCCGCCGCCACGATCCGATAAAATCCGGCCAGGATTGAGGCCCCCTAACCTCTCCCGTGCTTCCATCCTCCTCCCCTCGACCGTGCGGAGCCGTCCAACCTCTCAGCTTCGATCGGGAGCCACCGTAGCCCAAACCCCCAAATCCTCCCGAAGCCACCTCCGCCGCGGAGCTCACCGCCGGTGACTCCCTTCGTCCCTGCCAGCCTGACGACCACCGGCAGGACCACCCTGGACTGGCGGATCCATCCCTGCCCTTGGAATGTCGTGGGTAGCCGCCGTTCGCCGGCGTTGATCGCCGGAGCTCCGCCTCCGCTCGGACAGAGGAGGAAGGAGGCGCGGGCAACCGGTCAAACCTGACCAGTGGGCCCAAGGGACCTAGTGTTAGTGACCCACGAGCCGGTCCACGCTGGATTAAGTGAAAGCGTAAACCCAGAGTACGCTTCCTCCCGAACCGTTTTCTTTTCTGTTTTCTTTTTATTAGTTATTAAAAACGGATTTTGACTAAACTTTGACTGGCTATAACGTTTTAAATATAAGTCCAAATGATTTGATTCTTTTTCTGTTGTTTCTCAAATTTTGTCTAGTTTATTTTCATATTTATTTGGAAAAAATTCAGGCAAAATTTTGTACTATTTTTAAACTATGTGTTAATTTGAATTTCCTCAAAATAGGATTGTTGGAGAGAGAAGAAAACTTTCAAAAGTTTTGGAATGCACCCTGCCTCTCCACAACTTGAAGGCAAGCATTCTGAACCCTGGTATAATATTTTCGTGTGTTGTTTGATACGGTTAGAACACCCCTTGTCTCAGAGTTTTCCTCATTTTATGTGATGATATGAACATACTCATAAGTGCATATTGATGATTCCGTGCTATTGGAATTTGATACTTTGTGATAGTAATCACCCTCGTATGCCTTTCATGCCTATCAGAAGGAATTCGGGAAAGCCTATGTCTTGGGTAGACACGAGCTTGTCTCTGGTGTTCGTCGAGATGGTTGTGTCCGGTATGGCATAGTAAGGTATGATGAGTGGTGATCCTGTCTGTTGGTTGAAACATGTTTGATGTGCTAATCATGCAGGGAATACTTAAACCTCCTGAGTCGACCATAGATCGAGTCTTGTTCTAGTAACCCCCATACTTGTTTCGTACTACCACTTGTCCCTGCCATAGGTAGGGTACGGTTCAGTAAGCTGTCAACCCCTTCCTAGCACACACCGTACAGAGAGGCCATGGTGGAAGATACCGGCTGCATCCGGTAGGCATGCCACCTGGTCCGGGGGCATGGGTGTTTCCGGTTGTAGCCGAGGGGGTAGCTCCCCTAGTTTGCGTGCGTTATAAATTTTGTGATCCCATGCTAGTCGAGGTTGCAGCCTCCCCACTTAGAGTTTTGCTTAACGAGTGCCGTGAGTGATTCCAGACACCGGTAAGTCAGGCTGGTCTGTGCGGTCAAGTGTGTTTTCAATTAAAAGACCGTAAATGGAATTAGTCCCGATGGACTAAAGGAAATTTGTTACTCGTGGGTAAAGAGTACACTCTCTGCAGAGATTATATATCTATTCGAATAGCTGTGTCCATGGTTAAGGACTATAGTCTGGGATCGGTCAAGTGTCAGTCTTAGTGTCGGTCTTCGGGGAAGAAACTGCTAAACGAGAACATGGATCATGACTTGTGACTTATGATGATTATGATTATTATTATTGTGGACTAACCCTTTATATTATTTGAATTATTGAGTATCCCTGGGACGGTTCTACTTCCTAGATATTCACTGTGGTTATTCTCTTATAAACCCTTTATGTGGTGTCGCTCAGACGCCCGACTGTGGCATGCTTGTTGTTTAAATTATTTATAAGCCCTTTATGTGGTGTCGCTCAGACGCCCGACTGTGGCATGCTTGTTATTTAAATTATTTATAAGCCATTTAAGTGGCGTCGCACACACGCCCGACTGTGGCACGCTCGTTAATTCTTTTATTTATAAGCCCTTTATGTGGCGTCGCTCAGACGCCCGACGGAGGCATGCTTTATATTATTATCCTTTAGAGGCGTCGCTTCAGACACCCGATCGGTGCATTCTATTTCTACCCCCTTATTACACATTCATGTTATATATAAATAACCCTGCTTGCGTGCATCATGGATTGTTATTTCGTGACTGATGTTGTGATCATAGAATATTTCAGAGCATGATTATCATTTGTTATATTATACCCATGTTCATAATGTTTGCGAGTACATTCAAAGTACTCACTGGCTTGTCCCTGGCTATTGTCTTGGCCAGATTTCTTGCTTGGAGAGGAGCGTTGCGATGACAGCCCCGGAACCTAAGCAATGGTGATAGCAGCCTCGCGAAGATAGGAGTTATCGAGGTTAGCTGTTCCTGTGCGAAATGGAGTCCCATAGACGCTGATAGACCACAAACCGCTTTCGCCATCAGCCACTAGAAACCAATTGTTGTACTCATAGGCCAAAATGGTCTTGTACTACACATTTTTTATTTTGCTTGGAATTTCTGTATCAAGTTGGTGCCTCATCAGCTAACAGTAATCCTGGGGCTGGTGAGCACAAGGGCCATTTTCTGGGAAATTGATATCCCGAAAACCCGGTCCTGACACTCCCGGCGGTGAGCATCATGAAATTGGTGATGGAGGAAGGCTTATGATGACGACGACGACGGATTCCACCCTCTGGAGCACAAAACAGACTCCAGATCAGCCCTCCCGAGGAAGAACAGGAGGCGGTGGTGGCTCCGTATCGTAAACGCGATGAATGCTCCTCTCTGATTTTTTTCTCCGTGAATAGGAATATATGGAGTTGGAGTTGGGGTTGTAGGCGGTCCAGGGGCCCCACAAGCCTGGGAGGCGCGCCCTACGGGTAGGCGCGCCCCCATGGCTTGTGGCCTCTGGGTGGCCCCTGTCGTGGTTCTAACTCTAACACTGAAGGAAATATGCCCTAGAGGCAATAATAAAGTTATTATTTATTTCCTTATTTCATGATAAATGTTTATTATTCATGCTAGAATTGTATTAACCGGAAACATAATACATGTGTGAATACATAGATAAACATAGTGTCACTAGCATGCCTCTACTTGACTAGCTCGTGAATCAAAGATGGTTCAGTTTCCTAGCCATAGACATGAGTTGTCATTTGATTAACGGGATAACATCATTAGGAGAATGATGTGATTGACATGACCCATTCCGTTAGCTTAGCACTTGATCGTTTAGTATGTTGCTATTGCTTTCTTCATGACTTATACAAGTTCCTATAACTATGAGATTATGCAACTCCCATTTACTGGAGGAACACTTTGTGTGCTACCAAGCGTCACAACATAACTGGGTGATTATAAAGGAGCTCTACAGGTGTCTCCAAAGGTACATGTTGAGTTGGCATATTTCGAGATTAGGTTTTGTCACTCCGATTGTCGGAGAGGTATCTCTGGGCCCTCTCGGTAATGCACATCACTAAAGCCTTGCAAGCAATGTAGCTAATGTGTTAGTTACGGAATGATGCAGTACATAATGAGTAAAGAGACTTGCCGGTAACGAGATTGAACTAGGTATTGGGATACCGACGATCGAATCTCGGGCAAGTAACATACCGATGACAAAGGGAACAACGTATGTTGTTATGCGGTTTGACCGATAAAGATCTTCGTAGAATATGTAGGAGCCAATATGAGCATCCAGGTTCCGCTATTGGTTATTGACCGGAAATAGTTCTAGGTCATGTCTACATAGTTCTCGAACTCGTAGGGTCCGCACGCTTAAGGTTTCGATGACAGATTTATTATGAGTTTTGATGTACCGAAGTTTGTTCGGAGTCCCGGATGAGATTACGGACATGACGAGGAGTCTCGAAATGGTCGAGACATGAAGATTGATATATTGGAAGCCTATATTTGGATATCGGAAGTGTTCCGGGTGAAATCGGGATTTTAGCGGAGTACCGGGATGTTACCGGAACCCCCCGAGGGCTTAATGGGCCTACATGGGCCCTAGTGGAGAGGAGGAGAGGAGGCAAGGGCTGGGCCGCGCGCCCCTCCCCCTAGTCCGAATAGGACAAGGAGATGGGGCGGCGCCCCCCCTTCCTTCCTCTCTCCCTCCTCCTTCCCCCCTTCTCCTATTCCAACTAGGAAAGAAGGGAGTCCTACTCCCAGTGGGAGTAGGACTCCCGTTGGCGCGCCCCTCCTTGGCCGGCCGCCCCCTCCCCCTTGGCTCCTTTATATACGGGGGCAGGGGGGCACCTCTAAGACACAACAATTGATCTCTTGATCTCTTAGCCGTGTGCGGTGCCCCCCTCCACCATAGTCCTCGATAATATTGTAGTGGTGCTTACGCGAAGCCCTGCGATGGTAGAAGATCAAGATCGTCACCACGCCGTTGTGCTGATGGAATTATTCCCCAACATTCTGCTGGATCGGAGTCCGGGGATCGTCATCGAGTTGAACGTGTGCTAGAACTCGGAGGTGCCGTAGTTTCGGTGCTTGATCGGTCGGGCCATGAAGACGTACGACTACATCAATCACGTTGTTCTAACGCTTCCGCTTTCGGCCTACGAGGGTACGTGGACAACACTCTCCCCTCTTGTTCTAACGCTTCCGCTTTCGGCCTACGAGGGTTACTTGCGTGTGCGTAGGATTTTTTTTGAAATTACTACGTTCCCCAACAGGTGATACAAAGTTCCTGATAGAGACCTTGTTTGAGTCGAACTATAGGGGTTTCCAAGAAAAACCAAGGTACATTATCCCAAAATGTTCCATCTTCCTAGAAAAGTGGATTTGTGCTAGAAAAGTTACAGAAGATTTTTTTATAGATCGGATAGGCGTCTGTGACATAAAATAGAGACCAGTCTTGATGTCTCCCTAGTGGCTAGGGAAGCGTTAGCATCACCCTATGGACCGCAAGATCTTGGCCATAGCGTCGAGGAAAGACTCCAGCTCCACAAAAAATCAAACCAACAAAAGCACCAAGACACTCAAAAAAAAACTCAACGGGTTCAATGGATCTCTATTGCGACGACATAAACCTTAATTCTACAACAATAGTTGCACCGAACTTGCAGAAGAAACGTACCTCTTGCTATAGTAGAGAAAATACCAGATGACATTTATGTTCAACAACACCACATCAACCCTCAGTACCTTCTCATTTAGGACCAGAAAAGTCTTCTTGAAATGAGTATTGAAACACATGTATGAACATCAAGGTGTCCCACCTCACATCGCCAAAATGACCGCTAGAAGTGAGGAGAACGACTTGAAATTCTGGCGGTGGCGGTTGTCTTCTACTCTTTTTTTATAGGTAACACCTGAACATTAGTAAGTAATGATTGAGTTTACATAGCCCGAGAGTTCAACAAAGCTAAACGTGGTGACCAGATAGAAATTCTAACGAATTTCTTGTCGTAGAATGGGCATCTTCATTAACTTCCATCCCTTTATTCTTAAAATCACTTCCTGGCAACCACTCATTTTAGAGACAATCTCCCAAATCATCATGGCATGTGCTCCAAGGCTTCATTGATATTTTGGATGAGCAGCCGAGCAGTCTGAAGCGATCACCATGGAATTTAGATCTATATCCCGAGCAAGGCAAGGGGCCTCCCTGCATGCTATTGTTTCCACACATAATGAATTAGGTATGCCCTGCATCATCACGACTGATCCGCCTAAGAAATTGTCTTCATCCGATCAGAATATAATTGTCACCGAACTTCTCAAATTCGCAGGTGATACCTGTGCATCAACATCACCCTTCACCCGTCCTCGGGGAGGAGAGGGGTCCACCTTCACGGAGGTCTCAAGCTTCTCTCTGGCCGAAAATGCATGATTTGAATGTTTACATCAAGCTTGTGAATGAAGTCTGATATGAAGCTGCATGTTGTGAACCTTTTTTTGCAAGTAAAATAGGAGTTTGTTCAACTGTAATAAGGATAAAATATGCTAATACAGGATCGTGAATAAAGGGGGGCCTCTTTGCAACCAACAGGCAGTGCTCCGAGCCGTACAAGCATAATTAGCGAAGCAATATGTAACCCTAGTTTGCATATGAGCAACCTTAACTGGAACAAACTCCCGATCCGCCATAAGCGTGTTAATGTTCTGACTGATGTTACCATACTGAGATATGGAGAGAAAAGCATCCTTCATGGTGTATAAGGCTCCCGTTGAGTTTGATTGAACCAATACGGAAGGTTAGACCACCGTAGGGCTAGTGACATACCCTCTAATACTACCTTGATCTTTGCTTCAAGTGCATCATTGCAATAAAAACTGTAGCTTACATGATGCAAAGATAACCTGGCATGTGCCAATCTCCAGTATCATACCAACACCTGTCGAACCAACCTCCAAAGAGAAGGACGCATCCACAGAAAGAGCCAGCCAGTCCCGCTGGTGGCGCTGGCCATGGGAAGGTTGTGAACATGCTCTTGTAAACATCTTCGTGAACATCCCATGTACAATGTCACAATTTCTTTCACATACTTCGACAAAAACCCTAAATAAAATGAGTCCTAGGTTGAAGTTCATGTCGTAGGACTAACTTCAAAGATGAACACATCTTAGTATTTTTTTTTCTTATAAGAGGGAGTTCTGGGAAGGCTTGGAAGACATGGTTAGGAGTGTACCGATTGGTGAGAAGCTCTTCATAGGAGGAGACCTCAATGGCCACGTGGGCACATCTAACACCGGTTTTGAAGGGGCGCATGGGGGCTTTGGCTATGGCATCAGGAATCAAGAAGGAGAAGATGTCTTAAGCTTTGCTCTAGCCTACAACATGATTGTAGCTAACACCCTCTTTAGAAAGAGAGAATCACATCTGGTGACTTTTAGTAGTGGCCAACACTCTAGCCAGA
Organism: Aegilops speltoides; assembly: GCA_021437245.1. Classification (NCBI taxonomy): domain Eukaryota; kingdom Viridiplantae; phylum Streptophyta; class Magnoliopsida; order Poales; family Poaceae; genus Aegilops; species Aegilops speltoides. The sequence goes on along the minus strand of CM038144.1, from coordinate 474,455,851 downwards.
TTGATTTCATCCTCTCGAGAAGAGAAGATAGGCGTGCGTGCCTAGACCGTAAGGTGATACACGAGAGAGTGTTGTACCCCAGATAAGCTGGTGGTTCTTGACTTCCGCTTGGATTCGTGTCCAGCGGGATAAGCGTGCCAAAGTCGCTAGAACGAAGTGGTGGAAGCTCAAGGGGGAGGTAGCTCAGGTGTTCAAGGAGAGGGTAATTAAGGAGGGCCCTTGGGAGGAAGGAGGGGATGCGGACAATGTGTGGATGAAGATGGCGACTTGCATTCGAAAGGTGGCCTCGGAGGAGTTTGGAGTGTCCAGGGGAAGGAGAAGCGAAGATAAGGATACCTGGTGGTGGAACGATGATGTCCAGAAGGCGATTAAAGAGAAGAAAGATTGCTTCAGACGCCTATACCTGGATAGGAGTGCAGACAACATAGAGAAGTACAAGATGGCGAAGAAGGCCGCAAAGCGAGCTGTTGGTGAAGCAAGGGGTCGGGCATATGAGGACCTCTACCAACGGTTAGGCACGAAGGAAGGTGAAAGGGACATCTATAAGATGGCTAAGATCCGGGAGAGGAAGACGAGGGATATTGGCCAAGTCAAATGCATCAAGGACGGAGCAGGCCAACTCTTGGTGAAGGACGAGGAGATTAAGCATAGATGGCGGGAGTACTTCGACAAGCTGTTCAATGGGGAGAATGAGAGTTCTACCATTGAACTGGACGACTCCTTTGATGAGACCAGCATGCGTTTTGTGCGGCGCATCCAAGAGTCTGAGGTGAAGGAGGCTTTAAAAAGGATGAAAGGAGGCAAGGCGATGGGCCCTGATTGTATCCCCATTGTGGTGTGGAAAGGTCTCGGAGACATAGCGATAGTATGGCTAACCAAGCTTTTCAACCTCATTTTTCGGGCAAACAAGATGCCAGAAGAATGGAGACGGAGTATATTAGTACCAATCTTCAAGAACAAGGGGGATGTTCAGAGTTGTACTAATTACCGTGGAATTAAGCCGATGAGCCATACAATGAAGCTATGGGAGAGAGTCATTGAGCACCGCTTAAGAAGAATGACAAGCGTGACCAAAAATCAGTTTGGTTTCATGCCTGGGAGGTCGACCATGGAAGCCATTTTCTTGGTACGACAACTTATGGAGAGATATAGGAGCAAAGGAAGGACTTGCATATGGTGTTCATTGACTTGGAGAAGGCTTATGATAAGATACCGCTGAATGTCATGTGGTGGGCCTTGAGAAACACAAAGTTCCAGCAAAGTACATTACCCTCATCAAGGACATGTACGATAATGCTGTGACAAGTGTTCGAACAAGTGATGTCGACACCGGTGACTTCCCGATTAAGATAGGACTGCATCAGGGGTCAGCCTTGAGCCCTTATCTTTTTGCATTGGTGATGGATGAGGTCACAAGGATATACAAGGAGATATCCCATGGTGTATGCTCTTTATGGATGATGTGGTGCTAGTTGACGATAGTCGGATGGGGGTAAATAGGAAGTTAGAGTTATGGAGACAAACCTTGGAATCGAAAGGGTTTAGGCTTAGTAGAACTAAAACCGAGTACATGATGTGCGGTTTCGGTACTACTAGGTGTGAGGAGGAGGAGGTTAGCCTTGATGGCCAGGTGGTACCTCGGAAGGACACCTTTCGGTATTTGGGGTCAATGTTGCAGGAGGATGGGGGTATTGATGAAGATGTGAACCACCGAATCAAAGCCGGATGGATGAAGTGGCGCCAAGCTTCTCGCATTCTCTGTGACAAGAGAGTGCCACAAAAGCTAAAAGGCAAGTTCTACAGGACGGCGGTTCGACCCGCAATGTTGTATGGCGCGGAGTGTTGGCCGACTAAAAGGCGACATGTTCAACAGTTAGGTGTGGCGGAGATGCGTATGTTGAGATGGATGTGTGGCCACACGAGGAAGGATCGAGTCGGAATGATGATATACGAGATAGAGTTGGGGTAGCGCCAATTGAGGAGAAGCTTGTCCAACATAAATGCGAGATGGTTTGGGCATATTCAGCGCAGGCCTCCGAAGCTCCGATGCATAGCGGACGGCTAAAGCGTGCGGAGAATGTCAAGAGAGGGCGGGTCGACCGAATTTGACATGGGAGGAGTCCGTTAAGAGAGACTCAAGGATTGGAGTATCGACAAAGAGCGAGCTATGGACAGGGGTGCGTGGAAGCTTGCTATCCATGTGCCAGAGCCATGAGTTGGTTGCGAGATCTTACGGGTTTCACCTCTAGCCTACCCCAACTTGTTTGGGACTAAAGGCTTTGTTGTTGTTGTTGTTGTTATAAGAAACAGTAGCTACCTTTTTAATGGGCTGCCCATGTGAGCGATGCCTACCTATTACTCGCGGTAGGCAGCACATACGTTGTCTCAACAAAAAGAAAAGGCAGGCAGCACATGTACTGATATCGTGTCCGCCCCGGTTTTCCCTAGCTGTATCCGTGCAAGCAACGGACTATGGCTACCTAGCTGCCAGTCGTCCAACTCCATGCCGAATCGGTTTTGTCTCCCACGCATCCAATCTATAAATGTGCCGCTCGATCGCCAGGGCGCAGCAGCGAGAGATCGAAGCAGCAACACTAACTTTGGCACGAGATCTGCGACACGGCGACACCCCACGGCGCGATGGCGAGCCGGCAGCTGCAGGTGCTGAGCGCGCTGGACGGCGCCAAGACGCAGTTGTACCACTTCAGGGCGATCGTCGTCGCCGGCATGGGTTTCTTCACTGACGCCTACGACCTCTTCTGCATCTCGCTCGTCACCAAGCTCCTCGGCCGCATCTACTACGCCGACCCCTCCAGCCCCAACCCTGGCTCGCTGCCGCCCAACGTGGCCGCGGCCGTCAACGGCGTCGCGCTCTGCGGGACCCTCGCCGGTCAGCTCTTCTTCGGCTGGCTCGGCGACAAGCTCGGCCGGAAGAGCGTCTACGGCATGACGCTCATGCTCATGGTCGTCTGCTCCGTCGCCTCCGGGCTCTCGTTCGGACACACCCCGGCCAGCGTCATGGCCACGCTCTGCTTCTTCCGCTTTTGGCTCGGCTTTGGCATCGGCGGCGACTACCCTCTGTCCGCCACCATCATGTCCGAGTACGCCAACAAGAAGACGCGCGGAGCCTTCATCGCCGCTGTCTTTGCAATGCAGGGCTTCGGCATCCTCGCCGGCGGCGTCGTCACGCTCGTCCTCTCCACGGTTTTCCGTAATGCGTTCCCGGCGCCAGCGTACCAGGTCGACGCCGCCGCGTCCACCGTGCCGCAGGCCGACTACGTGTGGCGCATCATCCTCATGCTCGGCGCGCTGCCTGCGGCGCTCACTTACTACTGGCGAACGAAGATGCCGGAGACGGCGCGGTACACGGCGCTGGTCGCAAAGAACGCGAAGCAGGCCTCGCTGGACATGTCCAAGGTGCTTCAATCGGAGATCGAGGCGGAGCCGGAGAAGCTTGACGAGATCATGGCCAGAGGCGAGGACTACGGCCTCTTCACGTCGCGGTTTGTCAAGCGCCACGGCCTCCACCTCCTCGGCACGGCGACGGCATGGTTCCTGGTCGATGTCGCGTACTACAGCCAGAACCTATTCCAGAAGGACATCTTCGGCAGCATCGGCTGGATCCCCAAGGCGCGCACCATGAACGCGCTCGAGGAGGTGTTCCGCATCTCCCGCGCGCAGACGCTCATCGCGCTCTGCGGAACCGTGCCGGGCTACTGGTTCACCGTGTTCCTCATCGACGTCATCGGAAGGTTCTGGATCCAGCTCGTGGGGTTCGCCATGATGACCGTTTTCATGCTCGGCCTCGCGGTGCCTTACCACCACTGGACGACGCCGGGCAACCACGTCGGCTTCGTTGTCATGTACGGGCTCACCTTCTTCTTCGCCAACTTCGGGCCGAACGCAACGACGTTCATCGTGCCGGCCGAGATCTTCCCGGCGCGGCTCCGGTCGACCTGCCACGGCATCTCGGCTGCGGCGGGGAAGGCCGGTGCCATCATCGGGGCGTTCGGGTTCCTCTACGCGGCACAGTCGCCGGACCCGGCGCACGTGGACGCCGGGTACAAGCCAGGGATCGGCGTGCAGAAGGCGCTGTATGTGCTCGCTGCGTGCAACCTCCTGGGTTTCTTGGTCACGTTCCTCGTGCCGGAGTCGAAAGGGAAGTCGCTCGAGGAGATGTCCGGCGAGGCCGACGCCGAGGAAGGCAACGGCGCCAATAAAGTCCGCCCGTCGGGAGAGCAGCTGGTTTGAATAGTTCTGATCCTCGAGAAGGCAACACACGCATACGTGCATGTTTGGATGCGACGAGTTTTTTTTTTGTCGCGACTGGAACTTTGGGTAGGTGTATACAGTAAATTTTGTCACTGTTACATGGTAGGCATCGTTGATATTACGCTTGATCTTAGCCAAAAGGTCGTCAAAAATATACTACTTCTTGCTAGAGAAAGGAAACATCAAGATTTTAGATCTCTCGACTTTTAAAAAAAATTTGCAGAGAAAAACTTGTGTTACTCAATTAATGAAGATTAGAATCAAGATGACATAAATGTTTTGAGTCGAATGATTGAACTGTCATTAACGATCGCGAGAAGATGCATCGGTTCCAAAAATGAGCGAGAGGCATCGTTTGCGGATGGAAGCGCACACGGTTGGCAAAGGGAGATTTCCCCCTAATTACATAAGTTGTTCGTAAAATCTTTGATGAGAACCTGAAACATAAACTCACAAGGAGAAATAGCGTAATGTGACGTTTTGAACAAAGATATCTCAAGAAGAGAACCCCCCTCCCCCCATGAACATACTTTTGGAATGTAGAATTTGGTAGAGGCTTGGTAAATAAATCTGCAAGATTGTTGCATAATTTAACTTGCAAGATGTTTATTTCCCCACTTTTCTGAAGATCATGGGAAAACCCACTTAGGAGAAATACGCTTAGCGATATTACTCTTGATGTATCATGTTTGCATTTGTGCGACACATGCTGCATTATCTTCATAGATAATTGTAGGTGATTCTATCGAACCAATTCCACATGACTGTTGTATGTGGTTTATCATTCCGCGAAGCCATACACGTTCACATGTTGCTTCAAATAATGAAACTATTTCAGAATGATTGGTAGATGTTGCCATCAGAGTCAGTTTTAAAGACTTCCATGATATAGCAGCACCACCATGTAGGAACACAAAGTCGGTCTGTGATCTGGCATTATGGCGATCAGATAAATAACCAACATTTGTGTATCCAATCATATCAGAGTCCTGGTTTATCTGGAACTGGAAAAATAAGCCAAGATCCGTTGTGCCTTGGAGATATCGAAAGATATTCTTCATTTCAGACCAATGACGTTTGGTGGGAGCTGCACTGTGTCTAGCAAGTAGATTCACTTCAAATGCAATATCTTGCAATTTGTAAGATACATAAGCACTCCAACAGCACCGAGGTATGGAACTTCAGATCACAACACCTCTTCTCCACCATCCCTTGGCCCGAAGGGATCTTTCTCTATGTCTAGAGAACGAACCACCATGAGAGTTTTAGATGCGTATGATGGACAATGCTAACTTCCAATCGACTGGAAATCAAGGAACCGATCCGCATGATTCCTCCCTTTCATAACTTGCATACATGCATTAGCTTCATCTTATTTATTTTTCTGTGCGTGTCCACTATCATCTAGCAGTTAACTAGCAACTCTAATCATATACATGCAGAAAAAACTAAATTGATGATGCCATCAAAGATTATTCCCAATGCGAAAATTCAAAATATTTTGTAGCTCAGACCGTCGCTCCGATTGAAAAACCATTTTCATATAGAAGATTCGTCGCGAGAAGAACTTCGAAACAAGATCCCATATTAATATGATCTTACGACTTTTTTTCGGGTCAAAAATTATCACGTCCAGGCTAAGTAAGTTATCATGTCTCTGGTTCATAATTTTCTGTCTTGTTTATATAGAAATTACTGGGGCATAAAAATGGTCAACCAACCTTCTCCCCACGTGCAAATGAACTATAAGACAGAATAGCTGATGTCATCCTAGATTCCCCTCTATTTCAAAACTTCAAAATGTTTTGTAGATCAAACTGTTGGTCCGGTTGAATAATCGTTTTCACATAAAAAGATTTGTCGCGATGAGACCTTCAAAAATAGATCACATATTGATATGTTCCAATGACTTTTTTTCGGGTCAAAAGTTACCAGGCGCAGGCTAAGTAAGTTATGACGGCTGTGATAACTAAGTTACTTCTTGTTTATATAGAAATTATCGGGGCATAAAAATGGTCCTCCAACCTTCTCCCCACATGCGAATGAACTAGAGGACAGAATAGCTAATGTCATCCTAGATTTTCCCCTATTTCGAAATTTCAAAATGTTTTTTAGCTCAAAACTGCCGGTCCGGTCGAAAATCCGTTTTCACACAAAATTTCGTCATGACGTGAGCGTTGAAACTAGATCCCATGTTGATATGCTCCGATGATTTTTTCCGGATCAAAACTTACCACTCTTAGGCTAAGTAAGTTATCATGCATGTGCTACATATGTTACCATGTTGTTTACACAGATATTACCGAGGCATAACCTGGTTTCTCCAACCTTCTTATGAGCTCGGGTTAAAGTTACCGCGGTTTTTGTGTGTGAGTTATCACGTATATGATGCGGAGTACCAAACTATTTACACGAAGGTTATCGAGGGGGGGGGGTGTTTTTAAACAACCCCTCACCAAAGTTATTGGGACCGAGGCAAATAAGTTATCAGGTTTGCGGTGTGAGATTACAATGCTATTCACACAAAAGTTACCGAGGGGATATTTCATCAAGCCCTCCCCCCATGCCAAAGTTATCAGAACCGAGGTACATAAGTTATCTGGTATGCGATGTCCGAGTTACCATGTTATTCACATAAAAGTTACCAGGGGGATATTTCATCAACCATGGTGTTTTGCTGAAATATTTTGGGGTCAAAAAGTTACCCAGTGTTTGTATGTGAGTTATCAACTTTGTTGTGCATAATTTACCATGTTATTTATACAGAACTTAGTTGTTATGTTTTCAAACACTTTTCCTCCCTAGTCATAAGTTATCACAGAGTTTGTAATTAAGCTATCAGGTATGTGGTGTGTATATTACCATGTTATTTACTCAAAAGTTACCGGGTTGTGTGTTTCAACACCCCTCACCCCGATCAAAACTTACCATGATGTTTGTATGTAAGTTATCCGGGCAGTGATGTGTAAAGTATCATCATATTTACACAAAAGTTATCGAGGGCATATTTCATCAAAACCCCTGCCCCTGGCGGAGGGAAAAGTTACCATGTTTGCGGTGCGTAACTTATCATGATATTCACACAGAAATTACCGGGGTATATTTCACCAACTTCTTCTGGTTTAAAATTTACCATCGTGTTTGCATGTAAGTTACCAAGTCCGTGGTGCAAAAATTACCAGGTTATTCACATACAAATTACCGGTTGGTATATTTCAACAACTTCTTTCACCTCGGGCTAAAATTATCACAGTGTTTGTATGTAAATTATCATGTTTGTAGCCCAGAAATTACTGTCTTTCAGAGACGACCTACCACGTTTCCTTCGTCAACATCTCCTACCTCTCGCACTGAATATTCTTTAGAAGAATCGTTTGTCACATCACCAAAATCATCTGCGCGATCATCCGAATGTTGGCGGAGATACCTACTTCCATCAAAAAGTGGAACAACAATGATAAACTAGAGAAAACTCATGGAATTAAAAGGGGAAATGTATATTTTGTAGGAGATACAATAGTAAATATCATGATCAATTAGTTTAGCTTTATCCAACTTCACACGTACCTAGACAGTGTGGATTGGTTAGTGGATTGAGGTCTTCCTTAGCTACATGTCACAGGTGCTGAGTTCAAGTCCCCCGCATGCAATTTTTCTTGCCGAAACCGCTCTATTTTTGGATGGTTCTTAGTAACTGCAAAAAAAGGAAAGTGCTGGCGTGCATGTAATTAATTCAGCGTGAAAAAGGAAGTGCGGGCGGGCAAGTAATAATCAGCGTGATTTCGGGGAGGAGCGAAGAGATAGTTTTCGTGTATTTTATAAATCTCGCAAATCTGAGAGGCCTATAGTGTTCAAAAATTCATGTAGGCACTAATACATTCTCTTCTTTTACAGAGAAGATTAGACCCGGTAGTAGATAATGTGATACAATATAACAATCACATTGAATGCCTTGAACTGCATCTATCATAAATTACTTTGAAGTCCTACCGAGGGACCTTACCGGAGATTATAGTCGTCTGGTTCTTTGCTGTGATATCACGGGTGCTAAACGTAATGAGGTTTGCCCTACATTTATTTCGCAAAACTGAATGGTTTGCTGATCAGCGCCGTTGGCTGCGGCAGAATGGAAAAGGCTCTGCAGAAGCTGAATTTCATTTTGGAAATTCAGTTGACAGATTAACCGGAAGTCATTATGTCAAGCCCATACATGACTTGTCAGTGGTTGATCCCTTTGCAGAAACATTGAGGTTTTGAAACAAGTTGTAATGTCAGTTGAACCTCTAATATGTCCATGTTCAGCTGATCAGCACGGGCGTCTGTAGCTACATGTGCTGATATCATTTTTAATATCAGTTTGAACATTGTAATCTTTGAATTTGAGCCTTCTAACTTTGGAATTTGATCCTTGTAATATTTTGGGCTTTTGTGGTACAATCGTTGAAATGGCATCGTATGAGACTCCTATATTGGTAGTACTATTTTGACCTTAATATGCAATTGACGATTAATATATGGACCTTAATGGACTCTTGTTTTTATTTACCATTCTCGAATGTGTTTCCCCTGTCGATCTCATCGCAAATGATTTATATTGCTGACTCGATAGCAATCTTCGATATTATTGTACACAGTTGGTTTCTTTAGTTGTGTGCTCTGTAGAGCGCATAATTATCGCATTCGAGTGTCCATCATTACTCGTCTATGTAATTTGACCTCATCACCCATGGTAAGCTTATTGTTCTCTGTTGGCGCCTTCGACATGGCCTGTAGCTCATGCAGGCCCCCTTCTACGCATGCTTAGTGTTGTTAACGCCGATGCGTGCCCTTGTTCATGACGTGTCCCCGGGTCTGGCAAGCCTGGATCATCGCCTCCTCAATGTTAACTTCGTCTGTCTACGCATGCCCAGTGTTAGCAACACCGATGTGTGCCTTCGTCTCCACGACGTGTCCCCGGGCTTAGCTAACCCGGCACATGCCTCACCAACACCCTCTTCTTCCAGACGCACCACTACCTCGACACCATTGCGTCAATGACTAACTCAGTGCCTCCTTGCGCTCGCGGCTCCACGGTGACTACCTCGACATCGGCGACCCCGACTCAACATCGACCACAGCGTCTCTCGCATGGCTACCTCGACCACGGCTACACCACTCTATGTTCTCGGTGATAACCCGCAAGTATAGGGGATCGCAACAGTTTTCGAGGGTAAGTATTTAACCCAAATTTATAGATTTGACACAAGGGGAGCCAAAGAATATTTGAAGGTATTAGCAGCTGAGTTGTCAATTCAACCACACATGGAGATTAATTATCTGCAGCAAAGTGATTAGTAGCACAATAGTATGATAGTTTTGATGATAGCAGTATTAGTAACGGTAACAGTAACAGTGGTAGCAGTGATATTGTAGCAGTAACAATAGCAATAGCAATAGTAACTTAGCAAGAACAATATATGATAAATTTGTAGGCATTGGATCGGTGACTTGTTGGATGATATTCATCATGTGACAGTTATAACCTAGGGCGATATGACACTAGCTCCAGTTCATCGATATAATGTAGGCATGTATTCCGTAAATAGTCATATGTGCTTTATTAAAAGAACTTGCATGAAATCTTTTGTCCTACCCTCCCGTGGTAGCGGGGTCCATATTGGAAACTAAGGGATATTAAGGCCTCCTTTTAATAGAGAACAAGAACAAAGCATTAACACATAGTGAAAACATGAACTCCTCAAACTACGGTCATCGCCGAGAGTAGGCCCGGTTGTTGTCACTTCGGGGTTGTCGGATCATAACCATAGTAGCTGACTATAACTTGCAAGATCGGATCTAAAAAATGGATATAATGATGAATTCATAAACGGTTCAGATCTGAAATCATGGCACCCGGGCCCAAAGTGACAAGCATTAAGCATAGCAAAGTCATAGCAACATCAATCTAAGAACATAGTGGATACTAGGGATCAGGCCCTAGCAAAACTAACTCGATTACATGATGAATCTCATCCAACTCCTCATCGACCAGCGATCCTACGAAGGAATTACTCACTCCCGGTGGGGAGCATCATGGAACTAGCGATGGAGATGGATTGGTGATGACGAGGAACGAAGATCCCCCTCTCCGGAGCCCCAAACGGACTCCCGATTTGCCCTCCCGAGGAAGAACAGGGCTTTGCAGCGGCTCTGTCTCGTGGATCACGATAATTCTTTCTCCCTGATTTTGTTCTGGAAATATGTGATTTTATAGTATCAGGGGGGTCATCTGTGGGGCCATCGGGTGGGGACAATGCATTTGGGCACGCTAGGAGAGGGGGGCGTTACCTGGTGGGCTGTGCCCACCCAGGTGGCCCTCTCGTGCAGGTCTTGGCTCCAAAAATTCTTATTATTGATATAAAAAATCCTCGCAAAGTTTCGTTCCATTCTGAGAACTTTTATTTCTGCACAAAAACAACACCTTGGTAGTTCTGTTGAAAACAGCGTCAGTCCAGGGTTAGTTTCATTCACACCATGCAAACTAGAGTCCAAAACAAGAGGAAAAGCATGAGAAAAAGTCGATACATTGGAGACGTACCAACTCCCCCAAGCTTAAACCTTTGCTTGTCCTCAAGCAATTCAGTTGATAAACTGAAAGTGAGAAAGAAAAACTTTTACTAACTCTTTTGCTCTTGTTTGCACAAATAAGCTTAAACAGCACCTAGATTTTCATCCAACATTGTAACTAACCATGTCAACAATAACATTTAAAGATTATAATACCTCATATCAATGACATAATCAGCTAGCAAGCAATAATAAAATATCTCAAACAGCAACAAGTTGTCAAGACAACCATGATATAATATGACAATAGTGGTATCTCGCAAGCCCTTTCTGAGACCGCAAAACATAAATGCAGAGCACCTCCAAAGTTCAAGCAGCGACTAAACATTGTAATTCATGGTAGAAAAGATCCAGTCATGATGCACCCAACATTAGCTACACATAATGCATAAATCATGACAGCTGTGTTGTGCTCAGTTTCTGGCGCTTGTTTTAGAAGGTGGTGACACAACATAAAAGTAAATAGATAGTTCCTTCGCAAAGTGAAGAAGTGATTTGAAGAGGTGCCAGAGCTCAATTTTAAAAATAGAGATAAATGATATTTTGAGACATGCACCCTTCTTATTCACTTTACGACCATCAGTTATCAATATCGGTAAGAATGAGGAGGCAAGGTCCTAGCTATGACAAGATTGTACGCAAGTTTTTATGAGTTCAGGCCCCTCTTGGAGGAGGTAAAAGCCCTACGTCTTGGTGCCCGTAGGTGGTCGATTGGAATATATGAGTGTGTGTGTTACAGGGGGTGCGAACCCTTGTGCCAGAGGAGGAGGTGGTGTCTTATATAGAGTTCTCCAGGACCCCAGCCATCCCCCGTTACAGAGGGTTCAATGTACATAAAGATTGGGGCGTTATTGTAACGCCAGCCTTAAGTGCCTTAAATGAACTTAAAGACTACGGAGTGAATGCTCGCCCGTTGCTGTTCTGAGTGAATCCTAGTCTTCAGTAGGTCGAGTGGTTTCTTGTATGGTCGAGTGGTTGACTGGTCGTGTGACTTTGGGAAGGAGGGGTACCCGAGTGGTTGTTTGGTCGAGTGTATTGCACTTGACACCTTTATTGGGTATTCCCTGTTGTCTCTTGAGCTTCTTTGCTTCTAGGCTAGTGACCATGGGTAGGGCGTAGAGGTCAGGCGTATGACCCTACCCCAGGTCTGTATCCTCATCATTAGCCCCTGAATGGATTAAGGTCCGAGTGGAAAGAAGATCGAAGTTGATCTTGCTTCGACCCTTGCGCTTCACAAGTACTTACGTAGGAGAGAAGGCTCATGTTAGAACTTCGGCTTCGCTTCAATCGCCTTGATCGATTCAAAAAGTTGTCGAGTGAATTGATAACATAATCCGTCGAGTGTTGTTTTTGGGCGCGGAACCTTTGGCGGGATTGGTTATGGTGTATCTCGGATCTCACGGGATTCGAAATTTCGGGGAAGCGCGCGGGACGGAGCTCGCCGTGGTAAGCAGGATGGATAGACAGGAGCACCTCGATCCCCATGCCACCTTTTTCGCCACATACCCAGCGCGCGACTGTTTCGGGATTTGACAGGATCGCCTGGGCCCACGCGTCAGCCACTCGGAAGTGGGCCATTAAAAGGCGACGGAGCCGAGGCGCCTGCATTGTGCGCATCCATTTTCTCCCCTTTTCCTCTGCTTCTCCACCGCATCCGGCTCCTCCACTCTCGACGCCGCCGCTCCGCCACCATGGTGAAAGATAAGATGGCGGCGCTGGAATGCGCGAAGAAGGCGACGGGGGCGGCAAAAGGCAAGAAGCAGAATTGGGGGTCGTCGTCGCGGTTGGCGCTGCCGCCGGGTTGGATCTAGGGCGATTGGATCCGATCCTTGCTCCGGTAGGAAGATTTGGAAGAGCTGGTGGAGTCCGGACTGATCGCCGCTGGTGCTACACGGTTGCCGAGGGGGAGACGGAGCCGCAGCTGCGACTGGGTGAGTGTGTTCTGCTTGCCACCCATGTCGACCGTGGTTTCTCGCTCCCTCCGCATCCCTTCTTCCGGGGTTTCTTGAACTTCTTTGGAGCCCAACTCCATCACTTTTCTCCCAACACCATCACATACCTTCCTGCATTCGTGTCCATGTGCGAGAATTCTCTGGGTTGTCGACCACACTGGGGTCTTTTCAAGCACATTTTCACTATCCGCTCTCAGTTGGTGAAGAAAGCAAATATGAGTGATGAGAAAACACACGTCATCCAGATGTGTCGGGGTTTGGGTATCCAGAAGAGGTAGAGGAGCTCTTTCCCTTCCATGACCCTTCCTGAGTCGGTCGGATGCTGGCAGTCGACCTGGTTCTGCTGCCAGGACCTTGCAACTCCAGGCCAGTCGACTGGACTTCCCCATTTCACCTTCGACCGTGTTCAGACTCCTTGGCTGAAAGTGACCGTTGCTGAGAGTGTGGAAACAAACATGCTAGTTGAGAGGGTGGTCCAATTGATCAATCAAGGCATCACTGGCATGGATTTGGTGGAGGTATTCCTCAGTCGACGCATGCAGCCGCTCCAGGATCGTGACCACCCCATGTGGATGTACTCTAGAGCCAACGACACCGCTTGGGTTCATCCAGAGGAAGTACTAGCTAAAACAGTGGCCCAGTGGTTGAGGAGTATTACAGGAAACAAGGTTAACCCTAGAGGCACCAGGAGAGTCGACCCCTTTAGTGACAGCAACCAGCCAGACAAGGTTCGATCTCCGCCACCGACTGTATTTGGGTACATTTTCTGACTCTCTTTGAATCCGACTGACTTTCATTCGACTTCTTGTCTTGTAGGTTTATACTGAGATGTACTCGATGCCCAATGGTGAACAAGCCCTTGTCGGGGCGAATCTCTGTGGCCTCGAGCACCTATGGGGCACTAGGGGCCCCTTCTAGTCCGGCAAGGGAGCGGGGGTCGTGCGCAGAGCAGATCGAGGTCGAGCGCGCGGGGGAAGACGGGCAATTTTTTACCCAGCTTCGGGGCTCTCCGGAGAGATAAAACCCCTACTGCTGCTTTGGTGGTTGTATTTGATCTTGCTCGAGCATGCGAGTGTATGGTGGTGCTGTGGGTGTCGAATGGACCGAACCCCTTCTACGTGCGCATGGGCCTCCCTTTTATAGTCTGAAGGGGGCACCTACAGGTGGCAGCGTAGGAAGAGGGGGTAGAAAGGTAAAAACGCAGGTTGGTACAACAGTGCACAATAGTGCCCCTACCTAACTCTGACGGCAGGGGACAAGGGCATTAAATGCCCGTCTGGTCACCCCAACAGTGTAAAGAAACGACCGTTAGGTGAGCCACCGGTTGCCACGATGGCGCCTCTGTCAGCTCCGTTTGCCACCTCGCTCCGCATGGCTGCGTAGTGCCTCGCCACGTGCCCTTGGGATGGCCTTGTTATGACACGTCGCTGGGTGCGCTGGAGTTTGGGTGGCAGCCTTGCCACGGCAAGTGCCTTGCCGCGGCCCCTTCTTCTTCTGTGCCGCAAGCTTGCGTTGCCGTCGGCCCTGCCGGGGACGCACGGGGCGCCGCGACAAGTCTTCTGGTGATGCCTTGGTTGGCCTTCCCGGCAAGCTCCTCTTGCCGGGGCCTTCGTTTTCTTGGCTAGTACTTTGTTCTTGAATAGCAGTAATAAGGAGCGGTGGAGGGCCTTGGCGGGCGCCCAGCAAGCCTTGCCGCAGGGTGCTGCGACTGCCCGTGCACAAGTTCGGGGTACTAAGGTACCCCTACTTTAGTACACCGACAGGAGCCCCCGGGCCTTGGCCATACACGGTGCCGAGCGTTGTTGGGCCAGGCCCAAAACAGTGCACGGGCACGCGTGGCCTGGGTCCGCACAGAATCGGGCTCCGTGTCCACCGCGCTCCCCCGCAACGGCACGCGTCGATTGCGGCGTCGTGGGAGACGTGGGTGGCGCTTAATTCCAGAAAATGCGTAATGTTCGCATCCTCTGTTTATAAGCGGAGGGAACGGGGCCGTTCCCCCACTTTCGCCACTTGCGGTTCCTTCCTCCGAAAGCTCCGACGCTCTCCTCCGTCTCCCGAATCGAGAAAACAAAACAGCGCCCCGCCTCCCCCCGCTGCCCCCGCCATGGCCCCGAAGGCCGGGAAGGCTACGAAGGCTGCGAAGGCCGCGAAGTCGACCGAGGCACAAGAGCTCGAGGCGCTGCGCAAGAGGCAGGTGCTTTTCCCTCCTGAGCTCACCCCGGACGCGCTGCGGTCGGGGTTTTACCTCTTTTGGTCGACGGAGACGCGGGCGCATCCGCGCACGCCGGTGCTTTCCGCGGAAGCTTCCAAATCAAAGAAGTGCCCCAGAGGGTACTACTTCTTTCCTGTGTTCTTCTATTGCGGGCTCTACCCACCTTTTTCTGACTTCTTTTGCGACATTATGAATACCTATGGGTTCCATCTGCTCAACTTCACCCCCAACGCCGTTCTGACAATGGCGGTTTTCGCGCACCTTTGCGAGAACTTTGTTGGTATCCTTCCCAGTGTCGCTCTTTTTCGCCATTATTTTTCCCCTCGGGCTGAGAAAGGGGAGCCGCTGGCTGGCGGAATCGCATGGACCTCCCAGATGGGCATGAAGGAGGCGTACTTGACGGGTGAGCTTCGTAGCAAGTGGGGCGAGTGGAGGGCGGAGTGGTGTTGGATCTGTGATGCCGATCCACCGTCGTTCACCAAGCTGCGCAAGACTCGGGTGGTGCGCCGCAATGACTGGAGCGCTCTGTCGCCGGATGATGCCAAGCTGACGATCGCCACCACCCGAATCCTCCGGCTCAGGCACGCCGGACTCACAACAGGGGCGGTCGGCGCGGATTTCCTTCGCCGTCGCATTGCCCCTTTGCAGGCAAGGGGGAGGCCCGCCTGGCTGTTCAGCGGCCCGGCGGATTTCATGAGGCTGCGCCCGGGCCTCAACTTCAACTTCACAGTCCTGGAGCTGGACGCGATGCTGAGGGAGACGTTCAAACACGACCCCAATCACCCAGAGTGGTTCCAGTTGCCGCAGGGCGTCGTCCCTTTGTGCAACAACTCCCAGCGCGATCGCATCTGTGCGATGATGCCAGAATGCGACTCGCACGGGGTAAGTGCCAACTGGATAGAGCCCGCCGCCGAGGTCGTGCAGCAATTCTTTGATGACCTGTCGGAGGCGGCGGTTAAATCTGACGAGCAGAAGCTCCTCACCCGTGCCACCACTGCCAGTGAGCTGGCGTACATTGCTAGCAGGGCCGAGGAGGCGGCGGCAGCTGCTGCCGCGGGCGAGTTTGGCTTCACGCTGGCGGAGGCGGAAGCAGCTGAGGCGGCAAGCCTTGCCGCCCAGGACGATCTTGCCGGAGATGGCGACGGCGAAGGGGAGGCCGCGGCCGGGGCGAGCTAGCCCACCGAGGGTGCGAGTGGCTGGCTGTTTTCGAGCAACTTGCCGCCGACGGAGCCCTCGGCGCAGCCCCAGTTTCATCCGAGAAGGCGTCTCCGTCGAGTTGGAGAGCTGGCAGAGGCACAGCCCGATCAGCAGCCGCGGCGCCGCGGGACGCGCTCTACCGCGGCAAACTTTGTTGCCGCGGGAGGGTCCCAAACCGCGCCGGCAACTGAGGCCGGGTCTTCTCGGGCCGCCACGCCTGACCCTGCCGCTGCCCTTGGCAAGCGTCAAAGGGAGCCTATCCTTCCGCCACGCCGCGCAGGGAGGGCACCGGAGTTTGACCTCTCCGCACTGAGCTCTGATGACGACGAAGAGGACGAGAACGAGGAGGAGTAAGGCTTCTTTTGTATTGTACTTGCTTTTTCCTCGATTCTTGCCGCTGTTTGTCTTTTATCTAATCTGTCTCTCTCTCCAAACTCCTGTTCTGTCCCAGGACTTTGGCGGAGAGGGCGGCGAAGAGGGCCAGGGTCCCGGTGGTCGAAGACGATCCTGCTAAGGCGGCGGAAGATACGTCTGAGACCACTTTGACGGACCCGGTCCCTTCCCCTCGCAGCAGCTCACAGCATAGCCCCCAGCGTGAGTGTCTTGATTCATCTCCTGTCGTGGGGCGCGCATGGTCGCTTCTTCCTCTGCCAATATCTTGATTATTGGCTCTTTTATATACAGGAGAAGAGCAGGCCCACCAGGAGCAGCCGGAGGCCGATGCGGAGGTGTCGTCGGCCTCGACTACGCCACCGAGGGCCGACTCCTCGATGTGGGAGCCGTCTCCGGCAAGGAAGGGGTCCCCGGCAAGGGGTGGGACCGGCGAGCCCCCGGTGGTGGAGCCCGCGACCACAGAACCCAGCGTAGGTGAGTCTCCTTGTCGGGGATTTTCCCTCGGATCTCGCTGATCTCCCTTTTCCTTCTTCTGGGTATTCGCTTGACTATCTCTTTTCTTCCCTGTCTTCAGATCCTCCCCTTAGGGACCCGATGGAGGCTGCGGTCGCCGGCGAGGAGGACGGCCGCGACAACACTGAGGATGTCGCTGCCGCCGAAGGAGGGGTTGGTGCGGAGGAGCCCACCGGCGAAGAGGCCACCGGGGCCGCTGGCACAGGGGCCGGCGAGGGGTCCGGTGACCGCGCCGACGACCGGAGGATGCAGGGGCGCAAGGTGCCTCCCCGACCGCTGATCCCTCTGCCGCTGATGCGGCGCCGAGCTCCGAGGAGCCCCAGCCCGGCGCATACTTGAAAGCCGGCGAGGGCGTAGAGACAAGCTCCCCGGGCATCGAGCCTGTGGCACCATTGAAGGAGAGGAATTTGACGGGGAGGTACTTGCCTCTGCTGGGCTGGCTGTGGTCGACAGGCCAAGTAGTAGCAGTGGCGAGTCCGAGTAGGAGCAGTTACTCCGAAAGCTGGTGGCACTCTACCGCGTCCGGCAAGCGAAACTTGAGTCCCGGGAAGCGCTTGTCGCGCAAGTGGGAGTTGACATAGGAAAGCATGCGCAAGAACTCAAGAGCCGCAACCAAGAGGCCCTCCGGTCCGTTGCCGAGGAGAGGGCGCAGCTCGATGAGGTGAAGAAGGCGTTCATCCTGGAGAAGGCTGAAGCCGAGGAGCAGCAGAGGCTTGCCGCCGAGGAGCTGTCCAAGCGGGACGGCAAGCTGATACAAAGGAAGGCGTACTTGGACAGCCACGACGAGGAACTCGCCGTCCGGGAACAGTCACTTGGCGGGGCGCTCAGGGAAGCGAAAGACGCTGCCGCGGCTGCCGAGGCCGCCAAGGAGTTGGAGGAAAAAGTGACGCAGCTGGAGGCGGACGCGACAAGGAAGAGCGAGGAGCTTGCCGCACTCCAGCGCGATCGTGAGAAGGATGCGCGCGCCCACGGCGATCTGCAAGCCCAACTCTCCGAGAAGATCAAAGAGTTGAACGCCGCCAAGGACTCGAGCGCTGATCTAGAGCTGAAATTGGCCACCTTGACGGAAACGCTAGATGCCGCCAAGAAGCGAGAGGATACCTTGAGGAAAGATCTCAAGGGCAACGAGGAGTTGTTGACGAGGGCCGCCGAGGCCCAGAACACCTTCAAGACCACAGTGGAGCTCTGGACGGAAGGCCTCGTCGACATCGCTGCGCTTATTGACGAGGAGTTGGCGGAGCTGAACTTGACGGGCTTCGGGTACCCTACAGAGGGGAACCTCCAACCCAGCGCCAAGCTCACGCTTTTCTTCAAGGATGTGGTGACGGCTCTCCGTAGCTCCGGGAAAGGATCCCGAAGCAATTGGTCACGAGTCGCGCGGTCTCGCGCTGGGGTTCGAGAAGGTGCTGAGTGAAGGTCCTCTTCCGCAACCCGGCATCGACCTCTCCCCAGCGCCACCAAGAAGCTGCCGGAAGGCGCTGATGTTGAGGAGCTCAAGGCCATCGCCGCACCCATCGTGGACAAGGTGAACGAGGTTAGAGGGTCGACGGCAGCGCGTGGATTAGGCTGCTCCTCTTCTCCTTTTTCTTGCTGCTGCCATTTTGGTTACGGAACAATTTCAGTCAAGGCCGTAATAAGTCATTCTTGTAACATAACTTAATTCGATATCGCTTCGTTGTGTTATTCCTTTACTGCTACATCCTCGATGCTTTTTACCCTACGCTTTGAGGGACCTTGCCGGCGCAACCACACTCGCTAAGTGCGGGACCGCTTCCGGCAAGTAATCTTGTCGGAACTAGTTGCAGCTCACTCGCATTGTTGAGCGGTGCTCGGAAACAACGCAAGGGCGCAACTTAGCTGCGAGTCGATTCCTCCGCGCACGGGTTTTCCCATACAAGGCACGAACGTTCAAGGGATATAACTTGAGAAATTTAAAATTGAGCTACTTAGCTTTTCCGTCTTGTCCCGGCAAGGCTAGATCCCTTGAACGACGCCCGGTCCATACTTTTACCTTCTCCCCCCCCGGTGAACTTGTGGGTGGAGGAATCTTCTGTTTGAGAGAAGAAAGAAGAGAAAATAATGGTATGGAACCTTAAGGTTCGCTGTTACTTACCGGGGGCGAGTGCTGCACAGAGTGTCAGATACAGGTGCAAAAGAAGAAAATGCATTAAATTTGACAAGATGTGCGAAGCACGCAAACTTTATTTACGCACGGGGGCTGCGCCCGGCTTTGTTCAAAGGGTTACATGCGACAGCGGCAATGCTTGTACAAAAGAAGGTGGTTGCTGGAATGGATCTGGCAACCGCGCCTTATGGGTAAAACTTGCGAAGATGTTCTATATTCCAGGAGTTGCTCACCGGAATGCCATCTTCGGTCTCAAGGCGGATAGCACCGGGCCTAGTGACTCGTTTTACCCGATAAGGGCCTTCCCACTTTGGCGTCAACTTGTTTGAATTCTTGGCGGACTGAACTCGCCGAAGAACAAGGTCGCCTTCCTCGAAGCTTCTGGCGTTAACCTTGCGGCTATGATAGCGCGCAAAAGCTTGCCGGTAACGAGCAGCTCGCGACAAAGAGCTCAAGACGATCCTCCTCGAGGAGCAGCAGATCATCTTGTCGCAGCCACTCTTGCTCAAGCTCATCATAAGTGAGCACTCATGGTGACCCGTGATCACGAGTTCCGTGGGAGAACGCCTCGCTCCGTGAGACGAGAGCAAAGGGTGTCTGGCGGTGGTTCGGTTTGGCGTCGCCTGATCGACCAAAGAACCACCGCAATCGCTCAATCAATTTCTTCCGCACTTGTGCAGCCTATCAAAAGTTTTGGTCTTGAGCCCGCGCAACACTTCAGCGTTCGCCCTCTCCGCTGACCGTTGCTTCTTGGGTGAGCAATGAAGCAAAGCAAATCTTGGTGCCAAGATCTTGGGCGATCTTGCATGAAGGTGTGGCTCGTGAATTGTGTGCCATTGTCGGTGATGATCCTGTTGGGGATTCCGAAACGGCAAACAATTGACCTGAAGAACTTCACTGTTGATTGTGCGGTCACCTTCCTCACTGGCTCCACTTCAGGCCACTTTGTGAACTTGTCGATTGCAACGTACAAGTATTCAAAGCCCCCGACAGCTCGGGGAAAAGTGCCGAGGATGTCGAGCCCCCAGACCGAAAATGGCCAGGATAAAGGGATTGTTTGGAGAGCTTGAGCTGGTTGGTGATCTGTTTGGAGTGGAACTGGCACGCTTCACACTTGGTTACTTGTGCAGTCGCATCTTGGAGGGCTGTCGGCCAGAAGAAACCTTGCCGGAAAGCCTTGCCGGCAAGTGCTCTTGCGCCAATGTGGTGACCACATACGCCTCCGTGTATCTCTGCCAACAGCTTTTGTCCTTCTTCTCGGGAAATGCACTTCAATTTCACTCCGTTGAATCTTCTTCTGTACAGTATGTCATCGACAAACTGGTGCATACTAGATTGCTGGGCTACTTTCTCCGCTGCTTCTTGCTCTTCGGGAAGTTCTCCTGTTTGAAGGAATTGGACGATCTGCTGTGCCCATGCCGGAGCCTGAGGCTCGACGACAAGGACTAAAGTCGCAAATGTTGCTGCGGGAACATCAGCTTCCACGGCATGGATCTGGGATCCTGCCGGAGCGTGATGCTCCCCGGCAAGCGTGTCGGGACACAGCTTGTCGGGAGCGTCTGCTTCAACGAGACAGGCCTCGGGGCTTGCCGGAGCAGATTGCTCCCCAGCGTTTTCTGTGTTAATTCTGGGGACCTTCTTGGCGGCGGCTTCGGGAAGCTCTGCCGGGAAGTAGTCGCCAGTAACCAATTTTCTTTTCTTGCCTTGTCCAGTTGATGGTGTCACAGACGGCTGAGCCAGCTTGAGCACAAAAATCCCTGGTTCCAAAGGCAACTTGAGTGCGGCGCGCTTTGACAGGTCATTTGCAATGCCATTCTGAGCTCTTGGAACATGTTCCATTTGCAGGCTGTCAAAATGCTCTTCTAGCTTTCTCACTTCATCAATGTACGCTTCCATCAGCGGACTCTGATAATCTTTGTTAACTTGGCGGACGACAAGTCGTGAGTCACCCCGACAATAAGCTTTTCGATCCCAAGTTCTACCGCGATCTCGAGTCCGCAAGCAAACCTCATACTGTAAAGATTGTTTGTCGCTTGCTCCTTGGGAAAGTGCATCCGACCACGTACGAGGTGCTCTCCATGGGCGCGATAAGTAGTACGCCAAGACCGGGCGCTTTGTAGTGAGACGGCACCATCAAAGTACATGATCCATTCTTTGTCTGCTTCCTTGACGGGGATGCTCCTTTCCGGAGTTTCTTCATCGGGTGTTGGCGTCCATTCTGCTATAAATTCTGCCAATGCTTGGCTCTGAATGGTTGAAGTACTTTCAAACTTGAGGCCAAAGCTTGACAATTCCAGCGCCCACTCGACAATCCTGCCTGTTGCTTCTGGATTCTGCAATATCCTCTTCAACGGAAAGCGAGTGACTACTATGATCTCATGTGCTTGAAAGTAATGGCGCAGCTTCCTTGAGGCCATGAGGAGGCCGAAAAGCAACTACTGCACACCAGAATATCTTGATCTAGCCCCCTGTAAAAGGGAACTGACAAAGTAAACTGGGCGCTGCACCATCTTCTTCATTTTTCTTCTTGTGGTTGCATGCATCATCCTTGCCGGCACTAGAACTTGCCGGATCAGGGCTTGTCGGGCCAGAGCTTTTCAGGGAAGCCCCCTGCTTGTCGCTGGACTCGCTTGCCGCGGCTGCTGGCTCATCGTCTGCCTCCCTCTCCGCCACTAACGCGGCACTAACCACTTGATTGGTTGCCGCCAGATATAGCAGCAACTTCTCTTGTGGCTTAGGTGCGACAAGTGTTGGAGTGGAGGACAAATATTTCTTTAAGTCTTGGAGCGCAGCCTCCGCTTCCGGAGTCCATTTCATTGGACCCGCCTTTTTCAAGACTTTGAAAAACGGCAGGGCGCGTTCGGCGGACTTGGAAATGAACCTGCTGAGGGCAGCAATGCAGCCGGCAAGCTTTCGTACGTCCTTGACTCGCTTTGGTGCTTCGATTTGTTCAATTGCTTTGATCTTGTCGGGATTGGCTTCAACCCCTCTCTGAGATATGAAGAATCCGAGAAGCTTGCCGGAAGGAACTCCAAACACACACTTCTCGGGATTCAACTTGAGATTGACCTTGCGCAGATTTGTGAAAGTCTCGTCCAAATCCTGGATCAGAGTCTTTCTATCTTTGCTCTTGACCACTATGTCATCCATGTAAGCTTCTACGTTCCTGTGCAACTGCATCTCAAAAGCATGGCTGAATACTCTTGCGAATGTTGAACCGGCATTCTTCAGTCCGAAAGGCATCCGTACGAAGCAGTACGTGCCACATGGAGTGATGAATGCGGTTTTCTCCTCATCCTCTTCTGCCATGAAGATCTGATGATATCCTGAGTATGCGTCAAGGAACGAGAGCAGGTCACATCCTGCTGTGGAGTCAACAATCTGATCGATACGCGGCAAGGGGAATGGATCCTTGGGGCAGGCTTTATTAACATCAATGAAGTCGATGCAAAGCCTCCACTTCCCGTTCGCCTTGCGCACGACTACCGGATTGGCTAGCACACGTCGGATGGAGTACTCCTCGGACCAACCCCGCAGCTTCCAGCTTTCTGATCTCCTCTGCTATGAATTCTTGACGCTCTACCGCTTGCTTTCTGACTCTTTGCTTGTCGGGCCGCGCGTGAGGGCATACGGCAAGGTGGTGCTCGATTACTTCCCTGGGAACACCGGGGATGTTAGATGGTTGCCACGCAAACACATCGACATTCGCCCGCAGGAAAGCAACGAGCGCGCTTTCCTATTTAGGATCAAGCGTGGTACTGATGGTGAAAGTACCACCGGTGCCGTCCTCCTCGGCGGCCACCTTCTTGGTCTTTGGAAAAGCTACTTTCGCCTTCTTGCACTTGCCGGTGGAGCTCGATGAAAGCGTCCTCGACGGCAGCAAGCAGCACCGGGAGGTGCGCTTGCCGAGTGGGCATCAGAGCTGTTCTTGCCGGACTTGGACTTGGCTTTCTGCGTGCACCCCCCAGCGGTCTTGTCGGCGTCGGCTTATGCCTGGGCGCTTGCCGGGCCTCGTCACGCTCGGTTGTCGGGTTTGTCGCCGCTGCTGGCGGCCGATGAGGTCAGATATGGTCATCCTCCAGTCGTCGATCTTGTGCGGCGCCGGAGGGTAGTCTAGAAGCAGCTAGGCTTGGGCCAGTGCTTCCTCTGCTGTCTTGGGTGGCGGTGGTGATGAACGGCGCGAGGAGCGGGATGTGCTCGGACTCCCAACTGGATTGGGAGGTGCAACACCCGCCCGGCGATCAGATCTCGCTTGGCGCCAAAGATGCGGGCGCATGCATCGACCTCGGCGCCCCGCGACCCACCAGCTTGGCCTTGTTCCAACGCGAGCACGGTGCTAGGAGCACCGGGGCGTTGTTGACCTTGCACCTCCTGGGAAGGGTGTGGTGTCTGCACGGTCGCCGACGCTTGCGGGGCCTTGTTTTTAGATCTGGTGATGACACGAGACCCACCGGCGGCGCCCGCTCCTCCGCCGACGTCCACTCCACCGCCCGTTTGCTCCAGCGGTGGTGGCGGAATCGATGTAGATGGAGCGGCCACCTCCGAAGGCTTCTTCTTCGGTGGCATGTTGACGATGACGTTGGTGTAGCGCGCGTGGAGACCGGATCAGATGTTCACGACCTCGACGCCCCCCTACCTGGCGCGCCAAAGATGTCGGGGCAAGTCTCTGTGGCCTCGAGCACCTATGGGGCACTGGGGGCCCCTTCTTGTCCGGCAAGGGAGCGGGGGTCGTGCGCAGAGCAGATCGAGGTCGAGCGCGCGGAGGAAGACGGGCAATTTTTTACCCAGCTTCGGGGCTCTCCGGAGAGATAAAACCCCTACTGCTGCTTTGGTGGTTGTATTTGATCGTGCTCGAGCATGCGAGTGTATGGTGGTGCTGTGGGTGTCGAATGGACCGAACCCCTTCTACGTGCGCATGGGCCTCCCTTTTATAGTCTGAAGGGGGCACCTACGGTGTGGCAGCGAGGAAGAGGGGGTAGAAAGGTAAAAACGCAGGTTGGTACAATAGCAGCACAACAAAGGCCTCTACCTAACTCGACGGTAGGGACAAGGGCATTAAATGCCCGCTTGGTCGCCCCAACAAAGGTAAAGAAATGACCGTTAGGTGAGCCACCGTTGCCACGATGGCGCCTCTGTCACTCCGCTTGCCACCTCGCCCGCATGGCTGCGAGTGCCTCGCCACGCGCCCTTGGGATGGCCTTGTTATGACACATCGCTGGGCGCTGGAGTTTGGTGGCAGCCTTGCTGCAAGTGCCTTGTCGCGTCAAGTTGTCTTGCTGTGCCGGCAAGCTTGTCGCCGCCGGGCCTTGCCGAGACGCTGGCGCCAAGCAAGTCTTCCGGTGATGCCTTGGTTGGCCTTCCCGGCAAGCTCCTCTTGCCGGGGCCTTCGTTTTCTTGGCTAGTACTTTGTACTTGAATGGCAGTAATAAGGAGCGGTGGAGGGCCTTGGCGGGCGCCCGCAAGCCTTGTCATGGGTGTCAAGGACGCCTCATAGACAAGTTCGGGGTACTAAGGTACCCCTACTTTAGTACACCGACAGCCCTGGAGCAGGAGCAGGAAGGAGAGGACAACACGGAGGAGAGCGGTTATTGGCAATCCCGGGACGATGAGGACAAAGAGGAGAGCGACGAGTCGGACAATGAAGAAATGGTCGACTCGCCACCCCATTCGGAACATCGATCCAAGCTACTCCATGATCCAGCAGGAGGGCGCAGCAAGACCGTGGCTCCAAGCACCCAAACGCAGAAGCGCACTCGGACTTCGACCCTGGAGCCGACGGAAAAAGTTTCCAAGCAGCCCAAGGTCGTTCCTCCAAAAGCCCGGAAGACTCTGCCCAAGATTAAGATGGATGTTCCTGTTGCCTCTGGGTGAGTGTTCTTTTCTGTGTTTTCCTCTACCGACTGACTCTTCTATTCTGACCGAATGGATCGTACACTTTTCCGGCCCACCTCTGCCGCGACTGATATGGACGTTGACAAGGCCCCAGGTGACGAGGAAGCCAATGACGCGGCCACCTCCAGAGCTAGTAAGTCCGCTTGACTCGAATTTATTCTGTCGATTGAGTTGTCGGCCAGTTGAATTTCTGATGTTTCTTTTTGTTGCAGCTCCATAGGACATTGTCGTGCTTCTAGATGATGATGAAGAAGAAGTGCCCCTGAGGGAGAGGAGGAGGAGAGGAAAGGGCTCGAGCGAGAAAGCGCCTGAGGTTCAGGTCCCTCAGTCGACGCTGGTGCTTGAGACAGTGGTCGAGCGATTCGGAGATCTGGTTCGGACCAACGTCACTTTCACTAACCCGCTGTCGACTGATCACCCATCTGGGTCGACTGCTCAGACCCCTGCTGCTCTAGTACAACTCCATGCGTCCGACCCAGTGGCTGCTTTGACTGCCTTGACACCATCGCTCTTTGTTGTGTACCAAACTCCAGACGACTCGCCAAGTGCCGCCAGGGAGGCTCATCTCCAGGTGAATCTTGTGATGGAGCAGGTGAAGGTGGTGCACGAAGCCAGTCAGGTGGCCTATAATGCTAGCACCGCTTTGCAGACCAACATCAAGGTTAGTTGATTTCCGACTGAACTTTTGAATAATGAAAACTGTTGCTATTGCTTCGCTGCCCATATGTGCATCTACTATCATGGGTCTGTGTTTCACATCCAATCACCCACTAGGGTGTTCCTGTCTTAGAGTTTAATAGGTCTTCCACTTCACTCGACCTATGTCGAATCGAGTGTTTGTCCGAACCAGTGGGGGCACGCATAGTGCACCCACTGGGTGTAGTCCCCGAGACCACGGTCAACTGCTGGCAGTCGGCTGGGGTCTGAGAATCACCTCTTCTTTTTTTTGAACTCACGCTGGACAGACCATGCTGAGTGTTGATCCAAACCAGTGGGGGCACGCTAATTGCACCCACTGGGTGTAGTCCCCAGGACTACTATTGAATATTTGATTCGGCAGTAGTCTTAGAGTAACTTTCACTGTGATTGTCATTTGTTTCTGCCGACTCACGTATCTTGTTTGCTGACCGCAGAGGTCGTGTGATCTTGGGGCTCAAGTTTCCAAACTGAACAAGAAACAAATCAACCTCATTCTTGATCTATAGCTGGCCAATAAGAACCTCAAGACTGCTCAGGATGAAGCGGCTATCATGGGAGGTAACCAATCATCAACTGTCCACCTTGTGACTCGCACTCCACCGTGTTTCTCCTTTTAGTCTCTTTGAACCGAGTGACTTCACTCAAACAGATGTGCGTAGTGAAAACTGTCAACTTGAAGCTCGTCTGAAGAATGTTATTTCTTTAGAGAAAATAAAGGAGGCTCTAGAGAAGAAGGATCAGGATCTTGCTGCTGCTCAAAAGGAGGCGTGAGAGAAGACAGTGCTTGCGGACAAGAAGCTGGCTTTAGTCAGCAAGTTAGAAGACTAGAACTCGAAGTTGAAGACTACCATCTCTAAGGCCAATTGGGAGGTTGAGCAACTGAAGAAGGACAAGGAGAACTTAACAAATGAAGTCGGAAACCTCAAATCCAAGAAGGGCGAGCTGGAGTCCTATCTGGGACAACTTGCTGCAAAACTGGTCCTGAAGCTTGAAGGTATTATCGTTCGACTGATTAGTTGATGTTGATTGCTATGTCTTGTCATACTGTCGACTCACCATTTTTTCCGATTGTGCAGAACTTTCTCAGGACTTTGAGGCTGAGACTGGGTGTGTCGAGACAGGTCTCGACCCCATCAATTGTCTGTTAAAGATGATGTTGCGATGAACTTGCTGTGGTTGGAATCACGCATGGACAACGTTGTTGCTTATCTTGCCCGACTGAAGGCGGCGATGAGTTGGGTTGATGCCAAACTCTGGCCTCAGGCAGAACTTTCATAAGATCTCGAGTCGTTGATGACTTGACTGAATCAGATCCCTGCCCGAGTGCAAGAATGGAAGAAATCGTCCGCTCGCTGTGGCGCTGACGTTGCCCTCTCATTGGTCCGAGTGCACTGCAAAGATGCCAGAGAAGACAAGCTGGCGGCCCTCAAGGTTGTGAACACCAAGAAGCACTCTTTCCAGTCTTTCATGGACACTTTCCTTGAAGCTGCCACTCGCATCGCAGCTAGCATTGATCTTGACAGTTTCTGTGATCCAGCCAACCCTTCTCCTGACGAGTGACCAAAAAACATTATGCCCCACCTTTATTTGCCTCGGAATGCCGAGTGATCATGTAATCGTTAAACTCTTTCAGGCTTGATGCCTGAGTACTCCTGCTTGCTGCGATTCTGAACTTTTGTAGGGTTTATCAGAACTTGGATTTCTTTGAATATCATGGCTTTTGCTCTGTTTTTGAACTGTTTCTGATTATCTTTCGGTTCCAAGTGGACTTGATCTTCTCACCCTTTGCCGAATGAAAGTACATTGTACTTGTGACGGAGCTCAAATGCGATGTTCAGTCAACACCTTGTCGTCACCTCATCGACCTTGCGAATGGGGATGGAACATTGTACTTGTGGCGTAGCTCAGAGGTGGTGCTCAGTCGACGCCTCGTCGTCCTTGTGGATAGAGACAGAACATTGTACTTGGGGCGTAGCTCAGAGGTGGTGCTCAGTCGACGCCTCATCATCCTTGCGGATTGGGACAGAACATTGTACTTGTGGCGTAGCTCAGAGGTGGTGCTTAGTCGACGCCTCGTCGTCCTTGAGGATAGAGACGAAACATTGTACTTGTGGTGTAACTCAGAGGGTGCTCAGTCGACGCCTCATCGTCCTTGCGGATAGGGACGGAACAGTGTACTTGTGGCGTAGCTCAGAGGTGGTGCTTAGTCGACGCCTCGTCGTCCTTGCGGATAGGGAGTGAACACACGTTGTATTTGTGGTGGAGTTTAGAGCATATTTGTGACTTAGGCGATTACGGGCTCACAGCTAAGCCCCCGAGTGGGAGGATTGCTCTCCACTCGGAGTGTTTTTTAACTTAGGCGATTACGGGGTCGTAGCTAAGCCCCCGAGTGGGAGGATTGCTCTCTACTCGGAGTGTTTTTTAACTTAGGCGATTACAGGGTCGCAGCTAAGCCCCCGAGTGGGAGGATTGCTCTCCACTCGGAGTGTTTTTAACTTAGGCGATTACGGGGTCGCAGCTAAGCCCCCGAGTGGGAGGATTGCTCTCCACTCGGAGTGTTTTTTAACTTAGGCGATTACGGGGTCGCAGCTAAGCCCCCGAGTGGGAGGATTGCTCTCCACTCGGAGTGTTTTTTAACTTATGCGATTACAGGGTCGCAACTAAGCCCCCGAGTGTGAGGATTACTCTCCACTTGGAGTGTTTTTTAACTTAGGCGATTACGGGGTCGCAGCTAAGCCCCCGAGTGGGAGGATTGCTCTCCACTCGGAGTGTTTTTTAACTTAGGTGATTACGGGGTCGCAGCTAAGCAACCCGAGTGGGAGGATTGCTCTCCACTCGGAGTGTTTTTAACTTAGCCGAATCGGGTTCGCAGCTAAGCCACCGAGTGGGAGGATTACTCTCCACTTGGAGTATTTTTTAACTTAGGCGATTACGGGGTCACAGCTAAGCCCCCGAGTGGGAGGATTACTCTCCACTTGGAGTGTTTTTTAACTTAGGCGATTACGGGGTCGCAGCAAAGCCCCGAAGTGGGAGGATTGCTCTCCACTCTGAGTGTTTTTAACTTAGGCAATTACGGGGTCGCAGCTAAGCCCCCCGAGTGGGAGGATTGCTCTCCACTCGGAGTGTTTTTTAACTTAGGCGAATCGGGTTCGCGGCTAAGCCACCCACTGGGGGATTTGGACACAAGTGATTACGAGAAATTAAGATATTGTAAAGATCTTGTCTTCGGAAAACAAACTAAAGTGCTTTTAGTACAACTCGTCGGGTCGAGTGATTTTAGGTATAGAAAGCACGAAGCAGCTCCGCGTTACATGCACATGGCTGGTCCATTTTCTTGGCTACGTTGTAGATGTGATACGCTCCATTTTGAAGCACCTTGGTAATGATGAAGGGACCTTCCCAGGCCGGAGCGAGCTTGTGAGGTCGTTTCTGAACCACTCGGAGAACAAGGTCTCCCTCCTAAAACGCTCGACCCCTGACATTGCGGGCGTCGAATCGACGCAGATCCTGCTGATAAATGGTCGACTGAACCAAAGCCATCTCGCGCTCTTCCTCCAAGAGATCGACTTCGTCTTCGCGTGCTTGCTCTGCTTCGGCTTCTGAGAACAGTTCCACTCTGGGAGCATTGTGTAGCAAGTCACTCGGAAGCACCGCCTCAGCGCCATACACCAGGAAGAAAGGGGTTCGATCAGTCGACCCGTTAGGTGTTGTTGTAACACCTCAGACACACCCGCCGGTGGTCGATACTCCTGGCGGGATCTAGACTCCCACAGATCAATACTAGTCTTTTCTGCGCACTTTGTCCTCACTCGTGCGCACCCGGGAGCAACTTCCCGGTCGGTCACCCATCCTGAAACTACTTCAAGCTGAGCACGCTTAACTTTGGAGTTCTTTCGAATGGGCTCCTTTAAAAGAAGGAATTCCTTATTGATATGAGTAGTCTATCATCCCTAATAAGCCGGCTATTACATACACCCCCACTCGGAGGAACCGACGTCCTCGTCGGGCCACGAGATCGCTCCCTCTGGCACAACCGTCGTGCATCCAGTCCGTACATGTGCCATGCCGTGTGCCACGACGGATCACAAACGTCATGAACAACATGATCAAGACCTGTCGCAACCATCCGTGTAACCGCGAGGGTCGGCTCTGATACCAACTTGTAACGCCCCGGACACACCCGCCGGTGGTCGTTACTCCTGGCGGGATCTAGACTGGCTCCACAGATCAATACTAGTCTTTCCTGCGCACTTTGTCCTCACTCGTGCGCACCCGGGAGCAACTTCCCGGTCGGTCACCCATCCTGAAACTACTCCAAGCTGAGCACGCTTAACTTTGGAGTTTCCGAATGGGCTCCCGGAAAAGAAGGAATTCCTTATTGATATGAGTAGTCTATCATCCCTAATAAGCCAGGCTATTACAGTTGTTCTCAAGCCCCATAGGACGGTTGGTAATTCGGTCACCCAAGCTCCAGCAGCCTGCTTAAGATCATGCATCAGGCGAGGTTTTAACCCCTGAAGGATCAAACCATTCGCCCTTTCAGCCTATCTGTTCGACTGTGGGTGCGCGACAGACGCGTAGTTGACCCGAGTGCCATGGGACGCACATAACGCCTTGAACTCATTAGAATCAAAGTTGGAGCCTTATCTGTGATGATGCTGTGAGGAACTCCATATCTGAATATCAACTCTCTGATGAAACTGACGGCAGTGCCTGCTCCAAGGTTTTTGATGGGCTTGGCTTCGATCCACTTGGTAAACTTGTCGACTGCTACGAGCCAATGGGTGAAGCCACTCGCGCCATTTTTGAAGTGTCCAACCATATCTAATCCCCAGACTGCAAACGGCCAGACGAGTGGAATAGTCTTCAGGGCAGATGTGGGCTTGTGAGACATGTTAGAGTAAAACTGGCAACCTACGCACTTGTCGACTATATCTTTCACCATCTCATTTGCTCGAGGCCAATAAAATCCCGCTCGGTATGCTTTGGCCACGATGGTCCGAGAGGACGCATGGTGACCATAGGTCCCCGAGTGGATGTCATTTAGGATCATTTGACCTTCTTCTGGGGTGATGCAGCGTTGGGCTACTCCTATGACACTTTCTCTGTAAAGCTGCGCCTTCATTATGGTGAAAGCTTTGGATCGACGAACTATCTGGCGAGCCTCGTCTTCGTCCTCTGGGAGCTCCTTTCTGAGAATGTATGCGATGTACGGTACTGTCCAATCGGGGGTGACCACCAAGACTTCCATGATCAGGTCAACCACGGCTGGAACCTCTATCTTAGTCCGGTTGGTTGGACTTATCGGTTGCGGGGGCTCTTCCTTGAAGGGATCTTCTTGTACTGACGGGGTATGGAGATGCTCCAAGAACACATTGCTGGGCATAGGCTTCCGAGTGGAACCTATCTTCGCAAGATCATCAGCATCTTGGTTTTTTATTTGTGGTATGTGGTGGAGCTCCAATCCCTCAAACTTCTTCTCTAGCTTTCTCACTGCATTGCAGTAACCTATTATTGCGGGACTCCTGACATCCCATTCCTTCATTACTTGGTTAACCACTAAATCTGAGTCGCCATAAACCATCAAGCGTCGGACGCTGAGTGAAATGGCCATCGCAACCCATATAGTAGTGCCTCATACTCAGCTTCATTGTTTGAAGAGTCAAAGTGAATCTGGAGGACATAACTGAGCTTGTCTCCTCGTGGGGACACTAAAACCACTCCTGCACCATAGCCATTTAACATCTTGGATCCATCAAAGAACATGGTCCAATGTTCCGACTGAATTTGGATCGGCTATTGTTGTTCAGTCCATGCTGCGAGGAAATCTGCAATTGCTTGAGACATAATGGCCTTCTTTGCCTCAAACTTGATATCAAAAGGAAGAAGTTCAATCGCTCACTTTGCCACTCGACCAGTTGCATCTCTGTTATTCAGAATCTCTGATAATGGAGCGTCGCTGATGACTGAAATTAAATGATCAGAGAAATAATGTGCAACCTTCTTCGTGGTCAGGTAAATCTCATAAACAAGCTTCTGATAGTGGGAATATCTCTACTTGGATGGGGTTAAGACTTCTGAAATGTAATACACGAGGCGCTGAACTTTGAAGGCCTTGCCTTCTTATTCCCGCTCGACCGTGAGCACTGTGCTAACAAATTGTCCTGTGGCTGCGATGTAAAGCAACAGAGGCTCTTTGCTAACCGGAGCAGCAAGCACTAGTTGGGTGGAAAGTAGGGCTTTGAGCTCTGCAAACGCTGCTTCAGCTTCGTCATTCCACTCGAACTTGTCAGACTTCTTCATCAGTCGGTAAAGAGGCAGTGCCTTTTCACCGAGGCGTGACATGAATCGGCTCAAAGCAGCCAAGCAACCAGTAAGCTTCTGAACATCATGCACGCGCACCGGGCATTTCATTCGTAGGATTGTACCAATCTTTTCTGGGTTTGCGTCGATCCCTCGTTCGGAAACGAGAAAACTGAGTAACTTTCCTCCTGGGACTCCAAATGTGCACTTAGACGGATTAAGCTTGATATCATACCTTCTCAGGTTGGCAAAGGTTTCAGCGAGGTCAGTCAGCAGGTTGGAAGCTTTGCGTGACTTAACCACTATGTCGTCCATGTATGCTTCCACATTCCGACTGATTTGAGTGAGCAGGCACTTCTGGATCATGCGCATGAATGTGGCACCAGCATTCTTGAGGCCGAAGGGCATATTGACATAGCAAAAACACCCAAACTGGGTGATGAAAGTTGTTTTTATCTCGTCGGGTCCATACAGTCGGATCTGATGGTACCCGGAATAAGCGTCCAGAAACGACAGTCGCTCACATCTCGCAGTTGAGTCGACAATCTGGTCGATGCGGGGTGGAGCAAAATGGTCTTTCGGGCAGGCCCGATTGATGTGTTTGAAGTTAATACACATTCGGAGTGAATTGTCCTTCTTGGGAACCATAACAACATTGGCGAGCCACTCGGAGTGGTAAATCTCGCGGATGAACTCTGCGGCCAGGAGCCGAGCCACTTCCTCGCCAATGGCCTTTCTCTTCTTCGTGGCGGACCGACGGAGGTGCTCTTTGACGGGTTTTACTTTTGGATCGACTCGCAAACGGTGCTCAGCCAGCCCCCTGGGTACACCTGGCATGTCAGATGGTTTCCATGCAAAGATGTCCCAGTTCTCACGGAGGAACTGGATGAGCGCTTCTTCCTATTTGCTGTCAAGTGTCGTCGAGATATGGGTCGGAGCGGCAATGGGATCGGTCGGGTGGACGTGGACTGGCTTGGTCTCCCCGGCTGACTGAAATGCGGACTCTGAGGCAGGCCTCTTAGCACGCAGCAAATCACTTGGATCTGCCGTCTTATGATATTCTTGGAAATCTACCGCTGCCATCTGCTTATCTGCTATTTTGCTCCATCTTGAAGACAGTCTTCTGCTCTGTGACGGTTACCGGAAACCGTTATTACGCCTCTGGGACCAGGCATCTTCATTTTGAGATAAACATAGCACGATTGAGCCATAAAGCTAGCATAAGCAGGTCTACCCAGAATGGCATGATATGCACTCTGGAAATCCACTACCACAAACGTCAACTTCTCCTTGCGGAAATTCTTCTCATCACAGAAAACCACATCGATAGTGATGTGGCCAAGTGATTCGGCTTTCTTTCCTGGTATGATCCCATGGAACCACATGTTACTCTCGCTGAGTTTGGACATTAGGATGCCCATTCCTTTGAGAGCTTCAGCATACAGAATATTTAGGCCACTGCCACCATCCATTAGGACCTTAGGCAGTCGGGTGCCTCCCACGACTGGGTCGACCACCAGCGCCTGCCTCCCAGGGGTAGCTACGCGTGCCGGGTGGTCGGTGTCGGTGTCAAAACCGGCGGATCTCGGGTAGGGGGTCCCGAACTGTGCGTCTAAGGCTAATGGTAACAGGAGGCGGGGGACACAATGTTTACCCAGGTTCGGTCCCTCTCCATGGAGGTAATACCCTACTTCCTGCTTGATTGATCTTGATGATATGAGTATTACAAGAGTTGATCTATCATGAGATCGTAGAGGCTAAACCCTAGAATCTAGCCTATGATTATGATTGTTGTTGTTCTACGGACTAAACCCTCCGGTTTATATAGACACCGGAGGGGGCTAGGGTTACAGAGAGTTGGTTACAGAGAAGGAGATCTACATATCCGAATTGCCAAGCTTGCCTTCCACGCAAAGGAGAGTCCCACCCGGACACGGGACGAAGTCTTCAATCTTGTGTCTTCATAGTCCAACAGTCTGACACAAGTACATAGTCCGGCTGTCCGAGGACCCCCTAATCTAGGACTCCCTCAGTAGCCCCTGAACCAGGCTTCAATGACGATGAGTCCGGCGTACAGATTCTCTTCGGCATTGCAAGGCGGGTTCCTTCTCTGAATCCTCCATAGAAGATCTTGAACACGAGGATCGTGTCCGGCTGTACAAAACAAATTCCACATACCACCGTAGAGAGTACAATATTCCACAAATCTAATCTGCTGACAACTTTTCATAGCATGACATCACGCCACAGCCCGGTCATTATTCGAACCATTTTTCTCAACCAGCTGTTGCACATATTGCGAGGTGGTTTCCTTGGCATGTCTTGTCGAAGCAGAGATCATGTCCCCTCATCACGGGATTCCCATCAATACGGGTGTGGGTAACCCAACCGTTCCATCAACGTGATGCTTGGGGAATAAGTGAGTTTATGGGGCAAGTGGGCAGGCGCATGGTTTCTACTGCCTTTATGAAGAGATAAGGATTCACCTTTCTCCACCCACGCCTTCTTACTCCTTTGCTCATCCATTCCCCCTCGCTCGAGCTCTAGCGCCCAAGCGTTCTCCTTCTCCGCAAAGTTATTCCAAGCATTTCCGGAGCGGGAGGCAAGTAGATGGCCTCCTCCGTTAAGGAGGAGGACATCACGAAGCTTCGGGAGGCCGGATACCTGGCCGCAGACATCGCGCACCGGCTCCCTACCGAAGGGCAGATCGTTCCTACCCCCGAAGCCTCAGGAGAGGGTAGTGTTTCTCTATCACTTTGTCTGCGGACTAGGATTCCCCCTCCACCCATTTGTCCGCGGGTTCATGTTTTACTACGGGCTGGACTTCCATGATCTGTCCCCCAATTTCATCCTCAACATCTCAGCGTTTATCCTCGTGTGCGAGGCCTTCCTCCACATTATGCCCCACTTCGGCCTATGGCTGAAGACCTTCAATGTGAAGCCGAAGGTGGTGGTCGGCCAGCAAGCAGAGTGCAGAGGTGCCATGGTGGGCAAGATGCCCAACGTCACCTGGCCCGAAGGCTCTTATGTGGAGACCGTGAAGGGGTGGCAATCGTGGTGGTTCTACATCACCGAGCCACCCGACACCAACTAGGCGTCGGCCCCCGAGTTTCGATCCGGCACCCCCATGCGGCTCACCTCCTGTAAAGAGAAGGGCTTAGCCTGGGGCTTATCGGTGGAGCTGACCGGACTCCAGACCTGCATCAAAAATATGATAAGCAAGAAAATCAAGCTTGTCAACATGGTCCAGGTCATGCTCTTCCGCCGGATCCTTTCGTGTCAGAGACGGGCTTTCAATATGTGGGAGTTCGACCCGGCCGAACACCGAATGCTACGAGAGCTCTTCGACACGACGCTCAAAGACGTCTGGAAGGTGCTGTTCAAGGCCGCCGAGGTACCTCCTCCCATAACCGAGGATCGCAGACTCAGCGCAAAGCGCCCCGCCTATCCGGTAAGCTCTTTATATTTTGCAAGATGTTACTTTCCCCAGTATATTCGTGGGAGGAATCTAAGCATCCATGCCAATTCAACAGGATTCGGTAGCGATAGCGGAGCAGATTGACTGTCCAGCTCCACTACCTGAAGATCCAGCAACGGCTCTCTTAACGGAGATGCTGTTTTCGACGCCCTATGAGGTGCCAGAGAAGAAGGCCAAGAAGAAGGCCGCGGGGACCAGGAAAGGTCTCCGGCGCAAGGTTGTATCGGACTCATCGTCCGAAGACACCGAGGCGCGCTCCTCCAATGAAAATGAGGAGGAGGAAGAGGAAATCCCTCCCCCAAACGGGGGAGAAGAAAAGGAAGGCTGGCCCATCCGGGGAGGCTGAAGGGTCCAGAAATAGCAAGACCCTCCCTCTGGACCACTCCACCACAGCCGCCTACAGCGGCATGGAGTGGCTGCCCAGGGACAGGCCCCTGGCGAAGTCGTAAGTATCCAGACACTATAACACTTCTGGTATGTTTTGCTTTATTAACATTCTCGTGCAGTCCGGCCAAAGCCCACATCGATGTATCCTCTTCGGATGGGTCTCTGGGCTTGTCGGCAATGAACACTGATTCACTCTAGACAGCCTCCTCCCCCAAACCCGCGGACGACACCGAGCTGTTGTCTTAGAGGATACCGGACCAGGGGGAGACAGTTCTGGAGACGCCCCCAGGCGAAATCCCAAACGTTGGGCACATGGGAGGGAAGAGCACCATGGATTGTGATAACAGGGGCCACAACAAGTCGCGCCCCCAGCCGGATACTGCACCGAAACCCTCAGTGGTTCCGGATTCAGGCAGGCAACCTCTCACAAAGGGGGTGTCAGCGTCAAAACCGGCGGATCTCGGGTAGGGGGTCCCGAACTGTGCGTGTAAGGCTAATGGTAACAGGAGGCGGGGAACACAATGTTTACCAAGGTTCGGGCCCTCTCGATGGAGGTAATACCCTACTTCCTGCTTGATTGATCTTGATGATATGAGTATTACAAGAGTTGATCTACCACAAGATCGTAGAGGCTAAACCCTAGAAGATAGCCTATGATTATGATCGTTGTTCTACGGACCAAACCCTCCGGTTTATATAGACACCAGAGGGGGCTAGGGTTACATAGAGTCGGTTACTGAGAAGGAGATCTACATATCCGGATTGCCAAGCTTGCCTTCCACGCAAAGGAGAGTCCCACCCGGACACGAGACGAAGTCTTCAATCTTGTATCTTCATATTCCAACAGTCCGGCCAAAGTATATAGTCCGGCTGTTCGAGGACCCCCTAATCCAGGACTCCCTCAGTAGCCCCTGAACCAGGCTTCAATGACGATGAGTCCGGCACGTAGATTGTCTTCGGCATTGCAAGGCGGATTCCTTCTCCGCATACACCATAGAAGATCTTGAATATGAGGATCGTGTCCGGCTCCGCAAAATAATTTCCACATACCACCATAGAGAGCACAATATTCCACAAATCTAAATAGCTGACAACTTTTCATAGCGTGACATCACGTCATGGCCCGGTCATTACGAACCGTTTTCCCAGCCTGCCACTGCACGTGTTGCGAGGCGGTTTTATTGGCACGTCTCGTCGAAGCAAAGATCGTGTTCCCCTTATCACGGGATTCTCATCAATACGGGTGTGGGTAACCCAACCATGCTTGTTAGTATGACTCCTCGATTTTAGGCAAGTTCCAAACGGCCACGCGGAGGGCGCTTGATATTTACCCCCTTTATAAAGGGGCCAAGGCCTGTCCTTTTCTTCCCACGCTCAATCCTTCCCTTCCCCCACCTCGAGTTCCAACAAACAAGGATCAGGCTAAGTGCTTCGGACCTTGAACCATGTTCAGATCCAACCTTCAAGGCTGGTGGATGGCCTCCTCTTTCACAGAGGAGGACATCAAGAAGCTTAGGGAGGCCAGGTATCTGACCACCAAAATCCCGCACAGGCTGCCTGCTCAAGGGCAGGTCATCCCCACTCGCGAACCCAACGAGAGTGTCGTATTTGTTCCCCACTTCCTCCGAGGGCTAGGCTTTAGTCTTGATCCCTTTGTTAGAGGGCTCATGTTCTATGGGCTAGATTTCCATGATCTAGCTCCAGACTCCATCCTTCACATCTCGTCGTTTATCGTCGTGTGTGAGGCCTTCCTCCGCATCACCCCACACTTCGACTTATGGCTCAAGACCTTCAATGTGAAGCTGAAGATGATCGACGGGCGACACGCGGAGTGCGGAGGCGCTATAATAAGCAAAGGCGCCGACACCCTATGGCCAAAGGGTTCCTTCCCGGAAGTGTCCGACTTATGGCAACGGGACTGGTTTTACATCATAGCTCCCCGAGGCACAAAGCAGGCGGCCGCCCCCGCCTTCCGCTCGGGCCCTCCGCCCCAACTAGCATCATGCGTCAACAAGGGGCTGGACTGGGGGCCAGTTAATGACATGCTGACATTGCAAAGCCGTATCCAAGATCTCCTCAAGAGGGATGTCAGTCTTGTCAAGGTAACGCAAGAAATGCTAGTTCGTTGGGTCCTGCCATGCCAACGTCGATCTCTCCGTATGTGAGAGTTTAACCCGGAAGGACCGCGAACTATTCAACAATTCTTTGGCATGACGCTCGACGGGATGTATGGATTGTACTTCAGATCACGAATAAAGTGTCCAGACACCACCGAGGATGCGGGTCTCACGGCAACCGTTTGGATACCCAAGTAAGTAATTCCGCGACCGAGCATGCCGTCTTTATATTTGTCACAACATCATCCTGAAAAATTGCTCCTGGCCAGGACTGGATAAGAAAGGCGGAGAGGATCAGGTGTTCGGCCCCCCTTCCCGAAGGCTCGCCAGATCCTGTACTAACCAGGATGCTTGAGCGCACACCCTATCAAGTGCCATCAGGAGAAGATGAAGGGAGGAATAGAGAAGCCGAAAGCATGCTTCATACATTACACATCCAAACCGGGGGAATTAGTGTCTCCACGAAGGAGGATAATCGAGGAGGTGGATCTAGAATCCCCTCTCCCCACGGGAAGAAAAGGACCGCCTCTGAAGACTTGGAAACGGAGGTTTGCAAACGAGGGAAGAAACCTTCACCAGGGGGCCCTGCCCCGGAGGGCATCCTTACCACACGGCGCCGGCAAGGGGGCCAGCCCTCAACTATGCTGTAAGTGAACAAAAGTACTTTGGTAAATATATCCTGCTTTATCTCTAAGAACAATAACCGACAGAGTTCGTCTTCGGGGGATCTTCTTCCGGAGATGATGGAGAGCGAAACGCCTCCTCCTGCCTCCCCGCCTCATGGGGCGGACGACCCCGAGGTGTCGTCGCGAAGGGTTTCTCTTGATCCGCAAAGTCCAGGTAGTTCTTTGGCCGCCTGAAGTCCGGAGTATTCGGCTCCTAAGGAGAGCAGCAGAAAGAGTCCGGGATTATCCGGTGCGCAACCGGACACACTAATGGGTCTTCTGGAGCAAGCGGCTATCTCAGAGGCGCATCATACCTTAATGGGTACGGTGGTTGAGAGGATTTCATCCGCCAAAAGCGGGTTGAATGAAGCTTTTACGAGCCTGCTAAGAGGCTTTGAGGTACGCAAAGTAATATATATGTATTTTTGATGGTACCGCACATGCTAGGTGTGCTCTGTATAGATAGTAGCCCCTAAGACTCTGGTTGCCGTCCAGAGGCGGCAAACAGAGGATCATAGTCCCAGGTAATGATCACGCTGCTTTTATGTGCAGGCGGCTGAGGGTCCGGCAGCTGGCCGGACTGCTGATTTTGCCGAATTGAGGCGGTAGCTTGACGTGGCGGATGCCGACATCGCGCTTGTGAACAAGCGGCTTGACGAGGCACAGGGTATGTATTTTTGGGTGTTTAGCAAATATTAAGAGGAGCATGATGCTAGTATCTATAATATGAAATGACCGCAGATGGAGATGCCGCCATGGAGACCCTTCGGGCGGAACTTGCCCGAGCCAAGGAAAAAGCCAGGAGAAGCGATGCGGCCGCCCTAAAGGCGGCCGGAGAGTTAAGAGCCAAAACAGGCTGCTCATCGCCAGAGCGAAGATAAATTAGCCGAGATGGCTGTTGAGCTGAAAGATGCCGCTGGCCGATATGAGCCCCTCGAAAAAGAAAGCCAAGCGAAAGTGGCTGACCTATAGAAGGCCTTGGAAGCAGCCAAGGAAACTCGCTCTGAAATCAGAGCGGCAAGGGAGGATCTTCGTCAAGCCGGAGATATCACGGCTGGGAAGCCCTTTTTGTTGCGGACAAAGTTCGGAGATCTGAAGTATGCCCCTCTGGATCAATTATGGAGTGTTGTAGACGCATACTTGGAATTGGCAAAGAGTGTTGCTGATGCGACTGAGTATTTCAAAGATCAGAAAGATCATGAGGTGGAAAGGTTGTTCTTGTCGCAGTTCAGTGCTCCGAAGTGTCCGCTGCTGTT
This sequence comes from Aegilops speltoides, assembly GCA_021437245.1. NCBI lineage: Eukaryota > Viridiplantae > Streptophyta > Magnoliopsida > Poales > Poaceae > Aegilops > Aegilops speltoides. Next base: position 474,415,784 of record CM038144.1, on the reverse strand, counting down.
AAATGAACAAATGGCCGAGTGGACCGAGCTCCATAGGTTGTCCGGGCTTGCTCTGAGGTCTATTGGAGATCATCTTTGGCGGAAGGGACCAAGGCCGGATAGTTATTTTGGTTTAGTGCAACGATCCCTTCGTGTTGTGCCGCATATCGACGCTGTAAAGAGGTCGGCGTGCATAGAGGGTGCGTGGATGGCTCTTGCCCGTGTTAAGACATATTGGGCAGGGATGGAGGCCACCGCTATTGCATCCCGGGGTCCGGCCGGAGGCCAGGGCTCGCCCGAGCACTATTTTGAAGAAGTCCTAGAAGGCGCCTATTTAATAGAGGCTCAATGCTCGAAGAGTACCATGTTCGAGTGACATGTATCTTGATTGTAAAAACAATGCTATTTTGATTATAAAGGCTGTGTTTATACTTTTGCCCGAAAGTATTATAGTGCCTACTGTGCGGCCTTTCATGTATGTATGTATATAACCTGAAAGTTTGCAGTCGTCGGCTTCATCCCCCACGCATATAATGCGGGGGTGTTCGGTAAAGCGCGTAATCACACTTGATCCAACGTCTTGGTCCATAAAGGAGGTGATAGCGCGGCGAACAAGGCAATCAGACTATATAGCTTTAACACTTTCACTTAGCCATAGGAGTTTGACGGTGGGGCTACTATATAGCCCCTGGTACTTCCGCATTCATCTGAATACGGTGCGCGTTCATACATGACCAAGAAATCGGTCCTTCGTTAATGCCGAGGAACCGCGAAGATTCCGCTGAGTCACCGAGTGGTTGACCAGTCTCTCGTTCTATCATGACAGTCAGTTTTCGACTTTCTCTACTGAGGTGCTCATCCAGATGAACCAGGGCACAATCACAGTAGTTCTCCCGGTGCCACCTTAGCCGATAGAGCGGAACGTAAGGAAGCAAAACACGGGAGCTGGGCAAACCCAACTATTGACCAAAGACATGATTCGAAGCTGATGCATATAAGGACAAACTCGCGACGCCGAACACTCCCTAAGGCATTCAGACTTTACAACATATACTGGGCTGAGTAACGCCCTCGATAATGAGCCCTGAATTTCCAGATACATGCATTAGTCTTGCGTGACAAAATGCCAACAACGCCAGCATCCCTGTCGGTTGCGTTGAGTGCCCGGAGGGTGTGAAGCAACAAGAGAGATTAAAAAAGGTTTACACAGGGTCTTAATCTAAAAAGAAACCTTTGAGCGGGGCCCTGCTGCACGTCTGCACCTTTGTCTCTGTTGTCCCGTATCCTGGAAGGGTGTAGCATGATGATTATCTAGAAAAAAGAAAAACCCAGGTGAGAGACTTCGTGCAAAAAGTTTGTTATTCTCAATAAACCATGAAAATGCAATTTATTATTGTATTAATAGGGTCAAGCCAAACTATGGGCCTTTTTACATGCGGGCAACCCCTAGCACCACCTATGGGGGTATATCCATCGACACAAGCTCAGGTTTATCCGGGCTGCTACAGCTAGTGGTGCGCCAGACTCGTCTAACCGTGTCCGCGGTCTTGACGACCGATCATTTATTCTGGTTGAAGAGGCTGTTCAGTGTTCGGCTGCTAGAGCCGCCACATATTCTTCCGCACATAAGGAATGCTCTGTGCTTCAGCTAATTGTGATGACGCCGCGTGGACCAGGCATCTTAAGTTTAGGATAAGCATAGTGCGGTACTGCATTGAAACAAGGGAAAGCCGTTCTTCCGAGTAGTGCGTGATAGCCGCTTCGGAATGGAGCAATGTCGAAGATGAATTCTTCGCTTCGGAAGTTGTTGGGAGAACAGAATACAACCTATAGTACTAGAGAGCCCGTGCAGCGGGCCTCTACGCCTGGTATTACTCCTTTAAAGGTAGTATTACCTTGGCTAATTCTTTACGGGTCTATCCCCATTTTGCGGACAGTGTCCTGATATATCAGGTTAAGACTACTGCCGCCGTCCATAAGGACTCGGGTGAGATGATATCCGTTAATTATTGGGTCGAGCACCAAGGCAGCCGATCCTCTGTGCCGAATACTAGTCGGATGATCCCTGCGATCAAAAGTGATCTGGCAGACCGACCAAGGGTTGAACTTGGGGGCGACAGGCTCTACAGCGTATACGTCTCGGAGTGCTTGTTTGCGTCTCCTCTTTGGTATGTGAGTTGCGTAAATCATGTTCACTGTTTTGACCTCTGGTGGAAATTTTTTCTGTCCCCCGGTGTTTGGCTGGCGAGGCTCATCCTCGTCTTCACTTGGCGTCTCCCTCCCCTTGTGTTTGACATTTAGTTTGCCGGCCTGCTTGAAGACCCACCATTCTCTGTTGGTGTGATTTGCAAGTTTTTCGGGGTTGCCATGAATTTGACATAATCTGTCTAGAATCTTGTTTAGGCTGGACGGTCCATCTCTGCTGCCTTTAAATGGCTTTGTCCGTTGACCGGGTCGATAGCCCCTGAATCCGGCGTTGACCGCGGTGTTGTCTGGGCTGTCTTCATTGTTTCGACGCTTGTTTTTATTGCATCGCGGTTTCCCGTTGCCATCCCTGACTTCGGATGTGCCTGGGTCACTGGTGCCGCTACAGGCCAACCAATTGTCCTCGCCCGCGCAAAAGCGGGTCATCAGGCTTGTTAGAGCTGCCATTGTCCTCGGTTTTTTCTGGCCGAGGTGTCTGGCGAGCCATTCATCCCGAACACTATGTTTGAAAGCCGCTAAGGCTTCGGCGTCCGGGCAGTCGACGCTTTGATTCTTCTTAGTGAGAATCTGTTCCACACCTTACAGGCTAACTCTCCGGGTTGTTGAATTATTTGACTTAAATCGTCTGCATCCGGAGGTCGGACATAGGTCCCTTGAAAATTAGCCTAAAAGCATCCTCAAGTTCTTCCCAACTGCCAATTGAGTTTTCGGGGAGGCTTTTCAACCAGTGCCGAGCTGGTTCCTTCAACCCGAGGGGCAGGTATTTGATGGCGTGGAGATCAACTTTGCGACCCATGTGTATGTGAAGGATAAAGTCCTCAATCCAGACCCCGGGGTCTGTCGTTCCGTCGTATGCCTCTATGTTCACGGGTTTGAATCCGTCTAGAAATTCATGATCCAGCACCTCATTGGTGAAGCACAGGGGGTGCACGCCACCCCTGTATTTGGATGTGTCGTGGCATTCTTCTGACGGTTGTAGTGTTCGGTTTTGATTCCGAGCTTTTATTCGACCAGTATAGTCGTTTGGGCGGCCATGATCCTGTGCCGGAGCACGCTTCCTAGATCCATAGATGGACCTGACCATACCAGCTTTTTTGTCCAGGTGCTCACGTAAACCGTGCGCTGACTTGTGTGTGGCGTCATTAGCCGCCCTGTTGCGGCCACGGGGTGGTCGGTCCGGCTGATCGGCAGTTTTATTTTCCGGCTGAATGGGCTCTATAGCCTCGTCGTCGAATTCGGGCAGCAGCTTGCGCTTTGGATAGCTCTTTGTGTGGCGATCGCCACCGTATTTTTCTTCAGTGTCGAGCACTTTGTTCCATCTGCGGTTGAGCATATCCTGCACGGCCTTAAGCCTTTGCTTCTGCTTCTTCAAGCTCCTCATGGTCGCAATAAGCCTTCTATGGAGTTTCTCTTGTTCCAAGTGCCTTTTCGGGGTGATGTGTGCATCGTCGTCCGGACTGTTCTCCTCTCTGGGGACAGGTTGATGAGTTTTACCCTCGGCATCGCCTTGATCAGACAGCGGCTCCAGACTATGTTCGCCGTCCCCTAGCTCGTCCTGCTCCATCGCTGGGTCCATGGGGTCGTCGTTTCCTTTGGAGTCAAATTGGGTATTGTTTTTTCTGGCGTTGTTATTGCTATTTTTGCTGAGGCGGGATTTGGAGCGGTGCCTACATCGTTGCTTTGGATGCTTCTCGAGAGGGTTACCCTCCATTGCATCCTCCAGTTCTTCGTCGTTGTTTCCTTTGGGTGTATCCACGATGTATATATCATATGATGAGGTGGCTGTCCAGCGCCTTTTAGGCGGTGGTTCCTGTTATTCTCCTACATCGTGGTCCATACCGTCGATGTCTTCGGAGTCGAAATCAAGCGTATCGGTTAAGTCATCGACAGTGGCTACCAAGTGGGTGGTGGGTGGGAAACGAATTTCTTCGTCGTCCACTTCCCACTCGAGCCGGACATAGCTTAGCCAAGAGTCTCCTGATAGGGAGAGAGATTTCAGTGAATTTAGCACGTCGCCCAAGGGTGAGTGCTGAAGGATATCCGCGGAGGTAAACTCCATGATCGGTGCCCAATCAGATTCGATAGGCACGGACACGCATGGTTCGGGACCTATGGCCAGAGACGAGATCGACGGTCCGATGACACAGATCTTTTTGGAGGTGAAGTCTGTGTTCGGCTCTAGCACCGATGAGTGTGCGGTCTCCATGGCGGGGTCCATCCACCCGTTCTCGGATGGCACGATATGCTCTGGATTAAATACCGGGGCAGCCATAGGTGTGATCTCCTGAACACTGTCCGATGGCAGATCTAAGTCATGCTCATCGTGACAGTTCAGCGCACCTGCCGCACTACAAGAAATATGTCAACTTATGACCTTCTGTCAGTGACCCTCGAAGAATTGGTCATAAATCTATGACCATTTTAGACCAATTGGTCAAAAGCTGTTCAGGGGGCTCCAAACCCTGAACCATTGCGACCATTTTGGTCAGAAAGGTCGTAATTTCCTTACACGAAATGGTCACAAAGCAAATAGTGCTAGTCCGCTGCCTTATTTCTAGTTGTTAACGACCAATATAGATGGTCATAGCCTTGTAAATTGTGGTGGGTTGCTATGACTAGGCGCCACCTCATCGATCTTGCCTATGTGTCATGTCCATGTGGCAGTTTTGCCCTAGGTTGTGAAGCAACCTATATTTCATCATTCCCAAAATTCCCAAAAAATCTCATAAATTCTTTGGGTCATATCTTCGTCAAATATGTAAAACCTTCCTTGACTAGTTCAAAAATAATTCAAAAATATTCATTTTCCTATTTTGTTCAGAGTAACAGTTTGTGAAGGAAGTACCACTTTGGCATGTCCAAATAGTATCCATTTTCTCTGATGCTTTCCTATGCCCAAATAACCATCCTCCACCAAATGCCAGCTCAATCCATTCATTATTTTGAGCCGAGCTTCAACATTCAGTATTTATGTCCGGTGTGGTGGTTTGCAAAGCAAGTACCACCTAGGCTCCTCCTTTTGAGCTGAAAATTTGTGAAAACGGTCTTCTTAGTAACCGATCATCCTCAGCCAAAACTCACGCCCATTATCCATGTACATTTCCGTACCACTAATCAAACACTTGGCTGCTAATTCATGTTTGAGCATCGATTGGTCTCCTCATGAGAATCTTATGTTGTAATTTTCTTCCTAGCACCAACCTGGGAGTGCCCAACCCACTAGACATGCCTAGGCGCGCCAGAACACATGGCAATGCCACGGTCACGCTGGTGACCACGCGGCGGCATCTTGAGTTTACGCTCTAGAGTTGGGGCCCTCGGCCACCGCCCAAACCTCGACGTATCGCCACCAAACCATGTATTTATGATTAAATAGGTCCTTATGTAACTAGAAATGATTTTTGGAAAAAATACATAGCAAACTATGAGGCAACTGCAGTTCAAATTTGACCCGCTTCCAACTGAATCGACGGGAATTTGTCTTTTTCACCAGAGGTGGATCAAAATTTTTTACACCCAACCATTTTGTCAATTGTGCATTATATATGGCCTAGTATTTTATAAAAATGATTTGGTCCATTTTTGCAACAATTATTTGGTAGTTCCTTCACAAAAAAACCTCCTTTTGGGCACTCGGAAAATGAAAAATGAATTTTCCGTGCAAAGGAAATAAAACTCCTTAGGCAACATTGTTTGGAATTCCAAGATGCACCCTTGTGCACAATATGAGATCATTTGAACAAACTATGCCATGAATGTGGCCATAAGATTGATCATTTGGCTTGAAAGCCATGAATCTTCACGCATGATAGCTCATTTCTGAGAACACTTTTTTAAAATAGTTACCGTATTACAAGTTTATTATTTTTCCTGGAAACTTGGTCACATATAATGACACAATGCGAAGGTTTTCCAATTTTTTGATTTTTTTTGAATTTTTTATGCCCGTTTCAAAATGCGGTCAAAATGGCGGGCTTGACCGTTCCTAGCTAGTGGTTGAATCTTGGAATTTTTTTGGTGTTTCTATGATTAAATAGATACTTATTTACCTAGAAATGATTTTTGGAAAAAATAAAGAGCAAACTATGAGGCAGCTGCAATTCAAATTTGACCCGCTTCCAGCTGAATCGACGGGAATTTGTCTTTTTCACCAGAGGTGGATCAAAATTTTTTACACCCAACCATTTTGTCAATTGTGCATTATATATGGCCTAGTATTTTATAAAAATGATTTGGTCCATTTTTGCAACAATTATTTGGTAGTTCCTTCACAAAAAAACCTCCTTTTGGGCACTCGGAAAATGAAAAATGAATTTTCCGTGCAAAGGAAATAAAAACTCCCTTAGGCAACATTGTTTGGAATTCCAAGATGCACCCTTGTGCACAATATGAGATCATTTGAACAAACTATGCCATGAATGTGGCCATAAGATTGATCATTTGGCTTGAAAGCCATGAATCTTCACGCATGATAGCTCATTTCTGAGAACACTTTTTTAAAATAGTTACCGTATTACAAGTTTATTATTTTTCCTGGAAACTTGGTCACATATAATGACACAATGCGAAGGTTTTCCAATTTTTTGATTTTTTTTGAATTTTTATGCCTGTTTCAAAATGCGGTCAAAATGGCGGGCTTGACCGTTCCTAGCTAGTGGTTGAATCTTGGAATTTTTTGGTGTTTCTCTGATTAAATAGATACTTATTTACCTAGAAATGATTTTTGGAAAAATAAAGAGCAAACTACGAGGTAGCTACAGTTCAAATTTGACCGCTTTCAATTTGAATTGGCGGAATTTGTCTTTTCACCGAGGTGGATCAAAACTTTTACACCCACCATTTTGTCAATTGTGCATTAAATATGTCCTAATATTTTATAAAAATGATTTGGTACATTTTTGCAACAAATATATGGTAGATTCTTCACAAAAAACTCATTTTGGGCACTCGAAAAATGGAAATGGCTCTTTTGTGCAATGAAAGTGAAAACCCCCAAATCAACATTGTTTGTCATCCCAAGATACACACATGTTCACACTATTTGTTCATTTGAGCAAATTATAAGTGGTTAATATGTTGAATGTTTACCCTGAATTAGAGGGTGAAAATTATGAGAAACAAAAGAAAAAAACAAAACTACCTAAGCTTAATTCTGATTGGTGGAATCACTTGTGTCTTGGATCGATGACCTGGCATCCATCCGTCCATCCGTCCATCCATCCATCCCATCCCACGGCAGCAAACCCCCCTCTCTCTCGCGAACCCCACCCATCCCCCCTCTCTCTCTCGCGAACCCCACCCACGGCAGCAAGCCCTCCTCTCTCTCGCGCTAACCCTAGCGCTGCACTCCTTCCTTGCCGCCGCCACCTCCGGCGCCAGATCCTGGCTGCCGCGTCTCCCTCCGACCTACTTGCGTGGCGCTCCGCCTCTCCCCCCCGACCTCCCTCACCTCATCGGAAGAGAAGAGGGAGATCGTGCGCACGAGCAGGTCAGGCGGCGGCGCCGGCTCCCAGATCCGCAAGGGCTTGGACCTGAAGCTCCAACCCCATGGCAGCGGCAGCGGCTGCGGTTGACAGGTCCGCCATGGGCCTGGACCTGGAGTTCCGTCTCCTCCATGGGGTCGGCTTCCAGATCCGCGCCCCCATGGGTTGGACCTGGTGCTCCATCTCCATGGCGTCGTCTGCTTCCGCTCGGCCGTCTGCGTCCTTACATTTGCTTTCGTCGAGGTAAGATATTCTCCCGATTTGCTCTTCCTTTCTCTTCCATTCCCTTACCTGATGCGTTGTGGATTCCCTCCCTCCTCACGCAGAGCGCTGTGGTCGTTGTCGCGGAGACCTCCAGGCCCGGCTTCGCTGCCTTGCACGTTTTCAGGCCGTCGGTCATCCACCTCCCACTCTCTCTGTTTGCCCCCCGCTCGATCCCATCTGCCTAGGTGGTAGCTCTGCGTAGCATCTGGTCCTTGCCATGCTCTGTGTGTCTGTCTTTAGAGATGCTCTGTGTGTCCATCTTTAGATGATTTGATTTGCATCCTAGAATCAATTCATTTGCAATCCATTTGATGTTTTGAATTCATTTGCACAATTAGATCGAGAACAACTGCCACCAAAAAAACCTTGAGTGCTGCCTATGAATTGTCTCCTATGAATAGGATGTAGCATCTCCACTTAATTCCCCGTTCAATTTTTCTAACTGTATATATGTGCTGTGTGTACCCCTAGCCATTAAAAAACTAGTTGTTAATTTCATTCGCTGCAGTCTCTCTTAAGTTAGCTCCCAGCTCTCACTTTCGTTTACTTGAATGTTTAGGGTGGTGGATGAACGAGACGAATGCATTGCGCTCCTAAGAAGATTACGAACTGCCGAGGCTACCCAACTAGCAGCGAGTAGACAAGCAAGGCATGGCTTGATTCTTGCTGCGATTCTTGTAAGAACCTTTTACATCTGGTATAGCTCAAGTGTACATTCACCATGGTTCTTGCTGTGTATAAACCAGTTTTCAATGTACTAGCGACATGTTTTAGCACTTAAAGTTGCATTTCTATAACTGAAATGCTACAAAAATAGGGGCCAAAGTGGCAGATTGTTTCTTTTGAGGGCAAAGTGGCAGATTAGTTGGTCTTGTAGTAAGTTGCTTATGTTGGTGTGGCGACTCGGTCATGTTTCTTTGCACTAAATTTTCAAAAAACACATGATTTTTTAGGGGTGGTTATGCGAACTGAATTGCTTAGAACTTTCCTATCTAAACAAGAGTTGCCATTTTTCAAAGTATAATATGAGATTTCTGTGATGAGTAGTCGGATCATTCCTACGGACTTTTGTTCTTTGATTTGAAAATTGTAGCTCACATAGTACAACAGTTGGTGTTGTAGCTGAGCACCTTTCTTTTCTTGAGACAGCCACATGTTTTTCTTTAGCTCTCAAACTGCAGCTTACATGGTTGTGCTTTCTTAGCTCTTAGCTTTCTCGAGTCTTAAAATCCAGCTCAAATCGTTGTGAAATTTATCCTAGATAGACATTCGGTATTCTTCTATCTAGTTCTACTCGGACAAGTTTCTCAGTTTCATTGATCCTCTCTTTTCAGTGTGGCCTTGGCCTTGTGGGCGGGCTTGCTCGGCCTGTTCAGGCTACTCGTGCTGGTCGACGACGGCATGTTGGAGCAGACCGCTGTCTACTTCTACCTGGTCAAGGGTGCAGACGGGAAGCTCAGCACTCACTTCTGCGAAGACGCCTTCAGGTATGCACACATCGATCTTAAATCTGCACGCGCTTCTAATTACAGTGTACTGTGCCATGTTGTTTCAGTATTTTTGATGTAATAACATCTTTTCTTGTGGGATGGAGGGAGTGGCATCTATCTATGTTACCTTGCTGAGAAACTACTTGCCATCTCAAATCATGTATGTCAGGTCATTGAAGGCGAACATTCTCGTCAAGGCCGTTTATGGCAGCTTCGTCCCTGTACTTGATGGAGAAAATCTGTAAGTGAGAATACGTTTCTTCAAGTAAATTCAGAAGCGTTAGTCGACATATTAAGATTGATTGGTCTTTGACTCATCAGTTATTGATTTGATTTTGTCCTGGCGGGGCGCTACTAGGCCAAGCAGAACAGGAAGAATGTCATGCCGGCCCGCATCATCAAGCACACCATGGAGATCATACACCTACTCACCGACGCCAACCCCATATTCCCTTCTCTCCTTCCTTGAGATAGCTTGTATTATATGATGTCAGTTTAATGGATGAGAGTAGCAGTAGGATCGTATTTTTCTTCACTCTTGTCAATTGTCCTTTGTTCTTTTGCTCTTGAGATAGCTAGTATGAACTGGTTGCTTATACGCACCATGCTATCTATGGGTTATTACTTATTAGTATTGTTTATCCCGACCATGAGCTTGAATGGTGTAGGAGTACAACAGCACCAGGTTAATTTGTAGAAGTGAGGTTACTGAATTTTTTCTATGCCATGGTACAATAATAATTCGAATGGTAGCCAGTTGACACGAGCAGTTTGGCCCAATTCCTGGTCTCTATTAGGGGGTACAATTTATTACTTTCTATATAGATTTGTTAGCAATGGATGAACTGATCAGGGAAACAGTTCTGAGCTGATCCGAAGTTCTGAATTGGTCCAGCACATCTGAATTTGGAGTGCTTTCTATACTGCAGTCAGTGCCTTAGTGCTATATGTTAGTGCCAGGCTGTTCGGCAGTTTTCTGCTTCTCTGCTGGTAGCTTAATTATAAGAATACAATTCTCACTAAATGTACTTTGCATTCTTACTGTATCTACTGTTGCCACAATCATTCTTGTACCAACTTATTTATCATAGCTAAACAATAAACTGTAGAGGCAATTTTGCAGCCTGTCAATGCGACCAGGATAACAATGACCCTTGCCCTGTTAATTTATAGTACTTCTGCTCTGCTCTGCTCCTCAAGGTACCCTCATCTTTGATTTCTTCCCTTCAACTCTCTGATGCTACTTTCCTTCCTCGTGCAGGCATGCCACGATGCTCCCCTTGGTCTGGGCACCCGATGCCAGGCAGGCTGTGGATGCCCCAGACCTCAAGGCCGGCCGTGCTACTCTAGCTGCTCCTGCCCCGGCCATGCTCAACTTCGCTCTGGTGGGTTGCATGGTGAGACACTTGCCTCCATGCTTGGATGGTTCTACCTGCTCACTTAGTATCATACTTGAATCTATGCGTACATGGTACATATAATTTGACTTAGTTTTTGAAGTTTTACTTTGTGTTCTTATAGTTTTACTGAAGCTGTAGAAATGAGTGATGCACAAATTATTGAGAATAGAGAAGCAGCCTCAAGCTGCTGTTGCAACAACTGGAAGCGATGTGTCTAAATTATTGAGAATATGTTCTTTGATTGGTCTTGATGCACAAAACCTTCTCTGCGATATATTAACTAGTCATATTCTACTTACGTAGCTATACCTTCTCTGCGAGCCCATGACTGCTCAAACAAAAAGAAAGAGGCTCTCAACTATTTGTTTATCCTGGTCCTTTGATCAACGTAGTTTTTTGAAACTGTAGTTGGTACTTCCTTAGTGTTTAGTACATGGTACATATAGAGCTGTGTACAGCAATTACAAGAGGCATTCTCTTGTTGATGTCATTGTCTCAATACCTTTGCACATGTAAAATATGTTGACAAAGTGTTAAGTTGGATTACCGCCTCATGTTGATGGCATTGCCTCTAAACATTTAATAATGTTTCTTTTTGGTGATCTGGATCAGGATCTAATGTTGTTTAGGCTGCTTTCTGCTTTGTGTGGAAGATCGAAGAGGCCCGGAGATGCGCACCACCATTTTAGTTGATGTTGCACCATGTTTTGGTGCTTGTGTATCTGTTTTTGCTTGTAAGCACACTTGTATGTGCTTGTGTATCTGTTTTTGCTTGTTTTAGTTGATGTTGGATGTGCGGATTGTATGCGCTGTTGTGTGTATTTGGCTGAATGATTTCTAAATTTAATCATTTAATCAAGAGAATTATTGAGTGTTTGCTGTTCAAGTGTGTAAACTGGAAATCAGTGAATAAAAAGACCAAATGGTCTATTGGACCAAATAATATATGGGCTCTAAAAAGGCTACGGCCCAAATAATAGTGGACTGGAACATTGTTTATACAGGAAACACGAACAAAAAGGCTTAACGAAATGGTCTGCAAAAGGGCCATGGCCTAGAAAATTAAATGGCCGAATTGTTGGGCTTGGCCCATGAAGTCGACCAAAAATTCACAGGAAAAAATATATTAAAAAGGCTGAATAAATGGGCTAGGCCCATGTAGAAAACCGAATTGGACCGGGCTGAATCTTGTGCCACATCAGCTTGCCACGCTGGATGCCTACGTGGCCTGAGGAAGTTGCTAGTGACCAAAAATTTGGTCAAAGAACCAACGACCTTTTACATATCACGTAGAAGGTCGCTATAGTCGATTAATGACCCTCAGCTTTTGACCTTCTGTTTTTGGTCACAAAAAGGTCGCAAATGAAAAACTATGACCTTTCAGCGACCAATAGTGAGGGTCACAAGTTGACATATTTCTTGTAGTGCCGTGGGCTCGAATCCATCGAAGATCAAATCTCCGCGGATGTCGGCAATGTAGTTCAGGCTTCCAAACCTGACCTGATGGCCAGGGGCGTAGCTATGGATCTACTCCAGATGGTCAAGCGAGTTGGCCCGCCGTACGAAGCCGCCGAATACGAAGATCTGAATGGGGGGAAAAACCTCACCCTGGATCGCATCGTTGCAGATGATTGAAGGAGCCATCAAGCCTTATTGTGATGGCACAGTGGAACTCTCAATGAAAGCAACAATGTCGGTGTCAAAACCGGCGGATCTCGGGTAGGGGGTCCCGAACTGTGCATCTAAGGCTAATGGTAACAGGAGGCGGGGGACACGATGTTTACCCAGGTTCGGGCCCTCTCGATGGAGGTAATACCCTACTTCCTGCTTGATTGATCTTGATGATATGAGTATTACAAGAGTTGATCTACCACGAGATCATAGAGGCTGAACCCTAGAAGCTAGCCTATGATTATGATTGTTGTTCTACGAACCAAACCCTCCGGTTTATATAGACACCGGAGGGGGCTAGGGTTACACAAAGTCGGTTACAGAGAAGGATATCTACATATCCGAATTGCCAAGCTTGCCTTCCATGCAAAGGAGAGTCCCACCCGGACATGGGACAAAGTCTTCAATCTTGTATCTTCATAGTCCAACAGTCCGGTCAAAGTATATAATCTGGCTGTCCGAGGACCCCCTAATCCAGGACTCCCTCAGGGGCGAGCCGCCTGTGCCGATGACCTCTGTCCATCTAGAGGCACCAGAAAACTTGCTGGAAGCGCTTCAGGGCGCTTCCATTGATGAAGAACATCGTACTCTTATGAGTATGGTGATTGAGAAGGTCCGGTCCGCCAAAAGCGGATTGACCGAAGCCTGCGCCAGCCTCCTAATAGGCTTTGAGGTAAGTAACAAAAGTATAAGAAAATATTACAGTATAGACAGTAGCCCCTGATACTATGTTTAGCGTTCGGAAAGAAAGGCCGAACAGGGGATCAAATAACATCCGCAGGAGTCTAACAGAAAATGTCCATGTGACTAAGTAGGCATCACTGCTAGCTGCGGCCGCTCGCACTGCGGAGGTCTCTGGACTGAAGCAGGACCTGGAGCGGACCAAAGGAGAGCTCGGCCTCGTCAAGAGGCAGCTCGAGGAGAACAAAGGTACCTAATACCCCGTGAGGGAGTCCTGGACTAGGTGGTGTCCGGACAGCCGTGAAGGAAATATGCCCTAGAGGCAATAATAAAGTTATTATTTATTTCCTTATTTCATGATAAATGTTTATTATTTATGCTAGAATTGTATTAACCGGAAACATAATACATGTGTGAATACATAGACAAACATAGTGTCACTAGTATGCCTCTACTTGACTAGCTCGTTTATCAGAGACGGTTATGTTTCCTAGCCATGGACAAAAGAGTTGTCATTTGATTAACGGGATCACATCATTAGGAGAATGATGTGATTGACTTGACCCATTCCGTTAGCTTAGCACTTGATCGTTTAGTATGTTGCTATTGCTTTTTTCATGACTTATACATGTTCCTGTAACTATGAGATTATGCAACTCCCGTTTACCGGAGGAACACTTTGTGTGCTACCAAACGTCACAACGTAACTAGGTGATTATAAAGGTGCTCTACAGGTGTCTCCGAAGGTACATGTTGGGTTGGCATAATTCGAGATTAGGTTTTGTCACTCCGATTGTCGGAGAGGTATCTCTGGGCCCTCTCGGTAATGCACATCATTATAAGCCTTGCAAGCAATGTGACCAATGAGTTGGTTATGGGATGATGCACTACAGAACGAGTAAAGAGACTTGCCAATAACGAGATTGAACTAGGTATTGGATACCAACGATCGAATCTTGGGCAAGTAACATACCGATGACAAAGGGAACAACGTATGTTGTTATGCGGTTTGACCGATAAAGATCTTCGTAGAATATGTAGGAGCCAATATGGACATCCAGGTTCCGCTATTGGTTATTGACCAAGAATAGTTCTAGGTCATGTCTACATAGTTCTCGAACCCGTAGGGTCCGCACGCTTAAGGTTTCGATGATGGTTATATTATGAGTTTATGAGTTTTGATGTACGAAGGAGTTCGAGTCCCGGATGAGATCGGGGACATGACGAGGAGTCTAGAAATGGTCGAGGCGTAAAGATCGATATATTGGACGACTATATTGGAGTTCGGAAAGGTTCCGAGTGATTGGGTATTTTTGAGTACCGGGAGTTACGGAATACGGGGAACAGTATTGGGCCTTAATGGGCTTTAGTGGGAAGGAGCCGAGGAGGGCGCGCCCTCCCAAGCCCAGTCCAAATTGGACAAAGGGTTTGGGGCGGCCCCCTCCCTTCCTTCTCCACTTCCCTTTTCCCCCCTTGACCTAGTTGGACTAGGGAAGAAGAAATCCTACTCCCGGTGGGAGTAGGACTCCCCTGCGCGCCCTCCTCCTAGGGCCGGCCTCCTCCTCCTTGCTCCTTTATATACGGGGCAGGGGCACCCCATGACACACAAGTTGATCTACGGATCGTTCCTTAGCCGTGTCGGTGCCCCCTCCACCATATTCCACCTCGGTCATATCGTCACGGAGTTTAAGCGAAGCCTGCGCCGTAGAACATCATCATCGTCACCTGCGCCGTCGTCTTGATGGAACTCATCTCGGAGCTCGGCTGGATCGGAGGCGGAGATCATCATCGAGCTGAGCGTGTGCTGAACTCGGATGCCCGTGACGTTCGGTGCTTGGATCGGTCGGATCGTGAAGGCGTCGACTACATCAACGCGTTGTGCTAACGCTTCGCTTACGGTCTCACGAGTGCGTGGGACGAACACTCTCCCTCTCGTTGCTATATCATCACCATGATCTTGCGTGTGCGTAGGAAATTTTTGAAATTACTCGTTCCCCAACATGGCATCCGAGCCTAGGTTTTATGCGTTGATGTTATATGCACGAGTAGAACACAAGTGAGTTGTGGACGATATAAGTCATACTGCCTACCAGCATGTCATACTTTGGTTCAGCGTATTGTGAGATGAAGCGGCCCGGACCGACATTACGCGTACGCTTACGCGAGACTGGTTTCACCACTACGAGCACTCGTGCTTAAAGGTGACTGGCGGGTGTCTGTCTCTCTCACTTTAGCTGAATCGAGTGTGGCTATGCCCGGTCCTTGTGAAGGTTAAAACGGAGTCTATTTGACAAACTATCGTTGTGGTTTTGATGCGTAGGTAAGAACGGTTCTTGCTAAAGCCCGTAGCAGCCACGTAAAATTTGCAACAACAAAGTAGAGGACTTCTAACTTGTTTTTGCAGGGCATGTTGTGATGTGATATGGTCAAGACGTGATGCTATATTTTATTGTATGAGATGATCATGTTTTGTAACCGAAGTTATCGGCAACTGGCAGGAGCCATATGGTTGTCGCTTTATTGTATGAAATGCAAATGCCCTGTAATTGCTTTACTTTATCACTAAGCGGTAGCGATAGTCGTAGAAGCAATAGATGGCGTAACGACAGCGATGCTACGATGAAGATCAAGGTGTCGCGCCGGTGACGATGGTGATCACGACGGTGCTTCGGAGATGGAGATCACAAGCACAAGATGATGATGGCCATATCATATCACTTATATTGATTGCATATGATATTTATCTATTATACATCTTATTCGTGCTTTGATTGACGGTAGCATTTTAAGATGATCTCTCACTAAATTATCAAGAAGTGTTCTCCCTGAGTATGCACCGTTGCCAAAGTTCGTCGTGCCCAGACACCACGTGATGATCGGGTGTGATAAGCTCTACGTCCATCTACAACGGGTGCAAGCCAGTTTTGCACACGCGGACTACTCAGGTTAAACTTGACGAGCCTAGCATATGCAGATATGGCCTCGGAGCACGGAGACCGAAAGGTCGAGCGTGAATCATATAGTAGATATGATCAACATGAGATGTTCACCATTGAAAACTACTCCATCTCACGTGATGATCGGTCATGGTTTAGTTGATTTGGATCACGTGATCACTTAGATGACTAGAGAGATGTCTGTCTAAGTGGGAGTTCTTAAGTAATATGATTAATTGAACTTAAATTTATCTGAACTTAGTCCTGGTGGTATTTTGCAAATTATGTTGTAAGTTCAATAGCTTGCGTTGTTGCTTTGATATGTTTATTTTGATATGTTCCTAGAGAAAATTGTGTTGAAAATGTTAGTAGCAATGTTGCGGATTTGATCCGTGATCTGAGGTTAATCCTCATTGCTGCCTGTAAGAATTATGTCCTTGATGCACCGCTAGGTGAGCGGACCTATTGCAAGAGCAGATGTAGGCGTTATGAGCGTTTGGCTAGCTCAATATGATGACTACTTGATAGTTTAGTGCACCATGCTTAACGGCTTAGAATCGGGACTTCAAAGGCGTTTTGAGCGTCATGGACCATATGAGATGTTCCAGAATTGAAGTTAATATTTCAAGCAAATACCGAGTTGAGAGATATGAAGTCTCCAACAAGTTCTATAGCTAAAAGATGGAGGAGAATCGCTCAACTAGTGAGCATGTGCTCAGATTGCAGGTACTTCAATCGCTTGAATCAAGTGGGAGTTAATCTTCCAGATAAGATGGTGATTGATGAATTCTCTAGTCACCATCACTAAGTTACTAGAACTTCGTGATGAACTATAGTATGCAAGGGATGACAAAAACTATTCGAGCTCTTCGTGATGTTGAAATCGACGAAGGTAGAAATCAAGAAAGAGCATCAAGTGTTGATGATTGACAAGACCACTAGTTTCAAGAAAAGGGCAAAGGGAAAGAAGGGAACTTCAAGAAGAGCGGCAAGCAAGTTGCTGCTCAAGTGAAGAAACCCAAGTCTGGTCCTAAGCACGAGACTAAGTGCTTCTCTTGCAAAGAGAATGGTCCTTTGAGCGGAACTACCCCAATTGGTTGGCGGATAAGAAGGATGGCAAAGTGAACATAAGTATATTTGATATACATATTATTGATGTGTACTTTACTAGTGTTTATAGCAACCCCTCAAGTATTTGATACTAGTTAGGTTGCTAAGATTAGTAACTCGAAACGGAGTTTGAGAATAAGCAGAGACTAGTTAAGGGTGAAGTGACGATGTGTGTTGGAAATAGTTCCAAGATTGATATGATCATCATCGCACACTCCCTATACTTTCGGGATTTGTGTTGAACCTAAATAAGTGTTATTTGGTGTTTGTTGAGCATGAATATGATTTGATCATGTTTATTGCAATACGGTTATTCATTTAAGTTAGAGAACAATTGTTGTTCTGTTTACATGAATAAAACCTCCTATGGTCATACACACCAACGAAAATGGTTTGTTGGATCTCGATCGTAGTAATACACATATTCATAATATTGAGGCCAAAAGATGCAAAGTTAATAATGATAGTGCAACTTATTTGTGGCACTTGCCGTTTAGGTCATATTGGTGTAAAGCGACGAAGAAACTTTCCATCTTGATGGGATTTGGAATCACTTGATTATGAATCACTTGATGCTTGCGAACCATGCCTCATGGGCAAGATGACTAAAGACTCCGTTCTCCGGAACAATGGGCGAAGCAACCGACTTATTGGAAATAATACATCTTGATGTATGCGATCCGATGAGTGTTGAGGCTCATGGCGGTATCGTATTTTCGACCTTCACAGATGATTTGAGCAGATATTATTATATCTACTTGATGAAACAGAAGTCTGAAATAGTTGAAAGGTTCAAAGAATTTCAGAGTGAAGTGGAAAATCATCGTAACAAGAAAATAAAGTTTGTGCGATCTGATCATGGAGATGAATATTTGAGTTACGAGTTTGGTCTTCAATTAAAACAATGTGGAATAGTTTCACAGCTCACGCCACCTGGAACACCACAATGTTATGGTGTGTCCGAACGTCGTAACCGCACTTTATTTGATATGGTGCGATCTATGATGTCTCTTACCGATTTACCACTATCATTTTGGGGTTATGCATTAGAGACAGCTACATTCACTTTAAATAGGGCACCATCAAAATCCGTTTGAGATGACGCCTTATGAACTGTGGTTTGGCGAGAAACCAAAAGTTGTCGTTTCTTAAAGTTTGGGTCTGCGATGCTTATGTGAAAAAGTTTTCAACCTGATAAGCTCGAACCCAAATCGGAGAAGTGCGTCTTCATAGAATACCCAAAGGTAACTATTGGGTACACCTTCTATCACATATCCGAAGGCAAGTTATTCGTTGCTAAAATGGATCCTTTCCAGAGAAGGAGTTTCTCTCGAAAGAAGTGAGTGGGAGGAAAGTAGATCTTGATAAGGTAATTTGTACCTTCTCCCTTATTGGAAAGTTGTTCATCACAGAAATTTGTTCCTGTGACTACTACACCAATTAGTGAGGAAGCTAATGATGATGATCATGTAACTTCAGATCAAGTTACTACCAAACCTCGTAGGTAAAACAGAGTGAGATCCGCACCAGAGTGGTACGGTAATCCTGTTCTGGAGGTCATGTTACTTGACCATGACAAACCTACTAAATATGAGGAAGCGATGATGAGCCCAGATTCCGCGAAATGGCTTGAGGCCATAAAATCTGAGATATGATCCATGTATGAGAACAAAGTATGGACTTTGATTGACTTGCTCGATGATCAGCAAGCCATGTTAAATTAATGGATCTTCAAGAGGAAGACGGACACTGATAGTAGTGTTACTATCTACTAAGCTCGACTTGTTGCGAAAGGTTTTCAACAAGTTCAAGGTGTTGAATACGATGAGATTTTCTCACTCGTATCGATGCTTAAGTCTGTCGAATCATGTTAGCAATTGCCACATTTTATGAAATCGGCAAATGGATGTCAAAACTGCATTCCTTAATGGATTTATTAAAGAAGAGTTGTATATGATGCAACCGAAGGTTTTGTCAATCCTAAAGGTGCTAACAAAATGTGCAAGCTCCGGCGATCCATCTATGGACTGGTGCAAGCATCTCGGAGTTGGAATATACGCTTTGATAAGTTGATCAAAGCATATAGTTTTATATGGACTTACGATGAAGCTGTATTTACAATAAAGTGAGTGGGAGCACTACTGACCTTTCGATTAGTATATGTGAGTGACATATTGTTGATCGGAAAAAATGTAGAATTTTTACGCAAAGCATAAAGGAGTGTTTTAAAGGAGTTCTTTAAAAGAAAAGACCTCGATAAAAGCTACTTACATATTGAGCATCAAGATCTATTGAGATATATCAAGACGCTTGATAAGATTTTCAATGAGTACATACCTTGGCAAGATTTTGAAGTAGTTCAAAATGGAACAGTCAAAGAAAGAGTTCTTGCCTGTGTTGCAAAGGTATGAAATTGAGTAAGACTCAAATCCCGACCACAGCAGAAAATAGAAAGAGAATGAAAAGTCATTCCCTATGCCTCAGTCATAGGTTCTATAAAGTGTGCTATGCTATGTACCAGACCTATTGTATACCTTGCTCTGAATTTGGCAAGAGAGTACAATAGTGATCTAGGAGTAGATCCTTTGGACATTGGTCAAGAATATCCTTAGTAAGGACTAAGGAGATGTTTCTCGATTATGGAGGTGATAATAGAGTTTGTTGTAAAAGTTACATCGATGCAAACTTTTACACCGATCCGAGATGACTCTAAGTCTCAACCTGGATACATATTGAAAGTGGAAGCAATTAGCTAGAGTAGCTCCGTGCAGAGCATTGTGGACATAAAATATTTGCAAAATACATACGGCTCTGAATGTGACAGACCCGTTGACTAAGCTTCTCTCACGAGCAAAACATGATCACACCTTAGTACTCTTTGGGTGTTAATCACATAGCGATGTGAACTAGATTATTGACTCTAGTAAACCCTTTGGATGTTGGTCACATGATGATGTGAACTATGGGTGTTAATCATATCTGAGATATGAATATTGGTGTTAAATCACATGGCGATGTGAACTAGATTATTGACTCTAGTGCAAGTGGGAGACTGAAGGAAATATGCCCTAGAGGCAATAATAAAGTTATTATTTATTTCCTTATTTCATGATAAATGTTTATTATTCATGCTAGAATTGTATTAACCGGAAACATAATACATGTGTGAATACAAGACAAACATAGTGTCACTAGTATGCCTCTACTTGACTAGCTCGTTTATCAGAGATGGTTATGTTTCCTAGCCATGGACAAAAGAGTTGTCATTTGATTAACGGGATCACATCATTAGTAGAATGATGTGATTGACTTGACCCATTCCGTTAGCTTAGCACTTGATCGTTTAGTATGTTGCTATTGCTTTTTTTATGACTTATACATGTTCCTGTAACTATGAGATTATGCAACTCCCGTTTACCGGAGGAACACTTTGTGTGCTACCAAACGTCACAACGTAACTGGGTGATTATAAAGGTGCTCTACAGGTGTCTCCGAAGGTACATGTTGGGTTGGCATAATTCGAGATTAGGTTTTGTCACTCCGATTGTCGGAGAGGTATCTCTGGGCCCTCTCGGTAATGCACATCATTATAAGCCTTGCAAGCAATGTGACCAATGAGTTGGTTACGGGATGATGCACTACAGAACGAGTAAAGAGACTTGCCGATAACAATATTGAACTAGGTATTGGATACCAACGATCGAATCTTGGGCAAGTAACATACCGATGACAAAGGGAACAACGTATGTTGTTATGCGGTTTGACCGATAAAGATCTTCGTAGAATATGTAGGAGCCAATATGGACATCCAGGTTCCGCTATTGGTTATTGACCAAGAATAGTTCTAGGTCATGTCTACATAGTTCTCGAACCCGTAGGGTCCATGCACGCTTAAGGTTTCGATGGCGGTTATATTATGAGTTTATGAGTTTTGATGTACGAAGGAGTTCGAGTCCGGATGAGATCGGGGACATGACGAGGAGTCTCGAAATGGTCGAGACATAAAGATCGATATATTGGACGACTATATTCGGAGTTGGAAAGGTTCCGAGTGATTCGGTATTTTTGAGTACCGGGAGTTACGGGAATACGGGGAAGAGTATTGGGCCTTAATGGGCTTTAGTGGGAAGGAGCCAGAGGAGGCGCGCCCCTCCCAAGCCCAGTCCGAGGTGGACAAAGGGTTTGGGCGCGGCCCCCCTCTCCCTTCCTTCTCCACTTCCCTTCTTTCCCCCCCTTGACCTAGTTGGACTAGGAAAGAAGGAATCCTACTCCCGGTGGGAGTAGGACTCCCTTGGCGCGCCCTCCTCCTAGGGCCGGCCTCCTCCTCCCTTGCTCCTTTATATACGGGGCAAGGGGCACCCCATGACACACAAGTTGATCTACGGATCGTTCCTTAGCCGTGTCGGTGCCCCCTCCACCATATTCCACCTCGGTCATATCATCACGGAGTTTAGGCGAAGCCCTGCACCGGTAGAACATCATCATCGCCACCACGCCGTCAGGCTGATGGAACTCATCTCCGAGCTCGGCTGGATCGGAGGCCGGAGATCGTCATCGAGCTGAGCGTGTGCTGAACTCGGAGGCCCGTGACGTTCGGTGCTTGGATCGGTCGGATCGTGAAAAGCGTCGACTACATCAACCGCGTTGTGCTAGCGCTTCGCTTACGGTCTCACAGTGCGTGGACGAACACTCTCCCCTCTCGTTGCTATATCATCACCATGATCTTGCGTGTGCGTAGGAATTTTTTTGAAATTACTACGTTCCCCAACAAGCCAGACTATCATTATCCGCCGGACTCCAAGACTACGAAGATACAAGATTGAAGACTCCAGCTCGTGTCCGGATGGTACTTTCCTTGGCATGGAAGGCAAGCTTGGCAATACGGATATGTAGATCTCCTACCATTGTAACCGAATCTGTGTAACCCTAGCCTCCTCCGGTGTCTATATAAACCGGAGGGCTTTAGTCCGTAGGACAACATACATCTCAACAATCATACCATAGGCTAGCTTCTAGGGTTTAGCCTCCTTGATCTCGTGGTAGATCTACTCTTGTACTACCCATATCATCAATATTAATCAAGCGGGGCGTGGGTTTTACCTCCATCGAGAGGGCCGAACACAGGTAAAAACATCGTGTCCCTCGTCTCTTGTTACCATCCGCCTAGGCGCTGATTTGGGACCCCCTACCGAGATCCGCGGTTTGATACCGACATTGGTGCTTTCATTAAGAGTTCCTCGTGTCGTCACCGATAGGCTTGATGGCATCTTCAACCAGCAACGCTGTCGAGGTGAACTTTTCTCCCGGACAGATCTTCAGATTGGCGGCTTCGCCTGCGGGCCAATTCACTTGGCCATCTGGAGCAGATTGAGAGCTATGCCCCTGGCCGTCAGGTCAGATTTGGAAGCTTAAACTTCACGGTCGATGTCCGCGGAGACTTGATCTTCGACGGACTCGAGCGACAGCCGAGCGTGCCGCATTGCGACGATGGGCACGATCTAGCTCTGCCGCCGAACAGTGCCTTGGTGGCGCTGCGGATCTGCTTCGCCATTAGCCCGGAGCCGATCGCCCGGATCGAGGGCGGTGGATAGACGCCGCCAGGGGCTTCAACATCCGCAGCGATGGGCGAACACCAATCTTGTCCCCATGAACTTCGTGATTCGGCGCGGACTCCTCGCCGGACTCGAACCTCCGCGCCCCGCCAATTGATCCGGATTAGGCGCTGGTTATGGAATTCACCGCGCGGACATCTTCAATGCTCGCCTTTTGGCGATATCTTGAATTCACTAAAGCATCTCGTTATCGGAGAGTCTGGCGGATTATGGCGGGATGGTTGAGATCTGGACGATGAAGAAATTGAGCCCACCCACCACCCACTTTGTAGCCACTGTCGGCGATCTAACCGACATGCTAGACTACGACTCGAAGACATCGGCGCTATGGGCGGCGATGCGGAGGCGAACGAGAACCAGCGCCTCTGAGGCTTTGGAAGGCCACCTCGTCATCGACAAATATATGGTGGACACCCCAAAAGGCGGAGATGGCGAAGAAGCAGCGGAGGAGACTCTTTAAAAAGCAGCCCAAGCGCCCGGCGTCGTGGCGCGCTCTAAATCCGCCACAGCTAGAATGGAGATTCCGGCACAGGAGATAACAACACTCGGAGGCGCCGAAGACAATCCCCTCAGCAAGACTCGGTGCAGGAGGATGCGAAGCAAGCCCTCATGAGGCGGTGAGCGAAGAGGTTGAGGATCATAACTATATGCCTCCCTCGAAGATGAAGTAAGCCTCAACAATGATGAATTAAATGCGTGCCGAGGATCCCGTCGAGCAAGAGCGCTTCAAGCGCAGGCCTATCGCCACGACAAACAGCCTAACGAAAGCAGCAGCAGCTTCAAGCTGATCGGGACCTGCTGGCGATCGATGGACCGAGGTCCTCGCGCCAAAAGTATAAACTTCGAGCGCCCCTCAAAAGTTACCCAAGACGCAAGCTGCTCCCCCGATTAGAGGAGGAAGCATACGTACCTCCATCACCGGCGCACGATATGGCTGATCGACCACCCCGCGGTCGTGACAGAGAGGCATCAAGGCCCCCAGCCAAGAACATACCCCGGCATCGCTCCAAAAGTACGAAGCCAAGAGGGAACGCGCCGGACTTGCGAGACATATTGGAGGACAAAGCAAGGCAATCCAGATCCATCTATGGATCACGTGGGCGCCCTACGACCCATGACGAATACCGTCGTGCCGGATACAATAACCCCGGCCGGGCCGAACACAGCAGACAGCGCTCTCTCGAGCTGCGTCGCGATATCGCCAATCTGGGCGCCGCACACCCGTTATGCTTCACTGACGAAGTAATGGATCATCAGATCCCCGAAGGGTTCAAACCCGTGAACATCGAATCTTACGATGGCACAACAGACCCCGCGGTGTGGATCGAAGACTATCTTCTCCACATCCATATGGCCCGCGGCGACGATCTACACGCCATCAAGTACCTCCCACTCAAGCTTAAAGGACCAGCTCGGCACTGGCTTAACAGCCTGCCCGCAGAATCAATTGGGTGTTGGGAAGACCCGGAGGCCGCATTCCTTGACAACTTCCAAGGCACTTATGTGCGACCACCAGACGGCGATGACCTAAGCCATATCATTCAGCAGCCAGACGAATCGGCCAGACAATTCTGGACACGGTTCTTGACGAAGAAAAATCAAATCGTCGATTGTCCAGACGCAGAGGCCCTTGCAGCCTTCAAACATAACATCCGGGACGAATGGCTAGCCTGGCACCTGGGGCAGGAAAAGCGAAATCCATGGCAGCCCTCACGCCGTTAATGACCGCTTTTGTGCGGAGAGGACAGCTGGCTAGCCCGTAGCAACAATCTCCGTAAAAATTCTGGCAGTCCGGATACTAAGGACAACAACGGCAGGTCACGTCGAAACAAAAACAAAGCGCCGCGTAACGGCGGCGATAAGGAGGATCTGGCGGTCAATGCGGATTCGAGGCTCTAAACCGGTCGTGGAAGAAGCCATTTAAAGAACCACTCGGGTCCATCAATCTGGACCGAATACTCGACCGCTTATGCGGATACATGGCACCTCTGAAAAGCCAGCTAACCACACCAATAGAGATTGTTGGCTGTTCAAGCGGTGGCAAGTTAATTGCGAAAACAATGACAAGGGGCTAAATAGCGGCGACGAGGAAGAGACCCGCCGCCCGAACAATAGAGGACGAAGGGTTTTCCCCACAAGTGCGGACGGTGAATATGATATACGCGACCCATATACCCAAGAGGAGAGAAACTCGCACTCTGGGGCGTCTATGCGATGGAGCAGTCGCCCCAAAGTTCAACCCATGGTCCTCTTGCCCGATCACTTTCGATCGAAGAGACCATCCGACCAGCATCGCCATGGCGGATTCGCGCATTGGTTTTAGACCCAATCGTCGATGGGTTCCACCTCACGAGAGTCCGATGGACGGCGGCGGCAACTGAACCTGCTTTATCGGGATACGGTCGCGCAAAATGGGCATAGACCCATCAAGGATTAAACCTACAAAGACAACCTTTAAAGGTGTCATCCAGAGTGGAAGCCAAGCTATGCAGGCTCGGTCCACACCGAAGTGGTCTTTGGATCCCGGATAATTTCGAAGCGAAGAGTTAATCTTGACATAGTCCCGTTCGCGGCGCCATAATGCTCTGCTTTCGGACGAACGCGTTTGCAAAATTCAGCGGTGCCGCATTATGCATACCTAAAGCTCAAGATGCCAGGCCCTCGTGGAGTCATCACGGTCAATGGGAATACGGGGCGCTCCCTCGAACGGAGGAACATCTGGCGCTCTCGCGGCGAAGTCTGAGCAGCCTTCTCGGGCAATTATCAAGTCCGGCGGTTAAAAAGCGGATACTGACAAAAGCGCGCCCGGAGCAATACCAACCAAGACCACCTGGCGCGATCAGAGCACGTGTAGCAATGCGGCCCCAACCCTCGCCCGCGCATAATCGCAAGAATAAAACTCCGTGTACATCATTAAACTTTGGAGGTACCATGGGTGCAGTGAAAGGGGCACGATCACAATGGACCCAGAGTGCAGCTCGACCACACCAGGGGCTCACAAGTGCGCCTCCTTCCTTTTTATTTTTTTTATTTTTTCTTCTTCTTTTATGTACACAGGACTCTGTTAACCAGAAGCCCTGTCCGGTGGCGAACCTGCCGAACTCATGATACAACAGTTAGGGACTCAAGAAGGCCGCGACGAACATTCAGGTGGTCTCAATTACGAGCATTAAATTCGATTATATACACCAAGTCTGCAGCTCATCCCTGGAGGGGGACATGTTTATTTAGTCCAAATCCCTTGCTTACCGCACTATTTGTATCAGTCCGATCTACTATCAGACTTTCTTTCATAAATAATGCAGCACCTCTTTATTGCAATTGCATTATCTTTTATATATATGTTCATTACATGACATCTTGCACCCGTACATTTTGGTACGGCCGAATACGCCAGGGGCTTCTGTTCCCCAAATTATGGTGTGATAAAGTCCGAACACTTTCACAAGTGCGGTACCCCGAACTTATAGCATTATATGAATCGGCTCCGAATCATGTCTTGGGTCAATAGTTGGGTTTGCCCGGCTCCCACGTTTTGGTGCCTTACGTTCCGTTCTGTCGGCTAAGGTGGCACTGGGAGAACCACTGCGATTGCACCCCGGTTGAGCCGGGTTAACGCCTCAGTGGAGAAAGCTAAAACTGACTGGCATGATAAGGCGAGAGACTGGTCGCTGTTCGAGAGGTTTTTTCGGGTCATAAAGACTCACGCCGCTTGAGCGAAGTTCGGGATAATGTCCGACGGCGTGGATAGCGCCCGGATTCGGTCTTCGAATACCGGGGCTTCACCGAATTTAAAATTATAGAATTCTATGGCTAAGTGAGAGTGTTCAAGCATTATAAGTCCGGTTGCCTTGTTCGTCGTGTTGAGCGCCTCCCTAGATGGACCCAAAAATGGGAACAAGAGCGCTCAAGTTTATCCCGAACACCCCAGCACTTGTGGCTTGGGGGCTGAAGCCAACGACTTGCCATCTCTCAGATTTTATAAATGGCCACACAGAAGGTAATATTTTAAATTAAACAAGCATTGCTCATGGCGCATATGAACGAAGTTTTCAGTGCACAGGATAAATATACAGCGAGTTCACTCAAAAATTACATTTGGGAGCACTCATCGCAATATCATGAGCTCCTTGAGGACAATTTTATAATACTTCTCGGCGTGCGATACTCCTTGCCCGGCGGTGGGTCCGTGAGAAGCTTCTTCGCATCAATTTGCCCCATTGCACCTTTATGCGGGCAAGGGCCCGGCAGCGCTTCGATCTGGTGAGCGCTTGACTACATCCAGCACAGGGCATGCATCCACCAGCCGCCGCGACGAGGCCAAAGTAGCTACTAGGCATGGCTGTCCGAGCCCTGGCCGGACTATGAGGCCCTTCATGGCCTCCTCAGCTACCTTGTGGAGTTCGACCAGCTGCTTCAGCTGGTCGCTTGGTGGCACCGGATGGCCGGCCTCAGTATAGTGAGACCAGAAGACCTTCTCCGTCGAGCTCCCCTCCTCGCCACGATAGAATGCGGTGGCATCAGATGCACTACGCGGCAGATCTGCAAACGCCCCTGGAGAGCTCCGAATACGGGTAAGTGTCAGGTAGTTCACATTCACATGCCTGCTTTGCATGAAAAACGCCTTACCCGCCGCTATCTTCTTTATGTCCTCAACCTCCTGAAGGGCCTTACGGGCCTCGGCCTTGGTGGACTTGGCACTTTCGAGAGCCGAGGCAAGCTCGGACTCTCGAGTCTTGGAGTCACGCTCCAAACTCTCATGTTTTTCCATGAGAGCTTGGAGCTCTTGCCGAACTTCTGCCACCTGTGCCTCTTGCTTTTCTCGCTCAGCCCGTTCCGCGGCCGCACTGTGTTCGGCCGCGGACACAGCATCCTTCAGGGCTGCCACCTCGTTATTGGCCCCTGAATTACACATATTATCCTTGTTAATTTTATTTGCAACCAAAACCCTTTTCTGTAAGGTACTTATTCAAAGAGGTGTTACTCACCTTCTTTTTCCTCGAGCTGCTTCTTTGCATGGCCGAGCTCTTGCTCGGACCGCTCGAGATCCTTCTTCAGCATGTCAACCTCCGCCGTCAGGCGGCAGAGGCCAGCAGCGCAGCCTGCAAACCCATATTAACATATTTTTAGCAACCCTGCGAATATCTTGTTAGATCCTCAGTCCGGCTTTTCTTTCCGAACACCGAACTAAGCATCAGGGGCTACTGTCTATGCGGTATTACATTACATAATTTTAACTTCTTACCTCAAAGCTTTGTTAGTTAGAAGGCTGCTGCAGGCTCGGTCAGCCCGCTCTTAGCGAGCGAACCTTCTCAATCACCGCACTCATGATAGTGCGGTGTTCTTCCTCGATGGAAGCGCCTTTGGCGCCTCAGCGAGTTATCCGGCGCCCGGTTGGACGGAGGCCGCCGGCGTCACGGTCTTGCCCTTCTTTCGAAGGGGCTGCTTGCCGGACTCTAGAACCACTGCGGGTTCCGATGTAGAGTCCGGCACGTAGTCCGGGAGGCTGCCTGACGGCGCCTCCGGAGCCTCCTCCTGATGGGTCCCTCTCTGGGATCCCACCTCGGCGTCCTCGTCGACGCGTGGGGTAGATCGTCACCCGCTCGATGGAATTCACATCCGACGAGGCCAACGACCCGCTCGATGAGTCGGGAAGATCGTCACCGGCCGGACTACGGACAAAATGCGGCGTTAGAAGGATACTACGTGACATGAAAGGTACGGCATATAAATGATCCGGATACTTACGATCCTGCCGGACGCCTGGCCCTTGGAGGCCACTCATTCTCGCCAATGTTGATGTTGGCGAAACTGTCCGGGGGAATAGTTCTCCCCCTCTTGGACCCTTCGGCCTCCCCGATTGGGGTAGCCTTCCTCTTCTTCTCTCCCTCCTCTGGGAGAGAATACTCCTCCTCCTCGTCTTCAGGGGAGGATTCCTCGTCGTCGTCAGATGGCTGATTGCGGGAACTCTTTCGAGTCCCCGCGGCCACCTTCTTCGCCTTCTTCTCCGGCACCACGTGCGGTGCCGGAACCAGCAGCCCTGTTAACCGGGCGTCCACTGGGTCTTCTAGCATGGGAGCCGGGCTGATGAGCAGCTTGGCCTTCTCCATCCATTCCTGTCAAAGGAAGAGGCAGAATGAAACCTCACTAGACTCAATCTAATTATCAGAAGTGTCCCGTAATGGGGTTGAATCACTTACCTCGTCAGTTGGACACTGCGAGCTGAATCCGCGATCTTCCGTCGTAGATGCGGGGGCTTCGGCGCCCTTGAACAGCACCCTCCAGGCGCCTTCGTATGTTGTATCGAAGAGCCCGCTTAGCGCCTGGTGCTGTTCCGGATTGAACTCCCACAAATTGAATTCCCGTTCTTGGCATGGGAGGATCCGCCGGATGAGCATGACTTGGACCATGTCGACGAGCTGAGCCTATTGCTCACCATCTTCTTGATGCAGGCTCGAGTCCGTCAACTCCACGGATTGCCCCACCGCAAGCCCTTCTCTTTCCGGGAGGTGAGCTGCGTGGGGATACCAGATCTGAACTCGGGGCCGCCGCCCATGTGGGTTTCTTGCGGCTCGGTGATGTAGAACCACCCGATTGCCACCCCTTGGCGGAGTCCACGAAGGTCCTTCCAGCCAAGGGACGTTGGGCAATTGCCCAACATGGCGCCTCCGCATTCCGCTTGCGTGCCCTTCACAACCTTGGTGACGTTGAAGGTCTTGAGCCTGAGGCGAAGTGGGGCTGGATGCGAGAGGAAGGCCTCGCACACGACGATAAACGCCGAGATGTTGAGGATGTAGTTCGGCGCCAGGTCATGGAAATCCAGGCCGTAGTAAAACATGAGCCCCCGGACAAAAGGATGGAGCGGAAAGCCCAGTCCGCGGAGGAAGTGGGGGAGGAAGATGACCCTCTCATGAGGCCCGGGGGTAGGGATGAGCTGCCCCTCGTCGGGGCAGCCGATGCGCGATATCACCGGAAAGGTATCCGGTGCTGCGCAGCTTGGTGATGTCCTCCTCCTTAGCGGTGGAGGCCAACCATTTACCTCCCGCTCCGGACATATTCGGAGAAGGTCGAGGCGAGATGCACGAGCTCGGGCGTTGGAGCTTGAGTTCACGGGGATGGATAAGCAAAGGAGGAAGAAGGCGTAGGTGAGAAGGTGAATCCTTATCCCTTATATATAGGCGGACAAAACTATGCGTCCCCCACCAGCCTGGTAAAACTCGCTTATCTCCCAAGCGCCACCATCAATGGCGCGCTTGGGTTACCCACGCACGTATTGATGAGAATCCCGGAATAAGGGAAGCACGATCTCTGCTTCGACAAGACGTGCCAAGGAAACCGCTTCGCTAAACGTGCTGAGGTGATATAGTAATTCAAACAAAGGCTTGGTTGCGGTGTGATGTCACGCCGCATAATACGTCAGCAGATTGAGCTAAGTGTGCATTTTATTCTCTCTATGGTGGAATGTGGAATTTATTTTGTAGAGCCGGACACTATCCTAGTGTTGATGATCTTCTCTGGATTATTCAAGGGAGGAACCCACCTTGCAATGCCGAACATTATGCGCGCCGGACTTATCGTCTTTGAAGACTGGTTCAGGGGCTACTGAGGGAGTCTTGGACTAGGGGGTGTCCGGACAGCCGGACTATCATTATCCGCCGGACTCCAAGACTATGAAGATACAAGATTGAATACTCCGGCTCGTGTCCGGATGGTACTTTCCTTGGCGTGGAAGTCAAGCTTGGCAATACGGATATGTAGATCTCCTACCATTGTAACCGACTCTGTGTAACCCTAGCCTCCTCCGGTGTCTATATAAACAGGAGGGCTTTAGTCAAATGGGACAACATACATCTCAACAATCATACCATAGGCTAGCTTCTAGGGTTTAGCCTCCTTGATCTCGTGGTAGATCTACTCTTGTACTACCCATATCATCAATATTAATCAAGCAGGACGTAGGGTTTTACCTCCATCGAGAGGGCCCGAACCTGGGTAAAAACGTCGTGTCCCTCGTCTCTTGTTACCACCCGCCTAGACGCACAGTTCGGGACCCCCTACCCGAGATCTGCCGGTTTTGACACCGACACCCCGTCTGTATATTGATAAAGAAAAAATGGTTCCAGCTCATAGAAGCGTTATGAACTTTAACAGGGGCCACGACCGAAGTGGCGGCCCTTAAGAAGGCACTGACCGAGGCCGAGGACAAAGCGGCCAAGGAGTGCACCGAGTGCGAGAAGCAAGAGGCCCGGGTCAACAAGGTCCAGCAAGAGCTCCAGGATTTCGTCAAAAAATACGAGTCCTTGGAGTGTGACTCTAAGATGCGAGAGTCCGAGCTTGATGAGGCCCTCCAGAGCGCACGAGATGCCAAGGCCGAAGCCCAAAGGGCCCTCCGGGAGATTCAGGCGGCCAAGAAGATAGTGGCGGGTAAGGCATTCATTATGCAAAGCAAGGACGTGAAGGACACTTTCCTTTTATTACCCGAATTCGGTGCTCTCCAGGAGCGTTTGCAGATATGCCGTGCATCATATCGGATGCTGCTACGTCTTGATCTTGCGTTGGTTTTCCTCGAAGAGGAGAGGGTGATGCAGCAATGTGTAGCGTAAGTATTTCCCTCAGTTTTGAGAACCAAGGTATCAATCCAGTAGGAGGCTCCTCAAAAGTCCCACGCACCTACACAAACAAACTGAGAACCTGGGGTTGTCAATCCCTTCACGGCCATTGCGAAAGTGAGATCTAATAAAGATAGTATGATAAGATAAATATATTTTTGGTATTTTTGATATAGATGCAAAAAGTAAAGATGCAAATAAAGTAAATGGAAAGCAAATATGATAAGAGATAGACCCGGGGGCCATAGGTTTCACTAGAGGCTTCTCTCAAGATAGCATAAGTATTACGGTGGGTGAACAAATTATTGTCGAGCAATTGATAGAAAAGCGCATAGTTATGAGATTATCTAGGCATGATCATGTATATAGGCATCACGTCCATAACAAGTAGACCGACTCCTGCCTGCATCTACTACTATTACTCCACACATCGACCGCTATCCAGCATGCATCTAGAGTATTAAGTTCATAAGAACAGAGCAACGCATTAAGCAAGAAGACATGATGTAGAGGGATAAACACATGCAATATGATATAAACCCCATGTTGTTATCCTTAATGGAAACAATACAATACGTGTCTTGCAACCCTTTCTATCACTGGGTAAGAACACCGCAAGATTGAACCCAAAGCTAAGCACTTCTCCCATGGCAAGAAAGACCAATCTAGTAGGCCAAGCCAAACTGATAATTCGAAGAGACTTGCAAAGATAACTCAATCATACATAAAAGAATTCAGAGAAGATTCAGATATTATTCATAGATAAACTTGATCATAAACCCACAATTCATCGGATCTCGACAAACACACCGCAAAAAGAGTTTACAACGAATAGATCTCCACAAGAGAGGGGGAGAACATTGTATTGAGATCCAAAAAGAGAGAAGAAGCCATCTAGCTAATAACTATGGACCCGTAGGTATGTGGTAAACTACTCACAACTCATCGGAGGCGCAAGGATGTTGATATAGAGGCCCTCCGTGGTTGATTCCCCCTCCGACAGAGTGCCAGCGAAGGCTCCAAGATGGGATCTCGCAGATACAGAAGGTTACGGTGGTGGAAATTGTGTTTGGTGGTGCTCCTGGATGTTTTCAGGGTACGTAGGTATATATAGGAGGAAGAAGTACGTTGGTGGCTGCCCGAGGGGCCCACGAGACAGGGGGCGCGCCCTACAGGGGGGCGGCCCCCTATCTAGTGGGGCCCTCGGAAGCTTCTTGACTTGCACTCCAAGCTCTCCGGATCTTGTTCGTTCCAAAAATCACGCTCCCGAAGGTTTCATTCCGTTTGGACTCCGTTTGATATTCCTTTTCTTTGAAATACTGAAATAGGCAAAAAAAATAGCAATATGGGCTGGGCCTCCGGTTAGTAGGTTAGTCCCAAAAATGATATAAATGTGTAAAATAAAGCCCATAAACATCCAAAAGGGGTAATATAATAGCATGGAACAATAAAAAATTATAGATACGTTGGAGACGTATCAAGCATCCCCAAGCTTAATTCATGCTTGTCCTCGAGTAGGTAAATGATAAAAAGATAATTTTTGATGTGGAATGCTACCTAGCATAATTCATAATGTAATTTTCTTTATTGTGGCATGAATGTTCAGATCCAAATGAATACAAAATAAAAGTTCATATTGACATAAGAAATAGTAATACTTCAAGTATACTAATCAAAGTAATCATGTCTTCTCAAAATAACATGGCTAAAGAAAGTTATCCCTACAAAATCATATAGTCTGGCTATGCTCTATCTTCATCACACAAAGTATTTAATCATGCACAACCCCGATGACAAGCCAAGAAATTGTTTCATACTTTAATAATCTAAAACTTTTTCAACTTTCACGCAATACATGAGCGTGAGCCATGGACATAGCACTATATGTGGAATAGAAGGGTGGTTGTGGAGAAGACAAAAAGGAGAAGATAGTCTCACATCAACTAGGCGTATCAACGGGCTATGGAGATGCCCATTAATAGATATCAATGTGAGTGAGTAGGGATTGCCATGCAACGGATGCACTAGAGCTATAAATATATGAAAGCTCAATAAAAGAAACTAAGTGGAGTGCATCCAACTTGCTTGCTCACGAAGACCTAGGGCACTATTGAGGAAGCACATCATTGGAATATACAAGCCAAGTTCTATAATGAAAAATTCCCACTAGTATATGAAAGTGACAAGATATGAGACTCTCTAACATGAAGATCATGGTGCTATTTTGAAGCACAAGTGTGGAAAAAGAGTTAGTAGCATTGTCCCTTCTCTCTTTTTCTCTCTTTTTTTATTTTTTTTATTTTTTTTTTCTTTTTTCTTTGGCCTTTTTTTTTATTTTTGGCCTTTCTCCCCCTTTTTTTCTTTTTTTTCTTTTTGTAAAGTCCGAAGTCTCTTCCCGACTTGTGGGGGAATCATAGTCTTTGTCGGTGTCAAAACCGGCGGATCTTGGGTAGGGGGTCCCGAACTGTGCGTCTAGGTGGATGGTAATAGGAGACGAGGGACACGATGTTTTTACCTGTGTTGGGCCCTCTCGATGGAGGTAAAACCCACGTCCTGCTTGATTAATATTGATGATATGGGTATTACAAGAGTGGATCTACCACGAGATCAAGGAGGCTAAACCCTAGAAGCTAGCCTATGGTATGATTGCTGTAATGTATGTTGTCCAACGGACTAAAGCCCTCCGGTTTATATAGACACCGGAGGAGGCTAGGGTTACGCAGAGTCGGTTACAATGGTAGGAGATCTACATATCCGTATTGCCAAGCTTGCCTTCCACGCCAAGGAAAGTCCCATCCGGACACGGGACGGAGTCTTCAATCTTGTATCTTCGTAGTCTTGGAGTCCGGCGGATAATGATAGTCCGGCTGTCCGGACACCCCCTAGTCCAGGACTCCCTCAGTAGCCCCTGAACTAGGCTTCAATGACGATAAGTCCGGCGCGCATAATGTTCGGCATTGCAAGGCGGGTTCCTCCCTTGAATAATCCAGAGAAGATCATGAACACCAGGATAGTGTCCGGCTCTGCAAAAATAAATTCCACATTCCATCGTAGAGAGAATAAAATGTACACTCAGTTCAATCTGCTGACGTATTATGCGGCGTGACAACACACCGGCACCAAGCCTTTGTTTGAATCATTTTTTACTATACCACCTCAGCGCGTTTAGCGAAGCGGTTTCCTTGGCACGTCTTGTCGAAGCAGAGATCGTGTTCCCCTTATTCCGGGATTCTCATCAATACGTGTGTGGGTAACCCAACCACGCCATTGATGGTGGCGCTTGGGAGATAAGCGAGTTACCAGGCTGGTGGGGGACGCATAGTTTTCGTCCGCCTATATATAAGGGATAAGGATTCACCTTCTCACCTACGCCTTCTTCCTCCTTTGCCTACCCATCTCCGCGAACTCAAGCTCCAACGCCCAAGCTCGCGCATCTCGCCTCGACCTTCTCCGAATATGTCCGGAGCGGGAGGCAAATGGTTGGCCTCCATCGCTAAGGAGGAGGACATCACCAAGCTGCGCAGCGCCGGATACCTTTCCGGCGATATCGCGCATCGGCTGCCCGACGAGGGGCAGCTCATCCCTACC
Organism: Aegilops speltoides; assembly: GCA_021437245.1. Lineage (NCBI taxonomy): Eukaryota > Viridiplantae > Streptophyta > Magnoliopsida > Poales > Poaceae > Aegilops > Aegilops speltoides. Next base: position 474,380,756 of record CM038144.1, on the reverse strand, counting down.
CCTGGGCCTCATGAGAGGGTCGTCTTCCTCCCCCACTTCCTCCGTGGACTGGGCTTTCCGCTCCATCCATTTGTCCGGGGGCTCATGTTTTACTACGGCCTGGTTTTCACGATTTGGCGCCGAACTTCATCCTCAACATCTCCGCGTTCATTGTCGTGTGCGAGGCCTTCCTCTGCATCCGGCCCCACTTCGGCCTGTGGCTCAAGACCTTCAACGTCAAGCCGAAGGTTGTGAAGGGCACGCAAGCGGAATGCGGAGGCGCCATGTTGGGAAAATTGCCCAACGTACCTTGGCTCGAAGGGACCTTTTGTAGGGGTGGCAATCGGGGTGGTTCTACATCACCGAGCCGCGCAAACCTACATGGGTGGCGGCCCCCGAGTTTAGATCTGGCATCCCCACGCAGCTCACCTCCTGGAAAGAGAAGGGCTTGCAGTGGGGCAATCCGGTGGAGGTGACGGGACTCCGAGCCTGCATCAAGAAGATGGTGAGCAATAGGCTCCGGCTCATCGACGTGGTCCAAGTCATGCTCATCCGGTGGATCCTCCCATGCCAAGAACGGGCATTCAATTTGTGGGAGTTCAATCCGGAACAGCACCAGGCGCTAAGCGGGCTCTTCGATACAACATACAAAGGCGCCTGGAGGGTGCTGTTCAAGGGCACCGAAGCCCCCGCATCCGCGACGGAAGACCACAGATTCAGCTTGCAGTATCCAACTGACGAGGTAAGTGATTCAACCCCATTACGGGACACTTGTGATAATTAAATTGACTCCAACGAGGTTTCATTCTGCCTCTTCCTTTGACAGGAATGGATGGAGAAGGCCAAGCCGCTTATCAGCCCGGCTCCCATGCTAGAAGACCCAGTGGACGCCCTCTTAGCAGGGCTGCTGGTTCCGGCACCACACGTGGTGCCGGAGAAGAAGGCCAAGAAGGTGGCCGGGACTCAAAGAGTTCCAAGAATCAAAGGCCCGACGACGACGAGGACTCCTCCCCAAGACGAGGAGGAGGAATATTCTCCCGGAGGAGGAGAGAAGAAGAGGAAGGCTTCCCAATCGGGAGGCCGAAGGGTCCAAGAGGGGGAGAACTATCCCCCCGGACAGTTTCGCCAACACCAGCGTTGGCGAGGATGAGTGGCCTCCAAGGGCCAGGCGTCCGGCAAGATCGTAAGTGTCCGGATCCTCGCAATATTTTTATGTCACGTAGTGTCCTTCTAATGCCGCATTCTGTCTGTAGTCCGGCCGATGACGATCTCCCCGACTCATCAAGCGGGTCGTTGGCCTCGTCGGATGTGAATTCACTTCCGACCGCCTCCACCCCACGCGCCGACGAGGACGCCGAGGTGGGATCCCAAAGAGGGACCCATTAGGAGGAGGCTCCGGAGGCGCCGTCAGGCAACCTCCCGGACTTTGCGCCGGACTCCACATCGGAACCCGCAGTGGGTCCAGAGTCCGGCAAGCGTCCCCTTCGAAAGAAGGGCAAGACCGTGACACCGGCGACCTCCGTCCAGCCGGAGGTGCCGGATAACTTGTTGGAGTCGCTTAAAGGCGCTTCCATCGAGGAAGAACACCGCACTATTATGAGTGCGGTGATTCAAAAGGTTTAGCTCGCCAAAAGCGGGCTGACCGAAGCCTGCAGCAGCCTTTTAACAGGCTTTGAGGTAAGAAGTTAAAATTATGTAATGTAATACCGCATAGACAGTAGCCCCTGATGCTCAGTTCGGTGTTCGGAAAGAAAAGCCGGACTAAGGATCTAACAAGATATACGCAGGGTTGCTAAAAATATGTCAATATGGGTTTGCAGGCTGCGCTGCTGGCCTCTGCCGCATTAACGGCGGAGGTCGATGTGTTAAAGCAAGATCTCGAGTGGTCCGAGCAAGAGCTCGGCCATGCCAAGACGCAGCTCGAGGAAAAAGAATGTGAGTAACACGACTTTGAATTAGCACCTTACAGAAAAGGATTTCGGTTGCAATAAAATTAACAAGGATAATACGGGTATTGCAGGGGCCACTAACGAGGTGGCAGCGCTGAAGGAGGTTGTATCCGTGGCCGAACGCAGTGTGGCCGCGGAACGGGTCGAGCGAGAAAAACAGGAAGCACGGGTGGCGGAAGTACGGCAAGAGCTCCAGGCTCTCATGGAGAAGCATGAGAGTTTGGAGCGTGACTCAAAGACTCGAGAGTCCGAGCTTGCTTTGGCTCTCGAAAGTGCCAAGTCCGCCAAGGCCGAGGCCCAAAAGGCCCTTCAGGAGGTTGAGGACATAAAGAAGATAGCGGCGGGTAAGGAGTTTTTCATGCAAAGCAGGCATGTTAATGTGAACTACCTGACACTTACCCGCATTCGGAGCTCTCCAGGGGCGTTTGCAGATCTACCGCGTAGTGCGTATGATGCCGCTGCATTCTGTCGTGGCGAGGAGGGGAGCTCGACGAAGAAGGTCTTCTGGTCTCAGTATGCTGAGGCCGGCCATCCGGTGCCCCCAAGCGACCAGCTGAAGCAGCTGGTCGAACTCCACAAGGTAGCCGAGGAGGCCATGAAGGGCCTCATAGTCCGGTGTGGCTCGACAGGCCATGCCTGGAGCTACTTTGGCCTTGCGGCGGCGGCTGGTGGATGCATGCCCCGGTGGAGGTCATCAAGCGCTCCGCTTTGTATTGAAGGCGCTCGTCGGGCCCTTGCGCACAAAGGTGCACCGGGCAAGTTGATGCGGAGAAGCTTCACGGATCCACCGCCACCGTGCAGGGAGTATCGACGCTGGAGAAGTATTATAAAATTGTCTCAAGGGAGCTGCGATATTGAAGATGAGTGCTCTCGAAATGTAATTTTGAGTGAACTCGCTATGTATTTATCTCAGGCGCTGAAAACTTCGCTTATATGCTCCATGAGCAACACTTGTTTAATTTAAAATATTACCTTCAGGCGGCCGCTTATAAAATCGAGAGATGGCAAGTCGTTGTCTTCAGCCCCCAAGCCGCGAAAGTCTTTGGGGTGTTCGATAAACATGAGCACTCTTGTTCCCATTGTTGGGTCCATCGAGGAGGCGCCAACACAACGTAACAAGGAAACCGGACTTATAATGCTTGAACACTCTCACTTAGCCATAGAATTCTATAATTTTAAATTTCGTGAAGCCCCGGTATTCAAAGACCGAATCCGGGCGCTATCCATGCCTTCTTCGGACATTGTCCGAATTTCGCTCAAGCGGCGTGAGTCTTTATGACCCGAAAAACCTCTCGAACAGCGACCAGTCTCTCGCCTTATCATGCCGGTCAGTTTTAGCTTTCCATCGAGGCGCCGCCTGCTCAACCGGGCGCAATCGCGATGGTTCTCCCAGTGCCACCTTAGCCGACGGAACGGAACGTAAGGCACCAAAACATGGGAGCCGGGCAAACCCAACTATTGACCCAAGACATGATTCAGAGCTGATTCATATAATGCTATAAGTTCGGGGTGCCGCACTTGTGAAAGTGTTCGGACTTATCACACCATAGAGTGGGGAACATAAGCCCCCGGTGTATTATGCCGTACCAAAATATACGGGTGCCAGATGTCATATAATGAGCATATATATATAAGGTAATGCAATTGCGATCATAAAGGTGCTGCATTATTTATGAAAGAAAAGTCTGCTAGTAGAGCGGACTGATACAAATAGTGCGGTAAGCAAGGGATTTGGACTAAGTAAGCATGTCCCCCTCCAGGGATCAGCTGCGTACTTGGTGTATATAATCAAATTTAATGCTCGTAATTGAGACCACCTGAGTGTTCGTCGCGGCCTTCTTTAGTCCCTGACTGTTGCATCATGAGTTCAGCAGGTTCGCCGCTGGACAGGGCTTCTGGTTAACAGAGTCCTGTGTACAAAAAAAAGGGGGGCACATTTGCGAGCCCCCTGGTGTGGTCGAACCGCACTCTGGGTCCGTTGCGATAGTGCCCCCTCCCCTGTGCCCATGGTATCTCCAAAACGTAATGATGTACGCGGAGTGCTATTCTTGCGATCATACGCGGGCGAGGGTTGGGGCCGCATTGCTACGCATGCTCTGATCGCGCCAGGTGGTCTTGGTTGGCATTGCTCCGGGCACGCTTTGCTGTATCCGGCCGTTTAATGGCCGGACTCAAGAATTGCCTTAGAAGGCTGCTCAGATTTCGCCGCGAGAGCATTGATGTTCCTCCGTTCGGAGGGAGCGTTCCGTATTCCCATTGACCGTGATGACTCCACGAGGGCCTGGCATCTTGAGCTTTAGGTATGCATAGTGCGGCACCGCGTTGAATTTGGCAAACGCAGTTCGTCCGAGCAGAGCGTAATAGCCGCTGCGAAACGGGACTATGGTGAAGATTAACTCTTCGCTCCGGAAATTATCCGGGGATCCGAAGACCACTTCGGTGCAGGATCGAGCCTGCATAGCTTGGCTTCCACTCCTGGTATGACACCTTTAAAGGTTGTCTTTGTAGGTTTAATCCTTAATGGGTCTATGCCCAATTTGCGACTTGTATCCGATAAAGCAGGTTCAAGCTGCTTGCCGCCGCCGCCCATCGGGACTCTCATGAGGTGGAACCCATCGACGATTGGGTCTAAAACCACGCGCGAATCCGCCATGGCGTATGCTGGTCGGATGGTCTCTTCGATCGAAAGTGATCGGACAAGAGGACCATGGGTTGAACTTTGGGGCGATCGCTCCATCGCATAGACGCCCCGTGGTGCGCGTTTCCTCTCCCTCTTGGGTATGTGGGTCGCAGATATCATATTCACCGTCCGCACTTGCGGGTAAAACCCTTCATCCTCTCGTTGTTCGGGCGGTCGGGTCTCTTCCTCGCCGTCGCTATTTAGCCCCTTGTCATTGTTTTCGGCAATTAACTTGCCGGCCTGCTTGAACACCCAGCAATCTCTATTGGTGTGGTTAGCTGGCTTTTCAGAGGTGCCATGTATCTGGCATAAGCGGTCGAGTATTCGGTCCAGATTGGACGGACCCGGAGTGGTTCTTTTGAATGGCTTCTTCCACGACCGGTTTAGAGCCTCGAATCCGCATTGACGGCCAGATCCTCCTTATCGTCGCCGTTAATGCGGCGCTTGTTTTTGTTTCGACGTGACCTGCCGTTGTTGTCCTTAGTATCCGGACTGCCAGAATTTTTCGGAGATTGTTGCTGCGGGCTAGCCAGCTGTCCTCTCCCGCGCAAAAGCGGGTCATTAACTATGTGAGGGCTGCCATGGATTTCGGCTTTTCCTGCCCCAGGTGCCGGGCTAGCCATTCGTCCCGGATGTTATGTTTGAAGGCTGCAAGGGCCTCTGCATCCGGACAATCGACAATTTGATTTTTCTTCGTCAAGAACCGTGTCCAGAATTGTCTGGCCGATTCGTCTGGCTGCTGAATGATGTGGCTTAGGTCATCGGCGTCTGGTGGTCGCACGTATGTGCCTTGGAAGTTATCAAGGAATGCGGCCTCCAGGTCTTCCCAACACCCAATTGACTCTGCGGGCAGGCTGTTAAGCCAATGCCGAGCTGGTCCTTTAAGCTTGAGTGGGAGGTACTTGATGGCGTGGAGATCGTCGCCGCGGGCTATATGGATGTGGAGAAGATAGTCTTCGATCCATACCGCGGGGTCTGTTGTGCCATCATAAGATTCGATGTCTACGGGTTTAAACCCTTCGGGGATCTGATGATCCATTACTTCGTCAGTGAAGCATAGCGGGTGTGCGGCGCCCCTATATTGAGCGATATCGCGACGCAGCTCGAGAGAGCGTTGTCTGCTGTGTTCGGCCCGGCCGGGGTTATTGTATCCGGCACGACGGTATTCGTCGTGGGTCGTAGGGCGCCCACGTGATCCATAGATGGATCTGGATTGCCTTGCTTTGTCCTCCAATATGTCTCGCAAGTCCGGCGCGTTCCCTCTTGGCTTCGTACTTTTGGATAGATGTCGGGGTATGGTCTTGGCTGGGGGCCTGGATGCCTCTCTATCACGATCACGGGGTGGTCGGTCAGCCATATCGTGCGCTGGTGATGGAGGTACGTATGCTTCCTCCTCTAATCGGGGGAGCAGCTTGCGTCTTGGGTAACTTTTGGAGGGATGTTCGAGTTTATACTCTTCGGACGCGAGGACCTCGGTCCATCGATCGGCCAGCAGGTCCTGATCAGCTTGAAGCTGCTGCTGCTTTTTCTTTAGGCTGTTTGCTGTGGCGATAAGCCTGCGCTTGAAGCGCTCTTGTTCAACGGGATCCTCGGCACGATTTAATTCGTCATCGTTGAGGCTTGCTTGCCTTCGGAGGGAGGCATATAGTTATGATCCTCAACCTCTTCGTCTGCCGCCCCATCATGAGGGCTTGCTTCTGCATCCTCCTGCGCTGAATCTTGCTGGAGGGGATTGTCTTCGGCACTCTCTGGAGTATTATTATCTCCTGTGCCGGAATCTCCATTCTTGCTGTGGCGAGATTTAGAGTGGCGCCGCTGACGCCGGCGTTTGGGCTGCTTCTTTAAAGAGTCTGCCTCCGCTGTTTCTTCGCCGTCCCCATCCTTTGGGGTGTCCACCATGTATATGTCGTATGACGAGGTGGTCTTCCAGTGCCCTGTAGGCGCTGGTTCCTGTTCGTCTCCGGCATCGTCGTCCATAGTGTCGATGTCTTCGGAGTCGTAGTCTAGCATGTCGGTTAGATCGTCGACAGTGGCTACAAAGTGGGTGGTGGGTGGGCTCTGAATTTCTTCGTCGTCTGTACCCCAACCATCCCGCCATAGTCCGCCAGACTCTCCTAATAACGAGATGCTTTAGTGAATTCAAGATATCGCCAAAAGGCGAGTATTGGAAGATGTCCGCGGCGGTGAATTCCATAACCGGCGCCCAATCCGGATAGATTGGTAGGGGCGCGGGAGGTTCGGAGTCCGGCGAGGAGTCCGGCGCCTCGGAATCACGGGTTTCGCAGGGGACAGAATTAGTGTTCCGCTCCATCGTCGTTGATGTTGAAGCCCCCAGGGCGGCGTCTATCCACCGGCCCTCGATCTGGGCGATCGGCTCCGGGCTAATGGCCAAAGCGGACCCGTGTGCAGCCACCAAGGCACTTTCGGTGGCAGAGCTAAATCATGCCCGTCGTCACAGTGCGGCGCGCTTGGCTGTGGCTCGAGTCCGTCGAAGATCAAGTCTCCGGGGACATCGGCAGTGAAGTTTAAGCTTCCAAATCTGACTCGACGGCCAGGGCGAGCTTTAATCTGCTCCGGTGGCCAAGTGAATTGGCCCGCAGGCGGCCGCCGAACGCCAAGATCTGTCCGGGAGAAAAGTCTCACCCGACAGCATTGCTGGTTGAAGATGCCATCAAGCCTATCGGTGACGCACACGAGGAACTCTCAATGAAAGCACCAATGTCGGTGTCAAACCGCGGATCTCGGTAGGGGGTCCCGAACTGTGCGTCTAAGCGGATGGTAACAGGAGACGAGGGACACGATGTTTTTACCCAGGTTCGGGCCCTCTCGATGGAGGTAAAACCCTACGTCCTGCTTGATTAATATTGATGATATGGGTATTACAAGAGTGGATCTACCACGAGATCAAGGAGGCTAAACCCTAGAAGCTAGCCTATGGTCTGATTGTTGTAATGTATGTTGTCCAACGGACTAAAGTCCTCCGGTTTATATAGACACCGGAGGAGGCTAGGGTTACACAGAGTCGGTTACAATGGTAGGAGATCTACATATCCGTATTGCCAAGCTTGCCTTCCACGCCAAGGAAAGTCCCATCCGGACACGGGACGGAGTCTTCAATCTTGTATCTTCGTAGTCTTGGAGTCCGGCGGATAATGATAGTCCGGCTGTCCAGACACCCCCTAGTCCAGGACTCCCTCAGTCTTCATCATCCTTTCCTCACTAGGATAATGCTCTAATAATGAAGATCATCACACTTTTATGGATTTACAACTCAAAGCTAGAACAAGATATGACTCTATATGAATGCCTCCGGCGGTGTACCGGGATATGAAATGAATCAAGAGCGACATGTATGAAAATTATGAAGGTGGCCTTGCCACAAATACAATGTCAACTACATGATCATGCAAAAAGCAATATGACAAAAGTAATGCGTGTCATATGAACGGAACGGTGGAAAGTTGCATGGCAATATATCTCGGAATGGCTATGGAAATGCCATAATAGATAGGTATGGTGGCTGTTTTGAGGAAGGTAAATGGTGGGTGTATGGTACCGGCGAAAATTGCGTGGTACAAGAGAGGCTAGCAATGGTGGAAGGGTGAAAGAGTGCGTATAATCCATGGACTCAACATTAATCAAAAGAACTCATATACTTGTTGCAAAAATTTAGAAGTCATAAAAAACCAAAGCACTATGCGCATGCTCCAAGGGGGATAGATTGGTAGGAAAAGACCATCGCTCGTCCCCGACCGCCACTCATAAGGAAGACAATCAATAAATAAAATTGTGCTCCAACTTCATCACAAAGCGGTTCACCATACATGCATGCTACGGGAATCACAAACTTCAACACAAGCATTCTTTAAATTCATAATCACCCAACTAGCATGACTTTAATATCACTACCTCCATATCTCAAAACAATTATCAAGCACCAAATTTATCATAGCATCCAATTCACATTCTATGATATTTTTTATTATACCCAACCTGGATGCTCATCATTCTAGGACCAACTTTAAGATCATAGAAAATACCATGTTGTTCTAAAAGACTCTCAAAATAATATAAGTGAAGCATGAGAGACTAGCAAATTCTAATCAAATAGGCTTCTCCCAAAAAGGTGTGTATAGCATGGATGATTGTGGTAAACTAAAAAGCAAATACTAATATAATACACGACGCTCCAAGCAAAACACATATCATGTGGCGAATAAAAATATAGCTCCAAGTAAAGTTACCAATGAACGAAGACGAAAGAGGGGATGCCTTCCCGGGGCATCCCCAAGCTTAGGCTTTTGCCAATCCTTGAATATCTTGGGGTGCCATGGGCATCCCCAAGCTTAGGCTCTTGCCACGCCTTATTCCATAGTCCATAAAAGCTTTACCCAAAACTTGAAAACTTCACAACACAAAACTCAACAGGAAATCTTATAAGCTCCGTTAGTGAAAGAAAACAAAACCACCACATAAGGTACTGCAATGAACTCATTCTTTATTTATATTGGTGTTAAACCTACTGTATTCCAACTTCTTTATGGTTCATAGAATGAATTACTAGCCATAGATGCATTGAAATAAGCAAACAACACACGAAAAACAGAATCTGTCAAAAACAGAACAGTCTGTAGCAATCTGTAACTAACGCAAACTTATGGAAATCTAAAAATCCTACCAAAATAGGAAGTCCTGGAAATTTTGTTTATTGAACAGTATCAAAAAGAATAAACGCAAAATCATGTTCCTGTGATTTAACAAAATTATATCCGTGCGTGCAAAGTTTCTGTTTTTCAGCAGAATCAAATCAACTATCATCGTAGGTTATCCTATAGGTTCTACTTGGCACAAACACTAAGTAAAAGATAAAAACACATCTAAACAGAAGTTAGATGCAAGATTTATTACTGAACAGTAGCAAAAACAAAAACATAAAGAAAAATTGGGTTGCCTCCCAACTAGCGCTACTGTTTAACGCCCCTAGCTAGGCATAAAACCAAGGATAGATCTAACGAGTGCCATCTTTGGCACTAGGAGGGGAGGATCTCCTCTCTATAACATTCATTCTTCTGTTTAAGGTAAGCACATGGCCATTAATGGAAGAGGTAAGATTAAGCACGTTACGGAAGTTTGCCTCTAAACTAGACTTCATCTCTTTAATAATTTCATTTTGATAAAAGCACAAGAGAGTAGTCGATTCAACCTTATCATTCATAGGATGCCCAAATATGGTTTTCATTGTTTCATAAGTGTCTACAGCATCCCTTTCAAGGAAACTTCCTTCAAAAATAGAATCTAAAACTTGTTTAAAAGAAGTGGGCAAGCCAATATAAAAACTTTTTAAGTAATCTTCAATTTGATATTGTGGCACATAGCTAGCCCGAATCCTTAATAATCTATCCCAAGCATCTTTTAAAGACTCATCAAGTAAATAGCAAAAAATTCCAGAGTCATCCTCATCAAAATTATTCAAGCTCTCATTGGTGACCCCGGTGGGTCTTTCCATAGCATCATTGTTCATGAGCTTAGAGAGGATAGAGGGGTTGTCCAAGACACTAGAGCTCGGGAGAAAACCCTTAGTTCTTTTTGATTCGGCCATGGCAACGGGAAGGCAAACGGAAAAGAGAGAAGGAGATTGGGAAAGAGAGGGCGAATAAAACGGCAAGGCTGAAGTGGGGGACGGGAAAATGAGAGGCAAATGGCAAATAATGTAAATGCGAGGGAGATGGGTTTATGATGGGTACTTGGTACGTCTTGACTTCAGCGAAGACCTCCCCGGCAATGGCGCCAGAAATCCTTCTTGCTACGTATTGAGCTTGTGTTGGTTTTCCTCGAAGAGGAGAGGGTGATGCAGCAAAGTGTAGCGTAAGTATTTCCCTCAGTTTTGAGAACCAAGGTATCAATCCAGTAGGAGGCTCCTCAAAAGTCCCACGCACCTACACAAACAAACTGAGAACTCACAACCAACGCAATAAAGGGGTTGTCAATCCCTTCACGGCCACTTCATGTAAAGTGAGATCTAATAAAGATAGTATGATAAGATAAATATATTTTTGGTATTTTGTAACATAGATGCAAAAAAGTAAAGATGCAAATAAAGGTAGATTGAAAGCAAATATGATAACAGATAGACTCGTGGGCCATAGGTTTCACTAGAGGCTTCTCTCAAGATAGCATAAGTATTACGGTGGGTGAACAAATTACTGTCGAGCGATTGATAGAAAAGCGCATAGTTATGAGATTATCTAGGCATGATCATGTATATAGGCATCACGTCCATAACAAGTAGACCGACTCCTGCCTGCATCTACTACTATTACTCCACACATCGACCGCTATCCAGCATGCATCTAGAGTATTAAGTTCATAAGAATAGAGTAACGCATTAAGCAAGATGACATGATGTAGAGGGATAAACACATGCTATATGATATAAACCCCATCTTGTTATCCTTGATGGCAACAATACAATACGTGTCTTGCAACCCTTTCTGTCACTGGGTAAGAACACCGCAAGATTGAACCAAAAGCTAAGCACTTCTCCCATGGCAAGAAAGACCAATCTAGTAGGCCAAACCAAACTGATAATTCAAAGAGACTTGCAAAGATAACTCAATCATACCTAAAAGAATTCAGAGAAGATTCCAATATTATTCATAGATAAACTTGATCATAAACCCACAATTCATCGGTTCTCGACAAACACACCGCAAAAAGAGTTTACATCGAATAGATCTCCACAAGAGAGGGGGAGAACATTGTATTGAGATCCAAAAAGAGAGAAGAAGCCATCTAGCTAATAACGATGGACCCGTTGGTATGTGGTAAACTACTCACAACTCATCGGAGGGGCAAGGATGTTGATGTAGAGGCCCTCCATGGTTGATTCCCCCTCCGGCAGAGTGTCGGCGAAGGCTCCAAGATGGGATCTCGCGGATACAGAAGGTTATGGCGGTGGAAATTGTGTTTCGTGGTGCTCCTGGATGTTTTCGGGGTATGTAGGTATATATAGGAGGAAGAAGTACGTCGGTGGCCGCCCGAGGGGCCCACGAGACAGGGGGTGCACCCTACAGGGGGGCGGCCCCCTATCTCGTGGTGCCCTCGGAAGCTTCTTGACTTGCACTCCAAGCTCTCCGGATCATGTTCGTTCCAAAAATCACGCTCGCGAAGGTTTCATTACGTTTGGACTCCGTGTGATATTCCTTTTCTTCGAAATACTGAAATAGGCAAAAAAACAGCAATATGAGCTGGGCTCCGGTTAGTAGGTTAGTCCCAAAAATGATATAAATTTGTAAAATAAAGCCCATAAACATCCAAAAGGGGTAATATAATAGCATGGAACAATCAAAAATTATAGATACGTTGGAGACATATCAGATGCCGCGGAGTTATACCGGGCCGAAGAAGGGAGCTCGACGAAGAAGTTGTTCTGGTCTCAATATACTGGTACCAAACATCCGATGCCCTTAGGCGACCAGCTGAAGCAATTGGTCGAATTGCACAAGGCGGTCGAACTATCCATGAAGGACCTTATAGTCCGGATGTGGCCTGCCGAGCCCTTGCCTAGTAGCTACTTCAGCCTCGTGAAGCGGCTTGTAAATGCCTGCCCGCAGCTTGAAGTCATAAAGCGGTCAGTATGCATTGAATGTGCGTGCAGGGCCTTCGCCCACGCGAAAGTGCACTGGGCGAAGATGGATGCCGACAAGCTGGTGACGGAGGGGCCGCCGAATGGCAAGGAGCACCGCCACCCCGAAAAGTATTATGACAGTGTCCTGAAGGGCGCCCTCCTTGTGGCAAAGGAATGTGCTAAGGATGTAATATTTGAATGAATATATTCATTTGATCCTGTAATACGAAAACGAGTTCATTTACGCTATATAACGCTTGTTGATTTAAAATATTACCTTCTGTGCGGCCGTTTATAAAGTCTGAGAGTTGGCCAGTCGTCGGCTTCTGCCCCCATGTAACTAGTACCGGGGTGTTCGGGATAAATCTAAACACTCTTTATCCAAATTTTTGGTCCTTTAAGGAGGTGTTTAGCGCAACGAACAAGGCAATCGGACTATACAGCTTTATCACTCTCACTTAGCCATAGAAGTCTATAATTTTAAATTTTGGCGTAGCCCCTGGTATTCGGAAGGCCAAACTTGGGGCGCTATACATGCCTAAATCGGACAAGGCCGATTCCTCGCCCAAAGCGGAAAAAATCTTTAAGGGTTTGGGACCTCTCGAACAGCGACCAGCTCTCGCCGCATCATGACAGTCAGTTTTCGGCTTTCTCTACTGAGGTGCTCGTCCGGAAGAAGCAGGACACAATCGCAGTAGTTCTCCTTGTGCCACCTTAGCCGATGTAGCGGAACATAAGGCAGCAAAACATGGGAGCCAGGCAAACCCAACTATTGACCCAAGACATGATTCGGAGCTGATGTATATAATGCTATAAGTTCGGGGTGTCGCACTGTCGAAAGTGTTCGGACTTTTCTTGTCGTGTTATGGGGTACACTGAAGCCCCTGGCGGGCTGAATGTACCAGGATGTACGGGTGCACTTTGTAATAAATAAGCAGTCAAGGAAAAAGATAAAGAAATGTAATAATAAGCTGACGTTGTACATTATTTTCCATTGTTATTTGAATAGTACGTCAAGGCGTATGTATACAAGCAGTGTAATAAGCAAAATATGACTATTTGACATGTCATGACCAAAGGCGAGCTGGGTGTAGGTATGTGAAATAGGTATAGCGATCGTTTATCAGAGACCACCTGGGGATTCCTTTGTACGTCAAAGCTCCTTGCTTCCTTGGTGTTTCCGTCCCGTAATGGGTCCAATAGTCAGGTTACCGGAGGAGCCTCCAGAAAATAGGGACCTGAAAGAAAGAAAAGGGTGAAGGTATACGGCTCCTGGGGCGGTTGAACCGCATTGTGGGCCGTACTGTAGATGTGCCTCCGCCTATGCCCATGGTATTTTAAGTGCATAATTATGTACGCGTGCCACGAATTTCACCGCTTGACTGGGACTAGGGCAGAGGCCGAATTGCTAGGCGAGCTCAGGGCGTGCCGGATGATCCTGTTGCAGGGTAATTCAGACCCGTTTAACGGTGTCCGAAGGCTTTATAGCCGAATTGGAGGTCTGCCTAACAAGGCTGCTCTGTACCTCTGCTGCTAGGGCTGCAGTGTGCTCCTCCGTACGGAGGGAGCGCTCTGTGTTTCCATTGACTGTTATAACCTCGAGGGGTCCTGGCATCTTGAGCTTGAGATAGGCATAATGTGGCACCGCATTGAATTGAGTGAATGCGGTTCTTCCTAGTAGTGCATGATAACCACTACGGAAGGGGACGATATCGAAGATTAACTCCTCACTTCAGAAGTTATCCGGGGATCCAAAGACCACTTCCAGTGTGATTGAGCCTGTGCAACAGGCCTCTACACCTGGTATGGCACCTTTAAAGGTGGTTTTGGTGGGTTTGATCCTTGAGAGATCGATGCCCATTTTGCGCACTATATCCTGATAGAGCAGGTTCAGGCTGCTGCCACCGTCCATAAGGACTCTTGTAAGGTGGAATCCATCAATGATGGTGTCGAGGACCAACGCGGCCGAACCGCCATGACGGATGCTGGTCGGATGGTCCCTGCGATCAAAAGTGATCGGACAAGAAGACCATGGGTTGAACTTTGGGGCGACTGGCTCCATTGCATAGACGTCCCTTAGTGCACGCTTCCGTTCCCGCTTAGGAATATGGGTTGCGTATATCATGTTTACCGTTTTCACTTGGGGAGGAAATCTCTTTTGTCCTCCTGTGCTCGGCGGCCGGGGATCCTCATCATCATCGCTATGCAACCCCTTTTCCTTGTTTTCGGCATTCAACTTGCCGGCCTATTTGAACACCCAGCATTCTCTGTTGGTGTGGTTGGCTGGTTTATCGGGGGTGCTGTGAATTTGACACAAGCGATCGAGTATGCGGTCCAGACTGGACGGGCTCGGATTGTTTCTTTTGAATGGCTTTTTCCGCTGACCGGACTTAGAACCACTGAATCCGGCATTGACTGTCGTGTCTTCGACGTTATCGCCATTGTTGCGACGCTTGTGTCTGTTGCGTCGGGGCTTGCCGTTGTTATCTCTGGCATCCAAAGTGACAGGATTTCTTGATGTGCTATTGCTACGAGCCAGCCAGCTGTCCTCGCCCGTGCAAAAGCGGGTCATGAGTGTCGTGAGGGCTGCCATGGACTTCGGCTTCTCTTGGCCGAGGTGTCGAGCGAGCCACTCGTCGCGGATGTTATGCTTAAAGGCCTCTAGGGCTTCGGCATCCGGACAATCGACAATTTGGTTCTTTTTAGTTAGGAATCGAGTCCAGAATTTCCTGGCTAACTCTCCGGGCTGTTGGGTAATGTGATTTAAATTGTTAGCATCCGGTGGTCACACATAAGTGCCCTGGAAGTTATCCAGGAATGCGTCTTCCAGGTTCTCCCAACTTCGAATGGAGTTTGCCGGCAAACTATTCAGTCAATGCCGAGCCGGTCCCTTGAGTTTTAATGGGAGGTACTTGATGGCATGGAGATCATCGCCGCAGGCCATGTGAATGTGGAGAAGGAAATCTTCAATCCATATCGCGGGGTCTGTTGTCCCATCATATGATTCGATGTTCACGGTCTTAAACCCTTCTGGGAACTCATGGTCCATTACTTCGTCAGTGCAGCATAGGGGGTGTGCGGTGCCTCTATGCGGGCTACATCACGATGCCATTCAAATGAGTCTGGTCGGTTGTATTCGGCCCCGCCGGATTTATATTTAGTGTATCCGGTGTGGTGATCGTCATGCGTTGGGGCGCGCCCCCGTGATCCGTAGATCGACCTTGACTGTCCTCCTTTGTTTTCCAACACGTCTCGCAGGTCATGCATGTAGCTTCGGGCCTTCGTGTTTTTGCTTGTTTGGCGACGGGGTGCAGGCTGGTGTTCGGGCTAATATGCCGCTTTATCTCGGCCATGAAGTGGCCGGTCAGCCGCGTCTTGTGCTGGTAGTGTAGGCTCTAGGGCCTCCTCCTCGAACCGAGGTAACAACCTGTGCTTTGGGTAAATTTTGGTTGGCCGCTCGAGTCCGTATTCCTCGGCTGCCAGGACCTCGGTCCATCTATCAGTTAGCATATCTTGATCAGCTTGAAGCTGCTGCTGCTTTTTCTTCAGGCTTTTTGCAGTGGCTATAAGCCGGCGCTTGAAGCGCTCCTGCTCGATGGGATCCTCAGGCATGATGAATTCTTCGTTGCCGAGGCTTACCTCGTCGTCGGAGAGAGGCATGTAATTGTCGTCCTCCGAATCTCCATCCATTGCCTGTTCATCAGGGCTATCTTGTCCATCCTCCCATCCGGCTTGCTCGACGCTTGGTTGGGCGGGATTGTTTTCGTCTTCGGCACCATCCGGAGTGTTGTTGTCTCTTGTGCTGGTATCACCATTTTTGCTATGGCGGGGCTTAGAGCGGCGCCGTCGGCGCTTAGATTGCTTCTCGAGGGGATTATATATATATATATATATATATATATATATATATATATAGGTAAAACTGTGTCTATCATAGCTTGCCACAGAACTAGTTAAGGCATGGTAAACATTTAACGGTTTAAAAGTAAGTAAAAAATATGAAATAAATAGGGGAGCCTCATTCTAATATAATAAGAAGATCCAACGGTATGATTGTGAAAATATGCATTTATGTGTCCTCAGCGAAAAACACAAGCATTTCAGCTCACTGCAGGATCAATATATATTGAAACATTTGTTCTTTTTGTCCAGGACACATGCAGTCAAATTTTTTCAATCCATCCGTTGGATCATGTTATATTATAGGTGTGATGGTTCAGGATTTTTTTCAGCATTTTTGAGAACTTTTACACCGTTGTAAACCTTAACTAGTTCTGTGGCAAGCTATTGTATATAGGGTGGGTCTATTATGATAACACCCTTAAGACCCTTATTCTGCACATCAACCGTGCTTATTCTGCTAACACAACCGAATTGGCCCATAGCTACAAACTAACCCCGCAACCCAATCGAACCGAACAACACCTGCAAAAAAACTATCCCACCTTATCTTCTTCTCGTCCACCCAATGCTCCTTCTCTACCACGACCTCCATCTCCCCACGAACCCCCACTTCAGCATGACACCTCCCCCGTGTTGCCGCGCCGCCCACTCCCCAGTGCCGCCGCGCCGCCTCCTTCCCTCGCACCGCTGCTACACCTCCTTCCCCCGCGCCGCCGCCCCGCCTCCTACCCCGGCGGCGCCGCCCCGCCTCCTTTCCCCGCGCCGCCACAAAACCTCCTTGCACGGCGTCAGCCGCACGCCTGGGGAGCCAATGCAGTTCCACGGTGGCAGACGCATGCCGGAGTCGGAGTAGTGCGCGAGCGCCGTCAACAAATCTGTGGGCGTGGTGGACCGCAGCAGCTCCCCGTGATTGTAGCCCATGGTGGTGGCACGGGGGACGGCGGGAGGGAGAAGCAGAGAGCAGTCACGGCAGGGGAGGGGAGGATCCGGCTGTGGGGGTCGCGCGGGGCGGTGGGAGGTGCGCGGAGGAGCAGAAAGAAGTCGCGCGGCAGGGGAGGGGAGGGTCCGACTACGGGGGTCACGGAGGTGTTGCTTGCTGGGGCACGGCAGCTCGGATCTCTCGCCGACCGGCGTATGGGAAGGCTGGTGGTGCCGGCACACAGGAGGGCGATGCGGGCTGTAGGAGGGTGCTGGTGGCGCCCTCGCCTGGATCCGGGAGGAGCTGGGTAGGAGTTGGCGGCAGCGACCACCGACCACATCGCGGACCTTTGTGCAGCTCGGTTACCGCTCCCCATGCAGCTCACTTGCCGCTCCCCGTGCAGCTCGCCTCCGGCGAGCAAACTCTCTGGCGAGTCCACCTCGCGTCCGCACCACTCGCTGTGTGCAGTTCGGTTACATGGACCGGTTTCAGTGCGAGAGCGCAGCAGCACTCCCACGAAAGGAATCTAATTATTGAAAAATCTCCGCAATCCTATTTCTAATTAGTAACAAAACAGTTTGACTGCAGTTTTTTGATTATTTTGCAGCAGCACTTCCATCCAACCCGCAGGTCGTTTCCAACACAAAACTTGCATTTTGTATGCGCGTGGTGTTGCGGTTCACCTCTCCACAGAATGCAACCCAGGTCGTCACTCGGTGCAGTCAACCTCGCCATGCGATGACGTACACCGACGACTCGAAGCAGTTCTCACGACCAGCTCGCGTGAGCCCGCGACTCCCCGAATTTCTTTGTTGTGGGTCGTATGAATTACAGTGCGGCTCAGATCGTACCATGCAGTTTGGAGCATGTGAACATGCAGTGCAAAATGGTGCATTTTATTCTTGAGGAGTTTATGTATAAAAATTACAGGGATTTTATTTGAATGTGTTCAGAAATTGCAGTTTGGAGTATCCGCACATGCAGTGCAGACGCTACTTTTGTGTTTGTGAATTTTTTTATAAAGGTTATAGGAACTCATTTGATTGCAGCGAAACATGGTGATGTTAAGACATGAGCATGCAGTTTCTACCATGTGGACATGCAATGAAAAAAATGGTGTTTTCTGTGTTTGATGATTTAATGTATAAAAGTTATATGGACTCGTTTGAAAATTGTTTACCAAAGAAGTTCATTTTGAATTGTGTTGCGGCTCATTTCCCTCGACCATGTGGTTCGTTTCTTCGCACGTGTACAGCTCGCCAATGTGGAAACCCAAAACTCCAAACAGAAAAAAGAAAGAAGGAAATGAAGTGCAAAGATGTGTTAAATGAAAAATGGCAGAGAAACGACAATCAAAGTAATGCCGTTCACTTGACCATTTGATGTAGTGCAAAGATGTGTTAAATGAAAAATGGTAGAGAAATGACAAAAGAAAGTAATGCCATTCACTTGACCATTTGATGCAGTACGGTTTTCTAACTGAAGCAGTGCGGTCGGGTGTCTGATGTTGTTCATCTTGTAAGTGACCATTTGATGCAGTGCGTTTTTCTAACTGAAGCAGTGTGGACAGATGTCTGATGTTGTTCATCTTGTAAAATGCAAAGAAAAAATGTTACTGAAACGACAAATAAAGTAATGTGGTTTACTTCTTCATGTTTTTGGGCTTCACTTACACCCCATGTGAAGTCCCGTCCACTTCCTCGCATGAGAAAATTTACGTGTAAATAAAAGAAATCAAGCAGCTCGCTTGCCCATCTGATGGGGTGCGGCTTCCTGTCTGAGGCAGTGCGTTCTTCTGTCTGATGCAGTACACAAGTTGATTTGGGTGTCGCGAAAAACAGAGTTTCCGCATTTTGGTAAAATTAAAAATGCTCTTAAACCGTAAGGAATTAGAGAGTGTGTTCTACAAGAAAAAGTTACATATCGTCGATATCTTTCCAACGGCGTATGATTTGAATTATTCCGGCCAGCCGTTCGTAAACATTTCGCGAAAAAACAGCCGCTGCCTCTCGAAGTCAGCCGCACGATTTTCAAAATTAACTAAAAACCGTAAGGAATCTCAAAGCTATTTCAACATATGAAAGGTGCGCCTTGTCCGTAGCTTTCCAACGGCGTATCATACGTCTCGTTTCAACAAACGGTTAGAAAACTGGAGCAACAACAGTACCGAAAATTTCAAAAAATTTGAAAAACAGAGTTCCGCGATTTAGTAAATTTGAAACTGCTCTTAAACCGTAACGAATTAGAGAAAAATTTATATATGGAAAAGATGCGCCTCGATGATATTTATCCAACGGCATATCATTTGCTTCATTCCGACAAGCGGTTTAGAAGAAATCGCAAAAAACGCTCGCTGCCACTCGTCATGGGACGCGCCAATTTCAAAACTGCTCTTAAACCGTGCGGAATCTCGAAAAGTGTTCAACATGTCGAAGTTGCGCCTAATCCATAGCTTTTCAACAGTATATTACATGCCTCATTCCGATAAACGGTTAAAAAATTAGAGCGAAAACAGTACCGAAAAAATAACGCGTGCAGTTTTTTTCGACGAGAGGTTCACTCGTATGAGTACTGCAGCACACTTGATTTAAAGAATGACGTGCACTTTCGTTCAGCGTGCAGTGCGGAAGTGGTGTGCAGAATAGTTATTCTGCTAATATTAGCAGAATAGACCGTCTATATATATATATATATATATATATATATATATATATAGGACAACACTATTCTAATCCTGGGATTAGAATAGTTATTTGGATCACAACGCCCTATATAGAGCCTGATTAGGTGTTCCAACCCGCCCCACAACTCCCCCAACGGCCCGACCCACCTGGTCACCTTCTCCCCACGACCTTCCCACGATCCACCCCGCGGTCTTCCCCCGATCCCCCCCGCTCCCGCCTCCTTCCGACGTGTCGTCGTCCCTGCCTTCTCCGACGCGCCGCCCCCTCCTCCGGCGCGAGCCTCCCCCGCCTCTCTAGTGTGCTGCCGCGCTGCCGCCGCCACCCCCTCCGGCTCGAGGCCGCCCCCGCTCCCTCTGTCGCGCCGCCGTCCCCGCTCCCTCCGGCTTGAGGCCGCTCCCGTCCCCTCCGACGCAAGGCCTCCCCCGTCTCTCCGGCGCGCCACCGCCGCCCACCTCCTCCTGCACGAGGCCTCACCCACCTCTCCGGTGCGCCCCCCCCCCCCCGCCTCCTCCGGTGACAGGCCGCCCCCGCCTCCTTCAGCATGTGGCCGCCCCCACCTCCTCTTAGCACATACCCCGGGATCCAGCTACCCCAGCGAGACCGAGATCCTCCAGCCACCGCCATCGAGCTCCTCCCCGCCGCCCAAGCCCGACGTTGTCCGCCTGCCACCGCGGGGCCGAGTGCTCCCCGCCCTGATCCAACACAGTTCCACACCCTGCCTTCTTCCCCATTTGAACGAGCAGAACTGCATGTGCATACGGCGGTGACCATCCCTTCCCTGTTCAACTTCGTTTCGTGTTCTGTGTGTGAGTGTGCACGGTGCATGGAAAAAGAACACCAAGTGCCGAGCTCATTGGCGATTCTAGATAGGCAAAACGCGTGTAGTGTCATTGATTATTTCTATTTTGTATGTTTCATGTGGTAGAGGCTTCATATGTTTTCATTTTGTATGTTGCCTCGATAGTTCAAGTGCAAACAAAAAAAAGTTTATGTACAGCTATAAGAGAAAAGGTTGATCTAAATAAAAAGAGAGTTAACTTAATAAAAAGTGTTTTATAAAAAAATGTACTCGAAGTTCAATTACAATGGAGAAAGTACTCGTTTCAGAGAGTAACATCATGTTAAGAAAAAAAGGGAAAAGTTCGTGGGCAGGGATAACATAGCAATTCATGAAAAAATGATTGCGCTATTTTCGGTGTTTGCTCATATGACCAGTATAAATGCAAAAAATTAGATATTTTTGGTTGAAACATACGGAAAATAATATTTACAATGAGAAAAATAAAATTTAATAGTAATCCAATTTTTGGTTTATAAAATATAAAACTAAGAAGTTCAAATTTAAATAACACATTAGTCTAATGTTTATATAAAGAAATGGATTTTCCCTCTTTCTAGAAAATAAAACCAAGCAGATCAAACTAAAATAACAAATCAGTTGGATGCTCATTAAAAATTTGGATTTTTCTCGTTCATAAAAAAATAATCAATTTTTTTAAAAGTTAGATTTTTCGTGTTTCTAAATAATAAGAGAGAAGGCCAACTCACAGTAACAAATATATAAAAATGGATTTTAAAAAATAGAAATTTTGAAATAACCGAGAAGGTTAAAAAAACATAGAAATTCAATTTTGAAAACCCTAGAAGTTCAATTTGAAATAACCAAGAAGGTCATAAAACCTAGAAGTTTAAATTTAAAAACCTAGAAAATTGTTTGCTTATTTAAAACCATATTTGTCTAAGAAGTTCAAAGTAAAAAAAAGAAGTTCGATGGTTAAAAAAACTTAGATGTTTTCTCATTATTAATAATAAAATGAAGAAGTTAAAAATTAAGAAATAAGGAAAAACTAAAAAAGTTTTAAAAGGCTTAGTAGTTCAAAAATTATTTAAAGAAAGCATTTTTCCATATTTCCAAGAGAAATTAGAGGTTCAAATTTCATAAACATAGAGGTTCAATGTTTATTACAGAACCAAGAAAGTCAAATTAAAAATACAAAGAAGTTCAACTTTTTTATAATAAAGGGGTTATATAAAATCCTAGAAGTTCGAATTTAAATAACCGAGAAGTTCAATTTTTAGTACAAAACCAAGATGACCATGTTATAAAAAAAATCTAAAATAAGAAGTTCAAATTAAAAAGACGAAGAAGTTCAATGCTTGTTACAAACCCAAAGAAGGTAATAAAAAAAGCATCTCAAACAATTTTACGAAAAAGATTTTCTTTGTTAAAATAAACCTAGAAGCTCAAATTTAAAGACGGAGCGGCTAAATGTGTATCAGAAAGTAGGTTTATTTTCGTTACTAAAAGAAATAAAACCAGGAAGTCCAAATTAGAAAGATAGAGAAGTTCGATGATTATAGAAAACTCAGATTTCCCTCGTTATTAAAGAATGGAAACAAGAAGTACAAAAATAAAATAACAAGAAGATCAAGTTTTAAAACTAGAGCCCTTCAGAATTCATAAAAAAGGATTAAGAAATTCAGATTAATACTCATAAAAACTCAAATATTTTCACGTAACCAAGAGAAGTTTAGATTAATAACTATCGGAGGTTCATGTACTACACGGTGTGCATTTGTATGAAAAAAAGAATGAAAAAGCAAAGGCTAAAAGTTTTGTTGCTAGAAGTTCAAGTGCTCTGCCCAAGAAAAGTTCAAAAATTCTTGTGAGAGAGGTTGAACAAAAATATGTGACAGAAGTTCAAAGAGAAAACAGTAGGACGTTCAACTACTACACGAAATGCGTTTCAGATAAGAATATAAGAATAGAAAACCAAAAGCTTAAAAGGTTTGTTGCAAGAAGTTCACGTGGTCCTCCGTGCACGGTGCAAAATTAATATTGCGAGACATCCGACCTCCAATTACATGTTTGAAAATAGCAAAAAATGATGTCCGACCTTCAATTGCATGTAATTCAATGTACGCATGAAAATGTGACAGAAGTTCATAATGAAAACAATGAGAAGTTCAATTACTGCAAGGAATGCATTTCAGGTCAGAATAAAAAGTATAGAAAAATAAAAGCTTAAACAATTTGTTGCTAGAAGTTCAAGTGCTCTGTCAGGGGAAGTTCAAAAATTCTTGCGAGAGAGGTTCACCTTCTATTTCCATGTTCGATTTTTTCCGTATAAAAATCAAATACAATTCTTTACTCAAAATATAAAAAGGTGAAGTTCAAATTGAAATAACAGAGAAGTTCAAAGTTTATTAAAACCTAGGATCTACCTGTTGAAAAAAATAAAAAACAAGGCACCATTTTTTGCACTTTTAAAAACAACTCATAAATGAAAATGATGGTTGATAGAAGTTCAATTGCTCAGCGAGGAAAAGTTCAAAAAAATCTTGTGAGAGAGGTTCACCATGTATTTAGATGTCCAAAATACATTAAAAATATGTTTTTTTGTGTTTTAAAATAATTCTCTCAAACCAGAGAGAAGTTCAAAAGTGATAACAACCGGAAGTTCACGTACTACATGGTGTGTATTTCATACAAGAAAAATACAAATAAAGTGAAACAGAGTGAAGTTCAAACAGACATGCCCCCGAAGTTCAACTACTTCACGCAATGCGAAAAACAGCATGTCAAAAAGTAGCACGTCAAAAACAAAGTGAAGTTCAAACAGACATGCCCGAGAAGTTCAACTACTTCACGTAGTGCATTTGCATTCGCGATGAAGGCAAAAATCATGATCTTGTCATTTTCTAATTTACTTCAAAACGACAGGAATATCATTTGTGTAAGTTCAAGTTCTCGGTCGGAGAAAGTTAAAAACATATTGTGAGAGAGGTTTGTACAAAAAGAATATCATTTGTATAACACTGCCGAAAATGGATGGGAAAATTACAAACAAAAAATACGTCCCAGAAGTTCAACTTGAAAACAGCAGGAAGTTCAACTAGTACGCTAAATGAATTTCAGATGAAAAACTTTCAAAATCGTTGCGAGTATGAAAAATCGTTGCTATGGATTCTGTTCCGCGATTGGGAAACAGCGGAGTTCTGGTCTCCCGCTGCTCGGAGCAACATTCTGATCTGCTCCAGGCCTCTCCTAGCCTCTGAACAAGACGGCTGAATAGACTCTGCTATACGTGCAGCGGCTGCCAAATTCTGAATCAATGTATAGAATACCTGAGTTTCTGGTGGAAACAACTGTCGTGGACGTCGACTGGATTCGGGAATCTATCGACGAGCATGCTCGTCAAGAGAATGTTGGAGATTCTCCAGACGAGTGCGCTCAGCCAGAGTGGCCAGGCGCAACGCCTCCAAGGCCCGGGCCTCGGCGGTTTCCCCTATGATGGGGGTCTGGAGAGCCTCCACATTGCGGTGGTGCAGCTCCTCCCTCTGCTACGAGCTGAGAGGTTGGGGCTGGTACTCTTCATGGTCAAGTGACGGGCCAACGCTTCTGCCGCCATCGCCGCTGCGATGGAAGCCAGGCGGACCGCGATGGGAGTCGACCATGAGGACCTCCACCGCGGGATCACAACTCTCGCTCTCAGAAAGAGCATCTCCAAAATCAGTCGACAGGTCGACCGATTCGCGAGAATACATGTCGGGCTCAATAGCCGCGACTTGGGGGTGAAGGCCTGACGAGCCACTACATGTCTCACCCATCGCTGGAGCCGCGAACGACCAGACCGCTTGCAACGGCGTCCAGCGGAGTGAGTCGACAACGCGATGACTGACTGGTACGGTGAAGACGGCTGCCTGAGGACACCATAGGAACTCGTGCGAAAGTGCGCCGAGCCGCGAGCCGGGAGGGCCTTGACGTCAAGGGGAGCCTCCTGGAGCTAGGCGGAGTCGTCGACGACGAAAGTGAGCGCGCCGAGTTGGAACTCGCGGCCCATGACCAAATCGCCACCGGAAACCATGCTGATGAAGTTGACGCTTTGCCCCACGGTGTGTGCCAACTGTCGTAGTTCTAACTCTGACAGTAAGTATAGGGGGTACGAATGAGGAGGCAAGGTCCTAGCTACGACAAGATTGTACGCAGGTGTTTACGAGTTCAGGCCCCTCTCGGAGGAGGTAAAAGCCCTACATCTCGGTGCCCGGAGGCGGTCGACTGGAATATATGAGTGTGTGTGTGTGTTACAGGGGGTGCGAACCCATGTGCCATAGGAGGGGGGTGGCTTATATAGAGTTCGCCAGGACCCCAGCCATCCCCCGTCACAGAGGGTTCAATGTACATAAAGATTGGGGCATTAGTGGTACCGCCAGCCTTAAGTGCCTTAAATGACCTTAAAGACTACGGAGTGAATGCTCGCCCGTTGCTGTTCTGAGTGACTCCTAGTCTTCAGTAGGTCGAGTGGTTTCTTGTATGGTCAAGTGGTTGACTGGTCGTGTGACTTCGGGAAGGAGGGGTACCCGAGTGGTTGATTGGTCGAGTGGATTGCACTCGACACCTTTATTGGCTATTCCATGTTGTCTCTTGAGCTTCTTTGCTTCTAGGATGGTGACCTTGGGTAGGGCGTATAGGTCAGGCCTATTACCCTACCCCAGGTCTGCATCCTCATCAGCCCCCCTCGGGTATCTTTTTCCACCACTATTTTTTATTTATTCCACGAAAATTCTCTGTAGGTTTTCATGTCAATCTGAGAACTTTGATTTCTGCACAAAAATAACACCATAGCAATTCTGCTGAAAATAGCGTTAGTCCGGAAAAGTAGATACGATGGAGACATATCATCCACCCACATACCATATTATCAAAGTAGCAAACGCGAATCAAACCAACATGATGAAAGTGACCAGATGAAATTCCCATGTGCCCTCAAGAATGCTTTGCTTATTATAAGAGACCATTTTGGCATGTCCTTTGCCACAAAAGGATTTGGATACCTTGATGCAGTTTACTTATCGTTATCGTTACTTGTTCGTTACAAATTATCTTGCTATCAAACTACGTGTTACCGACAATTTCAGTGCTTGCAACAATAACCTTGCTGAAAACCGCTTGTGATTTCCTTATGCTCCTCGTTGGGTTCGACACTCTTACTTATCGAAAGGACTACAATTGATCCCCTATACTTGGGGGTCATCAAGAATCTTTTCTGGCGTCGTTGCCAGGGAGTGAAGCGCTCTTGGTCAGAGGAAATCGATAAGGAAAAATTTATTATGTGCTGAAATTATTGTCACCTGTTACTATGGAAAACAATCCTTTGAGGGGTTTGTTCGGGGTATATTTACCTCGACCGGAAACACAAAGAGTTGCCCCTCAACCTACTGCACCTACTGAAAATATTAGTTATGAAATTCCTTTGGGTATGATAGAGAAACTGCTAGCTAATCCTTATGCAGGTGATGGAACGATTTGCACCTTATATATGTTGATGAAATTTGTGGATTGTTTAAGCTTGCAGGTTTACACGGAGATGAAGTTAAGAAGAAGATTGCCCCTTTATCTTTGGAGGGAAAAGCATTAACATGGTATAGGCTATGCAATGATATTGGATCTTGGAGTTGGAATCGGTTGAAATTAGAATTTCACCAAAAAAAACTATCTTATGCATCTAGTTCATCGTGATCAGAATTATATATATAATTTTGGCCTCGCGAAGGAGAAAGTATCGCTCTAGATTGGGGGAGGCTTAAGTCAATGTTATATTCATGACCCAATCATGAGCTTTCGAGAGAAGTTATCATTCAGAATTTTTATGCTCGACTTTCTTGTAATGATCAATCCATGCTCGATACTTCTTGTGCTGGTTCTTTTATGAAGAAGACTATTGAATTCAGGTGGGATCTTTTAGAAAGAATTAAACACAACTCTGAAGATTGGGAACTTGACGAAGTTAAAGATTCAGGTATTAAGCTTGAGTTTGATTGTGTTAAATCTTTTATGAATACGGATGCTTTTCACAAGTTTAGCACTAAATATGGACTTTATTCTGAGATAGTAGTCTCTTTTTGTGAATCATTTGCTACTCATGTTGATCTCCCTAAGGAGAAGTGGTTTAAATATCATCCCCCAATTAAATAACAAATTAAAGAACTGGTAGAAAGATGAAACTATCATTTACAATGTTGATCCAGTTGTGCCTACTACTTATATTGAAAAACCCCATTTCCCTGTTAGGATAAAGGAACGTGCTAAGGTTTCAGCTGTGGTTCGCAAAAGTAGGTTTCAGCTGTGGTTCGCAAAAGTAATATTAAAGCACCTAAACTCCCTGAAAAAATCAAAGTAAAACCTAGTGTTGCTACGATTAAAGATCTCTTGGCTGAAAATGTTGATGGGCATGTTATTTACTTCTGTGATAAAGCTGCTAGACTAGCCAAACCCGATGAAAAAGATAAACATAGACTAGTTGTTCGCATGCCCGTTGTCTCAGTTAAAATAGGAGATCATTGTTATCATGGTTTATGTGACTTAGATGCTAGTGTGAGTGCTATTCCTTTCACCTTATACCAAGAAATTATGAATGACATAGCACCTGCTGAAATAGAAGACATAGATGTTACTATTAAACTTGCTAATAGGGATACCATCACACCACTTGGGATTGCTAGAGATGTTGAAGTCTTGTGTGGGAAAATAAAATATCCCACTGATTTCTAGTTCTTGGTTTCCCACAAGATGACTTTTGTCCCATTATCTTTGGTAGGCCTTTCTTGAACACTGTCAATGCTAAGGTTGATTGTTAAAAAGAAATTGTTAGTGTTAGTTTTGGGGATGTGTCTCATGAGTTTAATTTCTCTAAGTTTTGTAGCAACCTCATAATAAAGAATTTCCTAGTAAGGATGAAATAATTGGTCTTGCTTCTATTGCCATGCCACCAACTGATCCACTAGAACTGTTCGCACACGAACACGTCACCGTGTACCCTCAACGCCGGGGGTGATGCACCACAGCTCACGTCGAAGGAGACCCGACCGACAGCGCGATACGCAAGATAGTCAGCGGGCACTTTTGTAAACCTGAAGCCCCGCTTGCCCGGGAGGGACCCCGTCAGGGCTCGCGGTGGCTATGGGCTACTCCAGGTCGATTCGCTCGCCCCTAGAGCCTCGTGGATCCGCAGCCCTCCAGCATGAAGAACTAGCGAAGAACGAGAAGAAACATACAAGGGAGAGACAAAAAGTAGATGAACACGAAAAAGTAGTAGATTGATTTGTTCGATTGTGTGTTGTTTCAATCGGCCGTCACCCCCAACATATATAAGAGGCGGCTGGACTTCCCGTACAAGAAAAGGATTCATCTAGGCTTTCTTTACAAGAAAATTACATCAATTCACGTCCAAAACCCTAGTCAAATTCGGACTGGTTTTGTCCGAACTTTCCAAAACTGTTCGGTTTAAACTGAATGTACCTTGCGGGTCTTTTTTGTGGTGGTAAACGATCTCGTATGGAAACGAGCCCAAAAGCAATCTTTACCGTTTCGACGATACGAAAACCTTTCGTGTTGAACGTTTTCCGATTCGAGGCCATCTTCTGGGGAAAAACACTCACGCATTACATCAGACACTTGCCAAAACATGTTTGGTCTCCCGCGTCATATTTCGCCTCTTGACAGGGCTGCATTCAGATAGCTCTAACTTTTGCATAAGAACTCGGATTGAGATGTTATTTATATAAAAATCGACCGATTTGACGAGACGAAGACAATTCATGTAGAGCATTCCTTCATCCGAGGTTGTCCTGGGGGCTTAATTGATCAAAAAGCACTCAGAACACCTAAACATGACAATCTGAGTGTAGTTTTGGTCTTTGACATGATGCCGAATGATTATGGTCCAAACATTAAAGTTGTTCCATTCGGTGATGTGAAACTTTTCACGCTGAAAACCCTTTCACTCTGTATCTTGCCAAAATCAGGCCAACACATGCCCCCTGCTTTTTCAAGCAAAGCTTGCGCCGAAAAATAATATGCATAGTGTTCGTTCTAAGGACGATGTCAACACTCCATCGGCCATTTATTTTCCTCAGCGCGATAATTATGTATCGCCATGTTTGTGCTAAGGGCAATAGTCGATATCGCCATTTCCTACCAAAGCTTCCCGCCACACACTCGGGTGGTACTTCTTCAAATATTTCCCGTTGAGAGCTCGGGGTAACAATGCCCCTTGTATTGATTCCACCAAATATGAATTTCCGGGAACAACCCTTGTAATTCTAAAAGGACCTTCCCAACTCGGAGACCACTTCCGGAATTTCCTATCTCTTGAACCAATCGGCAGAATCACCTTCCAGACAAGATCACCAACTTGAAAATTCTTCAACTTAACTTTCTTATTGTAAGCTCTTGCAACCCTCAGCTTGTCCCTCTCTATGGCCTTCAAAGCAGCCAAACGTTTATTGGCAACCTCATCAATATTGTCCATCATCAAGTTATAAAAGTCTACTGCTGATAAATCATTTTGTTTGGCTATTCTCAAAGCATTCAAATTTACTTCCACTAGTAAAACAGCCTCTTGACCATATACTAGCTCATATGGAGCCACTTTCGTAGCACCATGCCTTGAGATTCTATGTGCCCATAATGCTTCAGACAACAACTCATGCCATCTCCTCGGATTATCCTCAATTTTCTTCTTGATGAGTTTGATTAACATTTTATTGCTAGACTCGGCTTGTCCATTGGCTTGGGCATAATATGGAGAGGAATTGAGCAACTTTATGTTATAAGATTCGGCAAATTCTCTGACTTGGTGTGACATGAAAGATGAACCTTGATCTGTAGTCAACGTTTGAGGAATGCCGAATCTATGAATAATGTGCTCGGTTATGAACTTAATTACCTCTGTATGTGTCATGTTCTTGAGAGGCACTGCTTCAGACCATTTAGTGAAATAATCGGTTGCTACTAATAGGAACCGATGCCCCTTTGATGAAGATGGATGAATTTGTCCAATAAAGTCTAAACCCCATCCTCTGAAAGGCCACGGCTTGATAATGGGATGTAACATAGCAGCAAGAGCCAACTGAATATCACCAAATTTTTGACAAGCTTCACACCCTTTATAATATCTGAAGCAATCATTAATCATGGTCGGCCAATAAAACCCAGCACGTCGTAGTAACCATTTTATCTTTGGAGCCGACTGATGAGTGCCACAAATACCTTCATGGACCTCTCCCATAGTAATTCTCGCTGGTCTTCGCCCAAGCACTTTAAAAGAACATCATCAACCGCTCGCGATAGAGACCATCATCTCTCATTGTGTACTTGAAAGCCATACGCCGAACAACCCTGTCCACCCTTCTACTAGGATCACACAAATAATCAATGATGGGTTTCCTCCAGTCTTGATTTTCTCCTGCATTGAGTATTTCATTAGTGGCCGAAACGATGGGCTCCGGTTCGGCCTCCCCTAGGTTGGCAAGACTAGACATTGGCTTTTCAGAAATATGAAACATGCCACGATCGATCAACATGATAGCCGGATGCTTGTTGTGCCAAATCATTTGCTTTCCAATTGTCATGTCTAGATATATGAGCAATGCTAAAATAATCCAAAGTAGAAATTATATCTAGACATTTATCAAGATAAACATTAAGTGATTCGTCAAAGCATTGAAAGACTTTGGATATTTGTTGCACTACTCATAACGAATCACCGAAAGCCTCAATATGTATAGCACCTATAGCAAGTAAAAGAGTCAATCCGAATAACAATGCATATTCGACTTTGATCATTGTGCAAAAATATTTTAAGCGGCATGAGGCTTCACAAACTAGCTCCATATGGAGATAAATAAACAACACCAACACTTTGGCCATTGCTACAAATTGAACCATCAAAATATAATCTCCATAGTACTAGAGAGACAAGGCTAATATCACTTAACATGTACCTTGTCTTGGTCTCCAATTGAACTAAGGACGATGTTAGAATTCCACACCGGCCATGATCAGATAGTTTCTTAGGACGATAGTTAAGTATCGGCCATTACTATGAGGTCCATGTAGAATTCACCCACCAAAGTATGTATAGCCGAAATAAACAAATAAAATAGGAATAAAATATTTCGGCCCCTTTGTATTAGCAACAATGTAACTAACCAAATGTATGGTAATTTGGTAATACCCTCTCATGATATAGAAAATTATGTTGCATCCATGGATCAAAATAAATCAATGGAGGGTAATTGATCATACCTAGGGATGAATTCCATGGCAAAGGCATCAACGGCATGGTTGAAGAAAATGGATGATGTGCTAACCGAAGATTTTGATGTTGTGATGCGCACCTTCGGCTTAATTGTTTGTTGCTTTCATTATTTTCCTTCTTCACTTTTATTGTACTTGTTGCAACAGAAGCATGCACACCATTTTTGTGTTGATTGATCCTCTTGGGAACCCATGCCATGTTCCTCTTTCGCAGCTCTTGTGCACTAAGATTTTGTAATTCCTTCTTTCGCCAATACGATAAGCCGAGTGGGCACCCCGGCTGTGATTTTGTTTGAAGCAACGGCAATTCTTGTTTTACCTTGTGCACTCTCAACTTCTTTTCTTCAGATTTGGCACTCTGATTTTTATCAATTGATTGCTTCACTTCTTTGCCTTTTGTAGCCAATGTCAACACTTTAATAGGCTCTTTGTTATTTGAGATCAAATCTGAAGCAGCACACTTACGACCATCTCTTTTCACGCGGTAAACTTGCTTCACCACCTCTTTCTTCTTTCTTGAGCTCTGGACCGATTCCTTATGATTGAAACGGTCTTTGACGCGTGATTGTTCAAATGTTGATCTCCTTGGAGCTGCATAGTATTGGTGAGATGGTCTAAAATAAGATGGAGAATGCGCCCTTGTATCATACCTGTCCCATGATGAATATGTATCTATATGAGCATAGGGAGGCATCCACGACATTGGCATTGGTGGCCCAAAATAAGGATATGAATATGTTGCATTAAATTTCGCACTTTGCCAATACCGATCCTCATATTTGCGCCTTGGGGGTGATCTTGGTTTCTTTGCATGATTTGGCCGATAAGCATTCTTCTCTTCACTCTTCTTTTGATATTTCTCCAATAGTTCAGCGAAGGTGATTTTTGATCTCTTACACTTGCGCTTATTTCGGCCTTTGTTTTCTTTTGGTTTGCTTCCATCGATCATTGGATTTGCCTGCTGCCCCCCAGTCCTTGGCGTCTCCATTGTAGCTTCGATGGAATTTTTGCCTTTAAGGTTATGTTCATTATGCTCTTCAACAAATTCTTTACTTGAAAGCTCGATCCCATCACCTTCTGTTTTTACCTTCTCTTTAAATGGATCGGCTTGAAGCAGCCGATGCAAAAACTTTCTGCCATCGGGACCAATCGGAATAGACTGGTCATCTCTTGGTGTCTCAACAAATTTCAATCGTCCTTTATCAATGGCCGATTTAACTATTTGACGAAACATATTGCAATCCTCAAAATTATGTTTGAACGAATGATGCAACCTACAATACATTCGTCCTTGAATTGATGGCTTAACATGGTGATCAAGAATTCTAATGTAATTATTTTTCAACAAAAAATCAAAGATTTGATCACACATTGTGAGAACGGCTTTGGAGTTAAGCAAACGAATGGTTCAGATTTGGCATCTTCCCATTCGGCTATGAATTCTCTTTCGCATTCTTTTTCCGATGTCCTTAAATAAGAAACTATACTAGCATCGGTTTTCCCAAAAGATTTTAACCTTGGCTTTGATTTTCTGAAATCAAAGTAGTTAGAACATACACGTCTCAATTGAGACCATGCGTAAGCCAAGTATGAAGCAAACAAAGCTACCCAATTAGATATGAACTTTAAATAAAGCAATGAGAAAAGCTTTGGTTGCAGTAATAAGTCACTATCGGTCTCTTTGAATGGTACAATATATTGACCGATATGCTCAGTAACAATTTTATTGCTAACAAGTATATTGCCCTTCTTCATTGGTCTTTGAAAATTACTTATTAGAATTTTTCTAATAGATGCATCAACAATAAAGTTGTGACCAAATCTGAAAATAGGTAAATTACTTGCTAGACATACCTCTTCAAATATGTTGGGAGAGCATGATGATTGCATATGATGAATAATATTGTGCTTTGCTTCTGGATGACTTCCCAACACCATGTCACAATTTTCTTCTTGATTTCGTGCATCATAAATTTGAAGATCTTTGTCAACCGAACTTTGTTCGGCTACTTGTTCTTGTCCTTGAAGCTCATCAATTTCTATGGCACAGAACTCATAGGGCAGCATGTAAGCTCCCACACATCTAGAAAAATCTAACACGACCAATTTGTTGCGTTTACCGTTCCTTTGCTTGGAGAAACTTGCATCTTTTGTTTTGGTACACGCGGCAATAATTGGCTTGATGCACTCGACTTTATCCGGCGATGCACTCGTCTGGAACGATGCACTCGGCTGGCATGATGAACTCAGATGGGTCGATGCACTCGACTGGTATGATGTACTCAGTATGGACTCTATGCACTCGGTTGTAACCGTCTCTGTGCTCAATCTGGTTTCAACTGAATCCACCATCGTCTTTGCTTTAAAGGAATCGTTTGACTCGGCTGTAGATGACTTATTCATATTTGACTTAGTTTCAACCGAATCAACCATATTAGCCGAGTGAACCCTTTCTTGCTGATTTGCTTGCAAACTTTTTTGCTTCAATATCGCAGAAGGGCCAACATAGTTGCTCGATGGAGGAAGGCACTTGACGTATTCTTGCAAATATTCCTCTCCACGGCTTTTCTTGAGTGCTTCGTAAGCCTGTCAATATTCTGCTGGTAATTCCTCAAGAGTTGGCGTAGTAAATTCGTTGACGCTATTCCCTGTGAGCTTTGGCTTGATCTTGTCCACTTGGGCCACATATTTTCTTTAAACTCAGCCCTACTTGATTGGCTTGCCCCCAATACTTTTATGATCTTTCGCAATGAATGGATGTTGCGAAACTTTGCAATTGTATAGGGGTGTATAACATGCTGCAATGATAGGTGAAGATGTGTGCCTTTGTTGTTGAATATTTTCTCACGCCAATTTGATCAATTGGCAACACTTCGTCTTCTTTTAAAACCCTAGCTTTTATTGCCTCATAATCAGGAACCAAACCTTTATCATGTTGCTCAAGGCAAAGAGTGGTAATCTTCTTATTTTGCGCTAAGCTTTTTAACGCAGCCAAAGTCACCTCATCTCCTGCAATATTAGACACATACACTCCTGTAGAATCTCCATTCACTCGGCCATAAAAGTGAGCCGAGTCATGAATACTTTTAGTTGCATATGATGCTGAACAATTAATATCATGAGGTGTATCATATGATGACCGAGGATAACCGGCCAAATAGCTAATGGAAGCATGGCCGATTGCCTCATTCATCGGCATGTTTGGGGATAAACCCGCATATTGCGAGTTGACTGCCGATGGATAAAACTGTGAGATGCCCTCCTGCACATGAGGTGTCATATATTGATCACTTGAACAAATCGTGTTATTCATCGGCATATTGAAAGGTGTTGCCGATGCACGAAAGTTCAGATTCATAAGTTGCATGTCGCGGTTCTGTAAATTCCAAGTTTCTCCAATGGAATAACTAGTCGGCCTTTGCTCGTTATGGCTAGCCGACATGACATGTCCATTGAAAGATCTAGAAACATCAACATAATGGCTATTTGCATCTACGTAAGGAGATTGATGATACATGTTACCGTTGTAGATTGCAGCCGCTTGATGACGCTCTCCTCGTAGCAAGAACAGGCTGGAGATTGTTCAAAGCTTCGTCCCCAGCGGAGTCGCCAAAAAGTGTGTTGACACACGAACATGTCACGTGTACCCTCGACGCCGGGGGTGATGCACCGGAGCTCACGTCGAAGGAGACCCGCCGGAAGCGCGATACGCAAGACAGTCCGGCGGGCGCTTTTGCAGACCCGAAAACCCCACACCCCCAGGAGGGACCCCGTCAGGGAGTGCGGCGGCTATGGGCTGCTCTAGGTCGATTCGCTCGCCCCTAGAGCCTCGTGGATCCGCAGCCCTCCAGCATGAAGAACTAGCGAAGAACGAGAAGAAACATACAAGGGAGAGACAAAAAGTAGATGAACACGAAAAAGTAGTAGATTGATTTCTTCGATTGTGTGTTGTTTCAATCGGCCGTCACCCCCAACATATATAAGAGGCGGCTGGACTTCCCGTACAAAAAAAGGATTCATTTAGGCTTTGTTTACAAGAAAATTACATCAATTCAAGTCCAAAACCCTAGTCAAATTCGGACTGGTTTTGTCCGAACTTTCCAAAACTGTTCGTTTTAAACTGACTGTACCTTGCAGGTCTTTTTTGTGGTGGTAAACGATCTCGGATGGAAACGATCCCAAAAGCAATCTTTACCGTTTCGACGATACGAAAAACTTTCGTGTTGAACGTTTTCCGATTTGAGGCCATCTTCTGGGGAAAAACACTCACGCATTACATCAGACACTTGCCAAAACATGTCTGGTCTCCCGCGTCATATTTCGCCTCTTGACAGGGCTGCATTCAGATAGCTCTAACTTTTGCATAAGAACTCGGATTGAGATGATTTTTATATAAAAATCGACCGATTTGACAAGATGAAGACAATTCATGTAGAGCATTCCTTCATCCGAGGTTGTCCTGGAGGCTTAATTGACCAAAAAGCACTCAGAACACCTAAACATGACAATCTGAGTGTAGTTTTGGTCTTTGATATGATGCCGAATGATTATGGTCCAAACATTAAAGTTGTTCCATTCGGTGATGTGAAACTTTTCACGCTGAAAACCCTTTCACTCTGTATCTTGCCAAAATCAGGCGTCAACAAGAACAATATTTGCTAGACCATGAGAATGATATGCACTTTCATGAAAGAAATGAAATAGATAAAATTTGCTTTGAACAAGAACCTCTCCTTAAACACAACTTGCCTATTGAAACTCTAGGAGGTCCACCTCCACCTAAAGGTGATCCTGTGTTTCAATTAAAGCAATTGCCTGACACTTTGAAGTATGCTTATCTTGATAGAAAAAGATATATCCTGTTATTACTAGTGCTAACCTTTCAGAACATGAAGAAGAAATATTATTAAAAATTCTGATGAAGCACCATGCTGCTATTGGATATACTCTTGATGATCTTAAGGGTATTAGTCCCATTCTCTGTCAGCACAAGATTAATATGGAACCTGATGCTAAACCCGTTGTTGATCACCAACGATGATTTAATGCTAAGATGAAAGAAGAGGTAAGGACTGAAATATTAAAGCTTTTGGAAGCAGGTATAATCTATCTCATAGCTGATAGTAGATGGGTAAGCCCTGTTCATTGTGTTCCTAAAAAGGGAGGTATTACTGTTGGTCCTAATGATAAAAAAGAACTTATTCCACGAAGAATAGTGACTGGCTATAGAATGCTAATTGATTTTAGAAAATTAAATAAAGCTACTAGAAAATATCATTACCCTCTGCCTTTTATTGATCAAATGTTGGAAAGATTATCTAAGCACACACACTTTTGTTTTCTTGATGGATATTCTGGTTTCTCTCAAATACCTGTATCACAACTTGATCAAGAGAAAACCACATTTACCTGTCCTTTTAGAACTTATGCTTATAGACGTATTTCTTTTGGTTTATGCAATGCACCTGCTACTTTTCATAGATGTATGACTGCTATATTCTCTGATTTTTGTGAAAAGATTGTTGAGGTTTTCATGGGTGGTTTTCCCATTTACTGAACTTCTTTTGATGATTGCTTAAGCAACCTTGATCGAGTCTTGCAGAGATGTGAGCAAACTAATCTTGTCTTAAATTGAGAGAAGTGTCACTTTATCGTTAATGAAGGTATTGTCTTGGGGCATAAAAATTTTGAACGAGGTATTGAGGTGGATAAAGCTAAAGTTGATGCAATTGAGAAAATGCCATGTCCTAAAGATATTAAAGGTATTCAGAGTTTCCTTGGTGATGTTGGTTTCTATAGTAGGTTTATTAAAGACTTCTCTAAAATTTCTAGGCTTCTTAGTAATCTTTTACAAAAGTATGTTCCATTTGTTTTTGATGATGATTGTGTAGAAGCCTTTGAAACACTTAAGAAAGCCTTAACTTTCACACCTATTGCTGAACCACCTGATTGGAACTTACCTTTGAAATTATGTGTGATGCTAGTGATTATGTTGTTGCTGTTGTTCTAGGACAAAGAGTTGATAATAAATTAAATGTATCCATTATGCTAGCAAAACTCTAGACAGTGCCCAAAGAAATTATGCTACTACTGAAAAAGAATTTTTAGCGGTTGTGTTTGCCTGTGATAAATTCAGGTCTTACATTGTTGATTCTAAAGTAATTGTTCACATCGACCATGTTGCTATAAAATATCTTATGGAAAAGAAAGATGCTAAACCTAGACTCATTAGGTGGGTTCTCTTGCTACAAGAATTTGGCTTACATATCACTGATAGGAAAGGAGCTAAGAACCATGTAGTTGATAACTTGTCTAGGTTAGAAAATATTCTTGACGACCCACTACCTATTGATGATAGTTTTCCTGATGAACAGCTAGCTGTAATAAATGCTTCTCATAATACTCCTTGGTATGCTGACTATGCTAATTATATCGTTGCTAAATTTATACCATCTAGTTTCGCATACCAGCAAAAGAAAAAAAATCTTCTATGACTTAAGACATTACTTTTGGGATGACCCACATCTTTATAAAGAGGGTGTAGACAGTATTATTAGATGTTGTGTACCCAAGCATGAACAGGAACAGATCCTGTGGAAGTGTCACTCCGAAGCCTATGGAGGGCATCATGCGGGAGATAGAACTGCACACAAGGCCTAATTTTTTCAAGGATGCCCATAAGTTTGTCTTGTCTTGTGTTGTGATGAATGTCAAAGAATTGGTAATATCGGTAAGCGTCAGGAAATGCCTATGGATTATTCACTTGTTGTTGAACCGTTTGATGTTTGGGGTTTTGATTACATGGGACCTTTTCCTTCCTCCAATGGGTATACTCATATTTTGGTTTCTGTTGATTATGTCACTAAGTGGGTAGAAGCTATTCCAACCAGTAGTTCTAATCACAACACCTCCATTAAAATGCTTAACGAAGGTATTTTCCCTAGGTTTGGAGTCCCTATATATTTAATGACTGATGGTGGTTCACACTTTATTCATGGTGCTTTCCGCAAAATGCTTGCTAAATATGATGTTAACCATAGAATTGCATCACCCTATCATCCTCAATCTAGTGGTCAAGTTGAACTTAGCAATAGAGAAATACAAATAATATTACAAAAAACTATCAATAGGTCCCGAAAGAATTGGTCAAAGAAACTAGATGATGCACTTTGGGCCTGTAGAACAGCTTAACAAATCCTATGGGTATGTCTCCATACAAAATGGTTTATGGAAAAGCTTGTCATTTGCCTCTAGAGTTAGAACATAAAGCATATCGGGCAATTAAAGAACTCAAGTATGACTTTAAACTTGCCGGTCAAAAGAGGTTATTTGATATTATCTCCCTAGATGAATGGAGAACCCAAGCTTATTAAAATACCAAACTATTCAAAGAAAAAGTTAAAAGATGGCATGACAAAAGAATCCAAAAGCGGGAATTCAAAGTTGGTGAACAAGTTCTATTGTACAACCCTCGTTTTAGTTTTTTTGCAGGAAAACTTCTTTCCAAATGGGAAGGGCCATACATTATCGAAGAAGTTTATCGCTCTGGAGCTATCAAGATCAATAATGCTGAAGGTACTAACTTGAAGGTGGTCAATGGACAAAGAATTAAGCACTTTATCTCAGGTATGCCCATTAATGTTGAAAGAAATATTATACAAGCCATGACACTACAGGAACACATAAAAGAAACCTTCCAGAACACACCAAAACCCTGAAAAGGAAGAGGTACGTGATACGTTAAGTAAACGGACTCCAAAAAATCCGCAAAAATATTTTTTTCAGTTTTGGAATATTAGAAAAATAGGAAAATAAGAAACAACCAGGAAGGCCATCCTGGTGCCCACAAGACACCAGGGCACGCTTGTCCCTCCCAGGCGCGCCCTGGTGGGTGGTGGGCCCCTTGATACGTCTCCAACATATCTATAATTTTTGATTGTTCCATGCTATTATATTATTTGTTTTG
Source organism: Aegilops speltoides (assembly GCA_021437245.1). NCBI lineage: Eukaryota > Viridiplantae > Streptophyta > Magnoliopsida > Poales > Poaceae > Aegilops > Aegilops speltoides. The sequence goes on along the minus strand of CM038144.1, from coordinate 474,341,948 downwards.
GATTTTCATATGCATTAATATGCTATTTTATATCATTCTTGGGACTAACCTATTAACCTAGTGCCTAGTGCCAATTTCTATTTTTCCTTGTTTTTGACTTTTATAGAAAAGGAATATCAAACGGAGTCCAAACGGAATAAAACTTTACGATGATTTTCCTTAGACCAGAAGAACCTAGGAAGCTTCGGGAGGAGGCCAGAAGACACACGAGGTGGCCACAAGCCCTAGGGCAACGCCCCTAGGCTTGTGGGCCCCTCGGGGGTCTCCTAACCCTAATCCCATCACTATAAATCCTCAAATATCCCCCCTATGCCAAAAAAGTCCACAAAAAAAACTTTTCCGCCACCGCAAGCCTCTGACCTCTTGAGATCCCATCTTGGGGCCTTTTCTGGCACTCCATCGGAGGGGGATTCGATCGCGGAGGGCCTTTACGTCAAACTTGCTACCCTTCCGATGATGCATGAGTAGTTTACCACAGACCTACGGGTCCATAGCTAGTAGCTAGCTGGCTTCTTATCTCTCTCTCTCTTTGATCTTCAATACCATGTCCTCCTCGATGTTCTTGGAGTTCTATCCAATGTAATCTTTTTTTGCGGTGTGTTTGTCGAGATCCAAGGAATTGTGGATTTATGATCAGATTATCTATGAATAGTATTTGAGTCTTCTCTGAATTCTTATATGCATGATTTGATAGCTTTGTATTTCTCTCCAATATATCGATTTGGTTTTTCTTGCAATGGGAGAGGTGCTTTGTGATGGGTTCAATCTTGCGGTGTCCTCACCCAGTGACATAGTAGGGGTAGTGAGGCACGTATTGTATTGTTGCCATTAAGGATAAAAAGATGGGGCTTATATCATATTGCTTGAGTTTATCCCTCTACATCATGTCATCTTGCTTAAGGCATTACTCTGTTCTTATGAACTTAATACTCTAGATGCAGGAAGGAGTCAGTCGATGTGTGAAGTAATAGGAGTAGATGCAGGAAGGAGTCGGTCTACTTGTCACGGATGTGATGCCTATATTCATGATCATTACCTTAGATATCGTCATAACTTTGCACTTCTCTATCAATTGCTCGACAGTAATTTGTTTACCTATCGTATGTTTTCTTTCAAGAGAGAAGCCTCTAGTGAAATCTATGGCCCCCGGGTCTATTTTCCATCTTATATTTTCATATCTATAAAACCAAAAACCCAAAAATACCTCGCTGATTTTATTTACTTTTATTTGTATTAAACCTATCTCTATTAGATCTCACCCTTGTTCGTGACCGTGAAGGGAGACTTGCTTGTGTGCAAGTGTTTGTTAGTTTGTGCAGGTGCATATATTGGAGACTTGCTTGTGCCTCCTACTGGATTGATACATTGGTTCTTAACTGAGGGAAATACTTATCTCTACTTTGCTGCATCACCCTTTCCTCTTCAAGAGAAAAATCAATGCAAGCTCAAGAAGTAGCACCCCTCGGGCACCTTCCTGACTCCGCTTTCCTTCGAGATGCTTGTTTCACAAGATAAAAAAATCTTTAGATATACGCCCGAATGATTTGACCTCCGTATCACGAAGAAATCCTCTGTTCTTGTTTCGTGCTGTTTTCCTGGCAGATCTGAAAATATGTCGTCCCAAGATTCGGAGGGAGAGAGCTATGTCGCTGAGTATATCGCAAATACCACGGTCTATGGGGAGGAGGATCCTTACGATTGGACCACAGATGAGGAAGAAGACACTGACATGAAAGAAACAAAGGATGACAGCTCCGATGAGGATGAAGAGGAAAATCTACTACCTCAACCTGGAGATATGTATGTGGAATTCAAGAAGTAAGCCTTCCTAACAAAGGAAACAAACCTAAGGTTCAATTTATCCCATCCTGTTTTCTCCAGGAGTGCAAGGCGGCATTATGCAAGAGGGTATTGAAGCATGAGGGGTGAGGGAGTCCTGGACTAGGGGGTGTCTGAATAGCTGGACTATCATCATCGACCGGACTCCAAGACTATGAAGATACAAGATTGAAGACTTCGTCCCGTGTCCGGATGGGACTTTCCTTGGTGTGGAAGGCAAGCTTGGCGATACGGATATGTAGATCTCCTACCATTGTAACCGACTCTGTGTAACCCTAGCCCTCTCTGGTGTCTATATAAACCGGAGGGTTTTAGTCCGTAGGACGAACAACCATTACAACAATCATACCATAGGCTAGCTTCTAGGGTTTAGCCTCCTTGATCTGGTGGTAGATCCACTCTTGTACTACCCATATCATCAATATCAATCAAGCAGGAGTAGGGTTTTACCTCCATCGAGAGGGCCCGAACCTGGGTAAAAACATCGTGTCCCTTGTCTCCTATTACCATCCGTCTAGAGCACAGTTCGGGACCCCCTACCCGAGATCCGCCGGTTTTGACACCGACATTGCTGCTTTCATTGAGAGTTCCTCTGTGTCGTCACCGATAGGCTTGATGGCTTCTTCAATCAACAACAACGCAGTCCAGGGTGAGACTTTTCTCCCCAGACAGATCTTCGTGTTCGGCGGCTTCGCACTGCGGGCTAATTTGCTTGGCCATCTAGAGCAGATCGAAAGCTACGCCCCTGGCCATCAGGTCAGGTTTGGAAGCCTAAACTTCACGGCTGACATCCGCGGAGACTCGATCTTTGATGGATTCGAGCCACAACCGAGCGCGCCGCACTGTCACGGTGGGCATGATTTAGCTCTGCCACCGGACAGTGCCCTGGAGGCCGCACATGAGTCCGCTCCAACCCATAGAACGGAGCCGACCGCGCAGATCGAGGATAGGTGGCTGGACACCGCCTCGGGGGCTGCAACTTCTACGGCGATGGAGCCGGATACTGACCTTGTCCCTTGCAAAGCTCATGACTCCGAGGTGCCGGACTCCTTATCGGACTCCGAACCTCCTGCGCCCCTGCCAATCGAATCCGATTGGGCGCCGATCATGGAGTTCACCGCTGCGGACATCTTTCAGCACTCACCCTTTGGCGACATCCTGAATTCGCTAAATTATCTCTCATTATCGAGAGCCTGGCCGGATCTGCGGTCGATGGTTGGGATGCGGACGACGAAGAAATTCAAAGCCCACCCACCACCCACTTTATAGCCACTGTCGACGATCTAACCGACATGCTAGACTACGACTCCGAAGACATCGACGGTATGGACAACGATGCCGGAGACGATCAAGAACCAGCGCCTACCGAGCACTGGAAGGCCACCTCAACTCATGATGTATATATGGTGGACACCCCAAAAGGGAGCGATAACGAGGAACAACGGGACGCGGCGAAGGATAATTCCCCCGAAAAACAACCAAAACGGCGACGCAAGCGCCGCCCCAAGTCCCGCCTCGATAACAACAGCACCCATAATGACCCAGCCATAGAGCAGGGCAAACCAGTGGGCGACGAACATGCAACCAAGAAACCATCCGAACAGGATGAATCGGATAATCAACTCATCCTCGGCGAAAACAACAGTCTAGACGATCTCACACCGGACACACCACCGGAGCATAAGACCCTTCGAAAAAGGCTTGTCGCCACTGCAAGAAGTTTGAAGAAGGAGAAACGGAAGCTCAAAACAGCGGAAGACATACTCGTAATGAGGTGGAGCAAAGTACTCAAGACCAGCGGACAAATATGGCAATAGCCACCAAACAAAGAGCTACCCGGCGCAAGCTGCTGCCAGACGACGAGGAGGCCGAGAGCCCCACAATCAAAAAGCAAAGAGGCCGCCTGCCGGATAGGCGACAGATGATGTGCCAAGAGCGGCAAGCGGCGCCGCTTTATAAGCCGCACATGACACACATAAAGATCTCGCAAAACGGATGGCCCGGTCAGTCCATTTATGGGCCAAAGAAGAGGGCCCAGAAGGAACACAACACGCCGAGTGTTTGAAGATAACGGCACACCTAAATACAGGGGCGCCGCACACCCACTATGTATCACCGATGAGGTGCTGGATCATGAATTCCCAGCTGGGTTCAAGCCCGTAAACATAGAGGCATACGACGGAACAATGCACTTGAGTGCGGATTGAGGATTACATCCTGCACATACACATGGCTAGAGGAGATGATCTCCACGCCATAAAATATCTACCCCTCAAGCTCAAAGGGCCAGCTCGGCATTGGCTCAAAAGCCTCCTAGAAAATACCATTGGAAGTTGCGAAGAGCTCGAGGACGCGTTTAGAGCAAATTTTCTGGGGACTTATGTCCGCCCTCCGGATGCAGACGATTTAAGTCACTTAACTCAACAGCCCGGAGAGTCGGCACAAAATTCGAACAGGTTCCTTACAAAAAGAACCAAATAGTCGATCGTCCGGACGCCAAGCCTTAGCAGCTTTTAAACATAATGTCCGAGACAAATGGCTCATGACACCTCGCCAAGAGAAGCCGAGAACAATGGACGCGCTAACAAGCCTCATTACCCGCTTTTGTTAGGGAAGACAGCTGGCTAGCAAGATGCAGCACCAGCGACCCGAGTACATCCGAGATCAGAGATGGAAACGGAAAATCACGGCGCAGAAAGGACCAGCACCGAAATAAAGAAAAAAGCCCAAAGAACACAGCGGTCAATGCCGGATTCAAAAGCTCGCGGCCGAACAATAAAACACTGCCTCTTAAGGACAACAGTGACGAGCTATCCAACCTAAACAAAATTTTGGATCGGATATGTCAAATCCACAGTACCTCCGGGAAGCCTGCAAACCACACCCACCGGGATTGTTGGGTCTTCAAACAGTCCGGCCGACTCAACGCCGAACACAAGGGGCTCGACGCGCCAAGCGAGGATGACGACGAACCGCACCAGCAGAGTGCCGGAAAACAAAAGACTTTCCCACAAGAAGTCAAAATAGTAAACTCACTTCAGGTGATAATACGGAACAACAGTGCGGCACCCGCCAAAGTAGATGTCGCATGGTCCACCCCAGCAGAACCTCGAGATTGGATGTCAAAACCAATTACTTTCGACCACCTAGACTATTCCAGAAGTATTCGAAACGCAGGATGGACTGCTCTAATATTGGATTCTATAATCGACGGACTACAATTTACACAAGTCCTAATGGATGGCGGCAGCGATTTAAACCTGCTATATCCGGACACAATCCGCAAGTTGGGGATAGACCTTACTAAAATTCGCCATAGCCGCACTTCCTTCAAAGGAGTGACGCCAGGCCCTTACGCCAAGTGCACGGGCTCCTTACTACTAGAAGTTGTGTTCAGGTCACCCGGCAACTTCTGACGCGAAAAGCTAATCTTTCATGTCGCCCCATTCAAAAGTAGCCATCAAGCACTATTGGGACGTGAAGCTTTTGTCCGCTTTAACGCAATACCACACTACGCGTCTCTGACACTTAAAATGCCTGGTCCACGCGGCATCATCTCACTAAAAGGTCATTCAAGACCCCGGGCACGGCTAGACGAGTCCGGCATAAATAAACTAGGGGCTCCCTAGCCGCACACCCCTTCACAAGGGGCTGTGCGTATGAGCAATAAGGAGCCAATAAAAGCTCAACTTTATTCATTTATTCATGCTCTGTTTTACATACATTTTTTCACACGACTTCTTTTCAAACTAAGTTCCTCTCTTTTACAGATGAACAGTGTGTTACACCCGTCCAGGATACAGCACAACGGAGACACAGGCGCAGACGTGCAGTAGGGACCCGTCACAAGGATTCTTTTCAGATTAAGACCCTGTGTAAACCTTTTTTACTGTCTCTTGTTGCTATACATCCCCTGGTTGCTCATCATAACCAGAGAGGAGGCTGACATTTTGGCATCGGCCGCGTTAGAGGACCTTGCGTGTACCTGGACACTAGGGGCTTAGGGCATTGATCTGCCCGTCATCATAAAGACCGAACACCTCAGGGAGTGTTCGGCATCTCGAGTTAGGCCTTATATGCATCAGCTCCGAATCATGTCTTTGGTCAAATGTTGGGTTTGCCCGGCTCCTGTGTTTTGCTGCCTTACATTCCGTATCATCGGCTAACGCGGCACCAAGAGAACTACTGCGATTGTGCCCCGGTTCGGTCGGGTGAGCACCTTAGTAGAGAAAGCCGAAAACTGACTGTCATGATGTAGCGTGTGACTGGTCAACCACTCGATCGACCTCCGGAATGTTTAGAATTCCTCCTCTTTGACGAAGGACCGCTTCCCGGTAAGGCACACACGCGGCCCAAATCCGAAGAGTGCGGTGCCCCTAGGGGCTATATCGTAGCCCCACCTTCGAACTCCTATGGCTAAGTGAAAGTGATAAAGCATTATAGTCCGGTTGCCTCGTTTGCTACGCTACCACCTCCTTCACAGGACCAAGACGTTGGATTAAGTGTGAAAATGCGCTATTTCAAGAACACCCCGCACCACGTGCGTGGGGGCTGAAGTCAAGACTGCCATCTTTCGGGTTATACACAAGTATACATTAACGGCCGACAGAGATATTTCAATACTTGAACGCACAAGTACAAAAAGCGCTTATATTATAAACATTGTTTTACAAACCATAAAGTTCATTTGAACATGACATTTTTGAGCATCGCGACTCTATTACACGAGCACCACGCAGAACTTCCCCAAAATAGTGCTCGGCTGGTAACCGCTCTCGTGCGAACCACTGGTCGCAACATCGGTGGCATCCATCTCGCCCAAGATGTCTTCACACGGCGAGGGCCATCTGTGCACCTCTATGCAGGCCGACCGCTTCATCGCTTTGATATGCGGCACCGCCCCAAGGAATTGCTGCAATAAGCCAAAATAACTCTTGGCTTGGGCCTATCCGCCGACATGAGTCACGATATCCGTCATGGCAATCCGGACAATCTATTCAGCTCAGCCCACTCACCAACCGATCGGTCGTGAAGTGAACACTCCGGACTATGGAATTGAGACCAAAAAGCTCTTCCGTCTCGTGATCCTCTTGACTTTGAAGTGCACAACAAGATCTGCCGCGACTCGCCGCTAAGTCCATATAAGGATCATCCGGACCCCACACCTGGCCAAGCCGAGCGGATTTCGTCAAACCTCTGCAGCAGCGAAAGGGCTTGCCACCACAATATCTCCGACCGGCGCAGCTCCTCCTTTATAGCCCTCATTGCGTAAGCGGGCATCCTTGGCTTCGGTGGCCTTCCTCAGCCTTCTTGCTCGCTCGGCGTTCTTTTCAAGAACCTCATAGCGGTCGGTAACGTCTTTCAACTTCACGGCCATTTCGCCATCTCCTCCCGCTTGGCAAAGGAGCAGCCCTTTCGGCTTTAGCTCTTCGCCCGCCTCGAGGCAGCCGCATCACTCCTTCTGGCCTGCTCCTTGGCTCGAGCAAGTTCTGCCCAAAGGCTCTCCACAGCAGCAGCACCATCTGCATTGAGCACACATGTTGTAAGAAGTGGGCTTTGGCTCCCTTACTAGGTGACCACGGAGAAAAAACCTACCTTGTGACTCGTCAAGTCGCTTATTGACCAGTAGCGATGTCCGTGATCCAGAACGCCGAGTTGCCGCTTTAGTTCGGCACTCCATCATCCGGTGGCCACCGGACTATCCGCCACCTGCATAGGAAAGGAGAAAATCAATACCTGCGATTTTGATCCTCGGCACGCTGTCGATCTCAACAACCTACCGAGTCCCAGGGGCTACTATCTATACAGGGAACACTTTATGTGTAAAACGGTCAAAAGGTATGTCATTTTTACGTACCTCAAACCCCGCCAGCAAGCTTCTAACGGCATCATGCAACCCGCCTTCGGCGGACAAAATTCTTCCAATCACCATACTCATCAATGTACGGTGACCTTCTAAGATAGACGCCCTCTCAAGCAGATCCTTCACTCCCCGGCAAGACACCGGTGGTGCCGAACTCTCCGGCCCCGCCGGACTCGGGGATACCCTCCGCGATGACACCTCAGGTTCGTCCACCCTGCCTGATGGTGCGGCGGACGGAGGCATCTCGCTCTCCACCATCTCCGAACGAAGGTCCCCCGAAGACGAGCTCATCTGAGAAGGACGGAGATCCGAACTACAAGGTAAAAACTTCGGTTATCCTCAGAAGCAAACATAGGGATGTCTCTTATTATAGAACCCCCCCTTTTCCTACTTATGGCTCGCTGGAGGGCTGATTCCTTAGGGGAGATAGTGCGGCCGGGGCCTCCCCGGACGCAGGACCCTCTGGTGAAGATCTCTTCCCCCGCTTCGAGGCCTTGGCCTCCGGGTTTTTGGAAGCGGTCCTCTTCTCCCCTTGGAAGGAGGGATTCTCGATTCCCCCTTTCTCCAAAGCCTCCTTGCTAGAGGCGGTAGTGTCTCTGTTCTCCCCTTCGCCTTCCTCTGAAGGCGCAACCTTCAGCATCCTGACCAGCACGGGATCCGGCGCGGTCTCCGGGAGGGGGGCCGGACACCGTATCAGCTTCGCTTGTGCTATCCACTCCTATTCGAGGGACGATGGGTTAAAAGACAAATTCAAGAAGGCGCAAACAAACGGTGTGTCCGGACGCAGGGCCACTTACCTGAGCATCCGGGCGATTGCAGCTTAGGCCGGAATCCTCGGTCAATTCCGGACACATCTCTTGTGATCCGAAGAACAATTTATACATCTCCACGGGTGTCGTACCCATGAAGTGTTGGAGAGCTCGCGGCCCCTCTGGATTGAATTCCCACAGGCGGAGGGGGCGCCGCTTGCAGGGCAGAAGACGCCGAATCAGCATAACCTGCATCACTACGGCCAGATTGATCTCCCTCTCTTGGAGGTCTCGAATCTGGCCCTGCAATAGGGGTACGTCCTTTGACGGCCCCCAGTTGAGCCCTTGGCTGACCCATGACATCAGCCGCTGTGGAGGGCCCGAGCGGAAGATGGGCGGCGGCTTCTGCCTGCTGCCCCTGGGAGCGGTTATGTAGAACCACTCCTGTTGCCACAAGCCGAGCTCCTCCTGGAAAGAGCCCTCTGGCCATGGAGCATCGGCCCTCCGCTATAACCGCCCGCCCAAGACTCGCTTGACGCCCCTCGATCATCTTCGGCTCCACGTTAAAGGTTTTAAGCCACAAGCCGAAGTGAGGGGTAGTGCGGAGGAAGGCTTCGCAGACGACAATGAATGATGAGATATGGAGGATGGACTCCGGAGCCAAGTCGTGGAATTCCAACCCATAGTAAAACATGAGCCCTCTCACAAAAGGATCCATCGGGAAGCCTAAACCCCAACGGAGGTGGGACGCAAACACGACGCTTTCACCGGGCTCGGGAGTGGGAATGACTTGCCCTTTCGCGGGCAACCTATGCGAAATCTCGTAAGTCAGGTACTTGGCCTCTCTCAGCTTTTGCACGTCCTCTTCCGTAACGGAGGAGGGCATCTACCGGCCTTGTAGGTCGGAGCCGGACATCGTTGAAGGTCCGAGGCGCTCGAATTTGAGGCTCTGGGTGTTGGAACTCGGGGCGAGGGGCAGATTCGATTGAGGATTGAAGAAAAGAAACGAGCCTTGGTCCCATTATAAAGAGGGAGAATACCAAGAGCCGTCCCCGTGACCATTTGGGACTCGCCTCCGATAGAGGAGGCGTGGCAACGGGCACGGTTGGGTTACCCACGTCCGTATTGATGGGAATCCCGGAATAAGGGGAACACGATCTCTGCTTCGACAAGACGTGCAAATGAAACCGCTTCGCTAAACGCGCTGAGGTGGTATAATAAAAAATGATTCAAGTAAAGGCTTGGTGGTGGTGTGACGTCATGCCACAAAATACGTCAGCAGATTGAACTTGTGTACATATTATTCTCTCTACCGTGGAATGTGGAATTTATTTCGCAGAGCCGGACACTATCCTGGTGTTCGCAATCTTCTATGAATTATTCGGAGGAGGAACCCGCCTTGCAATGCTGAACAATATGCGCGCCGGACTCATCGTCATTGAAGCCTGGTTCAGGGGCTACTGAGGGAGTCCTGGACTAGGGGGTGTCCGGATAGCCGGACTATCATCATCGACCGGACTCCAAGACTATGAAGATACAAGATTGAAGACTTCGTCCCGTGTCCGGATGGGACTTTCCTTGGCGTGGAAGGCAAGCTTGGCGATACGGATATGTAGATCTCCTACCATTGTAACCGACTATGTGTAACCCTAGCCCTCTCCGATGTCTATATAACCGGAGGGTTTTAGTCCGTAGGACGAACAACCATTACAACAATCATACCATAGGCTAGCTTCTAGGGTTTAGCCTCCTTGATCTCGTGGTAGATCCACTCTTGTACTACCCATATCATCAATATCAATCAAGCAGGAGTAGGGTTTTACCTCCATCGAGAGGGCCCGAACCTGGGTAAAAACATCGTGTCCCTTGTCTCCTGTTACCATCCGCCTAGACGCACAGTTCGGGACCCCCTACCCGAGATCCACCGGTTTTGACACCGACAGGGAGGATGCCTCGGTATCGTATCACCATCACTTTCACTCTCTTTGCCTATTTTAGTTCGATCCTTATTTATTTCGTGATTTAGTTGAATAAAAGTTTAGTATGATCTATTTTCGAGTTATAGTTTTGTGATCTATCTATCTATGTAATCCAGTGAGAGCTATATAATAAAGTGTAGTTTGAGTTTTTGCTTCTTTACTTTTATGTTTCAATCAAAATAAAAGATAATAATCATATGCTAATATTATGGTAAGTAATGACATCACATAACAAAAATTATAAGTTGTAAAATTTATTGAAGGATGACAAACATAGCATTGGTCCATGATGCAACTCATGAAAGAATTAATAAGGGAAGAGAAGATTCACATGCAAATACACTATCTTGGACATCTCTTATGATTGTGAGCCCCCATTAAATTTTATATGTGGAAATTGTTGACGTTCGACAAGGAAGACAACATAATGATTTATGTTTGTTCATATTCACATAGAAGTTATATTGTCATAGATCCTTCAACGTGTGGTGCTTGCTCAATATCTTTGCTAGCCAAAACTCTGCACTAAGTAGAGATACTACTTGTGCATCCAAAAATCTTAAACCCAAACTCATGTTTTGAGAGTCCACCATACCTACCTATGGATTGAGTAAGATCCTTCAAGTAAGTTGTCATCGGTGAAATAAGGCAATAAAAATTATTTCTAAATGTGTTTCATCATTTAGTGTAAGAGAAAGCGTTGTATGAACTTGTGATGGCAAAGTAATAAAAGCGACAGACTGCATAATAAAGCTCGCTATCATAAGGGGCAATATAACCTGACGTTCTTTTGCATTAAGAGATTGTGCATACAAATCAAAAAGCACATGAAAACCTCTCCTTCCTCTGCGAAGGGCCTATCTTTTACTTTTATGTATTTACTTTTTATGCAAGAGTCAAAGTATTCTCTTCTATTCCTTTTTATTTTTCTCTTTTGCAAGCACCATGTGGTGAGGAAAGATCTAGGCACATATATCCAGTTGAATGTGAGGGATCGTGAGTTATTATTGTTGACATCACCCTTGAGCTGAATAAGTTGGGAGACGAAACTATAATCCTCTATCTTTCTATGTGTCTGGTTGAAACTTTTTGTTCATATGTATGCGGTGAGTGTTAGCAATCATAGAAGATTAAATGATGGTTGAGTATGTGGACTTGCCAAAAGGCTCCGATACGAGACCCTTCCTGAAAATATGATGAATTGTAGTTGCAAAGTTGACTGAGAACATAGCTTGTTAGTTTTCAATAGAGTTTATGCTTTATACTTCGATGTTGTGATGAATTGTTACTTGTTCATGAAAAGTTTTATGATAAAGCTTGTTGCTATTACAATAATAATCATGATGCTACTATGTCTGTATTTTGTTTTTATCGACACCTCTCTCTCTAAACATGTGGACATGATTTTTGATATCGGCTTTCGCTTGAGGACAAGCGAGGTCTAAACTTGGGGGGTTGATAAGTCCATTTTGCATCAAGTATTACTACTATTATTTATAATGTTTTTATGCATAATAATGCTTTGTGGAGTAATTCTAATGCCTTTTCTCTCATAATATGCAAGGTTTACACAAAGAGGGAGAATACCGGCAGCTGGAATTCTGGACCTGAAAAAGCTACGTTAGAGATACCTATTCTGCACATCTCCAAATAAGCTGAAAATTTGCGGAGAATTATTTTGGAATCTATAATAAATATTGGAGCAAATAACTACCAAAGGGGGGCTGCCTGGTGCCCACAAGACACCAGGAAGCGCCAGGGACCCCAGGCGCGCCCTGGTGGGTGGTGGGCAGCCCAGCCCACCTCTAGTGCCCATCTTCTGGTATATGAGGTCTTTTGACCTAGAAAAAATAAGGGGAGGACTTTCAGGACGGAGCGCCGCCGTATCGAGGCAGAACTTGGGCAGCACTTTTGCCCTCTAGCGGAGCGATTCCGCAGGGGAACTTCCCTCCCAGAGGGGGAAATCGAAGCCAGCGTCATCACCAACAACCCTATCATCTTTGGGAGGCCAATCTTCATCAACATTTTCAACATCAACATCTCATCTCAAACCCTAGTTCATCTCTTGTGTTCAATCTTTGTACCGGAACCTCAGATTGGTACCTGTGGGTGTCTAGTAGTGTCGATTACATCTTGTAGTTGGTTACTATATGGTTTATTTGGTGGAAGATTATATGTTCAGATCCATTGTGCTATTTAATACCTCTCTGATTTTGAGCATGGATATTACTTTTATTCTTGAGGTCATGGGAGAAGTCATGTTGCAAGTAATCATGTGAATTTCATATCCGTTTGATATTTTGATGGTATGTATGTTGCGATTCCCTTAGTGGTGTTATATGAACGTCGAGTACATGACACTTCACCATCTTTGGGCCTATGGGAATGCATTGTGTAGTAGTTATTAGATGATGGGTTGCTAGAGTGACAGGAGCTTAAACCTAGTTTATGCGCTATTTCGTAAGGGACTGATTTGGATCTATATGTTTAATGCTATGGTTTGATTTTATCTTAATACTTTTCTCATAGTTGCGGATGCTTGCAAGGGGGTTAATCATAAGTGGGAGGCTTGTTCAAGTAAGAACAACACCCAAGCAACGGTCCACCCACACACCATATTATCAAAGTAGGGAACGCGAATCAAGCCAACATGGTGAAAGTGACTAGATGAAATTCCTGTGTGCCCTCAAGAACTCTTTGCTTATTATAAGAGACCATTTTGGCCTGTCCTTTGCCACAAAAGGATTGGGCTACCTTGCTTCACTTTATTTACCGTTACCGTTACTTGTTCATTACAAATTATCTTGCTATCAAACTACCTGTTACCGACAATTTCAGTGCTTGCAGAAATTACCTTGCTGAAAACCGCTTGTCATTTCCTTCTACTCCTTGTTGGGTTCGACACTCTTACTTATCGAAAGGACTACAATTGATCCCCTATACTTGTGGGTCATCAGTGCCCTGTTGGGGAACGTAGCAGAAATTCAAAATTTTCCTACGTGTCACCAAGATCTATCTATGGAGAAACCAGCAAAGAGGGGAAAGAGAGTGCATCTACAAACCCTTTAGATCGCTAAGCGGAAGCGTTCAAGAGAACGGGGTTGAAGGAGTCGTACTCGTCGTGATCCAAATCACCGGAGATCCTAGTGCCGAACGGACGGCACCTCCGCGTTCAACACACGTACAGCCCGGTGACGCCTCCCATGCCTTGATCCAGCAAGGAGAGAGGGAGAGGTTGAGGAAGACTCCATCCAGCAGCAGCACGATGGCGTGGTGGTGGTGGAGGAGCGTGGCAATCCTGCAGGGCTTCGCCAAGCACCGCGGGAGAGGAGGAGGACTTGGGAGAGGGGGAGGGCTGCGCCAGAACTTCGTGGTTAGCTCCCATGCACCTCCCCACTATATATAGGGGTGGAGGGGCTGGTTTCTTTCCCTCCAAGTCCATTGGGGCATTGGCCAAGGTGGGAGGAAAGAAATCCCATCATTTCCTTCCCCACCGATTGTTATCCCCCTTTTTAGGGATCTTGATCTTATCCCTTCGGGATATGATCTTATTCCTTCTAAGGGGGGATCTTGGTGCGCTTGACCAGGGGTGTGGGGACTTGCCCCCACTACCACGTTCATGTGTGTCCCCCATGCAGGTGGGCCCCACTCCAAACCTTCTAGAACCTTCTGGTACAATACCGAAAAATCCGAACATTTTCCGGTGGCCAAAATAGGACTTCCCATATATAAATCTTTACCTCCGGACCATTCCAGAACTCCTCATGACGTCCAGGGATCTCATCCGGGACTCAACAACATTCGTAACCACATACAAACTTCTTTTATAACCCTAGCGCCATCGAACCTTATGTGTAGACCCTACGGGTTCGGGAACCATGCGACATGACCAAGACGTTCTCCGCCAATAACCAACAGCGGGATCTGGATACCCATGTTGGCTCCTACATGTTCCACGATGATCTCATCGAATGAACCACGATGTCAAGGACTCAATCGATCCCGTATACAATTCCCTTTGTCTAACGGTATTGTACTTGCCCGAGATTCGATCGTCGGTATACCGATACCTTGTTCAATCTCGTTACGGCAAGTCTCTTTACTCGTTCCGTAACACATCATCCCGTGATCAACCCCTTGGTCACATTGTGCACATTATGATGATGTCCTACCGAGTGGGCCCAGAGATACCTCTCCGCTTACACGGAGTGACAAATCGAGCCTCGATCCGTGTCAACCCAATGACACTTTCAAGATACATGTAGTGCACCTTTATAGTCACCCGATTCGTTGTGACGTTTGATACACCCAAAGCTCTCCTACGGTATCCGGAGTTACACGATCTCATGGTCTAAGGAAGAGATACTTGACATTGGAAAAGCTCTAGCAAACGAACTACACGATCTTTGTGCTATGCATAGGATTGTCTTGTCCATCACATCATTCTCCTAATGATGTGATCCCGTTATCAACTACATCCAATGTCCATAGTCAGAAACCATGACTATCTGTTGATCACAACGAGCTAGTCAACTAGAGGCTCACTAGGGACATATTGTGGTCTATGTATTCACGCGTGTATTACGATTTCCGGATAATACGCTTATAGCATGAATAAAAGACAATTATCATGAACAAGGAAATATAATAATACTTTTATTATTGCCTCTAGGCATATTTCCAACATCTCCCACTTGCACTAGAGTCAATAATCTAGTTCACATCGCTATGTGATTAACATTCACAGTCACATCACCATGTGACCAACATCCAAAGAGTTTACTAGTGTCATTAAACTAGTTCACATCGTCATGTGATTAAGACCCAATGAGTTCGGGGTTTGATCATGTTTTGCTTGTGAGAGAGGTTTTAGTCAACGGGTGCGCAACTTTCAGATCCGTATGTACTTCGCAAATCTCTAGGTCATTCTCAGAATGTTGCTTCCACGCTCCACTTGGAGCTATTCCAAATGGTTACTCCACTATACGATCCGGTTTGCTACTCGAGTCACTCGGATAGGTGTTAAAGCTTGCATCGACGTAACCCTTTACGCCGAACTCTTTATCACCTCCATAATCGAGAAACATGTCCTTATTTACTCCAAGGACAATTTTGATCGCTGTCCAATGATCCATTCTGGATCATTCTTGTACCCTTGATCGACTCATGGCAAGGCACACTTCGGTGCGGTACACAAAGATAGCATTGTAGAGCCTACGCCTAAAGCATAGGGCGACCTTCGTCCTTTCTCTCTTTTCTGCCGTGGTCGAGCTTTAAGTCTTAACTTCATACCTTACAACTCAGGCAAGAACTCCTTCTTTGACTGATCCATCTTGAACA
Organism: Aegilops speltoides; assembly: GCA_021437245.1. Taxonomy (NCBI): domain Eukaryota; kingdom Viridiplantae; phylum Streptophyta; class Magnoliopsida; order Poales; family Poaceae; genus Aegilops; species Aegilops speltoides. Next base: position 474,326,178 of record CM038144.1, on the reverse strand, counting down.
CCTTCAAGATCATGTCAAGGTATGTGCTCATTTTGAAAGTACTATTAAGCATTTTTGATCTATCCTCATAGATCTTGATGCTCAATGTTCAAGTAGCCTAATCCAGGTTTTCCATTGAAAAACACTTTTCAAATAACCCTATATGCTTTCTAGAAATTCTACATCATTTCTGATCAACAACATATACTCATCAGAAATTTTATAGTGCTCCCACTCACTTCTTTGAAAATACAAGTTTCTCATAAACTTTGTATAAATCCAAAATCTTTGATCATCTCATCAAAGCGCACGTTCCAACTCCAAGATGCTTACTCCAGTCCTTAGAAGGATCGCTAGAGCTAGCATACCTTTTAGCATCCTTAGGATCGACAAAACCTTTCTGATTGTATCGCATACAACCTTTCCTTACGAAAATTGGTAAGGAAACTCGTTTTGACATCCATCTGCCCGATTTCATAAATGCAGCTAATGCTAACATGATTCCGACGGACTTAAGCATCGCTACGGATGAGAAAATCTCATCGTAGTCAACTCCTTGAACTTGTGAAAAACTCTTCGCCACAAGTCGAGCTTCATAGACGGTGACATCACCGTCCACGTCCGTCTTCTTCTTAAAGATCCATTTATCTCAATGGCTTGCCGATCATCGAGCAAGTCCACCAAAGTCCATGCTTTGTTCTGATACATGGATCCTATCTCGGATTTCATGGCCTCTAACCATTTGTCGGAATTTGGGCCCACCATTGCTTCTCCAGAGCTCGTAGGTTCATTTTTGTCTAGCAACATGACCTTCAAGACAGGATTACTATACCACTCAAGCAAGACGCATCCTTGTCACCCCACGAGGTACGGTAGTGACTTGATCCGAAACTTCATGATCACTATCATAAGCTTCTACTTCAATTGGTGTGGGCGCCACAGCAACAACTTCCCGTGCCCTGCTACACACTAGTTGAAGTGACGGTTCAATAACCTGATCAAGTCTCCACCATGCTCCCACTCAACTTTTCGAGACAAACTTTTCCTCGAGAAAGGACCCGATTAAAGAAACAATCCCTATTGCTTTCGGATCTGAATTAGGAGGTATACCCAACTGTTTTGGGTGTCCTATGAAGATAAATTTTATCCGCTTTGAGTTCGAGCTTATCAACCTGTAAATTTTCCACATAAGCGTTGCAGCCCCAAACCTTTAAGAAATGACAGCTTAGGTTTCTCTAAACCATAGTTCATACGGTGTCATCTCAACGGAATTACGTGGTGCCCTATTTAAAGTGAATGTGGTTGTCTCTAATGCCTAACCCATAAATGATAGTGGTAATTCGATAAGAGACATCATGGTACGCACCATATCCAATAGGGTGCAACTATGATGTTCGGACACACCATCAAACTATGGTGTTCCAGGCGGTATTAATTGTGAAACAATTTCCACAATGTCTTAATTATGCGTGCCAAAGCTCAGAACTCAGATACTCATCTCTATGATCATATCATAGACATTTCATCCTCTTGTCACGATGATCTTCAACTTCACTCAAATTACTTGAACCATTCAATAATTCAGACTTGTGTTTCATCAAGTAAATATACTCTACATCTACTCGAATCATCTCGTGAAGTAAGAACATAACGATATTCATCAGATGCCTCAAAGACTCATTGGACTGCACACATCAAAATGTGTTACTTCCAACAAGTTGCTATCTTGTTCCATTTTATCAAAAATGAGGCTTTTTAGTCATCTTGCCCATGTGGTATGATCTGCATATCTCAAGTGATTCAAAATCAAGTGAGTCCAAACGATCCATCCGCATGGAGTTTCTTCATGCGATACACCAATAGACATGGTTCGCATGTCTCAAACTTTTCAAAACGAGTGAGTCCAAAGATCCATCAACATGGAGCTTCTTCATGCTTTTATACCAATATGACTTACATGGCAAGGCCACAAGTAAGTGGTACTATCATTACTATCTTATATCTTTTGGCATGAAAATGTGCATCACTACGATCGAGATTCAATAAACCATTCCTTTAGGTGTAAGACCATTGAAGGTATTATTCAAATAAATAGAGTAACCATTATTCTCCTTAAATGAATAACCAGATTGCGATAGACATAATCCAATCATGTCTATGCTCAACGCAAACACCAAATCTCGATGGTAGAGGGAGCGTGCGATGCTTGATCACATCAACCTTGGAAGCACTTCCAACACATATCGTCACTCACCTTTAGCTAGTCTCCGCTTATTCCGTAGCTTTTATTTCGAGTTACTAACACTTAGCAACCGAACCGTATCTAATACCTTGGTGCTACTAGGAGTACTAGTAAAGTACACATTAACATAATGTATATCCAATATACTTCTATCGACCTTGCCACCTTCTCATCTACCAAGTATCTAGGGTAATTCCGCTCCGATGGTTGTTCCCTTATTACGAAGCACTTAGTCTCGGGTTTGGGTTCAACCTTGGGTTTCTTCACTAGAGCAGCAGCTGATTTGCCGCTTCATGAAGTATCCCTTCTTGCCCTTGCCCTTCTTGAAACTAGTGGTTTCACCAACCATCAAAATTGATGCTCCTTCTTGATTTCCACTTTCATGTGTCAAACATCGCGAATACCTCAAGGATCATCATATCTATCCTCGATATGTTATAGTTCATCATGAAGCTCTAGCAGCTTGGTGGCAATGACTTTGGAGAAACATCACTATCTCATCTGGAAGATCAACTCCCACTCGATTCAAGTAATTGTTGCACTCAGACAATTTGAGCACAAGCTCAACGATTGAGCTGTTCACCCTTAGTTTGCAGGCTAAGAAAATTGTCGGAGGTCTTACACCTCTTGACGTTGGCACGAGCCTGAAATCCCAATTTCAGCCCTCGAAAACATCTCATATGTTCCGCGACGTTTCGAAAACGTCTTTGGTGCCTCAACTCTAAACCGTTTAACTGAACTATCACGTAGTTATCAAAATGTGTATGTCCGATGTTCGCAACATCCACAAACGACGTTTGGGGTTCGCACACCGAGGGTGCATTAAGGACATAAGCTTTCATCGTCTCGCATAATCGCCATGTCAACTTTCAACTATATTTTCTCTAGGAACATATCTAAACAAGTGGAACTAAAGCGCGAGCCATTTACATAATTTGCAAAGATCTTTTGACTATGTTCAGATAATTAAGTTCATCTTATGAACTCCCACTCGATAGACATCCTCTAGTCATCTAAGTGATTACATGATCCGAGTCAACTAGGCCGTGTCCGATCATCACGTGAGACGGACTAGTCATCATCGGTGAACATCTTCATGTTGATCGTATCTACTATACGACTCATGCTCGACCTTTCGTCTCTCGTGTTCCGAGGCCATGTGCGTACATGCTAGGCTCGTCAAGTTAACCCTAAGTGTTTCACGGTGTAAATCTGTCTTACACCCGTTGTATGTGAACGTAAGAATCCATCACACCGATCATCACGTGGTGCTTAGAAGTTTACTTAACTTTAGCAACGGTGCACGTTAGGGGAGAACACTTCTTGAAATTTTTGTAAGGATCATCTTATTTACTACCGTTGTTCTAAGTAAACAAGATGCATAAACATGATAAACATCACATGCAATCAAATAGTGACATGATATGGCCAATATCATTTTGCTCCTTTGATCTCCATCTTCGGGCTACATGATCATCATCGTCACCGCATGACACCATGATCTCCATCATCATGATCTCCATCATCGTGTTCCATGAAGTTGTCTCGCCAACTTATTACTTCTACTACTATGGCTACCGGTTAGCAATAAAGTAAAGTAATTACATGGTGTTGTTCAATGACACGCAGGTCATACAATAAATAAAGACAACTCCTATGGCTCGCCGGTTGTCATACTCATCGACATGCAAGTCGTGATTCCTATTACAAGAACATGATCAATCTCATACATCACATATCATTCATCACATTCTTCTTGGCCATATCACGCCTAGCATACCTCGCAAAAACAAGTTAGACGCCCTCTAATTGTTGTTGCATGTTTTACGTGGCTGCTATGGGTTTCTAGCAAGAACGTTTCTTACCTACGCAAAACCACAACGTGATATGCCAATTGCTATTTACCCTTCATAAGGACCCTTTTCATCGAATCCGTTCCGACTAAAGTGGGAGAGCGGCACCGCTAGCCACCTTATGCACCAAGTGCATGTCAATCGGTGGAACCTGTCTCACGAAGAGTACGTAAGGTCGGTCCGGCCGCTTCATCCCACAATACCGTCAAACAAGATTGGACTAGTAACGGTAAGCATATTGAACAAAATCAACGCCCACAACTACTTTGTGTTCTACTCGTGCAAAGAATCTACGCAATAAACCCGGCTCGATACCATTGTTGGGAAACGAGCGTAAATTCAAAATTTTCCCACGTGTCACCAAGATCTATCTATGGAGAAACCAGCAACGAGGGAAAGAGAGTGCATCTACATACCCTTTAGATCGCTAAGCGGAAGCGCTCAAGAGAACGGGGTTGAAGGAGTCGACTGTCGTGATCCAAATCACCGGAGATCCTAGTGCGAACGGACGGCACCTCCGCGCTCAACACACGTACAGCCGGTGACGTCTCCCATGCCTTGATCCAGCAAGGAGAGAGGGAGAGGTTGAGGAAGACTCCATCCAGCAGCAGCACGACGGCGTGATGGTGGTGGAGGAGCGTGGCAATCCTGCAGGGCTTCGCCAAGCACCGCAGGAGAGGAGGAGCACTTGGGAGAGGGGGAGGGCTGCGCCAGAACTTCGTGGTTAGCTCCCATGCGCCTCCCCACTATATATAGGGGTGGAGGGGCTGGTTTCTTGCCCTCCAAGTCCATTGGGGCATTGGCCAAGGTGGGAGGAAAGAAATCCCATCATTTCCTTCCCCACCGATTGTTATCCCCCATTTTAGGGATCTTGATCTTATCCCTTCGGGATATGATCTTATTCCTTCTAAGCGGGGATCTTGGTGCGCCTTGACCAGGGGTGTGGGGCCTTGCCCCCACTACCCACGTTCATGTGGGTCCCCCCATGCAGGTGGGCCCCACTCCGAAACCTTCTAGAACCTTCCCGGTACAATACCGAAAAATCCCGAACATTTTCCGGTGGCCAAAATAGGACTTCCCATATATAAATCTTTACCTCCGGACCATTCCGGAACTCCTCATGATGTCCGCGATCTCATCCGGGACTCAACAACATTCGTAACCACATACAAACTTCCTTTATAACCCTAGCGCCATCGAACCTTATGTGTAGACCCTACGGGTTCGGGAACCATGCGACATGACCAAGACGTTCTCCGCCAATAACCAACAGCGGGATCTGGATACCCATGTTGGCTCCTACATGTTCCACGATGATCTCATCGAATGAACCACGATGTCAAGGACTCAATCGATCCCGTATACAATTCCCTTTGTCTAACGGTATTGTACTTGCCCGAGATTCGATCGTCGGTATACCGATACCTTGTTCAAACTCGTTATCGCAAGTCTCTTTACTCGCTCCGTAACACATCATCCCGTGATCAACCCCTTGGTCACATTGTGCACATTATGATGATGTCCTACCGAGTGGGCCCAGAGATACCTCTCCGCTTACACGGAGTGACAAATCCAGCCTCGATCCGTGTCAACCCAATGACACTTTCAAGATACCAGTAGTGCACCTTTATAGTCACCCGATTCGTTGTGACGTTTGATACACCCAAAGCACTCCTATGGTATCCGGGAGTTACACGATCTCATGGTCTAAGGAAGAGATACTTGACATTGGAAAAGCTCTAGCAAACGAACTACACGATCTTTGTGCTATGCTTAGGATTGGGTCTTGTCCATTACATCATTCTCCTAATGATGTGATCCCATTATCAACGACATCCAATGTCCATAGCCAGGAAACCATCACTATCTGTTGATCACAACGAGCTAGTCAACTAGAGGCTCACTAGGGACATATTGTGGTCTATGTATTCACACGTGTATTACGATTTCCGGATAATACAGTTATAGCATGAATAAAAGACAATTATCATGAACAAGGAAATATAATAATACTTTTATTATTGCCTCTAGGGCATATTTCCAACATGCCCTCCATTGCACACACCTTGATCTGACTGAACCGTTTCCGTTGTGTTGCCTAACCGAAAACAGTACGTCCGAGTGAACCGTATGCCGTATATCGCACACATCTTGATCTGGCTGCCCATTTCTGTTGCGTTCCCTAATCGCAAACAATTTCTCTGAGTGAACTGTATGCCGTATATCGCACACACCTTGATCTGGCTGCCCGTTTCTATTGTTCTGGCTCATCGCAAACAATTGCTATGGATCAACTGTATGCCATGCATCGCACACGCAACTATAATGCGAATTCTGTTTGATGTCTCCGCCATCGCAAACGTTTCGTACCATTTTTGATGGTTTTATTACATCACCGTTTGTGATTAATGCCTCGCACACAGTTTCTTCGAAGGGTCTCTGATTGTAGTGTCGCATAAGCAGTATCCTGCAATAGTGATACGATACGCATCAAACAACTTCAGATTCATAATATTCAATCCAACACAAAGAACTTCAAAGAGTGCCCCAAGATTTCTACCGGACAAAGTAGGACGAAAACATGCATAAACCCTAATGCATAGATTACTCCAATGTCACCTTGGGAATCCGTGAGTTTAGTGCCAAAACATACATCAAGTGGATCAATATAATATCCCATTGTCACCACGGGTATTCATATGCAAGACATATATCAAGTGTTCTCAAATCCAACAAAGTATTCAATCCGATAAAGTGAAACCTCAAAGGTAAAAATTTAAATCATCATAACAAGATAGAGAGGGGGAAAACCATATGATCCAACTATATTAACAAAGCACGCGGTACATCAAGATCGTGCCAAATCAAGAATAAGAGAGAGAGAGAGAGAGAGAGAGAGAGAGAGATCAAACACAAAGCTATTAGTACAAACCCTCAACCCCGAGGATGGACTACTCCCTCCTCATCATGGAGACCGCCGGGATGATAAAGATGGCCTCCGGTGATGATTTCCCCCTCCGGGAGAGTGCCAGAAAAGGGATCTAGATTGGATCATGGAGGCTCAGAGGCTTGCGCCGCCGGATTCAAAGTTCTAGGGTTATTTCTCGGGGTTTCTCTATTTATATGATTTTTTGGCGTCGGTTTCTCGCTGAGATGGGTCACGAGGTGCCCACTACCCACCAGCCCACCACTTTGGCCCCTGGCGCGCCCTGATAGGAAGTGGCCACCTCGTGGCTATGAACCTTCTGGGGTCTCTTTTGTTCCAAAAAAGTCGTCACAAAATTTTGCTGCATTTGGACTTCATTTGATATGGATTTTCTAGAAAACCAAAAACAAGCATAAAACAACAACTGGCACTGGGCACTAGGTTAATATGTTAGTCTATAAAAACCGTATAAAAGCCATATAAAAGTGCACCAAAATCATACAAAACTATAATAAACATGGCATGCATACCTTATAAATTATAGATACGTTGGAGACGTATCAAGGAGTCGCCGCCACCGTGGATTGTGCGGTGGTGAAGAAGCTCCACTTACCTGCTTGTCGGTGCCGATGTGCGTCGGCGGGAAAGCTCGGGGGGGGGGGGAGGGAAGGGTAGCGGGACTTTGGGCGGTGAGAGAAGGGGGATAAATAGGGGTGTCCAATCGGCGGGAGGTGAGCCGAAATCCTCCCGTCGATTTTTCGGAGACGCGCGTGAGCTCACGACATCTCCCTGGTCGCACGAGCTCAGCGCCGCATTCCCCTCCCCTGCTTCGGCCGAGCCTGGCTCTCCAGAAACTGTCGATTCGGGCGTAGTTGTTGGGCCTGGCTAGGATGTGCTTTAAACATCGTGCGATGCAGGCTGAACAGTGTATACGGGCTACCAAATATGCCGAATCTTTCCGTGCGGGCCTGGTTGGGCCAAATGCAGGAACCCAAACACGCCCAAGGTTGATCAAAATATTTCTTTGTTGTTTACAATCCAAAGTGTTTTCTTTAATTTGTTAAATTACTAATTCCAACAACACTATACAATAATCCTTGTAACAATCAAGGCTAGTGGGATGGACAGGCTCACCGGTTTTGCTAAGGACAAGAAGAAGTTTTGTAATTGTGTTGTGTATAGGAACTAATCATTGGCTGCAACTTAAGTGCTCCTAGTTCGATACATCTTGGCTTTCATCCGAAGCAAACATTTGCTTGTTGGCACATCACTCTTTCACCTAGGGACAACAACTTCTGGAGTAGCAAGGCCCTATGAGGAATGTTCATCAAGGATAGGAATAGAGTCCTTTCCCCCTATAAAAGAGAGATAGGAATAGCGTCCTTGGAAGGTTGACCGTGTAGGATGTTGAACATGATGTTTGCATGCCCATAAATTCAAGGTTCTGAGCCGTGTAGGGCATCAACTTGTAGACAAAATTGCGGCGATGGATTCCTATAGCTCATATTCTCGTCTCATCCATAGATATGGTGTTGAGTGTGTACCCGGGCATCAACTTATGAGAGAATGGGAACATCATCTTCCCAAGAAGAAATGTTCCCAAACACAAGCGGTACCTAAGAGCAACGGAGAACAGTGTTAGAGATGACCCATGTCATGACCCACCCAACCCATAAGAATGTGTGTACTCTATACCCACTGTTGAGCCATGAAACACCAACCCAGGAATAATTGTGCGCACTCCAATCCGTCCAACCTGCTCAATAATTAAGTTCAAGCTACCCCCGCCGAGCAAATCATAATCGATGTTCATTGCGCCAAAATACCGCCTGCTTCGCACAAGGCATCTCATGTACGATGTGTTTTGGGGTGGCACATTTGGGGAGCAAACGTACTACATGATCCCATTCCATATAGAAGTTCATCCCCACTAACATATATCTCAACATGCAACTATGCCACCTCATCACACAATTATGAATGGATAAAGGCCCACACCTCGACATACAACATCCATGCAAAAAGACTCAAATGTCATTATTATTATTATTATTATTATTATTATTATTATTATTATTATTATTATTATGCTACTAAAATTCAATAAATACTTTATAATTACATGTAGTTTTAGTTTTAGTTCTTGTATTGCTAATCCAAATATTCATGTTCATATAATCAAATCTTACTGACATATATATAGCAAGCAATTCTCGCAGAAACGCACAGGGGTATCATCTAGTTTTGGGAGCTTTCTAGAAGGTCTGATTCATTTATTTTATTTTTTACTTTATCGAAAATTCAAAAAACATTTTGATTTCAATAAATATTCACATTTCAAAATGTTTGAGTTTTTTTTTAAAATATCGATGGAAGTTAGGGAGTAATGTATTTTAAAAATCTGTTCATGTCCTTCCAAAAAATATTGAAATTTTTCTTAAAATGCTAATGTGCTAGAAAAACCATATATAAAAAACCGACTGAGAAAGTGCTAGAAAAAACCGATCGTTGTAGTAGCTGGCTACTGGTCGCCAGTCGCAATGAGCATCAAAGAGGAGTACATCCTCTCTACTACGGCAGCCACTCCCGAAAATTCTTGGATCCAGCAGTGTCATTGTTATTTACATCGAAATACCTTCTTTTTTTTGCAAGTTGATCACCGTATTATTTTTTACAAGAGTATCAACAATCTCTACGGGTGGGTCTTCCATTCAGCCCGCATACACCTTTCTTCTAGCTAGTTTGGCTAAATCATGGACAGCACAATTAGTCTTTCTAGAAGCATGTCCAAAAATAATCTGCGGAAATCACACGCAGCGGCACTGTTTAATTGCAAATCAGCCCATAACGCAGGCATAGCGCTAGCAGAAAAAGACGGGGAAAGACCCAACCTGTACAAATGGGCTGGGACGCTGGCTCAAGGCTGCACGGCAAATCTTATTTGGCGTTACACGCGCCTGTTAGAGCATCTCTAGCAGACCCCGTATATTCCACGGAACTGTAAAATAACCGTCAGTTTTCAGTTTTGGGCGGAAAAAGTAGCCCGAACAGACCCCTCATACATCTTCAACTTGTAATTTTTTTAAGGGGTGTGGTGAAAAACTCCTCTCGAGCCACAAAAATACAGTTTTCGCGTCCGCTTCTACGGTGCCTTGTATCGGGAAAAAGTAGTTGGCGGGAGCCCAACTGCCACGAAAACTTCCGCGTTTGCCGTCTGCGGCGCCCCGCCCGTCCCTGGACATCGGCAGCCCGTCCGCGTCGCCTCGGTCCCCTAGCCGCCGGCCGCCCGCCCCGGTCGTCAGCCCCGGCCGCGTCTCTCGCGGTGGAGGAGCTAGCTCTGGATTGGCTGCTTAATGCGCTTCGTATTTGGTCGCCTGCAGCTCCGTTTTGGCCGCTTCGTGCACTAACCCGTCGGTTTCGCGGGAACAAGCTAGCTGATTATGGACACAGACGAGAGGAAGAAGAAGACCTCTTAGTAGTGTTTTTGCCAACGGACGCCAGCAGCGCTCCCGCGATGGGCGGACCCATCTAGGGTTTCTTCTCTGTGTCTTAATTCCGCAAAAAGAAAGAGCGCCGGTGCTGTATCGAACCCGCGCCCCCAAGACCAAGTTTTGGTGGAGCAACCACTGCACCACCCAGTGGATCTGTTCGAACTTTCTCTTTCTTTTATTATATCTTCTACTGTTTCCCGTTTCCCGTTCCTTTTTTTTCATTCTCATTTTTCGTTTTCCGTTTTTCTCATCCTGGTTCGTTGAATTGTTTGCAAATACCCAAACTTTTTCTAAATGATTTTTTTTGAAATTCGATGAACTTTTTAAAATTTATGAACTTTTTACCAAATTGATGAACCTTTTTTAAAATTCAGTGATTTTTTTTGAAAATCTATGATTTTTTTCAAAATTGATGAACTTTTTTCAAATACGATGAACTTTTTTCCCAATTTTGATGAATTTTTTCAAAATCGTTGACTTTTTCCAAATTAGATGAACTTTTTTCAAATTTGATGAACTTTTTTCAAAATTGATGAACTTTTTTGTTCAAATTCGATGAACTATTCTTCGAAATTGCTGAACATTTTTTTCAAAAGAGATGAACTTTTTCGAATTTGGTGATTTTTTGGGGGAGGGGGGGTTTCTGAAAAAAGAATTTGTGAAATAGTCAACTGGCCCGGTCAACCATTGACCACGAGATGGGAAACGACCAACTGCTCTGAACCAGCTATCCCACGAGATGGGAAACGAGCAACTCCTGAACCAGCGATCGCCTCCTTTCCTGGGCCGGCCCAGGGGAGCTGGCGCACACAGGGCCGGTCCTGAGTTTTCGGGGGCCCGGGGCAAAACTAAAATCCAGGGACCCTTAACTTAAGCATCGAAGTTATATATGAAGAAAGTAAACAACGACGTGTGATGCAAATTCATATTTAATGGCATGCTTGAACTACGACTGTACATTATTTTAGATACCAAAACGACAGAATAATCCATGAATAGTCCTAAATGAATTTGCATAGTTGGATTCACATTGGTAAGACTATTACTACAAATGCGAGTATCTAAGAAACTAGATATAGATAATCGAAATCCATACGAGTGATGTGAAAAATATTCCTTTGTATCTTCAAAAATAAATACCTTCATATCTTAAAAAGTACACATATGGTGCCGCCATAGTGCAAAGTTACTCCCGCCTAGCTAGTTGTGCAAATGATTAAATTAATAGTTAATTACCCAATTATGTCGTCATTGCTCAGTTCATATATAAACCAACTGCCATGTGAGAATCCAGAACCTCGTTCTTCGCTTGATCTCTTTGAGATCTACAGGTGAACATCAATATTAAACTGCGGAACCAGAAATGTTAATTGTATAAACAGCAGAAATTTTCGTATACATCACCAAATTGCTCATGAGTGCAAAAGGAGAAAACACAAATCTCTGAAAGAACGGGGTGCCCCTATGTCTCGCCTTGAGCATGACCTAGGGAAACTCTTGCGTCAGGGCAGCTCCATATGGGCCAGCCCAGGCGCACTTGAGGGCACAACTCGTTATGTTTTCTGTTTTCTGTTTTTCTTTCACGTATTTTGTTTCATTTCTTTTACTTTTGTTTACACTTCTGAAAATTATGAACATATATATTATTAAAATATAGTTTTACATAATGTTTTGTACAATGTTAATCATGCATTGAAAAATGTTAAATGTGTATAGAGAAAATGTTGACAATGTATGTAAACAAAAATACAATGTGTGAAAAGTTGATCAAACATTTTAAAAATGTTACATGTGTATAGGAAAAATGTTGACCATGTAATAAAAGTGTTAAAATTGCATTTTTAAATGTTAAATGTGTATAGAACGAATGTTGACCATGTATTAAGAAAATGTTAAACTTGCATTTAAAAAAATGTTAAATGTGTATAGAAAAAATGTTCACCATGTATTAAAAAAATGTGAAACTTGTATTTGAAAAATGTTAAATGTGTATAGTAAAAATGGACAAGGGTGCGTGGAAGCTTGCTATCCATGTGTTAGAACCATGAGTTGGTCACGAGATCTTATGGATTTTACCTCTAGCATACCCCAACTTGTCTGAGACTAAAGACTTTGTTGTTATTGTTGTTGTATTTGAAAATGTTAAATGTGTCTGGAAAAAAGGTTGACAAGTGAAAGTTGTATTTGAAAAATGTTAAATGTTTATAGTAAAAATGTTGACCATGTATTAAAAAATGTTAACCTTGTATTAGAATAATGTTAAATGTGTATAGAAAAAATGTTGAACATTTAATAAAAAAAAGTGAAACTTGTATTTGAAAAATGGTAAATGTGTGTAGTAAATTTATTGACCATATTGGGAAAAAATAACCTTGTATTCGAAAAATGTTAAATGTGTATTGAAAAAGTGTTAGCAATGTATTAAAAAAATGTGAAGCTTGTATTTAAAAAATTTAAATGTGTATAGTAAAAATGTTGACCATGTATTAAAAAATATTAACCTTGTATTTAAAAAATGTGTATATAAAAATGTGGAGCATGTATTAAAAAATTTGTAACTTGTATTTCAAATATGTTAATATAGCATTTAAAATATATTTTTAAATATGTATAGAAAAGGTGTTGACCGTGTATTAGGAAATATTAACTTGGTATTCTAAAAAATTTAATCAAGTATTTAAAAAAATAAATGTGTGTTAAAATTTATATCAGAAAATAATGAAACCGAAGAATAAACAAAGAAAACTGTTGAAAACTAGAAATAAACAAACAAAACCGAGAAAAAAACAAAGGAAATCCTATGAAAAATAAAAAAATAGACAAAAAACCTGGAACACCGGTGGAAAAACCGCCTCCAGTGCATCAAGTACGTCTCGCTCCTACTAGTGACATGAACTGGACGTGGGCATAGTGGTTAGAGCGCATGTGATTTCCTAATAGACCAGGGTTTGATCCTTGCAGCTCCCCTCTTTTCCTTTAGTATTTATCTTAACCGTACTGCATGACTGGGCGACCCAATAACTGCAAACGATTCAGCGAGACATCTTACCGTCTTGCTGAATGCGATATATGCTGGGGAAACAATGGGGGACTCCTATACCATGCCTTCTATACTAGTTTTTTTTTTTTTGAGAATCGCCTTCTATGCTAGTATTTTTTTTGAGGGATGGAAACTGCTTTATTCATCAAACTCCACATGTAGTGGGATACAAATTTGGTCGTGGGGAACACCAAACCAGACATGGCGACCCGGACCTCTAGAAAGAGCGAACTTTGCTAAACGATGTGCTTCATAATTAGCAGCACGGTTTTCAAAAGAAAAATTACAAGATAACGTAGCGGCTTTGATATTGATCTCGCTAATGACAGCGCCATACACACCTCTTGACCTTCTGTTGATATCTAGCATGACCTGATGACAGTCCGAGGCCACCGTGAACTGATGGATGCCCAGATCCTCCGCCAGAGACAGGGCTTCCCGACATGCAATTGCTTCCAGAGTAGGGGGGTCATAGATTCCTTCAACCACGAGAGCCAAGCTTCCAATAAAATTTCCACCTTCATCTCTGCAAACAGCCACAGCAGAGCCCCCTCTTCTGGCCCGTACACCCGCATCTACATGGATTTTGTGATGACCCGAAGGTGGCTTCTTAGGTCTTGCCTGGCCCGGCATTGGAGTCGCGGCGTACCTGTTCTGGTTCTGCTCTGTATTGCAGACGATGGCAAGGTCCTATAGGTATCTCTCGATGAAACAGTGGGTCGCTTGAGGGCTCTGGAAAATTGCTTCATGGATAGCTTTTCTTCGGGCATGCCAGATGGACCAAAGGGTTACTGCCGTGATGGTAAACTGATCATGAGACAATATACTCATCACAGCGAACAACCAGTTTTTAGCTCCTGCTTCCGTATTTGACGTGATTCTATGTGTGATCTCCTCGTCCGCTAGCGCCCAAACGCTGCGAGAGGATGTACACTCCAAGAGAGAGTGACGCCATGAATCTGGAACTCCGCAAAGTCCGCATGTGCTTGAGTCAGCCATATGACGATGTGCACGTACATTGTTCGTTGGTAGAGATTGTTTTGATAATCTCCATAGGAACATGCAGATCTTACCAGGGACAGTAGTTTTCCAAAGAGATTTCCAAGCCCCCTCTTCTATGCTAACATTTGATGGGCCGGTTTCTCCTTCTAGCCAAGCCTCTCTTCTCTGTCTTGTCGACACAAGCATTCTATATGTTGATTTTACTATAAAAGATCCATGCTTTTCATGCTGCCAAGACCAAAAATCCGGTAAGTTGTGTGTGCAGAGAGGAATGCCTAGTATGATTTCTGCATCCATATGCAGAAAAACTGCCTGAACAAGTTCTCTATCCCACGAGGTCGTGACACCAACTATGAGATCAGACACCATCATGGGTGGGTGCTGTATGCGGCAGCCAGAGGCCGAGGGAACTCCTCCCTAGGCAGCCAGTTCTGTTCCCAAATATGTGTGGTTGCACCATTGCCAATCCTCTTGACCAATCATTGCTTTAAGGTATCCCGTCCCTCTATCATCGCTCGCCAAACTTGGCTTGGGTGCCCCCCTAACTCCGCTTCCAAAATGTCAACTGAGGGGGTAGTAGATGCTCTTAAGCACTCATGCACATAACGTGTCTGGGTACTGTAGCAGCCGCCATGCTTGCCGGGCTAGCATGGCTAAATTAAAAAGTTCAAAATCCTTAAACCCTAGACCACCCATACCTTTGGGTTGGGTCATGGTCTTCCAGGATACCCAGTGAGGCTTGCGTTTGCCCTCTTTGCTTCCCCACCAGAACTTTCTGATTAGCATATTTAGATGTTCACATAATCCCCTCGGAAGCTTAAAACATGACATTGAGAACACCGGGACCGCTTGTGCTACGGACTTGACAAGCACCTCCTTTCCTGCCGTGGACATTGTACGTTCTATCAATCCTTGCACCTTGCTCCAGAGCCGATCTTTCAGGTACTTGAAAGCACCATTCTTAGAGCTACCAATATCAGACGGCATTCCCAAATATTTCTCATCGAGAGTCTCATTGGGAACATTGAGAGTATCTTTTATCTCCTGTCTGGCCGAGTCTGGCACTCCTTTACTGAAATAGACAGATGATTTGGAATAGTTGATACGTTGTCCCGTTGCCTGACAATAAGTATTCAGGACATGGTGAAAGGATCGATATAGTTAACTAGAGGGGGGGTGAATAGGCAACTAACAATTTTTAGCTTTTCTTTACCAAATTAAACTTTGCATCAAAGTAGGTTGTCTAAATATGCAACTAGGTGGACAACCTATATGATGCAACAACAACAAGCACACAAGCAAGCAAGTGATATAACACAAGTAAGCTTGCAAAAGTAAAGGCGCGAGATAACCAAGAGTGGAGCCGGTGGAGACGAGGATGTGTTATCGAAGTTCCTTCCTTTTGAGGGGAAGTACATCTCTGTTAGAGCGGTGTGGAGGCACAATGCTCCCCAAGAAGCCACTAGGGCCACCGTATTCTCCTCACGCCCTCACACAATGCGAGATGTCATGAATCCACTATTGGTGCCCTTGAAGGCGGCGACCGAACCTTTACTAACAAGGTTGGGGCAATCTCCACAACTTAATTGGAGGCTCCCAACGACACCACAAAGCTTCACCACAATGGACTATGGCTCCGAGGTGACCTCAACCGTCTAGGGTCCTCAAACACCCAAGAGTAACAAGATCCGCTAGGGATTAGTGGGGGGAATCAAATTTCTCTTGGTGGAAGTGTAGATCGGGGCCTTCTCAACCAATCCCGAGCAAATCAACAAGTTTGATTGGCTAGGGAGAGAGATCGGGCAAAATAGGAGCTTAGAGCAACAATGGAGCTTGGGATGGAAGAGGTAATCAACTAGAGGAAGAAGACACCCCTTATATAGTGGAGAGACAAATCCAACCGTTATCCACTTACTCAGCCCACGACCTGCGGTACTACCGCTCCAAACAAGCGGTACTACCACAGGGGCTCACAGTACTACCATGGTGGGCCGCGTTACTATCGCTGCAGCGGCAGGGGCTAGTACAGGCCAGAGCCACCAAGGCTGAGAGCGGTATTGCCGCTGACGCGGTACTATCGCTCCCCCTTGCAGTACTACCGCAAGGCCAGGATGGATTAGGCTGGGAAGGGCACGAATGAATAAAACTACATCTGTGTCTACTTCCGCTGAAAATCGAACAGTGCAAAAATCCGACACGGTACTACCGCGCCTGGCTTGCGGTACTACCGCGCAAGGAGCGGATGTAAAAAATTACATCCGCCCCTACTTCCGCTCGTGCTACTGAGCCGGACTAGGACTCACGGTACTACCGCGCGCCTGGGGCGGTACTACCGCATAGGGCGCGGTTGTAAAAAAGTACATCCGCCCCTACAGTCGCAAGAGAGGTTGAGCCTGGCCTGAGGCCACGGTACTACATCTCCATAGGAGCCGTACTACCTGTGCGCCTACGGTACTTCCGCGAGGGCTTGCGGTACTACCGCAGGGGCCTGCGGTACTACCGCTCCTAGGAGCAGTACTACCGCATGCCTCAAATAGCAGCACTTAGGAATCCTTCTTTTTGCACAATAAAGGAGATAACGGAGGATGCTCCAAAGCGCAAAGGGAAAGGTGGGGTAAAGGAAGAAAACATGTATGTGATTATTCCACCCAAACCTTTCCACCGCGAACCCCCTCTTAATAGTACGGCTATCCTACGACTCAAATCCACCAAAAGAGACGTAGAACACCACCGTCTTCAATAGTCTTCGAGGGGTACCAAACCGTCTTGTGCCTAACGACGAAGCAACTGAAATACTCAAGGCACACGATTAGTCCGCAAAAGCATTTTCATCAATCACCAAAACACTTTAGGGATAAACATGCCCTTACAATCTCCCCCTTTTTGGTGGATTGATGACAATACGGGATTTGCACGAGGGGAAAGAATATAGCACAAGCAAACCCCACATCTCTAGAATATAGACGAGGTCCCCCTAGATTCGTGCTAGAGAATAAAGTGCGTTGGACTGCACGACACGAATACTAGGATCACCACACCCCCTATATTATAAAGCATATCTTGCAATAATAAGGCTAACACTAAACAAGATAGTAAATATGAGCATAACATAAATATCATGAAATAGCATAGGCTCAATAAGGTAATAAGGTACGATAGAGTGCATATGTCTTACACCATATGATAGACCAAGTCTCACGAGCAAACTAAACCAAAGCAAAGCAAGGTTCAACAGAACAAATACGAGAAAAGCAAACACAAGACTCTCGCAAATCCCTACACTCTCTCCCCCTTTGGCATCAAGACGCCAAAAAGGCAGAGAGGACACCTACACACAAGTGGTGGCTCAACCGGAGTAGTCAGATGCACGGTCCTCGTCAGACTCGATAGCAGGAATGGTCTCCTCGACGTCCTCCTAAGAATCGGTCCACTTGAATCCTTGCTTCACCATCCACTCAGCCTCTGGAGTGATGCGATCCTCAGAATCGTCAGAAATGTCCTCTCCAAACAGCCTCATGATCTTCTTGTCCCGACAGCGACTCTCCTTGGAGGCAACATGAGACCTGTACTGACCCTTGGCCTGCATGCAAAACAAGGTCTTCATCTTGTTCTTCAGCCTCTTAGCCCAAGATGGCTCAGAGGTGTGGGGTGTACCCCTCAAAGCTGACCTCATCTGCTGAATCATCCTCATCCTTATCTGCATCCACATCCATGGCAGCCGCAGCCTCAGCATGAGAAGTGGTGTTAGCCCACTGAGGCTTGACACAGAGCCGGATGGAATCATGTCGAATCCAATCAGGGGCCTCAAAGTCATCCTGGGGGTAGAGCTTCTCCCAAGTTGCAGAGATCAACTGAAACAGATACGGTCCATAGATGGGGACCTTGCGGTTGAAGATGGCAAACCGAAGCTCACACCACATGATGTGTGAGACATCAAGTGGTAATGTCTGAGAGTTGCGTGCTTCTTCACATAGGAGCAACATGTCCACAAGATAAGCATGTACCTTGTCCTTATCCCCAATGCGTGGGAAGAGAGAGTTGCGGAAGATCCGGTACATGATGTCAAGGAAAGAGTTGAGCACCCACGAAGACTTGCCACTGAAGAGCTTCTTCTCAACAAGGAAGGGCTGAAGCTTGTTCTTGTTGGCAGACTCGGTATTGGCATGAGGACGAACACCTTGGGGTGTGGCGAGCCCCTCATCCGAAACACCAAGCAAAGTCATGAACTCCTTCCAGGTAGCCATCAGCCGCCGACCATTGGTCATCCAAGTCATCGTCCTGTCCTCATTAGGATGAAAGTACACCGAGGGGAAGAACTGAGCCACAATCTCCGGATCATAGTCTTTGTGAAAAGAGATGATATGCTCAATGCCAAACTGCTCCACTAGATCCAGAGCCTCACCAAAGTATGCCCGGTGCTTTGCTTCCCTCATATGATGCATGTCGATCCAATGCACATCCGCATAGATATTCCGCTTGGCCTTGATCACATCCAAATAAATGAGATTCTGCTGCTTGGTCTAGAACAACTCATTCCCTCAAAGGTTGGCACGAGGATTCACATAGGGATTGATCTTCCTTCGAGAGACGAACTCAGCAAGCGGCATCTCATCCATACTCATGGCGGGTTCCTTGTCCTTGGTGGCGGTGGTCTTGGTCCTGCGTTGGGGGGCACTGGAGCCCTCAGGAGCTTCATCTTGATTGCGCAGGCGCTTGGAGCCCGTGTCACGGCTTGGATTGGAACGGCGAGCATGAGCACCTGAGCCACACACCACAAAACAAACACGCAAGAAATGCGAGAAGGATCAGTGCAAAGAACACAACAAAACAGTGAAACAAGTAGAATTCGCACATAATAATTGCCACATGATAGATTTGATAGCAACTGTAGCACCGCTTGGTCGCACGGAACTAAAAAATTAGTGCCGCTCCAAATCACGGTAGTACCGCGCCAGAGGTGCGGTAGTACCGCGCGTTTTCAGATCTGAAACAACAGTTGAATCTGGGAACTACCATGACGACAAAGCGGTACTACGTCCGATCAAATCTACCACAGGACAACGTATTATGTATAAACTCTACGCATTACTACTCCCCTCCAACCTGCTCTTGCAAAGATTTAGCCTAAAATCTCAAGAACAACTAGCATCTCCCCAAAAACCTAGAAGCAAAAGAACAAACCAAAAAGAGAGGGATTTGGGGAAAGACCTTGGTCCATGGCAAGAGGAAGTGGTGGGGAACGATCCCACCGGTCGGAATCCGAGGAGAGCAGCCGGAGAGGGAGATCCGGCGAGGGTCTCCGGCGCCGTTCGTGGGCAGGAGAGAGAGAGGCAGCATGGGGAGAAGGAGTGAATGGGTATGGGGGAGTTGGAACTCCCCCTGCCCGCTCTTAACCCCCACGCTCTCGCTACATAACGGTAGTACCGCGACTCATTGCGGTAGTACCATCGGGGCAGAAGTACCGCGTGGGCGGTAGTACTGCTCCACCAACGGCAGTAAAAAATTATCGTCGTGCTGGTTGCGGTAGTACCGTGTCCTGCGGTAGTACCGTGGCGGACCACGGTAGTACCGTGAACCCAAGAAAATGCAGTTCCAAGCACGGGAGAAAAACTACTTTACACGGAACCTTCAAGAGAACACACACACCAACGAGCTAACAAGCGAAACACCGCAACCAAACAAGAGGCAACAAAGACCAAAATGAGACACAACCTCTCCAAGGAGGAGGCGGTGGCCGGAGCCACCAATGCTTGAGTTGATTGGTATGGCACCGCGAAGAATTATCCTTGGGCCCATGACCAAAACTCGTCTTTGAAGCACATGTACATCAAAAATGGCTGTGAAAGAGTTGATCAATTTATGCATAATGGGGGGGAGGGAGAGTTCATTGAGAGAACAACACTCCCCCTATGTCCATGCCTACACCTAAACTAGACAAGAAGTTGAGTGTGGTGGGATGTGCAAGGGTTCAAGTCACATTGCTCGAATCAATGATATTTAGCTCATGCCTTAACTCGCGAAATCTTGCTTCGTCCAAGGGCTTCGTGAAAATATCTGCAAGGTTATCATGAGTGTTGACATACTTGAGCTCGATCTCCCCTCGCCTAATATGATCCCGGATGAAGTGATACCGAATCTCAATATGCTTCGTCTTGAAGTGTTGCACCGGGTTGAGAGAAATCTTGATGGCACTTTCATTGTCACACCAAAGAGGCACTTTGTCACAAATGACACCGTAATCCTTTAAAGTTTGCCTCATCCATAGGAGTTGTGCACATTCTTGGAAGACCAACTTACCAAAGAGCAACCTAGAAACTGGCACCCTCCGGAAGTGGACTTCCTATCCACTTTGTCTCCCACCCAATCGGAATCCGAAAATCCTTCAAGCTTGAAGTTTGCTCCTCTTGGGTACCATAAGCCAAAGTTTGGGGTATGAGCCAAATATCGAAAGATTCGCTTGACCGCCACATAGTGACTTTCCTTCGGTGTGGCTTGAAACCGTGCACATATTCCCACACTCAACATGATATCCGGTCTAGATGCACAAAGGTAAAGCAAGGAGCCAATCATGGAGCGATATACCTTTTGATCCACCGCTTTACCATTGGGATCAATGTCGAGTTGGCACTTGGTAGGCATTGGAGTAGAAGCCGGCTTGACATCACTTAGCTGGAATCTTTTGAGCATGTCTGAGTGTATTTGGCTTGGTTGATGAAGGTACCTTCTCTTCTTTGCTTGATATCGAAACCAAGGAAGAACTTCAACTCTCCCATCGAAGACATCTTGAACTTAGAGGTCATGAGAGCGGCAAATTCCTCATTGAAAACTTTGTTAGGGGAACCAAAGATAATATCATCAACATATAGCTGGCATACAAACAACTCCCCTTTGACCTTCTTAGTAAAAAGAGTGGGATTGATTTGCCCAACCTCAAATCCACGATCTTGTAACAACTCAGTAAGGTGGTCGTACCACGCATGTGGGGCTTGCTTAAGGCCATAGAGTGCCTTATAAAGTTGATACACATGATCCGGGAAGTAGGGATCCTCGAACCCGGGGGGTTGCTTGACATAAAGCAACTCACTAATAGGACCATTAAGAAAAGCAATCTTCACATCCATTTGTTGTAACTTAAAGTTTTGATGGGAAGCATAAGCAATCAACAAACGAATGGATTCAAGGCGAGCAACGGGAGCAAAGGTTTCACCGTAATCGATACCCTCGACTTGGGAGTAGCCTTGTGCTACCAATCTTGCCTTGTTGCGAATGATGTTCCCATGAGCATCTTGCTTGTTCTTGAATATCCACTTGGTTCCAATGACGTTGTGGTTCTCCGACGGCCTTGGCACCAATCTCCACACCTTGTTGTACTCGAAGTTGTTGAGTTCTTCATGCATGGCATTGAGCCAATTCGGATCTTCGAGCGCCTCATAGACCTTTTGGGGTTCAACACAAGAGACAAATGCGTGATGTTCACAATAGTTTGCTAATTTTCTACGAGTGCTTACCCCCTTTCGTAGGCTTCCAACCACATTCTCCATGAGATGACCTTTGGTGGTGAGCTTGGAAGCAATCTTCATGGCACGACGCTCTAATTCCTCCTCGGATTTGGAAGGAGGAGGGATAACTTAATTATCTTGAGCGCCATCTTGAGCTTGTTCTAGATCTTGAGCTTGCTCTTGATCTTGAACTTGCTCGAGGGGGAGAACTTGATCTTGGGCATCATTTGGTGGTTCACCACCATCTTGAGGTTGATCTTGCCCTTGGTCTTGTTCATGAGGTTGAGGGCCTTCACTTTGTTCTTCGGAAGCATGTGGGTCTTGGGGAGGTGATGGCTCCACTTGAGTGGAGCATTTTCCTTCTCCTTCGGCCACAAGGGGTTCCTCAATGGGTAGAATATGACCAATACCCATTCTTCTTATGGCTTGGGGAGGAATTTCATCACCAACATCACAAGTACCACTTTTCTCCACTTGGGAGCCGTTATTTTTGTCAAACTCCACGTTACACGTCTCCTCAATGAGTCTGGTGGACTTGTTGAGGACACGGTAAGCATGAGAGTTTTTAGCATAACCAACAAATATGCCCTCATAACCTCTAGCCTCAAATTTAGACAAACGAACACCTTTCCTGAGAATGAAACACTTACACCCGAACACCCGGAAGTACTTGAGGTTGGGATTGTTACCGGTGAGTATTTCATAAGGAGTCTTGTTCAAGCCTTTGCGGAGATAGAGCCGATTGGATGCATGACATGCTGTGTTGATGGCTTCAGCCCAAAAGTTGTATGGAGACTTGAACTCCGCCATCATGGTCCTTGCCGCATCCATCAATGTCCGGTTCTTCCTCTTCGCGACACCATTTTGTTGAGGGGTATATGGTGCAGCATATTGATGTTTGATCCCCTCATCACTAAGAAACTCATCCAAGGTGTAGTTCTTGAACTCGGTGTCGTTGTCACTTCTTATTGTCAAGATCTTGGCATCATATTGACATTGAGCTTCATTTGCAAAGTCGATGACAGTTTGTTGAGTCTCACTCTTCCTCTTGAAGAAGTATACCCAAGTGTATCTTGAATAATCATCAACAATCACCAAGCAATACTTTCTACCTCCAAGACTGTCAAAGGATGGAGGCCCAAAGAGATCCATGTGAAGGAGCTCCAAGGGTCTCTCGAGTAGATGACGGTCGTGTGAGGGTGAGCCTTTTGATGTGTTGGGGAACGTAGTAATTTCAAAAAAATTCCTACGCACACGCAAGATCATGGTGATGCATAGCAACGAGAGGGGAGAGTGTTGTCTACGTACCCTCGTAGACCAAAGCGGAAGCGTTGACGCAACGTAGAGGAAGTAGTCGTACGTCCTCCCGGTCCAACCGATCCAAGCACCGTTACTCGGCACCTCCGAAGTTCTTGACACACGACAGCTCGATGACGCACCCTGAACTCCGATCCAGCAGAGGTGCGGGGAGGAGTTCCGTCAAGACGACGGCGTGGTGACGATCTTGATGTTCTCTGTCGCGAGGCTTCGCCTAAGCACCGCTACAATATGATCGAGGTGTAATATCGTGGAGGGGGCACCAGACACGGCTAAGGAACGATCTCAATGATCAACTTGTGTGTCTATGGGGTGCCCCTACCCCGTATATAAAGGAGTGGAGGAGGGAGGGCGGCCCTCTTCTATGGCGCACCTAGGGGAGTCCTACTCCCACCGAGTAGGATTCCCCTTCCTAGTCCAACTAGGAGTCCTTCCATGTATTAGGAGTAGGAGACAAGGAAGGGAAGAGAGAAGGAAGGAAGGAGGGTGCGGCCTCCCTAGTCCAATTCGGACTAGGCCATGGGGCGCTGCCTGCCCTAGGCAGCCCTCTCTCTTTCCCTTGAGGCCCAATAAGGCCCAATACTTCTCCCCGCGAATTCCGTAACTCTCCCAGACTCGAAAAATACCGAATCACTCGGAATCTTTCCGAACTCCGAATATAGTCGTCCAATATATCGATATTTACGTCTCGACCATTTCGAGACTCCTCGTCATGTCCCCGATCTCATCCGGGACTCCGAACTCCTTCGGTACATCAAAACTCATAAACTCATAATATAAGCATCATCGAAACCTTAAGCGTGCGGACCCTACGGTTCGAGAACAATGTAGACATGACCGAGACACGTCTCGGTCAATAACCAATAGCGGGACCTGGATGCCCATATTGGTTCCTACATATTCTACGAAGATCTTTATCGGTCGACCGCATAACAACATACGTTGTTCCCTTTGTCATCGGTATGTTACTTGCCCGAGATTCGATCGTCGGTATCCAATACCTAGTTCAATCTCGTTACGGCAAGTCTCTTTACTCGTTTCAGTAATACATCATCTTGCAACTAACTCATTAGTTGCAATGCTTGCAAGGCTTAAGTGATGTGCATTACCGAGAGGGCCCAGAGATACCTCTCCGGCATTGAGTGACAAATCCTAATCTCGAAATCGCCAATCCAACAAGTACCTTTGGAGACACTGTGAGAGCACCTTTATAATCACCCGATTCACGTTGTGACGTTTGGTAGCACACAAAGTGTTCCCCCGGTAAACGGGAGTTGCATAATCTCATAGTCATAGGAACATGTATAAGTCATGAAGAAAGCAATAGCAACCTACTAAACGATCGGGTGCTAAGCTAACTGAATGGGTCATGTCAATCAGATCATTCAACTAATGATGTGATCCTGTTAATCAAATAACAACTCTTTGTCCATGGTTAGGAAACATAACCATCTTTGATTAACAAGCTAGTCAAGTAGAGGCATACTAGTGACACTCTGTTTGTCTATGTATTCACACATGTATTATGTTTCCGGTTAATACAATTCTAGCATGAATAATAAACATTTATCATGATATAAGGAAATAAATAATAACTTTATTATTGCCTCTAGGGCATATTTCCTTCATCTCCCACTTGCACTAGAGTCAATAATCTAGATCACATCACCATGTGATTAACATCGATAGTTCACATCATCATGTGATTAACACCCATAGTTCACATCGCCATGTGACCAACACCCAAAGGGTTTACTAGATTCAGCAATCTAGTTCACATCGCTATGTGATTAACATCCAAAGAGTACTAAGGTGTGATCATGTTTTGCTTGTGAGAGAATCTTAGTCAACGGGTCTTTCACATTCAGATCCTTATGTATTTTGCAATTTTGTATGTCTACAATGCTCTGCACGAAGCTACTCTAGCTAATTGCTCCCACTTTCAATATGTATCTAGATCGAGACTTAGAGTCATCCAGATCGGTGTCAAAACTTGCATCGACGTAACCCTTTACTTACTAACCTTTTGTCACTTCCATAATCGAGAAACATATCCTTATTCCACCAAGGATAATTTTGACCGCTGTCCGATGATCTACTCCTAGATCACTATTGTACTCCTTGCCAAACTCGATGTAGGGTATACAATAGATCTGGTACACAGCATGGCATACTTTATAGAACCTATGGCCAAGGCATAGGGAATGACTTTCATTCTCTTTCTATCTTCTGCCGTGGTCGGGTTTTGAGTCTTACTCAATTTCACACCTTGTAACACAGTGCAAGAACTCTTTCTTTGACTGTTCCATTTTGAACTACTTCAAAATCTTGTCAAGGTATGTACTCATTGAAAAACTTATCAAGCATCTTGATCTATCTCTATAGATCTTGATGCTCAATATGTAAGTAGCTTTACTGAGGTATTTATTTTAAAGAACTCCTTTCAAACACTCCTTTATGCTTTGCAGAATAATTCTACATTATTTCCGATCAACAATATGTCATTCACATAAACTTATCGAAATATTGTAGTGCTCCCACTCACTTTCTTGTAAATACAGGCTTCACCGCAAGTCTCAGATAAAACTATATGCTTTGATCAACTCATCAAAGCGTATATTCCAACTCCGAGATGCTTGCACCAGTCCATAGATGGATCATTGGAGCTTGCACACTTTGTTAGCTCCTTTGGATCGATAAAACCTTCGGTTGCATCATATACAACTCTTCCTCCGAAACCCATTCAGAATGCAGTTTTTACATCCATTTGCCAAATTTCATAAATTGTGGCAATTGCTAACATGATTCGGACAGACTTAAGCATCGCTACAGTTGAGAAAATCTCATTGTAGTCAACACCTTGAACTTGTCAAAAACCTTTTTGCGACAAGTCGAGCTTTGTAGATAGTAACACTACTATCAACATCCGTCTTCCTCTTGAAGATCCATTTATACAATATGGCTTGCCGATCATCGGGCAATTCCACCAAAGTCCACACTTTGTTCTCATATATGGATCCCATCTCAGATTTTATGGCCTCAAACCATTTCGCGGAATCTGGGCTCATCATCGCTTCCTCATAGTTCGTAGGTTCATCATGGTCTAGTAACATGACTTCTAGAATAGGATTACCGTACCACTCTAGTGCGGATCTTACTCTGGTTGATCTCTACGGTTCAAGAATAACTTGATCTGAAGTTTTATGATCATCATCATTAACTTCCTCACTAATTAGTGTAGGTGTCACAGAACCAATTTACGTGATGAACTACTTTCCAATAAGGGAGCTAGTATGTTACCTCATCAAGTTCTACTTTCCTCCCACTCACTTCTTTCGAGAGAAACTCCTTCTCTAGAAAGGATCCATTCTTAGCAACGAATGTCTTGCCTTCGGATCTGTGATAGAAGGTGTACCCAACTGTCTCCTTTGGGTATCCTATGAAGACACATTTCTCCGATTTGGGTTTGAGCTTATCAGGATGAAACTTTTTCATATAAGCATTACAACCTCAAACTTTAAGAAACGACAACTTGGGTTTCTTGCTAAACCAAAGTTCATATGGTGTCGTCTCAACGGATTTAGATGGTGCCCTTTTTAACGTGAATGCAGCTATCTCTAATGCATGATCCCAAAATGATATTGGTAAATCGGTAAGAAACATCATAGATTGTACTATATCCAATAAAGTACGGTTATGACGTTCGGACACACCATTATGATGTGGTGTTCCAGGTGGCATGAACTTGTGAAACTATTCCACATTGTTCTAATTGAAGACCAAACTTGTAACTCAAATATTTGTCTCCGCGATCAGATCGTAGAAACTTTATTTTTCTTATTATGATGATTTTTCCACTTCACTCTGAAATTCTTTGAACTTTTCAAATGTTTCAAACTTATGTTTCATCAAGTAGATATACCCATATCTGCTCAAATCATCTGTGAAGGTCAGAAAATAACGATACCCGCTGCGAGCCTTAACACTCATCGGATCGCATACATTAGTATGTATTATTTCCAATAAGTCAGTTGCTCGCTCCACTGTTCCGGAGAACGGAGTCTTAGTCATCTTGCCCATGAGGCATGGTTCGCAAGCATCAAGTGATTCATAATCAAGTGATTCCAAAATCCCATCAGCATGGAGTTTCTTCATGTGCTTTACACCAATATGACCTAAACGGCAGTGCCACAAATAAGTTGCACTATCATTATTAACTTTGCATCTTTTGGTTTCAATATTATGAATATGTGTATCACTACGATCGAGATCCAATGAACCATTTTCATTGGATGTGTAACCATATAAGGTTTTATTCATGTAAATGTAACAACAGTTTATTCTCTTACTTAAATGAATAACCGTATTGCAATAAACACGATCAAATCATATTCATGCTCAACGCAAACACCAAATAACATTTATTTAGGTTCAACACTAATCCCGAAAGTATAGGGAGTGTGCGATGATGATCATATCAATCTTGAAACTACTTTCAACACACATCGTCACTTCACCCTTAACTAGTTTCGCTTATTCGCAACTCCTGCTTTGAGTTACTACTCTTAGCAACCGAACCAGTACCAAATACCGAGGGGTTGCTATAAACACTAGTAAAGCACACATCAATAACATGTATATCAAATATACCTTTGTTCACTTTGCCATCCTTCTTATCCGCCAAATACTTGGGGTAGTTCTTCTTCAAATGACCAGTCCCTTTGCGGTAGAAGCACTTAGTCTCGTGCTTAGGTCCGGACTTGGGCTTCTTCACTTGAGCAACAACTTGCTTGCCGTTCTTCTTGAAGTTCCTTCTATCCCTTTGCCCTTTTCTTGAAACTAGTGGTCTTGTTAACCATCAACACTTGATGTTCTTTCTTGATTTCTACCTTCATCGATTTCATCATCATGAAAACTCGGGAATCATTTTCATCATCCCTTGCATACTATAGTTCATCATGAAGTTCTACTAACTTGGTGATGGTGACTAGAGAATTCTGTCAATCACTATCTTATCCGGAAGATTAACTCCCACTTGATTCAAGCGATTGTAGTACCTGCATAATCGAGCACATGCTCACTAGTTGAGCGATTCTCCTCCATCTTTTAGCTATAGAACTTGTTGAAGACTTCATATCTCTCAACTCGGTATTTGCTTGAAATATTAACTTCAATTCTGGAACATCTCATATGGTCCATGATGTTCAAAACATCTTTGAAGTCCCGATTCTAAGCCATAAAGCATGGTGCACAAAACTATCAAGTAGTCATCATATTGAGCTAGCCAAACGCTCATAACGCCTCGTATCTTCTCCTGCAATAGGTCTGTCACCTAGCGGTGCATTAAGGACATAATTCTTACGTGCACAATGAGGATAAACCTCGATCGCGGATCCAATCCGCATCATTGCTACTAACATTTTTCAACACAATTTCTCTAGGAACATATCAAAATAAACATATGAAAGCAACAACGCGAGCTATTGATCTACAACATAATTTGCAAAATACTACCGGGACTAAGTTCATGATAAATTTAAGTTCAATTAATCATATTACTTAAGAACTCCCACTTAGACAGACATCTCTAGTCATCTAAGTGATCACGTGACCCAAATCAACTAAACCATAACCGATCATCACGTGAGATGGAGTAGTTTTCAATGGTGAACATCTTATGTTGATCATATCTACTATATGATTCACGCTCGACCTTTCGGTCTCCGTGTTCGAGGCCATATCGCATATGCTAGGCTCATCAAGTTTAACTCGAGTATTCTGCGTGTGCAAAACTGCTTGCACCCGTTGTAGATGGACGAGAGCTTATCACACCCGATCATCACGTGGTGTGCAGGCACGACGAACTTTGGCAACGGTGCATACTCGGGAGAACACTTCTTGATAATTAGTGAGAGATCATCTTAAAATGCTACCATCAATCAAAGCAAGAATAAGATGTATAATAGATAAACATCATATGCAATCAAAATATGTGACATGATATGGCCATGATCATCTTGCGCCTTTGATCTCCATCTCCAAAGTACTGTCATGATCTCTATCGTCGCCGGCACGACACCATGATCTTCATCATCTTGATCTACATCAATGTGTCATCACATGGTTGTCTCACCAACTATTGCTCTTGCACTATTGCTATCGTATAGCGATAGAGTAAAGCAATTATTTGGCACTTGCATCTTATGCAACAAAGAGACATCCATAGGGCTTCTGCCAGTTGCCGATAACTTCAACAAAACATGATCATCTCATACAACAACTTATATCTTATCACGTCTTGACCATATCACATCACAACATGCCCTGCAAAAACAAGTTAGACGTCCTCTACTTTGTTGTTGCAAATTTTACGTGGCTGCTACGGGCTGAGCAAGAACCGTTCTTATCTACGCATCAAAAACACAACGATAGTTCGTCAAGTTGGTGCTGTTTTAACCTTCGCAACGACCGGGCGTAGCCACACTTGGTTCAACTAAAGTTGGAGAAACTGACACCCGCTAGTCACCCGTGTGCAAAGCACGGCGGTAAAACCAGTCTCGCGTAAGCGTACGCGTAATGTCGGTCCGGGCCGCTTCATCCAACAATACCGCCGAACCAAAGTATGACATCTTTGGTAAGCAAGGTATGACTTATATCGCCCACAACTCACTTGTGTTCTACTCGTGCATATAACATCAAACCATAAAACCTAGGCTCTGATGCCACTGTTGGGGAACGTAGTAATTTCAAAAAAATTCCTACGGACACGCAAGATCATGGTGATGCATAGCAACAAGAGGGGAGAGTGTTGTCTACGTACCCTCGTAGACCGAAGCGGAAGTGTTGACGCAACGTAGAGGAAGTAGTCGTACGTCCTCCCGGTCCAACCGATCCAAGCACCATTACTCCGGCACCTCCGAGTTCTTGACACACGTACAGCTCGATGACGCACCCCGAACTCCGATCCAGCAGAGGTACGGGGGGGAGTTCCGTCAGCATGACGGCGTGGTGACGATCTTGATGTTCTCCTGTCGCAGGGCTTCGCCTAAGCACCGCTACAATATGATCGAGGTGTAATATCGTGGAGGGGGCACCGCACACGGCTAAGGAACGATCTCAATGATCAACTTGTGTGTCTATTGGGTGCCCCCTACACCCGTATATAAAGGAGTGGAGGAGGGGAGGGCCGGCCCTCTTCTATGGCGCGCCCTAGGGGAGTCCTACTCCCACCGGGAGTAGGATTCCCCCTTTCCTAGTCCAACTAGGAGTCCTTCCATGTATTAGGAGTAGGAGACAAGGAAGGGAAGAGAGAAGGAAGGAAGGAGGGGTGCGGCCCTCCCTAGTCCAATTCGGACTAGGCCATGGGCGCGCGCCTGCCCTAGGCAGCCCCTCTCTCTTTCCAGGCCCAATAAGGCCCAATACTTCTCCCGGCGAATTCCGTAACTCTCCGGTACTCGAAAAATACCGAATCACTCGGAATCTTTCCGAACTCGAATATAGTCGTCCAATATATCGATATTTACGTCTCGACCATTTCGAGACTCCTCGTCATGTCCCCGATCTCATCCGGACTCGAACTCCTTCGGTACATCAAAACTCATAAACTCATAATATAAGCATCATCGATACCTTAAGCGTGCGGACCCTACGGTTCGAGAACAATGTAGACATGACCGAGACACGTCTCGGTCAATAACCAATAGCGGGACCTGGATGCCCATATTGGTTCCTACATATTCTACGAAGATCTTTATCGGTCGGACCGCATAACAACATACGTTGTTCCCTTTGTCATCGGTATGTTACTTGCCGAGATTCGATCGTCGGTATCCAATACCTAGTTCAATCTCGCACGGCAAGTCTCTTTACTCGTTCCGTAATACATCATCTCGCAACTAACTCATTAGTTGCAATGCTTGCAAGGCTTAAGTGATGTGCATTACCGAGAGGGCCCAGAGATACCTCTCCGACATTCGGAGTGACAAATCCTAATCTCAAATACGCCAACCCAACAAGTACCTTTGGAGACACCTGAGAGCACCTTTATAATCACCCGATTACGTTGTGATGTTTGGTAGCACACAAAGTGTTCCCCGTAAACGGAGTTGCATAATCTCATAGTCATAGGAACATGTATAAGTCATGAAGAAAGCAATAGCAACCTACTAAACGATCGGGTGCTAAGCTAACCTGAATGGGTCATGTCAATCGATCATTCAACTAATGATGTGATCCTGTTAATCAAATAACAACTCTTTGTCCATGGTTAGGAAACATAACCATCTTTGATTAACAAGCTAGTCAAGTAGAGGCATACTAGTGACACTCTGTTTGTCTATGTATTCACACATGTATTATGTTTCCGGTTAATACAATTCTAGCATGAATAATAAACATTTATCATGATATAAGGAAATAAATAATAACTTTATTATTGCCTCTAGGGCATATTTCCTTCATGATGAAGCTTTCCTTCTATACAAGCACTGCAAGCACGATCTTTGGCAAAACTAACTTTTGTTAGTCCACAGACATGGTCCCCCTTGAGAAGACTTTGCAAAGATCTCATATTGACGTGGGCTAAACGGCGATGCCAAAGCCATCCCACATCAACTTTAGCCATTAGGCATGTCGCGGTCTTAGTGGGTTGCTCCGAAAAGTTAATCACATAAAGACCATTCTCGACATGCCCAACAAAGGCTACTTTAAGAGTCTTGCTCCACACGAGGGCCACGGTATCAATATCAAAGAAAGTGGCAAATCCCATGAGTGCAAGTTGACGAACGTAAAGAAGATTGAATGCAAGGGACTCAACAAGCATGACTTTCTCGATCGTTAGATCATGAGAAATGACAACCTTGCCATGACCCAATACCTTAGAAGACGAGGCATCACCCCACTCGACATTGGTGGGAATAGATGGAATCTTGTGCACGTCCACCACCAAGTCCTTGCTTCCGGTCATATGATTCATTGCTCCACTATCGAGCAACCATGATCCCCCACCGGAAGCAAACACCTACACGAGATCAATGCTTGGTTTTAGGTACCCATTTTGTAATGGGTCCTTTGATGTTAGTAACAAGGGTCTTAGGAACCCAAATAGACCATTCAATGTACTCATAAGGAGAACCAACAAATTTAGCATAAACATGCCCATCACTAGCACGACACAGCACATAAGAAGGGTTAAAGTCGCTGGCTTTGTTGGAGGAGGTGGTTTTGCCCTTTTTGACATCAACACCCTTCACATTTTTCTTCTTCTCCTTAGGAGCACCCTCTCCCTCTTTCACAAAAGTTTGCTTGAGAGGAGGAGGTCATTTGGTCTTGTCGTTCTTCTTCTTGTTCTTGGACTTGGGTGCGAACCCAATTCCCTCCTTGGCCACAACTTCCTTTGGATTGCTCAAAAGGTCGTTGAGGTTCTTCTCACCTTGAATGCATGTCACAAGGCCTTTCTCAAGTTGATCCTTCAACTTGGCATTCTCCTCCACAAGATGCACATGCTCACAACACGGGTTAGTGGCATATGCATTATCAATTAATACCATATGAGGAAAGGTGGCCTTTTCCTTGGTTAGCTTAACTTGGAGTTGAGCATGAGACTCCTCGAGGTTAGCATGAGCACCCTTCAAGGCCTTGTGGGCCTTGTCAAGTACATCAAACTCCTCCTTGAGTCTAGCATGATCAACCCCAAGTTTAGCCTTCTCGGAAGTTAGCACACGAGACACAACAAGAGCATGATCAAGATGTTTCTTTAACTTAGCATGGTCATCATTGTGTGACTCCTCAAGAGCCAAATGATGCCCACGCTCTTCCTCAAGAGCATTAGAGAGATCCGGTATCTCATCGGCATAGTCACGACTATGACCTTCCATCTTAGAGATGGTTTATTCGTGAGCCTCTATCATGTCATTGGCTTCACCAAGTTGTTCCAAGAGAGCAACAAAGTGCTTCTTGAATTTGCCCTTGAGCTTACTAATAAAGGACTCAAATCATTCACATCCTCATTAGACCCCTCATGTTCATCAATGCAACCCGTCAAAGAGGGATTAGTAATGATGGTGGTTTTGATGTTGGAGGTTACCTTGTTAGAGGCTTTGGCCATGAGGCACTTGGCGATGATGTTCTCGTTGGGTGAATCGAAGAGAGACATCCGGGGAGTTGTGGCAATGGCAACGGATGCCATGGCCATTGCTTCACTATCTTCATCATCATCGTCATCCTGACGGTATTCTTCTTGAACCACCAACCCTCGAGTAGGAGTCTTCTTGGTGAAGTTGTTCTTGTTGGGGAAGGACTTGGCTTTGTCTTTTCGAATGAGCTTGCCACCATTGTCTTCCCGCTTCTCGTAAGGACAATCCACAACGAAATGGCTCACATTGCCACAGTTGTAACAAGTTCTTACTCGTTGCTTGCCCTTGAAGCCACTTGAGTTGTTCTTGTTGAAATTGGGCCTTGAGTTCTTCTTGCTCCAAAATTTCCTTGAAGCAAGAGCCATGTGCTCATGATAATCATATTTTGTATCTTTGGGGTTGCTCTCCTCATCTTCCTCTTCTTCCACAATAACCTTGGCCTTCAAGGCAAGGTTGGGATTCTTTGCCCTTTGAGAGCGAAGCACCGCGTTATCGGCAGTCTTGTCCAAGATGCTCATTGCAACGAACTCATCCAACACTTCACTTGAGGTCATGGAGTGGAAGTCCGGTCTTTGATGAATGATGGAGGACATGGCCTTGTTGTAGGGCATCATGGCCTTGAGGAACTTGCGCTTGATCCAATTGTCATCCGTGTCCTTGCTCCCATGATCACGGAGTGAGACCGCGAGTTTGGTTACTCTCCGAAAGAGCTCACGAGGTTCTTCATCTTCTTTCATTGCAAACTCATCGGCTTCATCTTGCACCACTTCATAGTTTGAGCGTTGAATGCTTGCGCTTCCCTGATAGAGGGACACAACGCATTGCCATGCGTCTTTGGCCATGGCATGGGGTCGGAGATGAGGGAGATCTTCGGGGAGGACAGCATCTTGGATGATGAAGAGAGCATTCTCATTGAATTGATTATCCACTGCTTCTCTAGGGGTGAAGTTGCTTCGGTCATGTGGATAGAAACCTTCTTCAATGATTCTCCAAAGATTAGTATTCACATGATTTAAATGACGCTTGAAGTGATACACCCAAGAATCAAAATCCTCATTTTTCACAATTTTAGGAGGAGGGCCGGCATGATTTAAATGAGTAGAGGGAATCAGTCCTCCATAAGTTGGAGGTTCCACATGGGCAAAGATGTCGGTGCCATTTCTACCACTAGTAGAAGGACCCTTCTCACTATTAGCTTCCCCCTTGTCGGAGTTAGCATCCGTCACCTTGTTAGTGGGATCACCCACTTTCAACGGCGAGGTAGGTAGTTTAAGTCCTTCTAAGAATTTATTAAACATGCTTTCAACCATGGTTGTCATGGAGGTTTTCAATGTGTCCAAGGCCACATTGAATTCCTCACGGGACACCATGGTTTCCCCATCACCCGTAGACGAGATCGGATTCACACCGGAGTGCTCCTCCTCCCCACCGTCTACGGTGTCAACCATACACTTCGGACGACAAAGTCCTTAATAAAGAGACGAGGCTCTGATACCAATTGAAAGGATCGATATAGTTGACTAGAGGGGGGTCGGCAACTAACAATTTTTAGCTTTTCTTTACCAAATTAAACTTTGCATCAAAGTAGCTTGTCTAAATATGCAACTAGGTGGACAACCTATATGATGCAACAACAACAAGCACACAAGCAAGCAAGGGATATAACACAAGTAAGCTTGCAAAAGTAAAGGCGCGAGATAACCAAGAGTGGAGCCGGTGGAGACGAGGATGTGTTATTGAAGTTCCTTCCTTTTGAGGGGACGTACGTCTCCGTTAGAGTGGTGTGGAGGCACAATGCTCCCCAAGAAGCCACTAGGGCCACCGTATTCTCCTCACGCCCTCACACAATGCGAGATGCCGTGAATCCACTATTGGTGCCCTTGGAGGCGGCGACCAAACCTTTACTAACAAGGTTGGGGCAATCTCCACAACTTAATTGGAGGCTCCCAACGACACCATGAAGCTTCACCACAATGTACTATGGCTCCGAGGTGACCTCAACCGTCTAGGGTGCTCAAACACCCAAGAGTAACAAGATCCGCCAGGGATTAGTGGGGGGAATCAAATTTCTCTTGGTGGAAGTGTAGATCGGGGCCTTCTCAACCAATCCAGAGAAAATCAACAAGTTTGATTGGCTAGGGAGAGAGATCGGGCGAAAATGGAGCTTGGAGCAACAATGGAGCTTGGGGATGGAAGAGGTAATCAACTAGAGGAAGAAGACACCCCTTATATAGTGGAGAGACAAATCCAACCGTTATCCACTTACTCAGCCCGCGACCTGCAAGATTACCGCCTCGGACAAGCGGTACTATCATAGGGCTCACGCAGTACTACCGTGGTGGGCTGTAAGATACTACCGCTGAAGCAGTAGGGCTAGTCCAGCCGAGCCGCCAAGGCTGAGAGCGGTATCGCTTGCCGACGCGGTAGTCGCTCCCCTTGCGGTACTACCGCAAGGCCAGATGGACTAGGTGGGAAGGGCACGGATGAATAAAAATACATCCGTGTCTACTTCCGCTGAAAATCGAACAGTGCAAAAATCTGACACGGTACTACCGCGCCTGGCTTGCGGTACTACCGCGCAGGGAGCGAATGTAAAAAATTACATCATCCCCTACTTTCGCTCGTGCTACTGAGCTGGACCAGGACTCATGGTACTACAAGACTGGGCGGTATTATCACAGAGGGCGCGGATGTAAAAAATTACATCTGCCCCTACAGCCGCAAGAGAGGCTGAGCTTGGCCTGAGGCCACGGTACTACAGCTCCATAGGAGCGGTACTACTGTGTGCGCCTACGGTACTACCGTGAGGGCTTGCGGTACTACCGCAGGGGCCTGCGGTACTACCGCTCCTAGGAGCAGTACTACCGCATGCCTCAAATAGCAGCACTTAGGAATCCTTCTTTTTGCACAATAAAGGAGATAACGGAGGATGCTCCAAAGCGCAAAGGGAAAGGCGGGGTAAAGGAAGAAAACGTGTACGTGATGATTCCACCCAAACCTTTCCACCGTGGACCCCCTCTTAATAGTACGGCTATCCTACGACTCAAATCCACCAAAAGATACGTAGAACACCACCATCTTCAATAGTCTTCGAGGGGTACCAAACCGTCTTGTGCCTAACGACGAAGCAACTGAAATACTCAAGGCACACGATTAGTCCGCAAAAGCATTGTCATCAATCACCAAAACACTTTAGGGATAAACATGCCCTTACACATGGTACACCTCATTAGCCCCCACACTATTTGCGTTGAAGAACAACAGGCTGTCATCTGCGAATAAGAGGTGGTTTATCGGGGGCGCCGTAGGTGCCACCTTTAGACCACTCAAGTTGGATGACTCACTTTTTGATTTTAGGAGGCACGAAAGGCCCTATGCTGCTATCAAGAACAAGTATGGAGATATTGGGTCCCCTTGTCTGATTCCTCGTGAAGGTTCAAATTGTTATAGTTTTTTCCATTGAACAACACTGAAAATTTGACCGTGGTTACAAGACTCATCACTATATCCACCCACCGTTCATTGAAGCCCAACTTGAGCATAATTGCCTTTAGATAAGACCATTCTACTCTGTCATAGGATTTCGTCATGTCAAGCTTGAGTGCGCAAGACTGGTGCTTCTTAACTTTGTTTCGTTTCATAAAGTGCAAACACTCATAGGCTGTAATGATATTATCTGTAATCATTCTTCCTAGCACAAAGGCAGATTGTTCCTCTGATATGATGTCAGGCAAGACTATTTTCAACCTGTTAGAAATCAGCTTCGAAGCAATTTTGTATAATACATTGCACAAGCTGATTGGACGGAATTGGGACAAGTGTATAGGATTTTTCACATTGGGTATGAGGACTAAAACAGTCTCATTGATGCATGCCGCCGACTCGGTGCCTTACACAATTCTCAGAACCGCCTTGGTTACATCCTCACCGCATGTATCCCAATGATGCTGGAAAAATGAGCGGGGAAGCCATCGGGCCCCGTTGCCTTCGTGGGGAACATTTGAAAGAGGGCGGTTTTCACTTCTTTTTGGCTATACGGGGCATTTAACATATCATTCATACCTTGCGTGACTTTGGTCGGCACCGTGTTGAGGACCTACGCCATGTCATGAACACCCTCTAACGTGTACAACTGCTGATAGAAGGATGTTGTCAAGCTTTCCATCTCTGGCACATTTTCTGTTAGCTGGCCATCCTCTCTTTGAAGCGATTTTATCTGAGTTTTCCTCCTCCGCCTGCTAGCCCGTAGGTGAAAAAATATGTGTTTTTATCTCCATGCATTAGCCATTCCAATCGAGTGCGTTGCCTCCAGAGAAATTCCTCTCTGTGAAAAAGCTCAGTCAAGCGGTCAACTATTTTTAATTCCACATGTGTTGGAGCAGATCTGCCTGGGATCTCCCGCAGCTCCTGTAGCTGTCGCTGGAGCTGTTGGATTTCGCGTCGAACATTGCCAAAGTGCGTCCGGTCCCGGCGACGTTCGCAGCGACGTAAGCTTGTCGTTTAACGAGCTGACCGAATCTCCCGGCGCACTCGCCCATGCAGCTTGTACTAGCGGCTGGAGACCAGAGTCCCTTTCCCAGGCCAACTCATATTTAAAGGATCGCGGGGCCCGCTTGCATGCATTTTCATGCACGTACTGCACATAGAGGGGGATGTGATCGCTCGTTGCCCTAGATTTGTGTTCCAGCTTTGCTGTGGGAAAGGCGACGGTCCATGCGGGATTTGCAATGCCTCTATCCAGTCTGACCTTAGTGTACGTTCCTCCAGCAACCTTCCGCTCAAACATCCAATCAATGCCAGTATACCCTATATCTGATAGTCCACACGTATCCAAAGCATCCCTGAACGCATCCATCTGTGCCTGGCTTCTGTGGCCGACACCATCATGTTCATGTGCATGGAGCACCTCGTTGAAATCACCTAGGACTAGCCAGGGTGTGTTGCTTGAGCCAGCGATTCCCCTGATTGTGTCCCAGGTCTTGTATCTCTCATTCACTTGTGCTTCTCCATATATGAAGGTAACCCTTGTTTCAATATCGAGGAGCTCTTTAATGATAACATCAATATGATACTGTGAATAACCAACAACCTCAAGCTTTATTTCTTCGTTCCATAATATGCCTAGACCACCACGTCTTCCCGAACTGCTTACAGCAAAACTCTTATTAAAGCCTAAAGAACCAACCAAAATTTTCAACTCTACTTCCCTCTATTTGAGTTTCAAGAATGCATAGTACAGAGGGGGCAAACTGCTTCGTGAGTTCAGGAAGCTCTTTCACTGTCGCGAGCTTGCCAATCCCACGACAGTTCCAACACAGGAGACTCATTGCGCTAGGCGCGACCCCCCTAGGGAGCCTTCTATGCTAGTAAGCCAGCTGGTTATCACCTGGATGGAAGTTGGGTCGGGCCATTATACACCAGCGCTCGCTCGATCCCCATCGTTGGTTGACTTGTCTAATAAAAGTTGCTAGTTGGCCTTTGACCACGACCATGGACCATTGGCCAGGTTGTCGACTGTTAACTTTTACATAAAAGTTTAGATAAATTCATAAATTCATGGAAAAGATCATAAATTCAGAAAAATACAAAGTTTAAAAATGTTCAGGAATTTCATTTTTGTAGAAAAGTTAACAAATTTCTACAAAGTTCTTCAATTTTGAAAAAAAATCATCCTTTTTGAAAAAAAAATCATCAAATCTCATCAGTTCTGAAAAAAAAGGTTATTGTATTTGAAAAAAATTATGGATTGTGAAGAAAAATCACAGATTTGAAAAAAGACATCGATTTTGAAAAAGTTCAGACATTTGAGAAAAAGAAAAAAGGAAATAAAAATAAAAAACCAAATGAAAACCATTCAAAAAACCATGAAAAAATGAGTCATAATCTTTTAAAAGCTTATAGAATCTCTATCAAATCTGCTTGGTCATTCGCCAAAAAGTTGCAAACAGCCTCGCGCAGGTTGTTCGCTCGGGTTGTGTTGTCGACGAAGGAAAAAAAAGTGAAATGGGCCGAGCCCAAGTGAAGGAGGGTGTGTGTGGGCCGGTTTTAGTTTGTACTATAACCTGCGTCTGAAGGACCGAATAGGAAATGCTTATGTTCATGCTGTTTTGTCATACATGATTTGGGCTTGTGCCGGTGATACACGACATTTCGTGAAAAAAACAGTGCACATACTTTTTTTTGCGGGTTAAACAGTGCACATACTGTGTCTGCAACAAAAGTTGAGATGGATGCCCCGTTGGTGGATCCATGTCAAAGAATTTTGCCACGATCAACTACAGAATTGATTTTTTTCGAACAAAAAAGTA
Source organism: Aegilops speltoides (assembly GCA_021437245.1). NCBI lineage: Eukaryota > Viridiplantae > Streptophyta > Magnoliopsida > Poales > Poaceae > Aegilops > Aegilops speltoides. The sequence goes on along the minus strand of CM038144.1, from coordinate 474,286,388 downwards.
GTAGTACAGCTAGCTCACATCTCTGGCTATTAGTTTTACCCACTGTACTTTCTTACATGTCAAGCGTGGACTGAATGTCGCGGCACATAAATTAGGGCGGATTGCATCCGGGACGAACTGTTTTCTGATGTCCCTTAATCTATGAAGTACTGTCTCTCTAAAAAAACAAAAAAAAACTGGAGAGCCATGGTAGGAGGGGTTCAGGCAGGCCGCTTCTTCCGGACGGCACGCACACTGATGGCAGGCAATTCGGAGCTCTCCTCTTATCTCATCGTCCTGGTCTCTTGTTCCGAGCCATCCTGCGCCAAGGAGACTTCGGCCATCTTCTTCTCCTGCCGCTGCTGCTTCTCGCAGTCCAGACCGGGCTCGCCGCCCTGCTCCTCGCCGCTCGCCGCTCCTGCAGCGTTGTACTCCTGGTCCTTGTCCTTGCCCCAGAGCAGCATGTAGAGGCCCAGGATGACCACCACTCCTCCGATTATGCTGCAGGCATGCATGCCAGTTATTATTAGTAATTAACAACGGTAATTAGGCTGCAGGTGAGACACACATAGTTGGTGCACGCACGCACGCACGCAGCAGAGCATGCGCCGACGCTCATGCGCATGTCGTGTCCAGGTTGCCGTGCCATGCCGGAACGGAGCACCGATTTAGTTGAGCAACAGCGAGCATGCACCACACGCATGTACTACTACGTAGGAGTACATACCTTCCCACGTATAGGTTCTCGCCGAAGATGAAGTAGGCAAGGACGGCCACCATGATGGTGGACACCGGGTTGAACATGGTGACGAACACCGGCCCCTTCTTCTCCGTGCACCACAGCTGCGCGAACACCGTGAACCCGCTGCACGCGAGCCCCTGAAACACAACGTTCGTGCACGCATGCAGTGAGTTCATGGTGGTGACATGCATGGAGGATGGGGTAGAAGATGGTAATAATCCGAGACAAGAGCTGCAGGCACGTACGGAGTAGATGATGCACCAGAACTTGAGGCCGAAGCCGATGAGCCAGTCCTGCCTCTCGTGCTGCAGCAGCACGGTGAAGGCCGCCGACTGGACCCCGCCGACCGTGGCCATCCACGCCGTCAGCGACAGCTCCGCCGGGTACCGCTTCACGGACGTCGCCTGCATGATGTACCAGACGGACCAGCACACGCAGCTGGCCACGGCGAGGAGGGACCCTTTGAGCCAGGCGTCGTGCGGGGCGTCGCCGCCGCTGGGGATGTGCACCGGGGCCTTCCAGGGGCTCGCGATCGCCGCGCCCTTGTACAGCGTCATGGTGGTGACCCCCGCGAAGGACACCGCCGTGCCGGCCACCTTGGCGAGGCCCCGCGCGCTGCGCAGGTCCACGATCTCCATCCGGAGCGCGATGGCGATGACGAAGGTGATGGAGGCCACGGTGTTGACCATGGAGGTGACGAAGGTCGGGGACGTGTACTTGAGGCTCGCGAAGTACATGTTCAGTGTCAAGCTCACCCTGCAAAAATTCCACTTGTTTCTCAGGATCACCAGATAAATATGTTCGTCTACATAGTATATATGCACTCTTATTTTCAGCCATGCATTCTTGTTCTTACCCGAGAAGTGAGAGCACGAAGATCTCCAGGAACAGCATCCAGGTCATCTTGGGCCTCAACTTCCTGACGCCAAAAATGAACATATATTCATCATCATCATATCGCTAAAGTCTGAATCTCTTGGTGTAATTAACGAACACAAGAGCTTATTACTTCTCGTGGTAGTAGGCGAAGGGCCAGAGGAGGACGGCGACGAGGAGGTGGCGGTAGGTGACGTAGACGTAGGGGTTGAGGCCCCGGTTGAAGGCGGCCTCGGTGACGAAGTACATCAAGGTGTAGCACAGCTGCACCATGATCATCATGTTGTGCGGCGCGTATCTCCTCCACAGCCCTCCCAGCCCCGTCGCAGCTCCTCCAGCCATGCCCAAGTTGATCGGTGTCGCTCGGTTTGAACAGGATCGAAGAAGAACACCAAGCGCTGAGCCTGTCTTTGTAAAGGCGGTGGTGCCGTGGGATATATAGCTGTGGTGATGGTGAAGCAGCAGCTAGCACCTGATGCATGGACATGTCACTGTGATAATACAGTGTACGATCCTATATATCCGTCCGAGACAGCTCCACCTGAGCAGCAGCACGCGGCAGTGGCGCCTGGAATTTGACAAGTGTGTGTGGCATGGATGTTGTGCCCCTCCTAGGTTTGCACTAACAACAGTGGCAGCACCGATGCTGCCGGTTTTGGTGGTTAGTGCCCAAAAAGAATGGTTAAAAATGCTGCTAGATGGAATCGGAATTAAGTGATGAGCTCTCTTGTTTCACAACACAACACAGGCAATACAAAACAGTAGTGCAATGTGACATGCCAATCATTAGCATCTCCAGCCGTTCAGCCCCCCACGGCGTCGAAAAAGAGCGGCCTGGGGGCGAACCGGCGCTAGATTGGCCCCTGGGGTTCCGTTCGCTCCCAGTCACACGCCCACGGTCGCCGCGGGTTCGGCGAAGTTCGTTTCATTTTTTTTGCAAACTCGGCGACTTTTGCAGGAACTCGGCCATACTTCATCGAAGTTTGTACAAAAAACGTAAAAACATGTAAGAACTACGCCTAAATAACTTAAAAACGAACTAAAAAGCCTAGTTGCTGCTGTTGCCGCCGCCGCCGTCATCGTCTACATGCCGAGAAGCCTGTAGAAGCGGGTGTAGCCGCCGCAGTTATCGTCGTCATCGTCGTCGCGCGCCTCACCCGCGGCGTCCCTGCTGCAGCCCTCGTCGGGGTCGCCGACAGCGCTTGACGGCCCGGCCTCGCCCTCGTCGTCGCTGTCGATGACAATAACGCCGCCCACCTCGGCGCGACGACGGGCCTCGGTGCGGCTACGGGCCTGGGTCTCCAGGTACGCCCGACGCTGGCGGCGCACCTGCTCGCGGACGTAGTCCTCCTTGGCCCATTTGTGGGCGAACTCGTCGTCGGGGGCCACCATGTCGGCGTCCTCCGGCTTCACGGGGAGCATGTCCGGCTCGGGCTTCGGCCGGACCAGGCGGAGGGAGCGCCTTGTCGGTGCCATCGCAGGCGAGGGCGCCGCTGCGAGCGCAACGCCCGAGCGGTGTCCCCTCCGGCTCGGGCTTGACGGGGCGGAGGGCCGGCGAACCGGAGCCCGACGACGAGGACGACCCCGGCTCCATTCGCCGCGGCATCCAGGAGCTGCCAGCGAGAGAAGGAGGGCCGCGTCGGGTAGTCCAGCCGCGGCACATTGCCGATCTCGATGTGGTCGAGGACGGCGTCGAGTGTGAGGCCGGGGACGCCCCACCACTCGCGCCGTCCTTCGGAGTTGAGGCGGACGCGGGGGATGATGCCGTTGACGGAGGCGATCTGCTCCTCGCGGCTACGCTCGAAGTACAGCGTCCACAACGTTTCGCTGTCGGGCGTGTACCTCGGCTCATTCCGTTGTTCTTCCGTCAGCGAGGAGCGGATGCGGACGATCTCCGCCCGCCGTGCCGCCCCTTCGGGTACCGGCGTTACCGGGACGCCGCCGACGCTTCGATCTCCACGCCCCGCACGCGCATGTCGAGGGGTACTCGACCTCGTCTGAAAAGCGCGCCTCGCTCTGGAGGTGTCGGCGGCCGGCCGTTATTCTTTGCGCCGCTGTTCGGGTATCTCGGCCATGGATTCGCTCGTCGGCGGGAGAGGGGAGTGGTGGGGGAGCTCGCCGGTGGGGAGAAGTATTTTGCGGGAGGGTGAGGGGGAGGCTGTGGCGCTCACCGGCGGGGAGTGGGCACCTTTTATAGCCGAAGCGGGGCGGCGGGGGGATGCGGGTGGCGTGGCGGGAGCGGGCGGGATGCGCGTCGGCGACTTCTTCACTGCGCCGCCCGTGAGGCATCAATGGAGGCTGACCGGCGCGGCAGCGCGGCAGCCTTCGCATTGATTCCCGCGGGAACCGAGGCGATGAGGTCGACGAAGCGGCCGTTTCGCTGACTCAGCGGGCCCGTGGCTGTTTCGCGCCAAAACACTCGCCCCGGCGCCCCCGGGCGCCCCCCGGCGCGTCGGGTTCGGCCTGGGTCCGCCGACGCTGATTTCGGCCCAAACCGACGAAAAACGGGCTCCTGGGGGTGCGGCTGGGCCGTTTTTTCGGCGCCGACGCAAAAAAAAACATCTGAGGAGGCCGTTCTGGTTGGGACGCGGCTGGATATGCTCTAGAGACGTCAATCTATGCAAAGAGAGTTGCCACGTGCACAAAATAGCTCTGCTACATAACCTACCATCCGTGACACATTTCTCGCACACCGGATGAAAAGGGCTCATGCTCGAGGCCGGTCCCAAGTTCGGCGTCGACTTGTCTGTTCAGGTGTCACGAAAATAGGATCGTCTTGAAATCATGGTAGCCCCTTTCCCTTTCTCTTTCCAAGGAGAGCACCATATGCTGATCTCAAATGGCTGATCGAGAACATAATTTAACTAGTGGACAGGAGAATCCTGCAAGTGCCTAATGACCCCAAAAGTACAAAAAAACAAAGTAAACCGTAATAAAGCGAAAACACTAAATAGCAGGGCCCAAAAAAAGGAAAAGGAAATCCTTTCGTGTCAAATGCTCATCGGTGCATGACGAAGGGTAAATCAGCTGCATAAAGCTCGAGCCCCCTGTAATCTAGTACTCACTCCGTCTCAAAATGTAAGACGTCTTTTGACACTAGAGATAGAGGGAGTACCATTCTTCAATTGATTACCGCAAAACACCCAGAGTGAGCTTCAATGGGGCACCCACTACTCTGACCCCATTATGCTAACCTTATCTTGCTCTCTTAGCCACTACTCACTTTCCACCCTCTCTTTCCATTGCAGGAAGGGATTCTGCAATCGATCACGACTAATCAAAACCACATCAGTTAGCTCCCCCTCAATTGGATCGTCAGAGCTAGAAATGCAATTGATTGTTGGCATAGCTTTTGTGTGTGCAGACGCACCATGTGTGGTGGCGAAGATGTTGCTACCTAGTAGTGGTGGGTTAGTTGGATGTGGCATCCAGGTAGGCTCCCTCCCCGTGCCACACCTCGTTAAAACCAATCCTCGGGCAGATGAATCTGTTCCTCCCGGCACTTTGGTCCTGAACAAAGGGGATATATCCTACAGTTGTTGCACAACATTTTGTTTTTGTGATGCACAGGCCAGTGGGGATAATGGATCGATTCATTTGGTTGTGGAATATGTATAATGGCATCCATGCTCGTTATCCGTCTTGAAATCGACATTGTGCGAGAAAGATGCGGCATCCATGGAAATTGCAGTAGAGAAACGTAAGGATCGGATGTGTGACGTGGGCAACATGAAAACTATGCGATCTCCTAATATTTCGAACAGGCACGCAGCTAGCGGCCTGCACACGCTTTTGGCCGGCCAAAGATTTTCAGATTTTTCTCGGGATTCAAAAAGGTGGCTAGTCCCCTGCAATTGTTTAGCTTTTGATTATTTTAAGGGCCCACTGCATGCATACTTTTGTCGGATATTGCGGTTCACCCACCCTAACTTTCATGCCTTTTCATTTGACTTCCAAATTTAAATTTATTTTATCTTTTGGATCGAAAGTTTAATTTATGTTTCATTTACATATTTGTGTTCTTTGCGACGAGGTCTTTGAAGCAAGATTACTCTTCTATCCATTTCGACGGTTTTGAAAAACTAAGTTTCAAGTATTAACTTCAACAAATATCTAGTGGTTGTGATCTATAGCAATAAAAAGAGGGGTTCATACGACTACTGACCAGATATACGTTTTGTTGTGAGAATTTTAAGCTTGCCCTTCTTTTCCACGCTTACCATATGTCAAACAGTGGAGCTTTTACAATTATTATTTTGGCTATTCTTGGAGTCTGTGGAGATTTTTCCTGTGCTCTTACATAAGCGTGTGAAATTCAAGGTTTTTCTCTCATAAGAATGGGAATGAGAGGTTTTTTTATTGAAATGAGAATGACATGTGTAGACATGAGTGGAAGAATGAGAATGACATCTTTGTTTTAAAATGAAATGAGAGTGGGAGGTGTAAACATGAGCGAAAGGTTTTAGTAGTTGTTTTAAGTTCATATCAAATTTTTTCATATAATCTAATGGTTGACATAGTTCCATTTCAAATATATTAGTACACTCACGTGTACGTATGCATAAATCAATGTATACATTATGCATAGCGCACATTTCCCCCCGCGACGTCCTAGCCTTGACAGAGATGTGCATCCTGACTTATCTCACATCTGGATTGAAGATACTTGACCAGCTTTGGATTTGTAACCCACCTTCGTATACGACACAGTCTCCAACAATACAGACTCCCATCAAGCGGAATTACATGCTTGTATAAGTGCAGATCCCTCACTAAACCTGAGACAATAATTATAAACTGAACAATCAAAATAATTTGATGATGTGGATTAGCGTGAGGCCTCGAAAACAACCCTATATTTTGCCTTTAGCATATAATGTGGATCATGTGGCATAGTCTTCATTTCCTCCTATGAGTTTGATCTAAACTATTGATTTTATTTAAAGAATCACGGGTCCACACATGTACGGCCAGATAATTGTTTATTTGTGAAATTTTCTAGCATACCTTGTTATTTTCTTCTGTATTGTGATTTTAGTATATATAATAGATAGATTGATATATTATAAAGATCTATTGGTTGTGATCTACTAGTAAAAAGAGGGGTTCACTTGACTGCCGACCGGATATATCACTTTGTTGTGAATTTAAGCATACCTTTCTTCTTTATAGATACCAAATGCCAAACAATGAAGCTCTGATCAATATATTTTTTCGGCTAATCTTGGAGTTTGTGGAGATTTTGATTATGTTCTTACATAAGGGTGTAAACTTTAAGGTTTCCTCCAATGAGAATGATAATGAGCCTTTTTTTAATGAGACTGTGAACATGCGAGGAAGGTTTTAGTAGTCATTTTAGGTTCATATCAATATATAAGTTGTCTTTTGATATATTACTAAACTCACATGTAGCACAAACCAGTTTTTATATATTATGCCAAGCACGTTTTGCCATGCAATGTCCTAGCCTTGCAATAGACGTGCATCTTTGTATGTGTCACATCCGGGTTGAAGATACTACAGATCAACTTTGAATTTGTAATCCACCTCCGTATACGACACACTCTCCCATCAGACGGGATTACATGCTTATACAAGTGCGGATCTCTCGCTAAATCTGAGGCTTTAATTATAGATTGAAAAATCAAAATAGTTTTGATGACGTGGATCAGTGTGAGGCCTTGAAAAGAACCTTGTATCGTATATGATGTGGATCGTGTGATGCAGTCCATTTCTTCCTATGAGTTTGATATAACTGTTAATTTTATTTTTAGAATCAAGGGTCCTGGTGATATATGTTCAGATGTTTTGCTTATTTGTGGGATTTTCTAGAATATTTTTTTATTTTTCTTCGTATTGTGCTTTTAGATAGATAGATACATATACTGCTATACTAATTTATTGGTTATGTGCACCAAAACTGACTATGAGAAATTTGCCAATCCACATGTGGTGTGTGAACAAGGAAAGTTGTGTACCATAGTCAGTAGCTAGGTATGGGTAGGGAGGCATAGAGTGCATGTGATGAGCTACAACAATGGTTGTAGAGCCTAGCATAGCTAGGTTAAGATATAGTTGAGCATGCCATGACATTGCTAAGATTTCATAAAGACCCTTATGGCATTGTCCTGTAAATGGGTCCTTCGCTTAGTTGTGAGAATTTTAAGCATACCCTTCTTCTTCATATATACCATATGCCAAACAATGGAGCCATTATGATTAATTGTTTTGGGCTAATCTTGCAGTTTGCGGAGATTTTTCTTGCACTCTTACATAAGCATGCAAAATTCAAGGTTTTTCTCTCATAGGAATGACAATGAGACTTTTTTTATTGAAATGAGAATAACATGTGTAGACATGAGTGGAAGAATGAGAACGGTACGTTTTAAGGGAGTGAGAATGAGACGGGTAGACATGAGTGGAAGGTTTTAGTGGATGTCTTAAAGTTCATATCAATTTTCTCTATATACTCTAATTGATGACATGGTTGTCTTTCGATATACTAGTACACTCATAGGTCTGTATGCATAAACCAGTTTATACATTATGCCTACTACGTTTTCCCTACTATGTCCTTGCCTTACAAGAGAAGTCACATCCCTATTGAAGATACTATCGGTCAACTTTGGATTTGCAATGTACCTCCATATACGACACAATCTCCGACAATATGGACTTTCATCAAACGAATAAATTGCGTTCTTACATGAGCATGCGGAATGCAAGTTTTTTCTCTTAGAGAATGAGATGGTTTTTTAATGAAATGAGAACGAGATGCGGACATCAGAGGAAGAATGTGATTTTTTTTTAATGAAATGAGAATGAGACGTGTGCACATGAGATGAAGGTTTTAGTAGTCTCCTAAGCTCATCCCCCAACGATTCCTTTAAATACTCTATTTGATGTCATGGCTGTCTTTGACATATTAGAACACTCATATGTATGTATGCATACATCAATTTATGTATTATGCCTAGCATGTTTCCCCCCGCCACATCCTAGCCTTGCAAGGGACGTGCATCCTTACGCGTGTCACATCCCAATTGAAGATACTAACATTCAGCTTTAGATTTGCAATCTACCTTTGCTTACAACACAATCTCCAATAATATTGGCTCCCATCAAATGGGATTACATGCTTATATACGTACGGATCTGTCGTTAAATCCGAGCCATGAATAATAGATCAAACGATCAAAATAATTTCAATGGCGTGGATTAATGCGAGGCTTAAAATAGAACCATGTATTATGCTTTTATAGTATGTGATAAATAGATAGGTAGAATTTCAGTCGACTGTTTTTATTGCTCAACCAAATTACGTGACCGTTGGAATCATAGTATGTTTTCATCTGGAGGTGACGGCGGGGTGTCTCTTTTTGGTTTTTGTATACGCCTTTCTCTCGGATGCGTGTCTGTTCGTACCCGTCCGAGCTAGCTCCTGGTAATATCACACAGTTGTTGCATAGCGTTTTATTCTGTGCAACCTACGCCATGGCAGTATGCATGCCTACGGTTTTGACCAAATTTTGGCCAAAATTGCCCCCCAAAAAACGAAGTATAGCGAAATTTCGCACAGCTTCTTTAAGCTGAAAAGCTTTTTTTAGAAGCTTTATTAAGCTGAAAAGCTAGCCGGAGAGGAACGCAAGCGTGGATGGAGTCACGCAGTGGCCTGCTAACCCGAGCCCAGTGGGCCATTCGACCGGGAAACGAGATGCCTCGGCGCTCCCCCCCTTCGGCCCTACCCAACCGTGCTCAAGCCCAACGGACCGGGAGTGCCGAACGCTGCACCTCCGCGTAGGATCGCTGCTCACTGCCCGCCGGCGCCGCCGCACCGGCCGCTCGGCGTTCCCCGGCTTAAACCCTTCTCCTCCTCGCTCCCTCGCCGCCCCACAGCCGCTAAACCCGCGGAGATGCGGCGCCTCCACAGATCCCTCCTCCTCGCCGCCCGCTCCAGCCCCCTCGCCCGCCACCGACCCCCTCTCCCTCTCCCTCTCCACCGGCCCCCGCCTCCCCGCCCGCACCGCCCTCTCCCCTTCTCCACCGCAGCCCTACCCACGCCCCCTGCCCCCGATGCGGCGCCGACCGCCCAGCCCGCCGCCGCCGCCGCCCTCGCCTCCCTCGAGGCCGCCGAGCGCCAGGAGTCCTCGGGCGACCACCAGAAGGCCCTCGACCTCGCTCTCAAGGCGCTCGGGCCCCTGCAGGAGTCCCACGGCGGCTGGTCGCTCCCGGTCGCGCGCGCGCTCCGCCTCGCGGGCGCCGCGACCTTCCGCCTCGGCTCCCTCACCGACAGCCTCGACTCCCTCGAGGCCGCCGCCGAGATCGTCGATTCCCTGCAGGGCGGGGGCGCCGAGGCCGCCACCGTCGCCGCCGCCGTGCACGAGCAGCTCGCGCGCACCAAGACGGCCATCGGCCGCCGGTGGGAGGCGGTGCCCAGCTTCCAGCGCGCGCTGGAGCTGAAATGCCGGTTCCTGGGTGCAGGGAGTGCGGAGTTGGGCGATGCTTACAGGGACGCCGCCGAGGCCTACGTGGGAGTGCTGTGCTTTGATAGGGCGCTGCCGTTGTGTCTGAAGGCGTTGGAGATTGCGGAGAAGCGGTCCGGTGAGGGCTCCAAGGAGGCGGCCAAGGTCCGGAGGATCCTCGTGGTTGCTTATACCGGGCTGGGTCGCAACGAGGAGGCGTTGGAGCAGAATGAGCTTGTTAGGATGGAGTATGAGAGGTTGGGGCTGGATGCAGAGCTTTCTCTGGTTGAAATCGACGGAGCCAGCCTGCGTATTCTGTTGGGGAGAACAGAGGACGCGATGAATGACCTTAAGAAGGTGATGAAGCGGGCTAGCAAGGAGAGCGAGGAGCGTGCACTAGCATTTGTCGCGATGGCGAAGATTTTGTGCTCCGAGGAGAGGTCCAGTGACTCTAGACGGTGCTTGGAGATTGCTCGTGAGACTCTTGATGCAAAGCGTTCCGTGAACTCTGAGCGGGTTGCTGGGGCATACACTGAGATATCGATGTTGTATGAGTCAATGAATGAATTCGAGATGTCTTTGTGTTTGATGAAGAAAACACTTGCATTTCTCGAGGGTGCCTCAGGGATGCAGCACATTCAGGGGAGCATCTCTGCAAGGATGGGTTTTCTCCTCCTGCTGACAAAACGAATTGATGAGTCTGTTCCTTTTCTGGAGAAAGCTGTTGAGAAGTTGAAGAACTGCTTTGGACCTGCGCATTTTGGGTTAGGATTTGCTTACAAGCATCTCGGCGAGGCTTATATTGAAATGGGCCAACCGGAATCATCTATTAAGTTCTTTGGTCTTGCAAGTGACATCATTAATGCTGCATTTGGGCTGAAACATGAGGATTCCATTGAGATCATTCAGTGCACTGCAAATGCGTATGGACTGATGGGGAGGTAATTTCTTTTGCCCTGTTCATATTTTACCAGTCTTTGAAATAAAGATGCTGCTATCCTTTAGAGTTACCTGTAGGCTATTAAGTTATCCAGAGTTTATCTATGGAACTGAAGGCAGCATGGAAAATATCTCAGTTGAAGTACTATTATACTCCTGCTCTGCCGTCGTAGAAACTGACTGAGCGATTTTGAGATGGTGTCAGAAATATCGTCAATATTCTATATGTGTTATGTTGTGCAGCATATTCAATAGTATTTCAGTTGGTTTTCCTATATGAAGTAATTGAGCAACTATATGGTCTATTGCCAATTATGATTAGTAGGCCATTATGCAACCACTGCTGCAGTTGTTGTTTGCATAGAAGAGTCTCCGGAAGTCCTGCTGTTGGTGCTTGCAAAATAATAATAATGCCGTTAGTGCTTGCAAAATAATAATAATAACAACAACAACAATAATAATAAATTTTGCCTGCAGACTTTTTGTTTCCATATCATTCTGGTGGTCCCATAGACGAAATATAGGAAGAAAAAAAATGTCTAGTTGTTTCCTAATACAGCAAGGGACAGCCCTACATTGAGATAGAAAATAACAGTACACAATTAGAAGGGAAATCCTGCTTACAGCACAGTTTAACCTTATAAACCCGAAAGTGTAAACTTAAGCTTGGCCAAGTAGGGATGTAGTGCTAATCTGCTAGTACTCCCTCCGTCCGGAAATACTTGTCGAAGAAATGCATAAAAATGAATGTATCTAGAACTAAAATACATCTAGATACATCCAGTCCTCCGACGAGTATTTCCGGACGGAGGGAGTACTTACTAAGGGCAGAAAAGGTACGAGTCGTGACAGCTTAAGAATTGTAACATGTACTATTATAATTATAATTGATCTTTCTCGAGCACACCCCATGCCTACCTGCAGATATGGATGGGTTTCCCATTAATTAGCAAATATAATACTCTTGTATGAAAAACTGAAGATCCCATGTTTGGTGCTTTATGCCTTTATGACTAATGAATGAATCCGAAACTATATCCATTTATCCAAGTTGAACTATCTGTAGGTAATGCTTGTTCTGTTGGTTTGTGTGATGTTGTCAGCATTTTGCCGAATTGAACTCCCCCCTAGTTTGGCGCATGTACATGGTAAATAGCAGATACTGCATTAATTAGCATATGCGCTGTTGAGCAGTCAGTTATTTGATTGCTGACTTAAATTTATGTTTTGTGGGTTATATCTGTTATGGAACAACTGGATGCAATTTGCTGACCATGTTCTAATGATTTATAGTAAAGCACCTCTTATATATGTACCCCTGTCGCTATTTTACATTCGATACTGCTTCTTATTGCAGCTACAAGAATGCCATGGATTTTCAACAACGAGTTATAGATGCTTATGAAAGCTGTGGCCCTGGTTCGGCCTATGAGATAAGAGAAGCTCATAGGCTTCTAGAGCAGATAAGGAAGAAGGCGGAAGGGTCACCTTCTGCAGTATTTCCTGCAAATTCACTGCCTGTGCTTCCTGAAAACCGATAATGCCTCTCCTGGCATCTGTTAGGTGAAGACGACTCAGTGGTAAACTAAGATTTCATCAGCGACCCTCTCAGGTCTTTTAACTACTATTTTGGCGCCCAATGTCATTATATGTTTCATTTATACTTACCAATGGAATTAGAAGTGATCACGTCATGTGTTCTAGTATTTGGGAAGACAGAGCATGCAGATTACCCACCTTCAGATTATAGGTAGCATGTATGGTTGTACACAGTTTTCATCATCAATATTACTTGAAGAATGTTTCCATGTATTTTCTGATTTCATGGGGATCTTGCCACATAATTATTTCTGGTTGGACTGGATTGACAATATTTAGCTACTATTCCGACCATTGTGGTTGAATCAGCTACCATTAACTACTTTGCCGAACAAGTAAATATAAAAGAGTATCTCATGAAAGTGGCAGATAAACATCACTCACGGGCTCGGTTGGGTGCTGTGACTATATCATTCACATCTGCCCTGTGAATTTTCTGTCGTTTTAAGCATACCTGCCCAGTTCCAAAGGGAAATACAACTATTGCCTGCAGAAGTGTGGTTGTATTAGGTTGTGCATCACATGTGTTGATTCGCTGTGCCCAGCTATCTACATTTTTTGTTCGTGTAATCTCCCTTGGGAAAAAGTGTCTATTCTTGTCCTCTGGATGCTTAGTTGCATGTAAAATATGGGACGGAGGGAGTAGTGTCAAAAACGCTCTTATATTATGGGACGGAGGGAGTAGTGTCCAAGTCAGGTGTTTTTCCTCTCCTCTTGAGTAGATTGGAATGACAAAGCAATGTCCTATAAAAGGTCCCGCACTTACTGTGCTGGCAATGTTTCTATAACCAAATAGTTTGGTAGGTAAATGCATTTTTTTCCTTTCACTCACATGTACATATATGAGGCCCGCATTATAATTTTGATTCTCCTCAGTTGAAGCTCATATTCTCTACCCATGGGCCATCCATTTTAGTACTATTCTGCATTGTAACCAGATGCGCCAAATTCACCCATGTAGCTTGTCTTCTATAGAAGATTTTACTTATTGCTGTTATTTGAACATTCCATGGGATCACTACTATGTTTGAAACAACAATGTTTCTACGAAACTTGGTAGATCTTGATGACTTTTGCAGGCAGTGCAACGCATTCTTGGTGCATTGGAGATATATGGGTTGGTTGCGGCACTTTTGGCGCTTTGCAAATCGGTACTACTTGGAGGTGTATTCGTCATTGGGCTTTCAGTTTGATGAAATTGGTGGCAACTGGATGTGTGCGCAAGTTGGAGATGTCAGGTGGGAGTGGGACTGCCGACAGTTTTGCGGTGACCCACCTTATTATTGATCATGATCTTTGGCAATTCAGTTATCCTGGCAGCAATGCTCTCTTCCCCTTGGGAATGCCAAATGAGTGCACAACCCATGCAATGGTGGGACTGGGCAAAGGACCAAAGGCAGGAACAGAAAGAATCCCATTAATCCCCAGCATGTGCATCCGCTAAGATTCGAGCTATGTGATTGCTGGTAGGACAAGTTGGTAATCAGTCACACGTTGGATACATACTACGCTACTCCAGGGTAGCAGCATCTCGGGACGATGCCGGCAGACAGACAGGAAGGTAACCGGTCCAGAGGTGTTCGTTATCCCGGCCGGGAATCTGCATTGGCGCGTTCCTGTTGGTGAGCTCAGCGGCCTGCATGCAGATGATCATGCGTATGCAACAGGGATGGATCGTACGGCGCGCTGGTTGTTTGTTAATGGCGCCTGCTGAAGCAGCTTTGGTTGACCGTTCTCCCGCTCCGGCCGGCCAGTATAACACCAGTCATCCCCAGAGATCACTGCGCCGGCCGCCGTACTCGGTGGTCTCGCCATTCCATTCACCCGGAGACGCTGCCGCATCCATCACGCTGTTACTTAAACAGTTCCGTTCTCTCTCTCCCTCTCTGCGTCTGTCTGTCGTCTTCCGTGCCACTCCCTAATACAAGAGCGTTTTTTACACTACACTAATGTCAAAAACGCTTTCATATTATGGGACGGAGGGAGTACATTGAACGCATCGGTCGGCATTGATTATGAAAGAGACTGGACTGGGCATGATTGCAGTGTCCTTGTAGTCCATCAGCCGGCGATGACACGGAGCATGGTGAGGCAACCATCCGTCGCAGTGCCTTCATGCATTCATGCATGCGGCGCAGCGATGCCCACCACCACCACCTTCTTCTTGTGAGCGAGCCCTGACCTTGCATGCACTAGCTATGTGGCACACTGCGACACTGTTACTTACGGATGAGGGGCTTGCTTCTTGTCTCTCTGGCAGGCACGCCAGCTGACGAACGAGTTGTTGTTCTCTTTCCATGGTCACAAACAGTCTCTCCATGCTGCTGCATGCTGTTTGGGCTTCAACTCTCGGGGTCGGGCATGCATTGGTCCCCGTTGCCGTCGCATCTTCAACGATTACCCAACGTTTTCACGCAGCAACAACAACAAATACTGTTGGCCCTCGGTTCAAGTCAGCCTGTCTTTTTTTCTAGGAGTAGTCTAGTACCAAAGACATAGTGCATACAGTGCAGCCGTATCACCACCAGCTGTTAGGCGGGTGCCCTCGCTAGCTAGGCGAACAATGTGGTGCGTACGAAAATACTGCACGAGATTGCAACATGTCGACCCATCCCAGTGACCGCTACAGTAGTATACGTCCCTCTAGTCTCTAGTCTCTACGTACCCGAGCAAAAGAGAAAAAAGAAGGACTAGCATTGCAGCTTCAGAGCAGGGCATTTCGCCCAAAAGCTCACATTCAGGGGCTTGGCTGGTAGTGAATGGCACTGTAAAAACACATATATGTGTTTGTTCACGACCAGTGAGTCATACATACAGCACAGTACCGGCAGTTGTCGGCTTGTGAGGCCAACTCCACCGCGCGCGCGACCTTAAACGGGCATCCGTTTTGTCCGGGCAGTTTTCGGGATGCGGTGGCCGTGCACCCAGCGCGCGGACGCATCCCGGCTGCATCCTGTCCGCGTACATTTTTCTTTGCAAGTCCTTAACTTTTTTTCATCACTCATTTTTGATACATGGAAAATTAATCATCACATTTTGACTAGTAAAGCAAGACCAAAGAAAACAAGAACCATAGGAATACATTTTAGCAGATACCCAACTTCCATAACTGCTCCCTTGAGTTGGGTTAGGGTCTTCTCGATGCACTCATTGTTGACCTGTGGAGGAGGCTCGATCTTGCATCCTTCTTTCTTCTACGAGTCTAAAGAAGTCGATGTTGCTTCCTCACACCTAGTCTCGTGTTTAGCCTCTAATCTAGCAACAAGTGCATTTGTCTCATCTACAGTCTGTATGCTAGCTAAAAGTGCACGAACATGTACTAAATTTCGCTCTATCAATATATCGATGTACTCTTTTTCCCAATACCAAAACTTGCATCCATGCTACACAATAAAATTTGAAGTTAGCACATCTAGTCAAATCTAGAGCACAAACCGAAGCTAAAAAGAGCACACACCCCATCGTTTAAGCACTTGATGAACACCTATCCGGGATGTTCCGGTGTTGTAGACACGCGGTGCCGGTGGCAGTGGTCGCACTTAATGAGCGGCAACGGTGCGCCGATGAGCTTTTGGGCAAGCACCGAGCCCGGCCGACCGCCATTCGTGTATCTGCCGGCGGACCACTGACGGTGCAGATCCGAGTGGATAGAGGAGGAGCCACTGCCTGCATGTGGCCTTGCGGACTGCCAGGCCTTGACGAGTGCGGTCGGTCCATGGCGCGCCCGCCTCCCACAATGGACGAGCTCAAGACCAACCGGATCTGCCCCAAATCCGGCCGGCGGGTGCGCAAACCAGGTGGCCGTGGTTGGGTAGCTCGGCGGCTCCGAGGGGAAGGGGTTGGGCGAGCGCGCGTCCGAAATGCACGGCTGCAATGGCGGCGGCGGCGGCAGCGAGGGGAAGAGTGGGGAAGAGTGGGGAAGAGTGGAGGGGGATGCGGCCGGAGGGAGGGAGGGGGCGGATAGAAAAAGGCCCGCCCAGTGTCACTGACGCGCGGGCCAGGGAAGGACACACGCAGACGGCCCGCACGTTCGCATGGTGTTTATTTCACCCCAAAAGCGACGCAAACTTGGGCCATGATAGTTCGAAAGCGGACACAAAAGGACAAAAGTCCGTTTGCTCCCACGCGCTGGGCCGCCCGACTCGTCCGTTTTACCCCAAACAGACACGCACGGACAGGATAGGATTGCGCGGTGGAGTTGGCCTGAAGGTCTCACCCTCCAGCAGCGATCGACCAAGACTGAGGCCCTTCTGATGGCCGGCGGTCAATGTCGTCGTCCTGGCGCTTGCGCATTGGCAGTCATCAAACAGTTAAACATCCATGGCAGCAGGAGGGCGTCTGCATGCTGTCGAGAGGAGGACCCGTGATAAGCTGACACATTAGCTACAGGGAGTGGTCTGTGCAGTGGCAATCTCGAGCTTGATCCTTTCTTTGCCGAGTTGCCAGAAAATCCACTGCCAAATTAAACGGCTCACTGCATGCTGACAAAATTGCACCGGCCAGCTTGCCAATGACTGTCTATAGGTGTCTAGCGGAATATGAAAGTTTTACGCACTTGCCATCATTTACCCTCTCGTTCAGTGCATGCTTGTATAGGTTTTTGCCAGGTTTTTTCTCTAATTTTTTGCGGTTTTTTTCTCTAATTAACCGAGCAGGTATCTGTACCTTTATTATGTCGGTAAAATTATAGCGGTTCTCCGGCAGTTTTTCAAAGAAAAAGGAAAACCCTCCCCGTTCTGGTTTACAAGGCTCATTTATCTTGTATTAGGGCATCTCCAACACCGACCCTCAAACCTCTCTCACCCGCCCGGACCATATCATCTGGACCGCGGAAGCCATGCAACGTGTGCTCGTATCCGACCGCGGCGCGGTCCGGACGCGTTTTTTTTTCATAAATCGGAGACAAACATGGGAAGGTTTGCAGGAGTCCGGATCGCTGTCACACCAATATCTGACTCCTCTGGCCCATCAAAAACCCTCCCCCTCCTCCGCGCGCATCCCGCCCAACGCTGGCTGCCCATATTCATGCCGCTGTAGAGCGCACCGCTCCACGTTGAAGGAGGCTAAGGGCAGGCGCAACCTCTCACCGCCTCCGCCACTGAAGCGGCGCGCCGGCTGAGGGCACCGCCCGTTGCACGACTGGCTGAACACGCCTCCTCGCCACATTCAAACGCCCCCATTAAACCCGCGTGGAAGCCGAGAAACCTACTCCAGCCACACGTCCGTTCATGAGCGGGCTGACATTAAATGCAACGCTAGGCAAACTCCTCTCATCCGCCCTCTATTTAAGCGAGGCCAGACGCCGGGCAAGTATCGCACCACTCCACCGCTCCCCCATCTCATGTTTCCCCCATTTCTCCACTTTTTCGATGGCACCCAACGAGAAGGAAGATCGTTCTCCAGTATAAAAGCCGGCTGGATGGTCCGCCGAGCCCAGCGGATACGAGCGAGGCAACTCACTGCTCCACCTCCCTCCTCTAGCTCGATGGAGCAAGTTGTTGTCCCAAGCTGGCGCATAGTTCAGCAACTCGCCGCTCCAAGCCAGCTCGTGAAGGAGTGGCGAGTTGCTCCAGGCCGGCACGGCGGGGAGCATGGGGGCACGGGCGTCATAGCCTCTAGTGCCTTCGACCGCACCATCCGCCATCTATGCCCGCGTAGCTGCGCCATGCATGCAGAGTAAGAAGCCAGCTACGCGGATTTCGATGAGGTGGCGGCCTGCCGCCATCATCGAGAGAAGTAGAAGTGAGGCCATCGCCGCTTGGGTCCCAGAAAGGCCATCGCTAGTGACCTGGCCGATTCTCCTTTATCTCAGACCATCCTGAGCACCCGTCTGAGCTCCACGGAAGCACCCTTCCCCTCCGGCTGAAGCACCCTTTTGCCACTTTGATGAACGGCGCAACCGGACATAGAGAAGATGAGGGGAGAATAAGCCTCTGGCACTAGTAGAAAAGGGGGCAATGGTCCAGGCCGGTCCAGCCCATTAGTCCCGGTTCAATCCAGAACCGGGACCAATGGAACATCGGACCAGTTCGTGAGCCCGGGGCGGGCGGGCCACGTGGGCCATTGGTCCCGGTTCGTCTGGACCTATTGGTCCCGGTTGGTGGGACGAACCGGGACCAATGTGCCGCACTCTGGCCCACCACAATTGGTCGGTTGGTGGCTCGAACGGGACGAAAGCAAAACTGTAGTCCCGGTTCATACGACCAACCGGGACCAATGGTGGTGTTTATATATACCCCTCGCGCAAGAAGCGAGCACACTGCTCTGTTTTTTTCCGCCGAGGGAGAGGGCTTGGTGGTGCTCTAGCTCACCTCCTATGCACACAAGGTGTTCGATGGAATGCCCGAGCCACACTACTTAGGGTTTCTCCTCTCCAAGCTCGACCGCCAAGCTCCATTTTCCTCCATATTTGTCTAGGTTTAGCGGTCATCACGCCCGTCCCGTCTTCAACGTTGTCGATCACCCGCACCGATCTCATCGCCGGCACCACCGTGGTGAGCCTCTTGTTCTTATCTTCTTTCCGAAAGGAAAAATATTCTTATTTGTATGTTTAGATAGATATATACTTGTATAATTTTCTTACTTTTATTATTGCATCTTATATAGTGCGATGGTTTTGGTATCCGCCCCCGTCGGCCCTCGTCATCTATGATTCGGATGTGGTATATATTATCTTTTCATAACTATTGGTTCATTTATTGTTTATGACAATTATGCCGACCAACGTGACATAGATTTTATTCATCTAGGAGGTTGTTGAACCGGAAATTCCAACCGACCCTATTGTCGAGAGGTTAAATTTAGTTGAAGAAGAAAACAATTTGTTAAAGGAAAAAATTAGAAAAATTGAGGAGGAGAAGATGATATTGGAGTTGCATGTTGCGGATGTAAATCGATGATCACAAGATCAAGATGGATGCAATGCGCTTGAAGATTAGAAAGATTAGAAAATATGCCATTCATACCGAGGCTTGGTATCATTATGCCGTTGGATCAGTTGTTACATTGGTTGCGATTATGATCGCATTTGTTTTTGCATTGAAATGTTTTACATAGTTTCAGTGTATGGTTTAATTAATTTAGATGCTCTGCAGAGCTTCATGTTGTTAGATGAGAACTATGTATGTACTTTGGTTTTAGTGTGATGATGAACTTCTATTAATTTGGTCACTTAATTAATTATCTATTCATGATGTTCTGTAATGATTTTTGACACACTTAATTATATATAATGCACACAGATGAACCGGCAATGGATGTACGGTTCAAGACACACCTCCGAGTACATTAAGGGCGTGCATAATTTTCTCGAAGTGGCTGAGGCAAACAAGCAGAATGGTTTTATGTGTTGTCCATGCCCTATATGTGGGAATCTGAAGTCTTACATCGACGGAAAATCCTCCACACCCACCTGCTTTACAAGGGTTTCATGCCACACTATAATGTTTGGACGAGGCACGGAGAAATAGGGGTTATGATGGAAGGCGGCGAAGAAGAAGAGTACGATGACAACTATGTGCCCCTGAATACGGTGATGCTCCGAAGATCAAGAGGAACCAGACGATGTGCACGATGATCTTTGCAAGCGGGCGAAGCTGCTGAAGATCAAGAGGAACCAGACGATGTGCCCGATGATGATGATCTCCGCCGGGTCATTGTCGATGCAAGGACGCAATGTGAAAGTCAAAAGGAGAAGCTGAAGTTCGATCGCATGCTAGAGGACCACAAAAAAGGGTTGTACCCCAATTGCGAAGATGGCAACACAAATCTCGGTACCGTCTTTGGAATTGCTGCGGTGGAAGGCGAGAATCTTGTGCTCGATAAAGGATTTGAGAAGCTACTTAAAATATTGAAGAAGAAGCTTCCAAAGGATAACGAATTGCCTGACGGTACATACGCGCAGAAAGAAGGTCGTATGCCCTCTAGGATTGGAGGTGCGAAGATACATGCATGCCCTAATGATCTGCATCCTCTACGCGGTGCGTACAAGGATCTGAACGCATGCCGGTATGTGGTGCATTACGGTATAAGATCGACGAGATGACCCCGGTGATGTTGACGGCGAGCCCCCGGAAGAGGGTTCTGCGAAGGTGATGTGGTATGCTCCTATAATACCACGGTTGAAACGTCTGTTCGAAGCGGAGAGCATGCCAAGTTGATGCGATGGCACAGTGAGGACCGTAAGAAAGGCGGAAGTTGAGAGCACCCACGACGGGTCGCAGTGGAGAAAAATCAAGAGAAATCTTGGGATGAGTTTGCAAGTGAGCCAAGGGCGTATGGTTTGCTTTAAGCGCGGATGGCATTAATCCTTTCGGGAGCAGAGCAGCAATCACCGCATCGGCCCGTGACTCTATGTATGTATAACCTTCCTCCTTGGATGTGCATGAAGCGGAAGTTCATTATGATGCAGTTCTCATCCAAGGCCCTAAGCAACCCGACAATGACATTGATGTGTACCTAAGGCCATTAGTTGAAGAACTTTTACAGCTGTGGAATGGAAGCGGTGTGCGTCGTGGGATGAGCACAAACAGGAGAATTTAACCTAAAGGCGTTGCTGTTCGTGACCATCAACGATTGGCCCGCTCTCGATAACCTTCGGGATAGACAAACAAGGGATACCACGCATGCACACAATGTTTACTTGACACCGATAGTATATACGGCAAGCTGCGGGAAGAATGTGTACGGGCCATCGTCGATTTCTTCCGACCAACCATCAATGTCGAAAGAAAGGCAAGCATTTCAAAGGCGAGGCAGATCACCGGAAGAAGCCGCCATGCGTGCACTGTGATCACGTACTTGCTATGGTCAATGATTTACACGTAATCTTTGGAAAGGGTCGGCGGACTAGCTGTTCCGAGTGACGCCGAGGGACACGCACCCATGTGGAAGAAGAAATCTATATTTTGGGACCTACCCTCTTTGGAAAGACCTAGAGGTCCGCTCTTGATCGGCGTGATGCACGTGACGAAGAACCTTTGCGTGAACCTGCTAGGCTTCTTGGGCGTGTATGGGAAGACAAAAGATACAACCGAGGCACGAGAGGACCGCAGCGTTTGCACGAAAAAGACGGCATGCCTCCAAAGCGTTATGAAGGTCCCGCCACTATGCTCTTACCAAAGAAGAGAAGGAAATCTTCTTTGAATGCGCTTAGTATGAAGGCCCGGCGGCTTCTCGTCGAATATAAAAGGAATAATAAATATGGCAGAAAAAAGTTTGAGAACCTAAAGTCTCATGACGCCACGTGATTATGACGCAAGCGCTTCCGATTGCATTGAGGGGCTTCTACCGAAAACGTCCGATTAGCCATTGTGAAGCTATGTGCATTCCTCAATGCAATATCTCGAAGGTTATCGATCCGAAACCATACCAAGGCTAAGGAGTGATGTGGTGCAATGTCTTGTCGGTTTGAGCTGGTGTTCCCACCATCCTTCTTCAATATCATGGACGACGTTCTAGTTCATCTAGTTGACGAGATTGTCATTACGGGCCCGATTTCTACACAATATGTACCCTTTGAGAGGTTCATGGGAGTCCTAAAGAAATATGTCCGTAACGCGCTAGGCCGAAGGAAGCATCTCCATGGGCAATCAAGCGAGAGGATGTCATCGGGTTTTGTGTTGACTTCATTCTGGCCTTAAGAAGATAGGTCTCCCTAAATCGCGGTATGAGGGGAGACTGGAAAAAGGCACGCTTGGAAAGGACTCAATAATATGCAGGGACGAATATTCTTGGTCTCAAGCCCACTACACAGTTCTCTGAACTCTACCTTGGTGACCCGTATGTCGATGAACACAAGAACGATCTGCGCTTCAAACACCGGAGGCGGGCGACGATCGGATTACATGTGAACACATCGGGACTTTCAGCAGTTGGTTGGAAGCACGTATCAGAGGTGACAACACTGTTTGTGATGAGCTGTACTTGTTATCCAGGGGACCATCTTTGGCCGTATTGATTTGGAAAGGATACGAGATAAATGGGAATACATTTACACGATTGACCAAGATCAAAAGAGCACCAACCAAAACAGCGGTGTCCGCTTTGATGCAACAACCGAGAGGGGAAAGGACACATATTATGGTTACATAGTGGACATATGGGAACTTGACTACAGACATGATTTTAAGGTCCCTTTGTTTAAGTGCAAATGGGTCAATCTGTCAGAGGCGGGTGCTGTGTAGACCCACGATGCGGAATGACAACAAGTGGATCTGAAAAATCTTGGGTACAGCGACGAACCGTTCGTCCTAGCCAATGATGTGGCACAGGTTATCTATGTGAAGGACATGTCCGATGAGACCGAGAAAGAGAAAAGATAAGGAAGCAAACACATCATACGATGAGCCAAAGCGCCACATAGTTCTTTCGGAAAAAGAGACATCGTGGGAGTGGAGGACAAGATGACATGTCGAAGATTATGAAAAGTTTCATGAAATTCCTCCTTTAAAGTCAAGGCTGACCCTGACATCGACAAAGCGATGAAGATTATCCATGGTTACTGGCGCAATAAGCAAATGACACAAGCGAAGTAAAAGTGAAGACTTTCTCCGCAACTATTATGATGATACCATGCCAACTTTGTGGCGATTTAGTATGATACCATTGTTCATTTTGTACATGCACATGCTATGTGTGGGTCAATTTATGATACCATGCCAACTTTCAACTTTTAGGAGTTCATTTGAAATGCTTTAATGTCTTATGGTTCGCCCTCGTAATAATTAAAAATAGCAACAATAAGTATTTTGTTGTAAGTACAAACAAAATAAAATAAATAAAGCAAGAAAGAAAACAAAAAAAGTGTTTTCAAATTTGAAAAGTAATGGCACTAACAGAAAGTTTATAATTTTCCTAAAACTAAAAGCAAAAAGAATTAAAAATAAAGCAAAAAACAAAAGAAAATAAATAATGCAGAAAACAAAACAAAAAACAACAATAAGTATTTTGTTGTAAGTAGAAACAAAATAAAATAAATAAAGCAAGAAAGAAAACAAAAAAAGTGATTTCAAATTTGAAAAGTAATGGCACTAACAGAAAGTTTATAATTTTCCTAAAACTGGAAGCAAAAAGAATTAAAAATAAAACAAAAACAAAAGAAAATAAATAATGCAGAAAACAAAACCAAAAAACAACAATAAGTATTTTGTTGTAAGTAGAAACAAAATAAAATAAATAAAGCAAGAAAAAAAAGTGCCACCCATCGGGCCCCACGGCTGAATACGACTTGAATCCCTAATTTGGGCCAGATTCAGGCCCTTGAAGGCCCGAAGGCCCATCGACAAAGCAAGAGCAAGTAGGCCCATAAGCTGCAGAGAAAGGAGTTCAAGAGGGGGCGGCGGTGGGGCTTATAAACCACTGCGCTCCCCTCTCAACTAGCGAGGTGGGACTAAACTTTGGCCCGGCAGGCGGCTGAGGCCTTTGGTCCCGGTTGGTGGCACCAACAAGGACTAAAGCAGATTGGTCGGTTGGTGCCACCAACGGGACCAAAGGCTCCAACGGGACCAAAGGCGCAGCTTCCGCCCTTTGGGCTGCTGAAAAGAGGCCTTTGGTCGGTTGGTGGCTCCAACCGGGACTAAAGCAGATTAGTCGGTTGGTGCCACCAAGGGACCAATGCTCCTTGTATATAAGTAGCACTTCACAGTTTTGCAGAGTTCATCGCCACCAGTTGCCCCCCGACGACGCCGAACACATCGACGCCGCTAGGCTGCCCCGACGCCGCCCGCCGCCCCGCCGTCGCCGTCGCCGTCGCCCGCGCCCGTCGTCGTCGCCGTCCTCCCGAGCCGCGCCGTCCCTCCCCGCGCTTCGCCGTTATCGCCGCCGAGCTCTGCCTTGTCGCCGCCCGAGCTCGCGCTCGCCGCCGCCCGCCCCGCGCCCGCGCCCGAGCCCCTGCCCGTCGCCGTCGCCCGCCCCCAGCGCCGCCACCGTTGAGAGCACAAGACCGGCTCTATTTTTCTTTCATTTTATTAGTTTTATTTTTTGTTCAATGTATATATATATATGTGTATGTATATATGTGGCTATATATATATATATGGCTCTTTTTTTTCATTTTTATTAGTTTAGTTTTTTGTTTTTATATATATATATATATATATATATATATATAATGTATATGTGTATGTATGTGGCTATGTGTATGTAATGTTTAAAATTGTTCAGATTATGTTTTTGTTGATATATGTATTTATTGTTCATATGTGTATTAATGTTTTCATATATGCAAAAGATAGATTTTTAGAAAAGTTAGGTTTTTTTTCTGTTCATAGATTTTTTGTTGATATTAATTATTGTAGAATATGCAAATGTTTGTATATTCATATGAACAATGCATTAGGCAAATCCTTTGTTTTTTTGAAATTTTCTATTTGAACATTTTTTAAAACAAGCAATACTAAAAGAATGAGAGGAAAAGGAAAATAAGAAGATGAAGAAAGGAGAAAAGAGGAGAGGAAGAAGAGGAGAAATAAATAAGAAGAGGAAAAAGAAGAAAAAGAAGAGGAGAAGAAGAAAGGAATAGAGGAGAAAGGAGAAATTCTATTTTTCTTCTTCTCCCTATTCCTTTCTTCTTCTCCTCTTTTTTCTTCTTTACTTCTTCTTCTTCTTCCTTCTTCCTTCTTCCTCTTTTCTTCCTTTTCCTTAATTATTTTCCTTTCTCGAGGGAGAAGAAGAAAAGAAGAGGAGAAGAAGAAAGAAAGGAAAGGAGAAAGAAAAACTTCAACACGAGGGGTGGTACCGATACCCCTCCCGATAACATTATTTTCCCATGTATATGTATGTCGCGTCGTTGTCGATATAACCACCTCTAGATACAACTGCAGCACCCCCTCGGCCCTCTCGCTCGACCAAAACTCTCGAGGACACCCAAACCCTAGAGAGAAAGCGATGTTGCAGGTCTCCTCGTACCCCCTCCCTTGGCGCTCCTACCCGACAAATTAACTCTCTCGAGGCCACCCAAATTTATCAAGTTAAAAGAGCGTTATCGTCGAGGCCACCCCAAACCCTTGAAGCTTTGTGTCAAGGCGACCCCAAACCCTAGAGAAGCAGCGTCGAGGCCACTAACATGATTCCTTATTGTGATTAGCTAGCTAGTTCTACGTTTGCCACTATGTACCATGTTTGAATAATAATTGACATGTTGTCAATATTTGCAGAAACTATGGAGAACTCCCGAGACAAAGAAACAGAAGCGATGTTGGGGGAAATAATCGCAAATGGAAGTGATGATGTTGCGTCATTTCTCATCGACACCGTTGGTCAGATGGATGAAGAAAAGGGCTATGATTATGATGGCTTCGACCCATTAATGCCGGTACAAGAGGAGGACTATGTTCATGATGGCTCCGGTGACACAATGGAGGTACAAGACGAAGGAGACCGTCTTGTTGCTCCGATCACCGAACCGAGTCCGCCGGTATATATATATTAGTTAAGCCCGTCTTGACAAGTTAATTGATGCATCCATTGTTTTGGTATATGTACACATATTAAGTATTGTCGTCTTTCTTCCTTATAATTTCTAGCCCTCCGGATCAAGCACAACCGGTAAGGAGACGAGGCCCAAGAAAAAGTTGAGCTCGGATGAAAAGTTTGAGATCATAGAAATCGCGCCGACGGCGAACCGATTGAACCCATCCGGACAAAGAAGGCATTTTACGCTTTCGGTCGGGGTTCTTGTTAGGGACGGGATCGATCGGCATCGACAATGGTATAAGCCTGCTAAGGATGAAGATCTTTGAGGTGTCTTATGTCAATGATATGCGAAAGAAGATCTTTGGAATGAGCTGAAGGCAAATTTCACCCTACCGCCAGAGGAGGATCCGGAGAAGCCGTTAAAGAGCAATTAATCAAGTCTTGTGCTCTTAAGAAGATGGCTGGCCTAATGAGGAGGTGGAGGAAAGAGCTGAACCAGTTTGTCAAGAAAAAGAGACACTAGAATTCATCGGCAAATATGAGAAGATCAAAGATCATCGCCCGCATTTGTGGCCCACAAGACATCGAAAAGAGTAAGAAGATGTCGGAGATAAACAAGAAAAATGCTACGAAGAAGAAGCTTCACCATCGCACGGGTCGGTTGGCTACCTCAAAGCCCGCCTAAGTGGTCCAAGGCTGAGCATGATCTGCTTGAAAAGGGATCGAACCAGAGACAATCGCTGGCAGACCGTTGCGGACTTGGTTCTTGGGCTGGCGGAACCTTGGACCTATGAATGAGGCGAGGTCGATGGGCAGACGAGCAATCGCAAACACCATCAAGAACCTTCGACACTATATCGGTGCAGCGAGCGAGGGACGTTCCTTCCAAACAGGAGAAGGACGAGCTCACAATGGCCCTTGGGAATCCCGAGCACCACGGGCGGACACGAGGCACGCCAGCTCCCTTCCGTGGAAGGTTGGTTTTCGGACGCAGGGGTTACAAAACCCACGAGAGGAGGAAGAAAGCGGAGCAGACCAAATGCAGCGCTGCTTGGAAGGGTAATGGGGCTAGAGGATCGAGAAGAGGAGCGAAGCAGCAGATCGCAACAAACGACATGCGAAGCTTCCCCGGCTACCCCGCCATCTCGGTGGAGAAGCGGCGTTGCTTCCACCGAGCTGCTTCACCGGAGCATGTCTTGACGGCTCTCGCCAGCTATCCGTGGATGGTATCACGAGTCTTAAAATTGCCACATTATGGCGCGATGCATGAATTTGAAGGTCAAGGCGGCTGTTGGCCAAGTTTATCCTAGTGGACCCGCACAACTTATCACTACCGGCCGATTCGGAATGATTTGCTAAGGTGATGGTTGATGAAATAACGGAGGATTTGAGGACCTCGCTTGAGCACCCTACCGGTGAAGGGGAGACTAGGCTGGGTTACGCTCAAGACTCCATGCCTATGGCGGAAGGAGCTCATCGACCTTTCGAGGCTGGACGCCTCCGCCTCCTCCTCCTCCTCCTCCGCGAGTCGGGGCACTCCGCCTCCTCCACCGCCTCCTCCTCCGCGAGTGACGATTAGGGCACGCGTGGCGGCACTCCGCCTCCTTCTCCGGCGTGGCGGCACTCCGCCTCCTCCTTCTCCGCCTCGCCAAGAAGGCGGAAGAGACCCGCCGCCGCCCGGCTGCTCCGCGCGTCGTAGTCCTTCTCCTCCGCCTCGTAAGCAAGCACGAAGAAGACAGACGCGCGCAGCCGCTCCGTCGCTCCGGCGTCTAGCAGCACAAGAAGAGAGAGGCAATCAGATACGGTCCACCTCTAAAGCCTCTAGAGAAGTTACCGACGAGAGGACCGAGGAGGAAACCGATCTGATCGCAAGTGCACTCCACGTGAAGGAGTTCTTTGAAGGGGTGAAAGCAAAGATACATCCACCTCCGGAGGAGAAGGTCGATCCGGTGAAAGCAAAGCGCACTCTCGATGCCATGAGGAAACCACCAAAGTCTCCGCCAAGAACCAACTATGAGCGCATTACTGAACAGACATATCTCCAAGCCAAGCGGTCGGGAACTACTGTCAGTGATAAAAGGTCAAAAGAACAATGAGCAAAGGGGAAAAAAATTGCCCAGCTCGGCGAACAAGCACAACAATCGTGCCCCCCACTCAATGTGTCTAATCCTTTGGGGACGGTGGCCGGTTATGGCAATCTTGAAGATTACCTGCCTGACGATGTACTTCCTGATTTCATGGAGGTGGACTTATTCAGATACGAGTACGGGAAGCCTCTCGTCAAAGATGAAAAGTCTCTGACAACAATAATGCGAAGATTCCATAGTTGGTACATGAAAACCTGCAGAGAGTCTGAGGGGACGAACACTTTGTATCTGAAAATTAAAGAGGAGCACGACCTCGTTTCAAATGATGTGTTGTCTATTCCATTTGAGGAGTTCTTCGAGTTCTTCAATCAAAAGGCCCTCGATAAATTAATGGTCTTTTGCTACTACCGTAAGTACTATTTCGTCATTAGTCTCGTATATATAGCTCGGCTCTTTCATTGCATGTATTTATAATTAATTATCCTCAATATATTATGCAGATTGAAGATCGTCGAAAAAAAAAGAAATCTATGATATTGGGTTCATTAACACAAATATCATAGATGTTTTTCTGTTAAAAAGCGCTACCAAGAGGCCGAGGACAACTTGCTACAATCATTGATCAAAAATCAAAACAAAGATACCATACTCTTTCCTTACCACGGCCCGTGAGTGTTCTTGTCGTGTGCATATTCGGTTTTCCTTATTACTCGGCGAGGTTAATGTAATTGATGAGTTATGCATGCGTGCAGGTACCACTATATTCTTCGGAGATTAAGCTTGAGCGTGGACTAGTAACTGTCTTAGACTCGAGACGGAAAGATCCCAGCACCTATGCGGACATGGTGAAATGCTCAGCAAGTAAGTTCAATCGATCATTATCGCACCATATCGGCAACTTTTTGTTCATTTCTGATATCTCAAGTAATAATAATTATTTTCTTTGTCTTGCAGGGTTTGGAAACAGTTCACCACACAAGCTCGGGACTGCCGAAGGAGCTGCGATATACATACCCAAAAGTAAGTACTCTTGGCGCAAGATCTCCGTTGATTCTATAGCTATACTTTCATCAATGCCATTTATATAATGCTTCATTATCAGTTTGATTGACCTCTATTTCTCGTAAAGTGCTTGTGGCAGGAGGAAGGAATGATTTACGTGGATACTACGTGTGCGAGTTCATCCACAACGCGACTTTGAAAAACAAGCGGGCTACTCTAGAAGACAATATGAAGTGCGTAAGCAATAATATTCACAATTTCATTTTATTACACCATCATTTCTGTTGAGTTTCATTCATATATATGTATTAATTAACCCCTTCTTCAAATTAATTAGGCGTGGCGGATTGGGATGAACTCCTACCACCAGATTGCATGAAAGCAATTCAAGAGGAATTGGCGGGATTCTTTCTTGAACACGTCATCAGTAAAGCCGGAAAATACCATGTGGGACTTCAATTCAAATGCTAGTGGTTTGTAATTAAGAGATCTTATATAGATTGTACATGTATGTAGCCAGTAAAACTTGTTGTTCGACCAATCTCTCGGAGAAGGAGAGGTCGATCGATCACTTCTCTCGGTATGCATGACGAACTTCTATACTGAATGGTTCTCTCGATCACTTATGTATATATACTACGTAGCGTCGACCAAGCACGGACATAAGATAGGACACTTCTCTCTATTAATTAGCTAGCTAACACAATATACGAAACACCTAAATTAACCCCCCAAAACCCCCCAACCCCCCTCCTTTCAAAATAAAAAAACAAAAACCCCAGCCACTGGAATGTAGACACGTGGATGCCTTTTGGTCCTGGTTGGAGCCACCAACCGGGACCAAAGGCCCCCTGACTGGGCTCGGCGCACAGGGCCACGTGGAGGCACATTGGTCCCGGTTCGTGTTTGAACCGGGACTAATGGATTGAGGTATTAGTAACGACCCATTAGTCTCGGTTGCCGAACCGGGACTAAAGGCCCTTACGAACTGGGACTAATGGGTGGTTTTCTACTAGTGTGGGAGTCCCGACAGTCCGATTAGCGGGCTGCCTGATACGTCTCCAACATATTTATAATTTTTTACTATTCTATGCTATTATAGTATAAATTTTGGATGTTTATTATGCAATTATATATCATTTTTTGGATTAACATATGAACTTAATGCACAGTGTCAGTTTTTTTTGCTTGTTTTTGGCCTTTTAGAAAACGGTACCAGACGGAGTCCACAGGAGAGGAGCCGTGATAAGCTGACACATGAGCTAAGGGAGTGGCCTTGAGCTTCATCCTTTCTTTGCCGAGTTACCAGAAAATCCACTGCCAAATTAAACGGCTCACTGCATGCTGACAAAATTGCACCGGCCATCTTGCCAATGACTGTCTATAGGTGTCTAGCTGAATTTGAAAGTTTTACGCACTTGCCATCATTTACTCTCTCATTCAGGTGCATGCTTGCACATGTTTTTGCCTTTTTTTTTCTACTCTCTGTTTCTAAATATATGTCTTTTAAGAAACTTAACTATAGATTACATACGAAGCAAAATGAGTGAACTATACACTAAAAGACATATATATACACCCGAATGTATTCTCTATAGTGGAATCTCTAAAAAGACTTATATTTGGAAACGGAAGGGGTATAATTAATCGAGCAGGTATCTATACTGTTCTTGATTTTTTTAACACAATACAGACGCACACACTCATACATATGCACACATAATCACCTCTATGAGCGCACGCACGCACACTCTAGCCCTATGAGCACCTTCGAGAGACTGAGCCGGCACATCGTCTTGAGATTGACGAAGTCGCCACAAACGCCTTCATAATCAACAGGAACGTCTCCTCCCACTTAATGCACATCACCAAAAGGACTAAAATAAATTCAGGAAAATACGAGCACTGGTGTCAAGTTTAGGACTTGAACTCTGATGGTCTTGAGATACCACTTCCTCCTAACCATACAACCATATGTTGTTTCACATCTATACCTTTCTTGTGTCAATGAAATTATAGTGGTTCTCCTGCAGTTTCCAAAGAAAAAGAAAAACCCTCTCCATTCCGGTTTACAAGGCTCATTTATCTTGTCTTAGGGCATTTCTATCAGATCTCCAATACCAAAAATCCAAAACCTTTTCCCTATCACATTTCCCTAAAATAAAATGATGTTTACTCATCTAGCAGATCCCCTATCCTAAAAAAATATTTTTCCTATTCTTCAAAACCTTTCAAACTTATCACGACATGTCAATTAAAACCTTAAACAATCAAGTGAACACAATTCAAATACACAAGAAATTTAATGTTCTCAAACATAACCATTCAAATTTGAACATAATTTATGGTCCAAATGAACAAAACTTTCAAATAAACATGATAAAAGCACAAGAATCAAGTGCTATGAAGGCAACAGTGGCGCTCAATCCTTCGATGTTATACTCGATCCTTCTTGAAGTCAATTGTGAGCTTGGTGGTTCTCGATCCTTTGATGTGCTTGGAGCAAGGCTTTGATTCTGTTTGGGTTATGTTCCGGCTCCACCGAGTGCCCATTGAAGTGATACCTTAAGCCATCTAGATTCTCTCTCTCTCCCTCTCATCCGCATAACCATGTTATCCAAGATAACACATGTTGTCATGGTCTGCCACAGGGTCTTAAGATTCTGAAAGTGCAACTATTCCTGGGTGGTTTTGGTAATGATTAACAACATATAGCTCATTGAACTAATGCTATTTCAAGATGAATATTTCAGGAAAGTTCAATGACTGGCATGGCATGGATTAGGAATGTGGACCCCTCAAAATGCTATGGACAAAGGATTGGCTCAAGCTCTAAAGTTCAATACTCTACATTTTACTTTTAGTGATCCAAGATCACATTGAGTCCATAGGAAAAGCCAATACTATTAAAAGGGGATGAGGTGTTGCTTAATGGCTTGCTTGCTCAAAATGCTTAGTGATATGATCCAAAAACCCTCAACCACTTTCTCATATCCACATATGTCCCAAACCAAAAGTCAAACTCGGCCCCACCGATTTGATCCATCCGGCGCCACCGAGTTCATTTGACATAGCCACTGCCAGAAACCCTAGTCACTTTGGTCTCACCGATAGGGATCTCGGTCTCACCGAGATGGGATTGCAAACTCTCTGTTTTCCTTCGTAACGTTTCGGTCTAACCGAGATGAGCGATCGGTCCCACCGAGTTCGCAATGCAAACTCTCTGTTTTCTTTTCGTAACGTTTCGGTCCCACCGAGATGAGCGAATCGGTCCCACCGAGTTTGCCTGACCAACTCTCTAGTTAGCTTACTACCAAAGTTGGTCCCACCGAGTTTGTGTAAACGGTCTCACCGAGATTACGTTATGCCCTAACCCTAAAGAAATCGGTCCCACCGAGTTGACATGTCGGTCCCATCGGAATGCCTAACGCTCACATTATGAACTAAATCGGTCTGACCGAGTTCTCTAATTAGGTCTCACCGAGCTTGGTAAATTGTGTGTAAATTTTGTGTGGAGGCTATATATACCCCTCCACCCTCTCTTCATTCGTAAGGAAAGTCATCAAAACATGCCTACACCTCCAGCATTCATTTTCTGAGAGAGAACCACCTA
The DNA here is from genome assembly GCA_021437245.1 of Aegilops speltoides. Classification (NCBI taxonomy): domain Eukaryota; kingdom Viridiplantae; phylum Streptophyta; class Magnoliopsida; order Poales; family Poaceae; genus Aegilops; species Aegilops speltoides. The sequence goes on along the minus strand of CM038144.1, from coordinate 474,253,676 downwards.
CTCATGTGTTGAGGTCAAGATATTCCATTCCAACCACATAAATCTCGATCTCTAGCCTTCCCCAAGTTGCTTTCCATTCAAATCATCTTTCCACCAAATCCAATCCTATAAGAGAGAGTTGATGTTGGAGAGACTATCATTTGAAGCACAAGAGCAAGGAGTTCATCATCAACACACCATCTATTACCTTTTGGAGAGTGCACTACTAGAGAAAAGCTTACTAGTGGTGCTGGTTTTTTACATACCAGTAGCGCGGGCACCCGCGCTACTGCTAGGGCGCTACAACTATTATTTAACAGTAGTGCGTTTCTAAACAAGCACTGTAGCTAAAATACTTATTAGTAGCACCGCTTTCTCCACCAACGCTACTACTATCATCACATAGTAGTAGCGCCCTATTTTCTCCCCACGCTACAACTAGGCAAGTAGAAATAAAAAATAAAAAATAGCAGTTAGGTGCAATATTCATGGAAATCAAGACAGGTCCAGTGCAAATACACTAAGTTCACAGAACCATCTCACAAACATTAACGACAGTACCACATTTAATATAACCACACAATCTCACAAACTCATATAGTAGTCAACAATGCATGGATAGATCATAGTTGATAAGTCTACTAGGTAGTCATACTAGCATATATATGGTTCAACAGCCACACGCATGCATATGTAGTTCTAGATGATGTCGACGATGACCATCATCCTCAAGCCTGGGCGGTGGGTGTTCCTGATAGTAATTAGGATTGCCTGTCCAACATGAAGATTCTTGCCGATGAGGAAGCTCTTCCACCCAACCGAGTTGAAGTGTGTGCGACCATCCGTGTCCATGCCGTACGCACAAGTGCTGACGGAGCCCCTTGCGGTAAGGCGTATTCCAGCAGAGCCTTCTTCATCAGGCTTGATACCACAACTCTCAGATAGGCTCTTTGGAAATTTCTGAATAAGAAAAACACATCAATTAATAAGTAGCCTCACACATTCTACACGAAGCATATATATCATCGGACTCTACACTAAGTATATATATCATCGGACTCTACACTAAGTATAACAATAAAGCATATAAGATTCACTAAGCATATAAGATTCACTAAGCATATAAGATTCACTAAGCATATATATCATCGGACTCTACACTAAGTATAACAATAAATCATATAATATTCATTAAGCACATAAGATTCACTAAGCATATAAGATTGACTAAGCATATATATCATCGGACTCTACACTAAGTATAACAATAAAGCATATAAGATTCACTAAGCATATAAGATTGACTAAGCATATATATCATCGGACTCTACACTAAGTATAACAATAAAGCATATGAGATTCACTAAGCATATAAGATTCACTAAGCATATATATCATCGGACTCTACACTAAGTATAACAATAAAGCATATAAGATTCACTAAGCATATATATCATCGGACTCTACACTAAGTATAACAATAAAGCATATCATCAAATTACTCTAAAAACTACAGTAAATGCAACATACCATGATATGCCGATCAACCATGGTACTTGTCAGGCGGGTCACGAATGGCACCCCGACGAAGTCAGCACGTGGCGGAATGATGTCCCATAGGTTGCACACCTCCTCCTCGCTCAACTTCATTCTTTGAGCTACGATGGCATCACCGAGTGGGTCGTCATCATCCTCATCATCCTCATAATCTTCTGCTTTGTTGAAATAAATCACGGCCAACTTGGGTCTTTCAGCTCTGAAGGAGAAGCTGATCAACTCACCACCAATGATACGCATGTTGTTGATGAAACGGACCCATCCATCTCCTCCCACCCGCATCATCTTTCGTCCTTTCTCGATCTCCATAGTGTAGGGGCCCCCAGGAGCCTCAAAGGTCACACAGTCTCCAGTCAGATTGTTGCATTCTGACCTCACATTGCATGGGACGATCTGTGTACAAAAAGCAAAATGATATATACATGATGCATTAATGCCAATAACACTAAAAACAAAATAGTAGTTACTAGTTTCATATAATTTATTACCGCCGCATGACGAAAACTAGACTCGAAGTAGATGCCAAACAGCGTGCTAGTTGCAAGGCTGCTGGCGCACCTTGACTTGCACCGTCACCATGGTGGTGGTGGTGGTGGTGCCATTTCCCTAAAGCAATATGATTAAAGGATTAACGATCCAAAAAGTAAACATAAAGTTTTCATAGCTAGAGTTCACATGGCAAGCAAAATAGTCATGTATCGTGTTTATCTGTGTTTTCTTTTTCTGAAATTTACCAAAAATGGGCTCACTAACATCATCATGACAACTTGGCAATTTGAGCATCACCACATACAGATACTCTGTTCAACCTGAAAGAGTATCGAATCAAGCATTGATTTTTCCATGAGACCACATAACAGTGAGGGCTTCTTGGTCATATCTTTATATGCATCAACAAAGAAGCTAGTGGCAGTAGCCAAGAATTGAAACCCTCAACCATTGCTGTCATATCAGAGCTAAAAAAAATGCTCACAATTCCATGATCGAGCACTATGGTTGTTCCAGCGAAGGAATGACAAGTAGTTACAAGTACTACATCAATGATCCTAAATGTCGGAAACAATAGTCACGTATCATGACAACATGATACGATGGGACGCTCTCGTCCTCGGCCGATCACGTTAGTTAGCTTAGCTGCTAGCTCCCGCCAGCACACCATCTGCAGGACGAGCGCGCCAGCCCTGGAAGATGCGGTTTGCCCTCTCAATTGTGGACTGCGAAATCACGCCCTAGACGACACCAGGGCTCTAGGAGTGTATCTCGAAAGCTCCCATGGCACCATTTCAGAAGGGGAGCCGATCCTACAACCACCATCGACAAACTTGAGCATGTGGAGGCATTCACGCAACCACAGACGATGGATAATCATTCCCATTGTAGAAGCCTATCATCTACACCAAACGGCACACGACAACCGACGCCGCTTGTGGCTCCTCTCCGGAAAAGGCACGACATGGACGGCCCCTCTCTAAACCCTAGAACACTAAGCACCACCGCCGCCACCACTCCTCCAGGGGAAGCAGCCAAGAATTGAAACCCAATTAAGTTTCAATTATATGTGCTAAAAGCCTCTACTTCTTTAGCTACTTCTCTCTACTCTCTCCTAAGTTTCGATGAGCAACAAAAAGTCTCTACTTCTCTCACCTAACCCCTCTCTCTACTCTCTCCCCAATCACGCGAGGAGCATGTCGCATCGAAGTGCGGAGCCACCGTGCAATACCTAAATCCCAAAACATGGCGAGCCGCTGCGGCAAATCGATTGGAGCCAAGCTAGTGTGGTGCGCGCAGGGAGGAGGAGATCGAGGGGGACTTACAGGGCTGGAGCGTCAGAGGAGGCGAGAGGCGACCGCGCGTGGTGGCGGTGCACGGCACCGTCGACGGGGGTGAGGCGGCCGAGGATGAACCCTAACCGTGGCGGCGTTGTCGGGCGGAGGGGATCGATTGTGAGAGTGAGGGGGTGCGGGGGTGCTCGGGCCGGTTTTCTTTTGCTCTAGTAGTAGCGCTGGTTAGAGGCCGGCGCTACTGCTAAGCCCACCAGCTGTAGCGCCCATTGAAAACAAACGCTACAGCTAAGTGGGCTACTGTTTTTGCCCTGCGGCCCATGTAACAGTAGCGCGGCCCAAGCAAACAAACACTGCTGTTATATATTAGTAGTAGCGTGTTTTCTGCCCAGTGCTACTAGTAAATACTAGTAGCGTGGGGTCATAAAAAGGCGCTACTGGTAAAAACTTCTATCTATAAGCATTTTCCTAGTAGTGGTGGTGTCTCCTAGATTGGTTAGGTGTCACTTGGAAGCCACCGTCAAGTTTGTGGAGTTGAACCAAGGAGTTTTTACGGGCAAGGAGATCACCTACTTTGTGAAGATCTACCCTAGTGAGGCAAGTCCTTCATGGGCGATGGCCATGGTGGGATAGACAAGGTTGGTTCTTTGTGGACCCTTCATGGGTGGAGCCCTCCGTGGACTCGCGCAGCCGTTACCCTTCGTGGGTTGAAGTCTCCATCAACGTGGATGTACGATAGCACCACCTATCGGAACCACGCCAAAAATCTCCATGTTAACAAAAAAAAGCATCGCGTTTGCTCCCTCCAAACTCCTCCCCTTTACCTTCATATGCAATGATTTACATTCCGCTACTATACTCTTAGAATTGCATGTGTAGGTTGATTGCTTGACTTGTGTAAAGTTGCTAAAATCTGCCAAGACTTAAAATTGGGAAAAGGCTAGATATTTATTTTATCAAGTAGTCTAATCACCCCCCCTCTAGACATACTTTCGATCCTACAAGTTGTATCAGAGCTACGGTCTCCATTTTCCTTGATTTCCATAGCTTTTGGTGATCATAGCCTTGGTTTCACAACCTATGAGAGTATGACGTCTAGAGAGGGAAATTACCACCGTAGAGGTCCTTACTTTGATGGTACTAATTTTGCTAGTTGGAAGCATAAGATGAAAATGCATATTCTTGGACATAACCCCACCATTTGGGCTATTGTGTGTATTGGCTTGCAAGGTGAATTCTTTGATGGGTGAGAACCGAACCGTGAAGCTACAACGGAAGAGTTGAAGATGCTGCAATACAACGCTCAAGCTTGTGATATTCTCTTCAACGGATTGTGCCCCGAAGAATTCAACAAAATCAGCCATCTTGAGAATGCAAAGGAAATTTGCGATACTTTGATTTATATGCATGAAGGTACTGACTCCATCAAGGAATCCAAATTGGATGTGCTTCAAAGTCAACTTGACAAGTTCAAAATGAAGGATGGTGAAGGTGTCACTGAAATGTACTCTAGGCTTGCTCTCATCACAAATGAGATTGCCGGCTTAGGAAGTGAAGAGATGACCGATAGATTCATCATCAAGAAGATCCTAAGAGCCTTGGATGGAAAATATGATACCGTGTGCACATTGATCCAAATGATGCCCAATTACAAAGATCTCAAGCTAACGGAAGTCATTGGAAGAATTGTTGCTCATGAGATGTCACTCAAGGATAAAGAAGAGCTTCACAACAATTCATGTGGTGCTTACAAAGCTTCATGTGATGCTCCTACATCATCAAGTGAGAAACAAACCTTCAATGAAGAATTGAGCCTAATGGTGAAGATCTTCAACAAGTTCTACAAGAGTAGAAGCAAGGAAAGAGGTTCCAAGTCAAGGTCCTACAATGACAAAAGATCTTCGAGTCGTGAACGTAATTGCTACAATTGTGGAAGACCCGGACACTACTCCAATGAGTGTACGGCTCCCTACAAAAGAAGAGAATATTCACCTAAAAGAAGAAGTAGAAGAGAAGAATCACCACCAAGAGAGAGAAGGGGTAGAGATGATCGTTATGAACGAAGAACCTCCCAGATAAGCAAGGATTCGGAAAGGAAGGACAAATCATCAAAGAGCTACACAAAGCAAAGACATCAAGCTCACATTGGTGAATGGGTATCCGGCTCCGATTCCGACCATCACTCCGAAAGAAGCTATCACTCCGACTCCGAATATACTCAAGATGAAGGTGTTGCCGGTCTACCACTTGTGTCAACCAACTCCTATGACATATTTGACTCACCAAATGAAGGAATTGTAAGATGCTTCATGGCTAAAGGCCCAAAGGTATCACACCCCGAGTATGTTGATTTTAATAGTGATGAAGATGACTTGCTAGGTGATGATGATTTACTTGTTGATAACTCTAGTTATGAAAACTATGATGAATTTACCATTAATCATTCTAATCAAGATAAAGCGAATGACGATGATAAGAAGGAGATTGAGCGTCTAACTAAAGAACTAAATACTCTTAAGTTAGCTCATGAAACTACCTTGGAAGATCATCGAGAACTTTTAAAGACTCATGAGAAATTACGCTTTGAAAAGCTCAACCTAGAGCAAGAGCATGAGTTTTTAAAGGCAATCAATGATGACCTTCGCAAGAAAACTTCTTCTTACATTGCCAAGCGTTTACTCTTGTCTACTTAAATGCCACAAGTTAAATCTAGCAACAAAAGTAAGAACGATTCTTCTTCTAGTAGTAACAATAATCATGCTAAATCCAATGTTGTTGCTTCTATATTTATCTTGATTCCACTAATGATTCTCTTAGCCAAGTTACAGTTGAGCAAGAAAATAGCTTATTGAAGGGAATTATAGAGAAAGTTGTTTACAAGAGCCTTGCCGGAAGTAAGCAACTTGAGGAAATTGTACGCAAGCAAGGAAGGCACCGGAAGAATCAAGGTGTTGGTTTTGAACGGAAGTTCAACGCCAATGGAGTTGAGTGGGAAGAAGATCAATACCCCAAGACAAAGTTTGTTCCCCAACAAGAGAAGTATGATCCTACTTATTTCCAAGGGACACAAGCTCAAGATGATCTTCCACCACAAGACCACAAGCAAAAAGGCAAGGATAAGCTTCAAGAGAAGATTGATGCATTTGAAGAAGCTCCCAAGGCCTTGGTCAAGTGGGTTCCCAAGACTACATCAAGTTCTACTTCATCAAGTACGACTACAACCCCAAGGATTCCCATCAAGATGATGTGGATCCCGAAGAAGAACTAGAGAGTTCTTGAGGGTGACTCCGCCAACACACTTCACTCATATCGTTTTGGCAAGAACAAGGGCAAACAACTTCCACATCTTGCACTAGTTCAAGGAGTCACAAACCCTCTTGCTGGTAAGACAAGGGACAAGGTAACCTAATGCTTTCATGGATATCATCTTGTGTGTACATCATTCTATGTCCATGGATATCCTTGTTTGTTCCTTGTGGGACTAACCCGTGTAGGTATTGTAAGTGCAACTCACACGAATGGATTGCTCCAAATGATCTACATCAACATTGAGTCCACATCTTCAACACCTACATGAAGTCATCATCGACAAAACCCAAGGTTAGTTCATCCCTCTTATGGGGGATATCACATCTAGGGGGAGCTTTACTCTAAGAATTGAGCTAAAGCAACTCTAACGGTGTGAACACAACAATGCTTTATGTAAAAGGGGTAACCCCACTTGTGCTTAAACGATGAGTATGACCTATGATCAAATGTTCTCATTTGACTCCTAAGTCATCAATATACTCGTATATAGATGACCAGTCATCGCAAATTGCTTGATAGATGCTAGAGTGTTTGTGCATGCTTTGCCACATATTCCATTTGCCATTTTATTGTGTGAGCATGTTGGTTGCATATTTTACTCATTCGAGGACATCCACTTGTAGCTTTGATTGTTTGGCTGTTTCTCTTTTGCCAAGTGGATGGACAATAATGCCTAAGAACCTTCTCTAGCTATATATGCTTTTCTTGTCTCAAACTCTATTCATGCTACATCACAAAGTTTGATCAAGTCAGATTCGAACCACTTTGTGTGAGGAGCACTCGGAGTCCCAGATTTGTCATAGATCTAAACTTCCAAAACCTCTTTGTGCATTTCGGTATGACTGAGTCATCCATTTTGGTCACACCGAGTTCACTAAATTGATCTAGGTTTTCATTTCGGTGCAACCGATTTGAACATTTCGGTCACACCGAGTTGCAGTAACCGCTTGCGATTCTGCATCTCGGTGCCACCGAGTTGTTCCACTCGGTCACACGGACAGGGTCGGGATATATATACCCACGGGTGAGATTCTGGAAATTTCTTCAAAACCACTCAGCCCGCGCATATCCTGCTCTGCCTCCTCGGGTCTACGGATCGCCTCCTCGCCGCCAGCGACCTCCCGCCGCTGGTTTTCATCGCCGTCAATGAGAATCTGCTCCGCCGTTACCGCCGTAGCGAACTCCCGCCGAACTAGGGTATGAGTTCGACCCCTTGTGCTCTCTATTTACCTCCGATTCTAAGCATGAGGACAATGCCATGATCTTTGCCACGTATGAAATCAATCTATCTAGAGAAAACTTCCTCTAGGTTTACTTTGGTTCAAAAATTTAGGGTTAGGTCTCCGTTGAACTCATCTCGGACCGACTGAGTTGTAGAAATCGGTCTCACCGATTTGGCTTAGGCCATTGCACACGCGCTTTTCTGTTTGACCAAAAAATGCAAATCGGTGTGACCGAGTTCATTTCTCTGTGAAACCCTAGCAATCTCGGTTCCACCGAACTGTGACTCGGTTTGACCGAGTTCACTAGTTTAGGTTCCAAATGTTGCTTCGGTATCACCGAGTTTATCAATTCGGTAGCTCCGAAATCATTTCAGTAGAGAACTAAAACTAAGTTTTTGACTCATTTTTTTGCAAAAATCTCCGCACTTTGTGATGCTCATCTACTCTACCTCATCTATACCTATTCACAGGGTTTGCTGTCAGTTTTCCTGCCAAGATGTCTGACCAGAGTGATAGCCAGAACATATCTGAAGAGCAAGAGCAAATGCGTGAGGGGACTAGTCCCTCAAGCAGCTATGATGAGGGCACCAGGAGCACACCGAGTAACTTGCCCAAGGCAGCCACTAGAACAAGGAAGAATAGAACCTCAGACTCTGAGGATGAGGACTATGTTGCTGTTGAGGATGAGGCCACCTCAAAGAAGAAAGTGCTGAAGAAAGAGTATGGCACTGCTGCTACAACAAAGCCTGGCATGAACAAGAAAGCACCTACAAGGAGATTCCCAACATCCAAGACAAGGAAAGTTCCAACAGGAGAAACCATTAAATTCACAATAGAATCAGAAGATGGTGAGGCAGTTGGAGAAGGCCACAAGAAAAAGAAGAGGGCAAGAACCACAACTGCAAACGTTCTTGGAAAGTCAACTATGGTAAGAGATTTAGAATAGGAAGAGGAAGATGCACCAGAACCCAAGTCACAAAAGCTTATGGGAGATGCAATTAAGTCAGGGGCTGCATCTAAGCCCAAACCTGCTCCCAAAGCTGCTGCTCAAACCACCAAGTGCAGAGAAGCACCAGAAACATCCTAGATGAAGAGAAGAACAAGGCCCCAGTGCCTGAAGTTGATGAAGAAGATGCTGAAGCCCAAGTGCTAAGAAAGCTCAAACCAAAGATTCCAGACCACAATGACACTCATCCAGTGGCAAAGGACATGAACATCAGAAAGGATGCATGACTAAGACTTTGGAGGAAGAGTGATCCTTATCCTGTGAGAAGGAGAACTGAAGTGGACGATAGGTTCCACACCAAAGAACATCAAGACTTCTATGAGACCATTCTGCTTCACAAGAAGCCAATTGTCTGTGATATGAGATGGGTTGACTGGACATACATTCAAGAGAATGAAGATCACTTTCCAGGTGTATATGATAGTTTCAAAGCTTGTGGAGTTGACAAGTTTGTTGGGCAGAATCTCACCAAATGGAATGATGAGCTAGTCATGCAATTCTACTCCACTTCTCATTTCTATCCAAATGGAAGGATAGTGTGGATGTCTAAAGGTACAAGGTACCAATCAACTATTGATGATGTTGGGGAACGTAGCAATAATTGAAAGTTTTGTACGCATCACCAAGATCAATCTATGGAGATTCTAGCAACAAGAGAGGGAGAGGATGAGCATCTTCATACCCTTGAAGATCGCGATGCGGAAGCGTTACAAGAACGCGGATGAGGGAGTCGTACTCGCGGCGATTCAAATCACGGAAGATCCGATCTAACGCCGAACGGACGGCGCCTCCGCATTCAACACACGTACAGCCCGAGGACGTCTCCTCCTTATTGATCCAGCAAGGGGAGAGGAGAAGTTGAGGGAGAGCTCTGGCAGCATGACGACGTGGTGGTGAAGCTTGCAGTTCTCCGGCAGGGCTTCGCCAAGCACTACTGAGGAGGAGGTGGAGTTCGAGAGGGGGAGGGTTGCGCCAGGGGCAAGGGGTGAAGCTACCATGCGCCTCCCCACTATATATAGGGGTGGAGGGGGCTGGTTTCTTGCCCTCCAAGTCCATTGGGGCGTTGGCAAAGGTGGGAGGAAAGAAATCCCATCATTTCCATCCCCACCGATTGTTATGTCCCTTTTTTAGGGATCTTGATCTTATCCTTTCGGGATATGATCTTATTCCTTCTAAGGGGGGATCTTGTTGCGCCTTGACCAGGGGTGTGGGCCTTGCCCCCACTACCCACGTTCATGTGGGACCCCCCATGCAAGTGGACCCCACTCCAGAACCTTCTAGAACCTTCCCGGTACAATACTGAAAAATCCCCAACATTTTCCGGTGGCCAAAATAGGACTTCCCATATATAAATCTTTACCTCCGGACTATTCCGGAACTCCTCGTGATGTATGGGATCTCATCCGGGACTCCGAACAACATTCGGTAACTGCACACTAATTCCCATAACAACTCTAGCATCACCGAACCTTAAGTGTGTAGACCCTACGGGTTCGGGAATCATGCAGACATGACCGAGACAGCTCTCTGGCCAATAACCAACATCGGGATCTGGATACCCATGTTGGCTCCCACATGTTCCACGATGATATCATCGGATGAACCACGATGTCAAGGATTCAAGCAATCCTGTATACAATTCCCTTTGTCAATCGGTACATTACTTGCCCGAGATTCGATCGTCGGTATCACAATACCTCATTCAATCTCGTTACCGGCAAGTCACTTTACTCGTTCCGTAATGTATGATCCCATGACTAACTAGTTAGTCACATTGAGCTCATTATGATGATGCATTACCGAGTGGGCCCAGAGACACCTCTCCGTCACACGGAGCGACAAATCCCAGTCTCGATTCGTGGCAACCCAACAGACACTTTTGGAGATACCCGTAGTGCACCTTTATAGCCACCCAGTTACGTTGTGACGTTTGGCACACCCAAAGCATTCCTATGGTATCTAGGAGTTGCACAATCTCATGGTCTAAGGAAATGATACTTGACATTAGAAAAGCTTTTAGCAAACGAACTACACGATCTTGTGCTATGCTTAGGATTGGGTCTTCTCCATCACATCATTCTCCTAATGATGTGATCCCGTTATCAATGACATCCAATGTCCATGGTCAGGAAACCATAACCATCTATTAATCAACGAGCTAGTCAACTAGAGGCTCACTAGGTCATGTTTTGGTCTATGTATTCACACATGTATTACGGTTTCCAGTTAATACAATTATAGCATGAACAATAGACAATTATCATGAACAAGGAAATATAATAATAACCATTTTATTATTGCCTCTAGGGAATATTTCCAACAGTCTCCCACTTGCACTAGAGTCAATAATCTAGTTCACATCACTATGTGATTGTAATGAATCCAACACCCATTGGGTTTGATCATATCTCGCTTGTGAGAGGTTATTAGTCAGCAGTGCGAATCTTTCAGATCCATGTGTGCTTTACAAATCTCTATGTCATCTCCTAGATGTAGCTACCACGCGCTATTGGGAACTATTCCAAATAACTGCTCTACTATACGAATCCGGTCTACTACTCAGAGTCATCCAGATTAGTGTCAAAGTTTGCATCGGCGTAACCCTTTACGACGAACTCTTTTACCACCTCCATAATCGAGAATATTCCTTAGTCCACTAGTTACTAAGGATAACCTTGACCGCTATCCTGTGATCCATTCCTGGATCACACTTGTACCCCTTGACTGACTCATGGCATGGCACACTTTAGGTGCAGTACACAACATATCATACTATGGAGCCTATGTCTAAAGCATAGGGGACGACCTTCGTCCTTTCTCTCTCTTCTGCCGTGGCCAGGTCTTGAGTCTTACTCAATACTCACACCTTATAACACAGCCAAGAACTCCTTCTTTGCTGATATATTTTGAACTCCTTAAAAATCTTGTCACGGTGCATACTCATTTGAAAGTACTATCAAGCGATTTTGATCTATCCTTATAGATCTTGATGCTCAATGTTCAAGTAGCTTAATCCAGGGTTTCCATTGAAAAACACTTTTCAAATAACCCTATATGCTTTCCAGAAATTCTACATCATTTCTGATCAACAATATGTCAACAACATATACTCATCAGAAATGCTATAGTGCTCCCACTCACTTCTTTGGAAATACAAGTTTCTCATAAACTTTGTATAAACCCAAAATCTTTGATCATCTCATCAAAGCGTATATTCCAACTCCGAGATGCTTACTCCAGTCCTTAGAAGGATTGCTGGAGCTTTGCATACTTGTTAGCATCTTTTAGGATTGACAAAACCTTCTAGTTGTATCACATACAACCTTTCCTCAAGAAAATCATTGAGGAAACAATGTTTTAACATCCTATCTGCAAGATTTCATAAACAATGCAGGAAGTGCTAATATAATTTCAACAGACTCTTAGCATCGCTACGAGTGAGAAAGTCTCATTATAGTCAACTCCTTGAACTTGTCAGAAAACATCTTAGCGACAAGTTGAGCTTTCTTAATGGTGACACTTACCATCATTGTCCGTCTTCCCTTTTAAAATCCATCTGTACCCAACAGCCTTATGACCATCAAGTAGTTCTTCCAAAGTCTACACTTTGTTTTATACATGGATCCTCTCTCAGATTTTATGGCCTCGAGCCATTTGTCAGAATCTGGGCCCACCATCGCTTCTCCACAGCTCGTATGTTCATTGTTGTCTAGCAACATTACCTCCAAGACAGGATTACCATACCACTCCGAAGCAGTACGTGTCCTTATCGACCTACGAGGTTTGGTAGTGACTTGATCCGAAGTTTCATGATCACTATCATCAATTTCCACTTCAACTGGTGTAGGCGCCACAGGAACAACTTCCTGTGCCCTGCTACAGATTGGTTGAAGTGATGGTTCAATAACCTCATCAAGTCTCCACCATCCTGCCACTCAATTCTTTCAAGAGAAACTTTTCCTCGAGAAAGGAACCGTTTCTAGAAACAATCACTTTTACTTCCAGATCTGAAATAGGAGGTACACCCAACTGTTTTGGGTGTCCTATGAAGATGCATTTATCCGCTTTGGGTTTGAGCTTATTAGGCTAAAACTTTTCCACATAAGCTTCGTAGTCCCAAACTTTTAGGAAATGACAGCTTAGGTTTCTCTAAACCATAGTTCATACACTGTCATCTCAACGGAATTACATGGTGCCCTATTTGAAGTGAATGCGGTTGTCTCTAATGCCTAACCCATAAACGATAGTGGTAATTCGATAAGAGACATCATGGTATGCACCATATCAAATAGGGTGCAGCTATGATGTTCGGACACACCATCACACTATGGTGTTCCAGGCGGTATTAGTTGTGAAACAATTTCCACAATGTCTTAATTGTATACCAAACTCATAACTCAGATACTCATCTCTATGATCATATCATAGACATTTTATCCTCTTGTCACGACGATCTTCAACTTCACTCTGAAATTACTTGAACCTTTCAATAATTCAGACTTGTGTTTCATCGAGTAAATATACTCAACATCTACTCAAATCATCTGTGAAGTAAGAAAATAACGATATCCACTGCGTGCCTCAGCACTCATTGGAATGCATACATCAAAATGTATTACTTCCAACAAGTTGCTTTCTTGTTACATCTTACTGAAAATGAGGCTTTTCAGTCATCTTGCCCATGTGGTATGATTTGCATGTCTCAAGTGATTCAAAATCAAGTGAGTCCAAATGTTCCATCTGCATGGAGTTTCTTCATGCGCACATACTAATAGACATGGTTCACATGTCTCAAACTTTTCAATAAACGAGTGACTCCAAAAGATCCATCAACATGGAGCTTCTTCATGCGTTTCATACCAATATGACTCAAATGGCAGTGCCACAAGTAGGTGGTACTATCATTACTATCTTATATCTTTTGGCATGAACATGTGTATCACTACGATCGAGATTCAATAAACCATTCATTTTAGGTGCAAGACCATTGAAGGTATTATTCAAATAAACAGAGTAACCATTATGCTCCTTAAATGAACAACCGTATTGCGATAAACATAACCCAATCATGTCTATGCTCAACGCAAACACCAAATAACAATTATTTAGGTTTAACACCAATCCCGATGGTAGAGGGAGCGTGCGATGTTTGATAATATCAACCTTGGAAATACTTCCAACACATATCGTCACCTCGCCTTCAGCTAGTCTCCGTTTATTCCGTAGCCTTTTATTTTGAGTTACTAACACTTAGCAACCGAACCGGTATCTATTACCCTGGTGCTACTAGGAGTACTAGTAAAGTACACATTAATATAATGTATATCCAATATACTTCTGTCGACCTTGACAGCCTTCTCATCTACCAAGTATCTAGGGTAGTTCTGCTTCAGTGACCGTTCCCCTCATTACAGAAGCACTTAGTCTCGGGTTTGGGTTCAAGCTTTGGGTTTCTTCACTAGAGCAGCAACTGATTTGTCGTTTCATGAAGTATCCCTTCTTGCCCTTGCCCTTCTTGAAACTAGTGGTTTCACTAACCATCAACAATTCATGCTCCTTCTTGATTTCTACTTTCGCGGCGTCAAACATCGTGAATAGCTCAAGGATCATCATATCTATGCCTGATATGTTATAGTTCATCATGAAGCTCTAGTAGCTTGGTGGCAATGACTTTGGAGAACCATCACTATCTCTTAAGGAAGATTAACTCCCACTCGATTCAAGTGATTGTTGTACTCAGACAATCTGAGCACATGCTCAACGATTGAGCTTTTCTCCCTTAGTTTGCAGGCTTAAGAAACTCGTCAGAGGTCTCATACCTCTTGACATGGGCATGAGCCTGAAATCCGAATTTCAGCCCTTTGAACATCTCATATGTTCTGCGACGTTTCAAAAATCGGATTTTTTTTGAAACTATGACATTTTTATAGCAAATTCGGAAACTATATGACCTAATGTGTTATTTGCAAAACTATGACCCCATCAGCCTCTTTTAGGCCATTGACCAACTTTTCGGTCAGCACTAGGCCGAAGTAGACTCTTCGGTCTCCTAATGGCGAAAGCGTAATTGGGCAAGAGCTGTTTTGGCTTAGCTCGGCAAGAGCGCTGGCGGTGATCGCTGCATGCGTAGCGTACATATGATGCTAGACTGATTCATCGAAGGGCTGATCGGTATTGCATGTGGTTCATGCGTGGATAATGCATGCATCAGGACTTGGTGCATATGTACTAGCACACACGCATGCCGCCAACATGCGCACATGTATTGGCCGAGAAGTTATGGCTGAAATACCAGTATAATATACATACCCGATATAGTCCCAGCTGGCAAGCATGCGTATGTATACAAATACATGCACATAACCAGCCAGCCGGCGAGCTGCCCACGCACTAAACACATGCATCGGCATCAAATCACGGTGCAGCTAACGTGGGTGCACACGTTCAAGTCGTCCGTGCCGTACGACGGACTGCGCTGCAGTATGCTTATGAGCTCTTCGGCCAAAAGATGACCGAAGAGAGGTCTTCGGCCTGAGCAAAGCCGAACACAGCTCTTCGGCCCAGCTACGCCCATCTTCGGCCATTAGGAGACCGAAAAGCCTATTTCGGCCTAGTGTTGACCGAAAAGTTGGTCTTCGGCCTAAAAGAGGCTGACGGGGTCATAGTTTTATAAATAACACTTTAGGTCATATAGTTTTCGAATTTGCTATAAAAACGATCATAGTTTCAAAAAAATCTCAAAAATCGTCTTCGGTGCCTCAATTCTAAACCGTTTAACATTATTGAACTATCACGTAGTCATCAAAACGTGTATGTCATATGTTCGCAACATCCACAGACGATGTTCGAGGTTCAGCACACCGAGCGGTGCATTAAGGACATAAGCCTTCTGTGTAGCAATGAGGACAGTCCTCAATTTACGGACCTAGTCCGCATAATTGCTACTATCAACTTTCAACTAAATTTTCTCTAGG
This sequence comes from Aegilops speltoides, assembly GCA_021437245.1. Lineage (NCBI taxonomy): Eukaryota > Viridiplantae > Streptophyta > Magnoliopsida > Poales > Poaceae > Aegilops > Aegilops speltoides. Next base: position 474,237,847 of record CM038144.1, on the reverse strand, counting down.
AACATATCAAAAACAGTAGAACTAAAGCGCAAGTTACGACATAATTTGCAAAGACCTTTTGACTATGTTCATGATAATTAAGTTCATCTGATTTAATGAACTCCCACTCAGATGGACATCCCTCTAGTCATCTAAGTGATACATGATCCGAGTCAACTAGGCCGTGTCCGATCATCACATGAGACGAACTAGTCATCATCGGTGAACATCTTCATGTTGATCGTATCTGCTATACGACTCATGTTCGACCTTTTGGTCTCTTGTGTTCCGAGGCCATGTCTGTACATGCTAGGCTCGTGAAGTCAACCTAAGTGTTTTGCTTGTGTAAATCTGGCTTACACCCGTTGTATTCGAGCGTTAGAATCTATCACACCCGATCATCACGTGGTGATTCGAAACAAAGAACCTTCGCAACGGTGCACAGTTAGGGGGAACACTTTCTTGAAATTTTGGCGAGGGATCATCTTATTTATGCTACCGTCGTTCTAAGCAAATAGTGACATGATATGGCCAATATCATTTTGCTCCTTTTGATCTCCATCTTTGGGGCGCCATGATCATCATCGTCACCGGCATGACACCATGATCTCCATCATCATGATCTCCATCATCGTGTCTTCATGAAGTTGTCTCACCAACTATTACTTCTACTACTATGGCTAACAATTTAGCAATAAAGTAAAGTAATTACATGGCGTTATTCAATGACACGCATGTCATACAATAAATTAAGACAACTCCTATGGCTCCTGCCGGTTGTCATACTCATCGACATGCAAGTCGTGATTCCTATTACAAGAACATGATCAATCTCATACATCACATATATATCATTCATCACATCCTTTTGTCCATATCACATCACAAGGCATATGCTGCAAGAACAAGTTAGACGTCCTCTAATTGTTGTTGCAATTTTTTACGTGGCTGCTATAGGTTTCTAGCAAGAACGTTTCTTACCTACGCCAAAACCACAACGTGATATGCCAATTGCTATTTACCCTTCATAAGGACCATTTTCATCGAATCCGATCCGACTAAAGTGGGAGAGACAGACACCCGGTAGCCACCTTATGCAACTAGTGCATGTCAGTCGGTGGAACCTGTCTCACGTAAGCGTACGTGTAAGGTCGGCCCGGGCCGCTTCATCCCACGATGCCGCCGAATCAAGATAAGACTAGTAATGGCAATTAAATTGACAAAATCGACGCCCACAACAACTTGTGTTCTACTCGTGCATAGAAACTACGCATAGACCTAGCTCATGATGCCACTGTTGGGGGACGTAGCAATTGAAGGAAATATGCCCTAGAGGCAATAATAAAGTTATTATTTATTTCCTTATTTCATGATAAATGTTTATCATTCATGCTAGAATTGTATTAACCGGAAACATGATACATGTGTGAATGCATAGACAAAACAACATGTCACTAGTATGCCTCTACTAGACTAGCTTGTTAATCAAAGATGGTTATGTTTCCTAACCATGAACAAGGAGTTGTTATTTGATTAATGAGGTCACATCATTAGTAGAATGATCTGATTGACATGACCCATTCCTTAGCTTAGCACACGATCGTTTAGTATGTTGCTCTGCTTTTATCCATGACATATACATGTTCCTGTAACTATGAGATTATGCAACTCCGTTTACGGAGGAACACTTTGGGTGCTACCAAGCGTCACAGCGTAATCGGGTGATTATAAAGGAGTACTACAGGTGTCTCCAAAGGCAAATGTTGGGTTGGCGTATTTGAGATTAGGTTTTGTCACTCCGATTGTCGGAGAGGTATCTCTGGGCCCTCTCGGTAATGCACATCACTTAAGCCTTGCAAGCACTACAACTAATGAGTTAGTTGTGAGATGATGTATTACGGAACGAGTAAAGAGACTTGCGTAGCGAGATTGAACTAGGTATTGGATACCGACGATCGAATCTCGGGCAAGTAACATACCGATGACAAAGGGAACAACGTATGTTGTTATGCGGTCGACCGACAAAGATCTTCGTAGAATATGTAGGAACCAATATGGGCATCCAGGTCCGCTGTTGGTTATTGACCGTGAATAGTTCTAGGTCATGTCTACATTGTTCTCGAACCGTAGGGTCATGCACGCTTAAGGTTTCGATGGCGGTTATTATGAGTTTATGTATTTTGATGTACGAAGAAGTTGAGTCCCGGATGTGATCACGGACATGACGAGGAGTCTCGAAATGGTCGAGACATAAAGATTGATATATTGGAAGCCTATGTTTGGAGTTGGAATGGTTCCGGCGTAAAACGGAATTTACCGAGTCAGGGAGGTTACGGAACCCCGGGAGGTAAATGGGCCTCGATGGGCCTTAGTGGAAAGGAGAAGGGCCAGCCCTAGGTGGCGCGCCTCCCCCTTCCCTAGTCCTACTAGGACTAGGAGAAGGGCCGCCCCCTCTCTCTCTTTCCCCCTCAGGAATCCTAGTCCAACTAGGATTGGGGAATCCTACTCCAGAGGAGTAGGACTCCTGGGCGCCTCCCCTTGGCCATGGCCCCTCCCCTTGCTCCTTTATATATACGGGGCAGGGGGCACCTTGAACACACAAGTTGATCTCAAGATCGTTCCTTAGCCGTGTCGGTGCCCCCTCCACCATATTCCACCTCGGTCATACCGTCATGAAGCTTAAGCGAAGCCTGCGCCGTGAAACATCAAGATCGCCACTGCGCCGTCGTCTTGTGAAAATCTCCCTCGACACTCGGCTGGATCGAGTCTGAGGGACGTCATCGAGCTGTACGTGTGTCAAGAACTCGGGGCATCGGATGTGGCGCGGGATCGGTCGGATCGCGAGGAGAGCGTCGACTACTTCCTCTACGTTGTGATCGCTTCGCCGGGTCTACAAGGGTATGTGGACAACACTCTCCCCTCTCGTTGCTATACATCACCATGATCTTGCGTGTGCGTAGGAAATTTTTGAAATTACTCGTTCCCCAACAGTGGCATCGAGCCAGGTTTTTCTATGGTTTGATGTTTTGCACGAGTAGAACACAAGTGAGTTGTGGGCGATACAAGTCATACTACCTACCAGCATGTCATACTTTGGTTCAGCGGTATTGTGAGATGAAGCGGCCTGACCGACATTACGCGTGACGCTTACGCGAGACTGGTTTCACCGCCACGAGCACTCGTTGCTTAAAGGTGATTGGTGGGTGTCTGTCTCTCTCACTTTAGTTGAACTGAGTGTGGCTCGCCGGTCCTTGAGAAGGTTAAACGGAGTCTATTTGACGAAATATCGTTGTGGTTTTGATGCGTAGGTGAGACTGGTTCTTGCTTAAGCCCGTAGCAGCCACGTAAAATTTGCAACAACAAAGTAGAGGGCGTCTAACTTGTTTTTGCAGGGCATGTTGTGATGTGATATGGTCAAGGCGTGATGCTATATTTTATTGTATGAGATGATCATGTTTTGTAACCGAAGTTATCGGCAATGGCAGGAGCCATATGGTTGTCGCTTTATTGTATGCAATGCAATGCATACTGTAATGCTTTACTTTATCACTAAGCGGTAGCGATAGTCGTAATAGCATAAGTTTGGCGAGGCGACAACGATGCTGCGATGGAGATCAAGGTGTCGCGCCGGTGGCGATGGTGATCATGGTGGTGCTGCAAGATGGAGATCGTGAAGCACAAGATGATGATGACCATATCATATCACTTATATTGATTTGCATGTGATGTTTATCCTTTTATGCATCTTATCTTGCTTTGATTGGCGGTAGCATTATAAGATGATCTCTCACTAAATTATCAAGAAGTGTTCTCCCGAGTATGCACCGTTGCCAAAGTTAAATCGTGCCCGGACACCACGTGATGATCGGGTGTGATAAGCTCTCACGTCCATCTACAACGGGTGCAAGCCAGTTTTGCACACGCAGAATACTCGGGTTATACTTGACGAGCCTAGCATATGCAGATATGGCCTCGGAACACGGAGACCGAAAGGTCGGCGTGAATCATATAGTAGATATGATCAACATAAGATGTTCACCATTGAAACTACTCCATTTCACGTGATGATCGGTTATGGTTTAGTTGATTTGGATCACGTGATCACTTGGATGACTAGAGGATGTCTTTCTAAGTGGGAGTTCTTAAGTAATATGATTAATTGAACTTAAATTTATCATGAACTTAGTACTGATAGTATCTTGCTTGTTTATGTTTGATTGTAGATAGATGGCTCGTCTTTGTTGTTCCGTTGAATTTTAATCGTTCCTTGAGAAAGCAAAGTTGAAAGATGATGGTAGCAATTACGGATTGGGTCCGTAACGAGGATTATCCTCATTGCTGCACGTAAGAGCTACGTCTGGATGCACCGCTAGGTGACAGAACTTCTTCTTTGGAGCAACGCCGGATGTTATGAGCGTCTGGCGAGCAAAGCTGATGACTACTCTATAGTTCGATGTGCCATGCTTTACGGCTTAGAACCGGGACTTCAACGGCGTTTTGAGCGTCATGGAGCATATGAGATGTTCCAGAGTTGAAGTTAATATTCAACAGAATGCCCGGATTGAGAGATATGAAGTCTCCAATAAGTTCTATAGCTGCAAGATGGAGGAGAACAGTTACATTAGTGAGCATATACTCGAGAATGTGCGGGTACTACAATCACTTGACACAATTGGGAGTTAATCTTCCGGACGATTGTGTCATTGATGAATTCTCAATCACGCCACCAAGCTACAAAGGCTTCGTGATGAACTATAATATGCAAGGGTTAGTAAAGACTATACCGAGCTCTTCGCAATGCTAAAGGCTGCGGAGGTAGAAATCAGAAGGAGCATCAAGTGTTGATGGTCAATAAGACCACTAGTTTCAAGAAGAAAGGCAAAGGGAAGAAGAAGGGAATCTCAAGAAGAACAGCAAGCAAGTTCTGCTCGGAGAAGAAACCCAAGTCGGCCCTAAACCTGGCCGAGTGCTTCTACCGCAAGCGGTAGTCATTGGAAGCGGAACTGCCCCAAGTATTTGGCGGATAAGAAGGATGGCAAGGTGAACAAAGGTATATGTGATATACATGTTATTGATGTGTACCTTACTAGAGCTCGTAGTAGCACTGGTATTTGATCTTGGTTACATTGCTAATATTTGCAACTCGAAGCAGGACTACTGATTGCGAACTCGGCAAAGGGCGAGGTGACGATCTTGGCGTGGGAAATGGTTCCAAAGTCGATGTGATCGCGGTCGGCACGCTACCTCTACATCTACCTTCGGATTAGTTTTAGACCTAAATAATTGTTATTTGGTGCTGCGTTGAGCATGAACATTATATCTGGATCTTGTTTGATGCGAGGCGGTTATTCATTTAAATCAGAGAATAATGGTTGTTCTATTTATATGAGTAATATCTTTTATGGTCATGCACCCTTGAGGAGTGGTCTATTTCTTATGAATCTCGATAGTAGTGATACACATATTCATAATGTTGAAACCAAAAGATGCAGAGTTGATAATGATAGTGCAACTTATTTGTGGCTTGCCGTTTAGGTCATATCGGTGTAAAGCGCATGAAGAAACTCCATCTTGATGGACTTTTGGAGTCACTTGATTATGAATCACTTGGCACTTCGAACCGTGCCTCATGGGCAAGATGACTAGAACACCGTTCTCGGTACTATGGAGAGAGCAACAGATTTGTTGGAAATCATACATCTGAGATGTATGTGGTCCGATGAATATTGAGGCTCGTGGCGGATATCGTTATTTTCTCACCTTCACAGATGACTTAAGCAGATATGGGTATATCTACTTAATGAAACATAAGTCTGAAACGTTTGAAAAGTTCAAAGAATTTCAGAGTGAAGTTGAAAATCATCGTAACAAGAAAATTAAGTTTCTACGATCGATCGTGGAGGTGAATATTTGAGTTACGAGTTTGGTCTACATTTGAAACAATGCGGAATAGTTTAGCAACTCACGCCACCGGAAGACCACAGCGTAATGGTGTGTCCGAGCGTCGTGTCGTACTTTACTAGATATGGTACGATCTATGATGTCTCTTACAGATTTACCGCTATCGTTTTGGGGTTATGCTCTAGAGACGGCCGCATTCACCTGAATAGAACACCGTCGAAATCCGTTGAGACGACACCTTATGAACTATGGTTTGGCAAGAAACCAAAGTTGTCGTTTCTTAAAGTTTGGGGATGCGATGCTTATGTGAAAAAGCTTCAACCTGATAAACTCGAACCCAAATCGGAGAAATGTGTCTTCATAGGATACCCAAAGGAGACAGTTGGGTACACCTTCTATCACAGATCCGAAGGCAACACATTCGTTGCTAAGAATGGATCCTTTCTAGAGAAGGAGTTTCTCTCGAAAGAAGTGAGTGGGAGGAAAGTGGAACTTGATGAGGTAATAGTACCTTCTCCCTTACTTGAAAGTAGTTAAATCGCAGAAACCAGTTTACGAGACACCTACACCAAGTAGTGAGGAAGTTAATGATGTTGATCATGAAACTTGAGATCAAGTTACTGCAGAACCTCGTAGATCAACCAGAGTAAGATCCGCACTGAGTGGTACGGTAATCCTGTTCGGAAGTCATGCTACTAGATCATGATGAACCTACGAACTATGAAGAAGCGATGGTGAGCCCAGATTCATAAAATGGCTTGAGGCCATGAAATCGAGATGGGATCCATGTATGAAAACAAAGTATGGACTTTGGTTGACTTGCCCGAGGGTAGGCAAGCAATAGAAAACAAGTGGATCTTCAAGAAGAAGACCGACGCCGACGGTAATATTCTTGTCTATAAAGCTCGACTTATGCAAAAGGTTTCGACAAGTTCAAGGGATTGACTACGATGAGACCTTCTCACCCGAAGCGATGCTTAAGTCCGTCCGAATCATGTTAGCAATTGCCGCATTTTATGATTATGAAATTTGGCAAATGGATGTAAAGACTGCATTCTGAATGGATTTACGGAAGAAGAGTTGTATATGATGCAACGAGAAGGTTTTATCGATCCAAAGGGAGCTAACAAAGTGTGCAAGCTCCAGCGATCCATTTATGGACTGGTGCAAGCATCTCGGAGTTGGAATAAGCGCTTTGATAGTGTGATCAAAGCATTTGGGTTTGTCTGAGACTTTTGGAGAAGCTTGTATTTACAAGAAAGTGAGTGGGAGCTCTATAGCATTTCGATCTTATATGTGGATGACATATTGCTGATCGGAAATGATATAGAATTCTGGATAGCATAAAGGGATACTTGAATAAGAGTTTTTCAATGAAAGACCTCGGTGAAGCTGCTTACATATTGGGCATCAAGATCTATAGAGATAGATCAAGGCGCTTAATTGGACTTTCACAAAGCACATACCTTGACAAAGTTTTGAAGAAGTTCAAAATGGATCAAGCAAAGAAAGGGTTCTTGCACGTGTTACAAGGTGTGAAGTTGAGTCGACTCAATGCCCGACCACTGCAGAAGATAGAGAAAATGAAAGATGTTCCCTATGCTTCAGCCATAGGCTCTATCATGTATGCAATCTGTGTACCAGACTGATGTGTGCCTTGCTATAAGCCTAGCAGGAGGTACCAAAGTAATCCAGAGTGGATCTTTGGACAGCGGTCAAGAACATCTGAAATACGAAAAGGACTAAGGATATGTTTCTCGTATATGGAGGTGACAAAGAGCTCATAAATGGCAGTTACGTTGATGCAAGCTTTGACACCGATCCGGACGATTCTAAATCGCAGACGGATCGTATTTACACTAAGCGGAGGAGCTGTCGGTTGGTGCAGTTCTAAACAAAGCGTCGTGGCGGGATCTACATGTGAAGCGGAATACATAGCAGCTTCGGAAGCAGCTAATGAAGGAGTGCGGATGAAGGAGTTCATATCCGATCTAGGTGTCATACCTAGTGCATCGGGTCCAATGAAAATCTTCGTGACAATCTTGGAGCAATTGCCTTAGCAAAGGAATCCAGATTTCACAAGAGGACCAAGCACATCAAGAGGCGCTTCAATTCCATCCGGGACTTAGTCCAGACGGGAGACATAGAGATTTGCAAGATACATACGGATCTGAATGTTGCAGACCGTTGACTAAGCCTCTTCCACGAGCAAAACATGATCAGCACCAAGACTCCATGGGTGTTAGAATCATTACTATGTAATCTAGATTATTGACTCTAGTGCAAGTGGGAGGCTGAAGGAAATATGCCCTAGAGGCAATAATAAAGTTATTATTTATTTCCTTATTTCATGATAAATGTTTATCATTCATGCTAGAATTGTATTAACAGGAAACATGATACATGTGTGAATGCATAGACAAAACAACATGTCACTAGTATGCCTCTACTAGACTAGCTTGTTAATCAAAGATGGTTATGTTTCCTAACCATGAACAAGGAGTTGTTATTTGATTAATGAGGTCACATCATTAGTAGAATGATCGATTGACATGACCCATTCCCTTAGCTTAGCACACGATCGTTTAGTATGTTGCTACTGCTTTTATCCATGACATATACATGTTCCTGTAACTATGAGATTATGCAACTCCGTTTACGGAGGAACACTTTTGGTGCTACCAAGCGTCACAACGAATCGGGTGATTATAAAGGAGTACTACAGGTGTCTCCAAAGGCAAATGTTGGGTTGGCGTATTTGAGATTAGGTTTTGTCACTCCGATTGTCGGAGAGGTATCTCTGGGCCCTCTCGGTAATGCACACCACTTAAGCCTTGCAAGCACTACAACTAATGAGTTAGTTGTGAGATGATGTATTACGGAACGAGTAAAGAGACTTGCGTAGCGAGATTGAACTAGGTATTGGATACCGACGATCGAATCTCGGGCAAGTAACATACCGATGACAAAGGGAACAACGTATGTTGTTATGCGGTCTCGACCGACAAAGATCTTCGTAGAATATGTAGGAACCAATATGGGCATCCAGGTCCGCTGTTGGTTATTGACCGTGAATAGTTCTAGGTCATGTCTACATTGTTCTCGAACCGTAGGGTCCGCACGCTTAAGGTTTCGATGGCGGTTATTATGAGTTTATGTATTTTGATGTACCGAAGAAGTTCGAGTCCCGGATGTGATCACGGACATGACGAGGAGTCTCGAAATGGTCGAGACATAAAGATTGATATATTGGAAGCCTATGTTTGGAGTTCGAATGGTTCCGGCGGCGGAATTTTCGAGTACCGGAGGTTACTGGAACCCCGGGAGGTAAATGGGCCTCGATGGGCCTTAGTGGAAAGGAGAAGGGCCAGCCCTAGGTGGGCGCGCCCCCCCTTCCCTAGTCCTACTAGGACTAGGAGAAGGGCCGCCCCCTCTCTCTCTTTCCCCCTCAGGAATCCTAGTCCAACTAGGATTGGGGGAATCCTACTCCCAGAGGAGTAGGACTCCTGGCGCGCCTCCCCTTGGCCCGGCCCCTCCCCTGCTCCTTTATATACGGGCAGGGGGGCACCTTGGAACACACAAGTTGATCTCAAGATCGTTCCTTAGCCGTGTGCGGTGCCCCCCTCCACCATATTCCACCTCGGTCATACCGTCGCGAAGCTTAGGCGAAGCCTGCGCGCCGTGAAACATCAAGATCGTCACCACGCCGTCGTCGACGAAAATCTCCCTCGACACTCGGCTGGATCGAGTCTGAGGGGCGTCATCGAGCTGTACGTGTGTCAAGAACTCGGGGCATCGGAGTAACGGCCGGGATCGGTCGGATCGCGAGGAGAACGTCGACTACTTCCTCTACGTTGTGATCGCTTCGCCGGGTCTACAAGGGTATGTGGACAACACTCTCCCCTCTCGTTGCTATACATCACCATGATCTTGCGTGTGCGTAGGAAATTTTTTGAAATTACTACGTTCCCCAACAGCAATAATTCAAAATTTTCTATGCATCACCAAGATCAATCTATGGAGATTCTAGCAATAAGAGAGGGATAGGATGAGCATCTTCATACCCTTGAAGATCACGATGCGGAAGCGTTACAAGAACGCGGATGAGGGAGTCGTACTCGTGGCGATTCAAATCGCGGAAAATCCGATCTAACGCCGAACGAACGGCGCCTCCGCGTTCAACACACGTACAGCTCGGGGACGTCTCCTCCTTCTTGATCCAGCAAGGGGAGAGGAGAAGTTGAGGGAGAGCTATGGCAGCACGACAGCATGGTGGTGGAGCTTGGAGTTCTCCGGCAGGGCTTCGTCAAGCACTACTGAGGAGGAGGTGGAGTTGGAGAGGGGGAGGGTTGAGCCAGGGGCAAGGGGTGAAGCTCCCATGCGCCTCCCCACTATATATAGGGGTGGAGGGGGCTGGTTTCTTGCCCTCCAAGTCCATTGGGGCATTGACAAAGGTGGGAGGAAAGAAATCCCATCATTTCCTTCCCCACCGATTGTTATCCCCCTTTTTTAGGGATCTTGATCTTATCCCTTCGGGATATGATCTTATTCCTTCTAAGGGAGGATCTTGCTGCGCCTTGACCAGGGGTGTGGGGCCTTTACCACACTACCCACGTTCATGTGGGTCCCCCATGCAGGCGGGCCCCACTCCAGAACCTTCTAGAACCTTCCCGGTACAATACCGAAAAATCCGAACATTTTCCGGTGGCCAAAATAGGGATTCCCATGTATAAATCTTTACCTCCGGACTATTCCGGAACTCCTCGTGACGTCTGGGATCTCATCCGGGACTCCGAACAACATTCGGTAACTGCACACTAATTCCCATAACAACTCTAGCATCACCGAACCTTAAGTGTGTAGACCCTAGGTTCGGGAATCATGCAGACATGACCCAGACAGCTCTCTGGCCAATAACCAACAACAGGATCTAGATACCCATGTTGGATCACACATGTTCCACGATGATCTCATCGAATGAACCACGATGTCAAGAATTCAAGCAATCCCGTATACAATTACCTTTGTCAATTGGTACGTTACTTGCCCGAGATTCGATCGTCGGTATCCCAATACCTTGTTCAATCTCGTTACCGGCAAGTCACTTTACTCGTTCCATAATGTATGATCCCGTGACTAACTAGTTAGTCACATTGAGCTCATTGTGATGATGCATTACCGAGTGGGCCCAGAGATACCTCTCCGTCACACGGAGTGACAAATCCCAGTCTCGATTCGTGCCAACCCAACAGACACTTTCGGAGATACCCGTAGTGCACCTTTATAGCCACCCAGTTATGTTGTGACGTTTGGCACACCCAAAGCATTCCTACGGTATCCGGGAGTTGCACAATCTCATGGTCTAAGGAAATGATACTTGACATTAGAAAAGCTTTTAGCAAACGGACTACACGATCTTGTGCTATGCTTAGGATTGGGTCTTGTCCATCACATCATTCTCCTAATGATGTGATCCCGTTATCAATGACATCCAATGTCCATGGTCAGGAAACCATAACCATATATTAATCAATGAGCTTGTCAACTAGAGGCTCACTAGGGTCAGGTTGTGGTCTATGTATTCACACATGTATTACAGTTTCCAGTTAATACAATTATAGCATGAATAATAGACAATTATCATGAACAAGGAAATATAATAATAACCATTTTATTGTTGCCTCTAGGGCATATTTCCAACAGATGAATGGGCAAAGTGGATCAATGCTCCAGAAGACCATGATGATGATTTGGATGTGTATGGCAAGAAGAAGAAAGACCACAACTCCATGGCAAGTATGTATAAGAAAATTTCTAATGAATCCCTGGAAACTCATAAGTTGTGCTAAGTGAAATACTTGTTGTCTGGTCTAAGCCTACTATCAACACCATCCTAAGGCATACTCTATTGCCCAAATTTCGAGATCATAGGATGATAAGAGGACATTCAATCAACTTCCTGCACATTTCTTATGTCCCTCAAAAATTCAAGGTCATGAGTCTGATTGTAGAGACAATCAAGAGGACATCTGCTGATCAGAAAAGGTCTTGTGGGTATGCTCCACACATTCAGGTGCTCATCAACTCAAAGATGGGCACATGCACTTACTTGTTGGACAAGGAGCACTTACCTCTCAAGCCTGAATTTGAAGACAACACCGTTGTGAGAATGATCCTTCATCAGTGCAAGCACATGAGAAGAGAGCAAAGGCAAGGGCAGAAAAAGCTGCAAAGATGCCAAGTGCTGAAGAGGCATCTCAAGTGTTCTTGAAGAGCAAACAAGATCAACTTGACTTTCTGATCCAATTTACTTTGAGGATTGAGAAGGGCTTGGCCACCCTGACTCAGAATCACGAGAGCTTGGAGGATCATTGACCAAAAATTCTATGATCTTGGTCTGAAAGTAATTGAGACGCAAATAGCAGTTGAGCAGCTCCAGGAGGAAGTAGAGGAGAAGAAAGGGAAGTCAACTACAGAGGCTTTTCAGTGAGTGCCAAGAGGTCAGAGGTCAGCTGTAGTGCCACTACCTGACACTAGAGCTACCACATCAGCACCAGCAGCTATAGCTTCAGTGCCACCTCGAGCAGCCACTCCACCAGCTCCAGCTACATTGACAGAAGTCTTCGTCCTTGGAGTCATCTCTACACCAGCTCACGGAGACCAAGCCTGAGAGACACATAGCACTATGCATATTTGAACTTTTTGGTAACTTGTTGCCAAAGGGGGAGAAATATGTATAGATCATAGGCTTTGAGAGAGAGTGTTGCTTTTTGTCTCTCTTGCACTTTATTTGGTTGAACATTATTGTATGCTTGTTTGATAACTTATGTCCTTGTGTGAGATACTTGTATGATCATGTGTTTGATCATATGCTACTTTAATGTGTGCTTGAACGACATTATCTCTTATATCCATATATGATCATTCACTTTGCTTGGTGATGAGTGCATGCTTTTTATTGCTATCATTTTGAGTGCTCCACCAAGATGTATGTGACATGGAAGAGTAACCCATGATACTAATCGATTGTGCATTTGCATTCGAAAGCAAATCTTAAATAATGCACAAATTTAGGGGGAGCTCTTGCTTATCACATACTTCTCAAAGCGACGATGTATTTGAATCTTATTATCATTTATCGAAGCTTTGATCTATATGTTGTCATCAATTACCAAAAAGGGGGAGATGGAAAGTGCAACTATCCCTGGGTGGTTTTGGTAATGATTAACAACATATAGCTCATTGAACTAGTGCTATTTCAAGAAATATTTCAGGAAAGTTCAATGATTGGCATGGCATGGATTAGGAATGTGGACCCCTCAAAATGCTGACAATAGATTGGCTCAAGCTCTAAAGCTCAAGACTCTACATTTTACTTTAAGTGATCCAAGATCACATTGAGTCCATAGGAAAAGCCAATACTATTAAAAGGGGATGAGGTGTTGCTTAATGGCTTGCTTGCTCAAAATGCTTAGTGATATGCTCCAAAAACCCTCAACCACTTTCTCATATCCACATATGTCCCAAACCAAAAGTCAAACTCGGCCCCACCGATTTGATCCATCCAGCGCCACCGAGTTCATTTGACATAGCCACTGCCAGAAACCCTAGTCACTTCGGTCTCACCGATAGGGATCTCGGTCTCACCGAGATGGGATTGCAAACTCTCTATTTTCCTTCGTAACATTGTGATCTAACCGAGATGAGCGATCGGTCCCACCGAGTTTGCAATGCAACTCTCTGTTTCCTTTTCATAATGTTTCGGACCAACTGAGATGAGTGAATCGGTCCCACCGAGTTTGCCTAACCAACTCTCCGGTTAGCTTATTACAAAGTCGGTCCCACCACGTTTGTGTAATTGGTCTCACCGAGATTACGTTATGCCCTAACCCTAAAGAAATCAGTCCCACCGAGTCGACATGTCGGTCCCACCGAAATGCCTAACGGTTACATTATGAACTAAATCGGTCTGACCGAGTTTTCTAATTCGGTCCCACCGAGTTTGGTAAATTGTGTGTAACGGTTAGATTTTGTGTGGAGGCTATATATACCCCCACCCTTTCTTCATTCATGAGGAAAGCCATCAGAACATGCCTACACTTCCAGCATTCATTTTCTGAGAGAGAACCACCTACTCATGTGTTGAGGCCAAGTCCTACCATATGAATCTTGATCTCTAGCCTTCCCCAAGTTGCTTTCCACTCAAATCATCTTTCCACCAAATCCAATCCTATGAGAGAGAGTTGAGTGTTGGGGAGACTATCATTTGAAGCACAAGAGCAAGGAGTTCATCATCAACATACCATCTATTACCTTTTGGAGAGTGGTGTCTCCTAGATTGGTTAGGTGTCACTTCGGAGCCTTGATGTCTACTGCACAACCTTCTTCTTGTAGACGTTGTTGGGCCTCCAAGTGCAGAGGTTTGTAGGACAGTAGCAAATTTCCCTCAAGTGGATGACCTAAGGTTTATCAATCCGTGGGAGGCGTAGGATGAAGATGGTCTCTCTCAAGCAACACTGCAACCAAATAACAAAGAGTCTCTTGTGTCCCCAACACACCCAAAACAATGGTAAATTGTATAGGTGCACTAGTTCGACGAAGAGATGGTGATACAAGTGCAATATGGATGGTAGATATAGGTTTTTGTAATCTGAAAATATAAAAACAGCAAGGTAACTAATGATTAAAGTGAGCTTAAACGGTATTGCAATGCTTCGAAACGAGGCCTAGGGTTCATACTTTCACTAGTGCAAGTTCTCTCAACAATAATAACATAATTGGATCATATAACTATCCCTCAACATGCAACAAAGAGTCACTCCAAAGTCACTAATAGCGGAGAACAAACGAAGAGATTATTGTAGGGTACGAAACCACCTCAAAGTTTTCCTTTCTGATCGATCTATTCAAGATTTCGTAGTAAAATAACACGAAGCTATTCTTTCCGTTCGATCTATCCTGGAGTTCATACTATAATAACACCTTAAGACACAAATCAACCAAAACCCTAATGTCACCTAGATACTCCAATGTCACCTCAAGTATCCGTGGGTATGATTATACGATATGCATCACACAATCTCAGATTCATCTATTCAACCAACACAAAGAACTTCAAACAGTGCCCCAAAGTTTCTACCGAAGAGTCAAGACGAAAATGTATGCCAACCCCTATGCGTAAGTTCAAAAGGCCACTGAACCCACAGTTGATCACCAAAACATACATCAAGTAGATCACATGAATATCCCATTGTCACCACAGATAAGCACATGCAAGACATACATCAAGTGTTCTCAAATCCTTAAAGAGTCAATCCGATAAGATAACTTCAAAGGGAAAACTCAATCCATTACAAGAGAGTAGAGGGGGAGAAACATCATAAGATCCAACTATAATAGCAAAGCTCGCGATACATCAAGATCGTGCCGAATCAAGAACACGAGAGAGAGAGAGAGAGAGAGAGAGAGAGATCAAACACATAGCTACTGGTACATACCCTCAGCTCCGAGGGTGAACTACTCCCTCCTCGTCATGGAGAGTGCCGGGATGATGAAGATGGCCACCGGTGAGGGATCCCCCCTCCGGTAGGGTGCCGGAACAGGGTCCCGATTGGTTTTTGGTGGCTACAGAGGCTTGCGGCGGGGGAACTCCCGATATAGATTATTTTCTGGACGTTCCTGTATTTATAGGAATTTTTGGCGTAGGTCTCACGTCAGGGGGGAGGTCTCCGGGCTGTCCACGAGACAGGGGGCACGCCCAGGGGGGTGGGCGCCCCCCACCCTCGTGGGCAGCCCGGGACTCTTCTGGCCCAACTCTTTCACTCCAGGGGCTTCTTTTGGTCCATAAAAAATCATCAAAAATTGGCACGTCAATTGGACTCCATTTGGTATTCCTTTTCTGTAAAACTCAAAAACAAGGAGAAAACAAAAACTGGCACTGGGCTCTAGGTTAATAGGTTAGTCCCAAAAATCATATAAAATAGCATATAAATGCATATAAAACATCCTAGATGGATAATATAATGGCATGGAACAATAAAAAATTATAGATACATTGGAGACGTATCAAGCATCCCCATGCTTAATTCCTGCTCGTCCTCGAGTAGGTAAATGATAAAAACAGAATTTTTGATGTGGAAAGCTACCTAACATAATTCTCAATGTAATTCTCTTTATTGTGGCATGAATGTTCAGATCCAAAAGATTCAAGATAAAAGTTTAATATTAACATAAAAATAGTAGTACTTCAAGCATGCTAACCAAGTAGTTTATGTCTTATCAAAATAACATAGCCAAAGAAATCTTATCCCTACAAAATCATATAGTTTGGCCATGCTTCATTTTCGTCACACAAAATGCTCCCATCATGCACAACCCCGGTTTCAGCCAAGCAATGGGTTCATACTTTTTAACATGCTTCAACCTTTTCAACCCTCACGCAATACATGAGCGTAAGCCATGGACATAACACTATGGGTGGAGTAGAGTATGATGATAGGGATTATGTGAGAAAACAAAAAAAGGAGAAAGTCTCACATTGATGCGGCTAATCAACGGGCTATGGAAATGCCCATCAATTGATGTCAATACGAGGAGTAGGGATTGCCATGCAAACAGATGCACTAGAGCTATAAATGTATGAAAGCTCATAAAAAAGAAACTAAGTGGGTGTGCATCCAACTTGCCTGCTCACGAAGACCTAGGGCATTTTGAGGAAGCCCATCATTGGAATATACAAGCCAAGTTCTATAATGAAAAATTCCCACTAGTATATGAAAGTGACAAAATAAGAAACTCTCTATCATGAAGATCATGGTGCTATTTTGAAGCACAAGTGTGGAAAAAGGATAGTAACATTGTCCCTTCTCTATTTTTCTCTCATTTTTTTATTTGGGCTTCTTTGGCCTCTTTTTTTTTAATTTCGTCCAGAGTCTCATCCCGACTTGTGGGGGAATCATAGTCTCCATCATCCTTTCCTCACATGGGACAATGCTCTAATAATGGAAATCATCACACTTCTATTTATTTAAAACTCAAGAATTACAACTCAATACTTAGGACAAAATATGACTCTATGTGAATGCCTCCAGCGGTGTACGGGATATGCAATGAATCAAGAGCGACATGTATGAAAGAATTATAAAGGTGGCTTTGCCACAAATACGATGTCAACTATATGATCATGCAAAGAAATATGACAATGATGGAGCGTGTCATAATAAATGGAACGGTGGAAAGTTGCATGGCAATATATCTCGAAATGGCTATGGAAATGCCATAATAGGTAAGTATGGTGGCTATTTTGAGGATGATATAAGGAGGTTTATGTGTGATAGAGCATATTGTATCATGGGGTTTGGATGCACCGGCGAAGTTTGCACCAACTCTCAAGGTGAGAAAGAGCCATGCACGGTACCGTAGAGGCTAGCAAATTGCGGAAGGGTAAGAGTGCGTATAATCCATGGACTCACATTAGTCAGAAAGAACACATATACTTATTGCAAAAGTTTATTAGCCCTCAAAGCAAAGTACTACTACGCATGATCCTAGGGGAAGTGTTGGTAGGAGTTAACCATCGCGCGATCCCGACCTCCACTCATAAGGAAGGCAATCAAAGAACACCCCATGCTTCAAATTTGTCACACAACGTTCACCATACGTGCATGCTATGGGACTTGCCAACTTTAACACAAGTATTTCTCAATTTCATAATTACCCAACTAGCATGACTCTAATATTACCACAATTATATCTCAAAACAATTATCAAGTATCAAATTTATCAAAGTATTTAATGCACTCTATATGAAAGTTTTTATTATACCCAACTTGGATGCCCATCATATTAGGACTAATTTTATAACCCAAGCAAATTACCATGCTGTTCTAAAAGACTCTCAAAATAATATAAGTGAAGCATGAGAGATCATATATTTCTTCAAAATAAAACCACCGCCGTGCTCTAAAAGGATATAAGTGAAGCACTAGAGCAAATGACAAACTACTCCAAAAGGTATAAGTGAAGATCAATGAGTAGTCGAATAATTATGCAACTATGTGAAGACTCTCTAACATTTAAGAATTTCAGATCTTGGGATATTATTCAAACAGCAAGCAAAACAAAAGAAAATGACAATTCAAGGATAGCACACATCATGTGAAGAAGTAAAAACTTAGGTTCAACCGATACTAACCGATAATTGTTGAAGAAGAAAGGTGGGATGCCTACCCGGGCATCCCCAAGCTTAGATGCTTGAGACTTATTGAAATATTATATTGGGATGCCTTGGGCATCCCCAATCTTGAGCTTTTGTGTCTCCTTAATTCCTTTTATATCTCGGTTTCCCTAAATCTCAAATACTTCATCCACATAAAACTCAACAAGAACTCATGAGACAAGTTAGTATAAACAAATGCAAAAACCTTATCATTATCTACTATAGCAAACCACAAAAATTATTATTCAACATTGCATACTAAATGTCTCTGCATATTTAATACTCCTATCCTCAAATAGAATCATTAAACAAGCAAACATATGCAAACAATGCAAACATAACAACAATCTGCCAAAAACAAGACAATCAGAAGAATGCAAGAGTATCAATACTTCCCGGAGGGCCCCATGGGCTGAAAGGGGAAGGGAACCAGCCCACAAGGGGCTGGTGCGCCCCCCTAGGGCCCACCCCTTGCGCCTAGGGTTGAAACCCTAGGGGTGGGGCGCCCACCGGCTTGGGGGCACTCCACCCCTTGGCCGCCCCGGAGATTGGATCTCCAGGGCAGCCACCCCTGTGGTGCCTATATAAAGGGGGAGGAAAGGGCTGCTGTACCAACTCCCAAGGCGCAGCCCTCCCTCCCCAACACATCTCCTCCTCCGTAAGAGCTCGGCGAAGCCTCGCCGAGTATCGCTTCTCCACCATCACCACGCCGTCGTCTGCCGGTGGAGCTGTCTTCCTCAACCTCTCCTTCCCCTTGCTGGATCAAGAAGGAGGAGACGCCGCTCGTCCCACGCGTGTGTTGAGCGCGGAGGTGCTGTCCGCTCAGCACTTGGGCATCGGTGATCTGAATCACGTTCGAGTACGACTCCATCATCACCTTGCAAGCTTCGCACGCGATCTACAAGTGGTATGTAGATGCAAACTCTCTCCGTTACTCATTGCTTAGATGAACTCATAGATGGATCTTGGTGAAGCCGTAGGAAAAATTTAATTTTCTCGCAACGTTCCCCAACGGTGGCATCATGAGCTAGGTCTATGCGTAGTTCTCTAATGCACGAGTAGAACACAATTTGTTGTGGGCGTTGATCTTGTCATCTTACTTGCCTCTACTAGTCGTTTCTTGCTCAACGGTATTGTGGGATGAAGCGGCCGGACCAACCTTACACGTGCGCTTACGTGAGACCGGTTCCACCGAATCGACATGCACTAGTTGCATAAGGTGGCTGGCGGTGTCTGTCTCCCACTTTAGTTGGAGCGGATTCGATGAACAGGGCCTTTATGAAGGGTAAATAGAAGTTGACAAAATCACGTTGTGGTGATTCGTAGGTAAGAAAACGTTCTTGCTAGAACCCAATCGCAGCTACGTAAAAGATGCAACAACAACTAGAGGACGCCTAACTTGTTTTTGCAGCGATTGATCATGTGATGTGATATGGCGAAGTTGTGATGAATGATGAATTGTGATGTATGAGATCATGTTCTTGTAATAGGATTCACGACTTGCATGTCGATGAGTATGACAACGGCAGGAGCCATAGGAGTTGTCTTTATTTTTGTATGACCTGCGTGTCATTGAAGAACACCATGTAAACTACTTTACTTCATTGCTAAACGCGTTAGTCATAGAAGTAGAAGTAGTCATTGGCGTGACAACTTCATGAAGACACGATGATGGAGATCATGATGATGGAGATCATGGTGTCAAGCCGGTGACAAGATGATCATGGAGCCCCGAAGATGGAGATCAATGGAGCTTGATGATATTGGCCATATCATGTCACAACTATATAATTGCATGTGATGTTTATTATGTTTATGCATCTTGTTTACTTAGGACGACGGTAGTAAATAAGATGATCCTTACTAAAATTTCAAGAAGTGTTCTCCCTAACGTGCACCGTTGCTACAGTTCATCGCTTCTAAGCACCACGTGATGATCGGTGTGATGGATCCTTACGCTCACATACAACGGGTGTAAGACAGTTTTACACAGCGAAAACACTTAGGGTTAACTTGACGAGCCTAGCATGTGCGGACATGGCCTCGAACACGGAGACCGAAAGGTCGAACACGAGTCGTATGGAAGATACGATCAACATGAAGATGTTCACCGACGATGACTAGTCCGTCTCACGTGATGATCGGACACGGGCTAGTCGACTCGGATCGTGTAACACTTAGATGACTAGAGGATGTCTAATCTAAGTGGGAGTTCATAATTTTGATTAAGAACTTTATTATCATGAACTTAGTCTAAAACCTTTGCAAATATGTCTTGTAGATCAATGGCCAACGCTAATGTCAACATGAACTTCAACGCGTTCCTAGAGAAAACCAAGCTGAAAGATGATGACAGCAACTATACGGATCGGGTCCGGAACACGAGGATCATCCTCATAGCTGCCGGAAGCAATATGTCCTAGAAGGACCGCTAGGTGCCGCTCCGTCCCGAAGAACCAAGACGTTATGAACGCTTGGCAAACTCGTCTGATGATTACTCCCTCGTTCAGTGCGGCATGCTTTATGACTTAGAACCGGGCTCCAAAAGCGTTTTGAGCACCACGGAGCATATGAGATGTTTGAAGAGCTGAAACTAGTTTTCCAAGCTCATGCCCGGTCGAGAGATATGATGTCTCCGACAAGTTCTACAGATTGTAAGATGGAGGAGAACAGTTACGTCGGTGAGCACATCCGAAGATGTCGGGTTGCACAACCGTATGACCCAGTTGAACATTAACCTCCCGGATGAGGCGGTCATTGACAGAATCCTCGATCGCTCCCACCAAGCTACAAGAGCTTTGTGATGAACTACAACATGCAGGGATGGTAAAGACCATTCTGAAGTGTTCTCGATGCTGAAGTCAGCAGAGGCTGAAATCAAAAGGAGCATCAAGTGTTGATGGTCAATAAGACCACTAAGTTCAAGAAGGGCAAGGGTAAGAAGAACTTCAAGAAGGACGGCAAAGATGTTGCCGCGCCCGTAAGCCCGTTGCCGGAAGAAGTCAAAGAATGGACCCAAGCACGAGGTGAGTGCTTTTATTGCAAGGGAAGGGCACCGAAGCGGAACTGCCCCAAATACTTAGCGGATAAGAAGGCCGCAACACCAAAGGTATATTTGATATACATGTAATTGATGTGTACCTTACCGAAGACTCGTAGTAACTCCCGGTATTTGATACCGGTGCCGTTGCTCATATTTGTAACTCACAGCAGAGCTACGGAATAAACGGAGACTGGCGAAGGACGAGGTGACGGCGCGCGTCGGGAATGGTTCGAGTCGATGTGATCGCCGTCGCACGCTGCCTCTACATTTACCTACGGGATTAGTTTTGAACCTCAATAATTGTTATTTAGTGCCAAGTTTGAGCATGAACATTGTATCCGGATCTCGTTTGATACGAGATGGCTACTCATTTAAGTCTGAGAATAATGGTTGTTCGATTTATATGAGAGATATGTTTTATGGTCATGCTCCAATGGTCAATGGTTTATTCTTAATGAATCTCGAGCGTAATATTACACATGTTCATAGTGTGGATGCAAAAAGATGTAAAGTTGATAACGATAGTCCCACATACTTGTGGCACTGCCGCCTTGGTCACATTGGTGTCAAGCGCATGAAGAAGCTCCATGCTGATGGACTTTTAGAGTCTCTTGATTATGAATCGTTTGACACGTGCGAACCATGCCTCTTGGGCAAAATGACCAAGACTCCGTTCTCCGGAACAATGGAGCGAGCACCCATCTTGTTGGAAATCATACATACCGATGTGTGCGGTCCAATGAGCGTTGAGGCTCGCGGAGGATATCGTTATGTTCTCACTCTCACTGATGACTTGAGTAGATATGGGTATGTCTACTTAATGAAACACAAGTCTGAGACCTTTGAAAAGTTCAAGGAATTTCAGAGTGAGGTAGAGAATCAACGTGACCGTAAGATAAAGTTCCTACGATCAGATCGTGGGGGAGAATACTTAAGTCACGAATTTGGTACACACTTAAGAAAATGTGGAATCGTTTCACAACTCACGCCGCTACCGAACACCTCAAATAAACGGTGTGTCCGAACGTCGAATCGCACTCTATTGGATATGGTGCGGTCTATGATGTCTCTTACCGATTTACCGCTATCATTTTGGGGATACGCTCTAGAGACAGCTACATTCACTTTAAATAGGGCACCGCCTAAATCCGCTGAGATGACACCGTATGAATTATGGTTTGGGAAGAAACCTAAGCTGTCGTTTCTAAAAGTTTGGGGATGCGATGCTTATGTCAAGAAACTTCAACCTGAAAAGCTCGAACCCAAGTCGGAAAATGCGTATTCATAGGATACCCTAAGGAAACTATCGGGTATACCTTCTACTTAAGATCCGAAGGCAAGGTCTTTGTTGTTAAGAACGGATGCTTTCGAGAAAGAGTTTCTCTCGAAAGAAGTAAGTGGGAGGAAAGTAGAACTCGATGAAGTATTACCTCTCGAACGGGAAAGTGGTGCAGCGAGAAACCGTTCTGTGATGCCCACACCAACCAAGAGGAAAACAATGATGATGATCAAGGTACTTGGATCAAGTTACTATCGAACTTCGAAGGTCCACGAGGACACGTTCCGCACTGAGTGGTACGGCGGCAACCTGTCATGGAAATCATGTTGCTAGACAACAATGAACCTTGAACTATGAAGAAGAATGGCGGCCCGGATTCCAACAAATGGCTTGGAGCCATGAAACCGAGATAGAATCCATGTATGAAAACAAAGTATGGACTTTGACAGACTTGCCCAATGATCGGGGAGCGATAGAAAACAAATGGATTTTTAAGAAGAAGACGGACGCGGATGGTAATGTTACCATATATAAAGCTCGACTTGTCGCTAAGGGTTATCGACAAGTTCAAGGGATTGACTACGACGAGACATTCTCTCCCGTAGCGAAGCTTAAGTCCGTCCGAATCATGTTAGCGATTGCCGCATACTATGATTATGAGATATGGCAGATGGACGTCAAAACGGCATTCCTTAACGGACATCTTAAGGAAGAGCTGTATATGATGCAGCCGGAAGGTTTTGTCGATCCTCAGAACGCTAACAAAGTATGCAAGCTCCAGCGATCCATTTATGGGCTGGTGCAAGCATCTCGAGTTGGAACATTCGCTTTGATGAGATGATCAAAGCGTTTGGGTTTATGCGACTTATGGAGAAGCCTGCGTTTACAAGAAAGTGAGTGGGAGCTCCGTAGCATTTCTCCTGTTATATGTAGATGACATACTCTTGATGGGAAATGATATGAAACTCCTGGACAGCATTAAGGCCTACTTGAACAAGTGTTTTCAATGAAGGACCTTGGAGAAGCTGCTTATATATTAGGCATCAAGATCTATAGAGATAGATCGAGACGCCTCATAGGTCTTTCACAGAGCACATACCTTGATAAGATTTTGAAGAGGTTCAAAATGGATCAGTCCAAGAAGGGTTCTTGCCTATGTTACAAGGTGTGAGATTGAGCTCGGCTCATCCCGACCACGGCAAAAGATAAAGAAGAGATGAGTGTCATCCCTATGCTTCAGCCATAGGATCTATTATGTATGCCATGCTATGTACTGACCGATGTAAACCTTGCCGTAAGTTTGGTTGCAAGATACCAAAGTAATCCCGCAAGGAACTTTGGACAGCGGTCAAGAATATCTGAAGTACCGAAAAGGACGAAGGACATGTTTCGCTTATGGAGGAGACGAAGAGCTCGTCGTAAAGGGTTACGTCGACACTAGCTTCGACTCAGATCTGGATGACTCTAAGTCACAAACCGGATACGTGTATATGTTGAATGGTGGAGCAGTAAGCTGGTGCAGCTGCAAGCAGAGCGTCGTGGCGGGATCTACGTGTGAAGCGGAGTACATGGCAGCCTCGGAGGCAGCACATGAAGCGATTTGGGTGAAGGAGTTCATCACCGACCTAGGAGTCATACCCAATGCGTCGGGGCCGATCAAACTCTTCTGTGACAACACCGAGCTATTGCCCTTGCCAAGGAGCCAGGTTTCACAAGAAGACCAGGCACATCAAGCGTCGTTTCAACTCCATCCGTGAAAATGTTCAAGATGGAGACATAGAGATTTGCAAAGTACACACGGATTTGAATGTCGCAGATCCGTTGACTAAACCTCTCTCGCGAGCAAAACATGATCAACACCAGAACTCTATGGGTGTTCGATTCATCACAATGTAACTAGATTGGTGACTCTAGTGCAAGTGGGAGACTGTTGGAAATATGCCCTAGAGGCAATAATAAAAGTATTATTATATTTCAATGTTCATGATAATTGTCTTTTGTTCATGCTATAAGCGTATTATCCGGAAATCGTAATACGTGTGAACACTTAGACCACAAATGTCCCTAGTGAGCCTCTAGTTGACTAGCTCGTTGTGATCAATAGATAGTCATGGTTTCGACTATGGACATTGGATGTCGTTGATAACGGGATCACATCATTAGGAGAATGATGTGATGGACAAGACCCAATCATAAGCATAGCATAAAAGATCGTATAGTTCGCTTGCTAGAAGCTTTGCCAATGTCAAGTATCTCTTCCTTCGACCATGAGATCGTGTAACTCCGGTTACCGTAGGAGTGCCTTTGGTGTATCAAACGTCACAACGTAATCGGGTGACTATAAAGGTGCATTACAGGTATCTCCGAAAGTATCATTGGGTTGACACGGATCGAGATAGGATTTGTCACTCCGTATGACGGAGAGGTATCTCTGGGCCCACTCGGTAATGCATCATCATAATGAGCTCAAGGTGACCAAGGTGTTGGCCACGGGATCATGCATTACTGATGCGAGTAAAGTGACTTGCCGTAACGAGACTGAACAAGGTATTGAGATACCGACGATCGAGTCTCGCAAGTAACGCATCGATTGACAAAGGGAATTGCATATGTGGTTTGATCGAATCCTCGACACCGTGGTTCAACCGATGAAATCATCAAGGAGCATGTGGGAGCCAACATGGGTATCCAGACCCGCTGTTGGTTATTGCCCGAGAGTCGTCTCGGTCATGTTGCGTGTCTCCGAACCCGTAGGGTCTACACACTTAAGGTTCGGTGACGCTAGGGTTAGTAGGAAGTCAAGTATGTGACTACGAATGTTGTTCGAGTCCCGGATGAGATCCCGGACGTCACGAGGAGTTCTGGAAGGGTCCGGAGGTAAAGAATAATATATAGGAAGTGGTGTTTCGGCCATCGGGAAATTTTCGGGGTCTCCCGGTAGAAAGTACCGGACCACCGGAAGGGTCCCTGGGTCCACCGGTGGGGCCACCTATCCGGAGGGCCCCATGGGCTGAAAGGGGAAGGGAACCAGCCCACAAGGGGCTGGTGCGCCCCCCTAGGGCCCACCCCTTGCGCCTAGGGTTGAAACCCTAGGGGTGGGGCGCCCACCGCTTGGGGGCACTCCACCCCCTTGGCGCCGCCCCACGGAGATTGGATCTCAGGGCCGCCACCCCTGTGGTGCCTATATAAAGGGGGAGGAAAGGGCTGCTGTACCAACTCCCAAGGCGCAGCCCTCCCTCCCAACACATCTCCTCCTCCGTAAGAGCTCGGCGAAGCCACAGCCGAGATCTCGCTTCTCCACCATCACCACGCCGTCGTCTGCCGGTGGAGCTGTCTTCCTCAACCTCTCCTTCCCCTTGCTGGATCAAGAAGGAGGAGACGCCGCCGTCCCGCACGTGTGTTGAACGCGGAGGTGCTGTCCGTTCAGCACTTGGGCATCGGTGATCTGAATCACGTTCGAGTACGACTCCATCATCACCTTGCAAGCTTCCGCACGCGATCTACAAGTGGTATGTAGATGCAAACTCTCTCCCGTTACTCGTTGCTTAGATGAACTCATAGATGGATCTTGGTGAAGCCGTAGGAAAAATTTTAATTTTCTGCAACGTTCCCCAACACTTATTCCATAGTCCATCGAATCTTTACCCAAAACTTGAAAACTTCACAACACAAAACTCAACAGAAAACTCGTAAGCTCCATTAGTATAAGAAAATAAATCACCACTTAGGTAATGTTGTTAACTCATTCTAAATTCATATTGGTGTCATATGTACTGTATTCAAACTTCTCTATGGTTCATACCCTCCGATACTACTCATAGATTCATCGAAATAAGCAAACAACACATAGAAAACAGAATCATCAAAAGCAGTAGCGATCAGTAATCAGAACTCTCGAATACTTATGTAGCTCAAACAATTCTACCAAATTAGGAAGTACTAATAAATTTGTGTAAAAATCCAGATCAAAACGAAAGCACATTTCTGTAAATTATAAAAACTAATTTACTGGGTGCAAAAGTTTCCGATTTTCAGCAGGATCAACACAACTATCACCGTAAGCTATCCTAAAGGTCTTATGTGGCACTTGATTGAAACAAAAGCTATGAGACATAATTACTACAGTAGCATAATCATGTGAACACACGAAAACAGTAAAG
Organism: Aegilops speltoides; assembly: GCA_021437245.1. NCBI lineage: Eukaryota > Viridiplantae > Streptophyta > Magnoliopsida > Poales > Poaceae > Aegilops > Aegilops speltoides. The sequence goes on along the minus strand of CM038144.1, from coordinate 474,211,268 downwards.
GTAAATATTGGGTTGTCTCCCAACAAGCGCTTTTCTTTAATGCCTTTTAGCTAGGCATGATGATTTCAATGATGCTCGCATAAAAGATAAGAATTGAAACATAATGGGAGGATCGTGAAGCATATGACTAGCGCATTTAAGTCTAACCCACTTCCTATGCCTATGGATTTTGTGAGCAAATAACTTATGGGAACAATAATCAACTAGCATAGGAAGGCAAAACAAGCATAACTTCAAGATTTTTAACGCATAGAGAGGAAACTTGATATTATTACAATATGTAAGAGCACATCTTCCTCTCTCATAATAATTTTCAGTAGCATCATGAATGAATTCAATAATATAGCCATCACATAAAGTGTTATTCTCATGATGCACAAGCATAGATATTTTACTACTCTCCACATAAGCAAATTTATTCTCATTCTGAATAGCGGGAGTATCATAAGAAACTCGAATACTATAAATTGTTTCCACATTGAAGAGTAATGTTCAGAAAAAGGGTAATCATAATCATGACAAGTTTTGTAAATATAATCATCACTACTTTTTATAACATAAGTATCATCACAATAATCATCACAAGTAGCAACTTTGTTCTCATCATAATCAATTGAAACCTCTTCCAAGATAGTGGAATCATTACTAAATAAAGTCATGACATATCCAAATTCACTTCGTAATTGTCACAATAAGATTCAACACCCACCAAAATAGTGGGATCATTACTTCTTAAAGTTGACACTCTTCCAAACCCACTTTCATCAATATAATCATCATAAGTAGGAGGAATGCTATCATCATAATAAATTTGCATATAAAAACTTGGGGGATTAAAAATATCATCTTCATAAAACATAGCATCCCCAAGCTTGTGACAAACATTAATTGCAGCAAATAAATTCTCAAACATGTCATTCTCATCAAACATAGCATCCCCAAGCTTGGGCCTTTGCATATCATAAGCATAATCACTCTCATCATTAATAGTATGGATACCACCAATAGTATAGCAATTATCATCATCACAACGAGTAATAGGAGCAACATCATTTGGGAGGGATACCTTTTTACCTTTGCTTCTCCGTCTTTTCTTTTTCTTCTTCACATTATGTGTGGGTTTAATCCTCTTTTTGGAGCTCCTTATTAATGAGATTGGTTGAATAGAAGGCTCCTCCTCGTTAGCTGATTCATCATAAGAAATAATAGGAAGATATTGGGAAGTCTCTTCCCTTTCATTAGTATTCTCTTCATCTTCTATTTGTTTTATTGTCCTTATGTAATTGGCAGTATAAGGATTTTCAATGCAATTCACCGCACAATACATATAAATTTTTCTAGATCAAAACCAAGAACTTTATCAAGGACAAATTCTGGAAGATCCTTAGTTATACGTTTGATTTCTTCATAATCCACAAGCAAACTAAGTTCATTATGATGTGCAAGGGAAATCAAGTAATCACAATTTTTTGACACGACTCGATCATGAAACAATTTGCATTGGAGATTTCAATGATCACGTTCATTGCAAAGTTCACAAGGATGGCATAGAAATTTTAAATTTTCAGCACAAACAACTAGCCTCTCTTGCAACCATTTAGTTTCTAAATACTTATGCCTCTTGCAAAATTTATCTTCCCTATTTGGTGTGTACTTGCAAACTCTATGCACTCCACAAAAGTTGACATGCTTATAAGAGACATTTTCATCATGACTAGTGCAATCATCATTAGTACTATGGATATTCAAAGAGTTCATACTAACAACATTGCAACCATGCTCGTCATTCAAAGATTTAGTGCCAAACATTTTAATGCAGTCTTCTTCTAACACTTTGGCACATATATCGGAATCCTTATTTTCATGAAAGACATTAAAAAGAGAAGCATATGAGGCACCCTCAATTCCATTTTTTAGTTTTCTTTTATAGACCAAACTAGTGATAAAACAAGAAACTAAAAGATTCAATTGGAAGATCTAAAGATATACCTTCAAGCACTCACCTCTCCGGGAACGGCGCCAGAAAAGAGCTTGATGTCTACTACACAACTTTCTTCTTGTAGACGTTGTTGGGCCTCCAAGTGCAGAGGTTTGTAGGGCACTAGCAAATTTCCCTCAAGTGGATGACCTAAGGTTTATCAATCCGTGGGAGGCGTAGGATGAAGATGGTCTCTCTCAAGCAACCCTGCAACCAAATAACAAAGTCTCTTGTGTCCCCAACACACCCAATACAATGGTAAATTGTATAGGTGCACTAGTTCGACGAAGAGATGGTGATACAAGTGCAATATGGATGGTAGATATAGGTTTTTGTAATCTGAAAATACAAAAACAACAAGGTAACTAATGATAAAAGTGAGCTTAAACGGTATTGCAATGCTTCGAAACAAGGCCTAGGGTTCATACTTTCACTAGTGCAAGTTCTCTCAACAATAATTACATAATTGGATCATATAACTATCCCTCAACATGCAACAAAGAGTCACTCCAAAGTCACTAATAGCAGAGAACAAACGAAGAGATTATCGTAGGGTACGAAACCACCTCAAAGTTATCCTTTCTGATCGATCTATTCAAGAGTTCGTAGTAAAATAACACGAAGCTGTTCTTTCCGTTTGATCTATCCTAGAGTTCATACTAGAATAACACCTTAAGACACAAATCAACCAAAACCCTAATGTCACCTAGATACTCCAATGTCACCTCAAGTATCCGTGGGTATGATTATACGATATGCATCACACAATCTCAGATTCATCTATTCAACCAACACAAAGAACTTCAAACAGTGCCCCAAAGTTTCAACCGAAGAGTCAAGACGAAAACGTATGCCAACCCCTATGCATAAGTTCACAAGGTCACTGAACCAACAAGTTGATCACCAAAACATACATCAAGTAGATCACATGAATATCCCATTGTCACCACAGATAAGCACATGCAAGACATACATCAAGTGTTCTCAAATCCTTAAAGACTTAGTCCGATAAGATAACTTCAAAGGGAAAACAGAATCCATTACAAGAGAGTAGAGGGGGAGAAACATCATAAGATCCAACTATAAAAGCAAAGCTCGCGATACATCAAGATCGTGCCGAATCAAGAACACGAGAGAGAGAGAGAGATCAAACACATAGCTACTGGTACATACTACTACCTCTTGAGCACTACGTTGGTTTTCCCTTGAAGAGGAAAGGGTGATGCAGCAAAGTAGCGTAGTATTTCTCTCAGCTTTTTAGAACCAAGGTATCAATCCAGTAGGAGGATCCTCAAAAGTCCCTCGTACCTACACAAACAAACAAGAACCTCGCAACCAACGCCATAAAGGGGTTGTCAATCCCTTCACGGTAACTTGCAAAAATGAGATCTGATAGAGATAATAAGATAAGAGAAATAATTTTGGTATTTTTATAATATAGATTGGAAAGTAAAAGATGCAAATAAAATTAGATGGGAAACTTATATGATAAAGGATAGACCCGGGGCCCATAGGTTTCACTAGTGGCTTCTCTCAAGATAGCATAAGTATTACGGTGGGTGAACAAATTACTGTCGAGCAATTGATATAAAAGTGCATAGTTATGAGAATATCTAGGCATGATCATGTATATAGGCATCACGTCCGTAACAAGTAGGTCAAAACAATTCTGCATCTACTACTATTACTCCAAACATCTACCGACTCCTGCCTACATCTAGAGTATTAAGTTCATGAAGAACAGAGCAACGCATTAAGAAAGATGACATGATGTAGAGGGATAAACTCATGCAATATGATATAAACCCAATCTTTTTATCCTTGATGGCAACAATACAATACGTGCCTTGCTGCCCCTGCTGTCACTGGGAAGGACACCGCAAGATTGAACCCAAAGCTAAGCACTTCTCCCGTTGCAAGAAAGATCAATCTAGTAGGCCAAACCAAACTGATAATTCGAAGAGACTTGCAAAGATAACCAATCATACATAAAATAATTCGGAGAAGATTCAAATATTTCTCATAGATAAACTTGATCATAAACCCACAATTCATCAGATCTCGACAAACCCACCGCAAAAATAGTTACATCGAATAGATCTCCTAGAAGATCAAGGAGAACTTTGTATTGAGATCCAGAGAGAGAGAAGAAGCCATCTAGCTAATAATTATGGACCCGAAGGTCTGTGGTAAATTACTCACAACTCATAGGAGAGACCTTGGAGATGATGTGGAGGCCCTCCGTGGTCGATTCCCCACCGGCGGAGCACCGACGAAGGCTCCAAGATGGGATCTCGCATATACAAAAGGTTGCGGCGGTGGAATTAGGTTTTCGTGGTGCTCCTGGATGTTTTCAGGGTACATGGATATATATAGGAGGAAGAAATAGGTCGGTTGAGCCACGAAGGGCCCATGAGGGTGGGGGCACGCCGGGCACCCTCATGGCCGCCTCGTTTGCTGCTTGACGTCCACTCCAAGTCTCCTGGCTTGCATTTGTTCTGAAAAGATCGCTCCCGAAGGTTTCATCCCGTTTGGACTCCGTTTGATATTCCTTTTCTTCGAAACACTCAAATAGGCAAAAGAAACAGCAATTCGGGTTGGACCTCTGGTTAGTAGGTTAGTCCCAAAAATGATATATAAGTGTAAAGTAAAGCCCATAAACATCCAAAACATGTAATATAATAGCATGGAACAATAAAAAATTATAGATACGTTGGAGACGTATCAAGCATCCCCAAGCTTAATTCCTGCTCGTCCTCGAGTAGGTAAATGATAAAAACAGAATTTTTTATGTGGAATGCTACCTAGCATAATTCTCAACGTAATTTTCTTTATTATGGCATGAATGTTCAGATCCAAATGATTCAAAATAAAACTTCATATTGACATGAAAACAATAATACTTCAAGCATACTAACAAATCAATCATGTCTTCTCAAAATAACATGGCTAAGAAAGCTATCCCTACAAAATCATATAGTCCGGCTATGCTCTATATTCATCACACAAAGTATTTAATCATGCACAACCCCGATGACAAGCCAAGCAATTGTTTCATACTTTAATATTCTCAAACTTTTTCAACTTTCACGCAATAGATGAGCGTGAGCTATGGACAAAGCACTATATGTGGAATAGAATGGTGGTTGTGGATAAGACAAAAAAAGGAGAAGATAGTATCACATCAACTAGGCGTATCAATGGGCTATGGAGATTCCCATTAATAGATATCAATGTGAGTGAGTAGGGATTGCCATGCAACGGATGCACTAGAGCTATAAATGTATGAAAGCTAAACAAAGGAAACTAAGTGGGTGTGCATCCAACTTGCTTGCTCACGAAGACCTAGGGCGTTTTGAGGAAGCCCATCATTGGAATATACAAGCCAAGTTCTATAATGAAAAATTCCCACTAGTATATGAAAGTGACAACATAGGAGACTCTCTGTCATGAAGATCATGGTGCTACTTTGAAGCACAAGTGTGGTAAAAGGATAGTAGCATTGTCCCTTCTCTCTTTTTCTCTCAATTTTTTTATTTGGCCTTTCTCATTTTTTTATTTGGCCTTTCTCTCTTTTTTTTATAAAGTCTGAAGTATCATCCCGACTTGTGGGGAAATCATAGTCTCCATCATCCTTTCCTCACTTGGGACAATGATCTAATAATGAAGATCATCACACTTTTATTTACTTACAAATCAAGATTACAACTCGATACTTAGAACAAAATATGACTCTATATGAATGCCTCCGGCGGAGTACCGGGATATGCAATGACCCAAGAGTGACATGTATGGAAGAATTATTGTAAGTGCATCTAGTGCCACCCCTAGTTCGGTTTTGGAGTATTGATGACAAACGTGGTTGAGGGACTAATGTGTTTGTGAGAATTGCAGGATAACACAGGTAGTAGTCCCTCCTTGATTCGGTTTACCTACCGGAGATGACCCCTAAAAATGTATGAAGACACTGAAGATAATGGTGGTACGTGAAGACACTCACACTGAAGACTATGACAGAAGAATACATTGAGTGAATACTATGGAGCGCGAAGACTTAGTAGTTTTGTTGTTTCTTTTCTTCTTTGTTGAGTCATAGGAACCACCGCACTGTTATGTGGGGTCCAAGTGAACAAAGTCAGAGTGACTGAAGTGATGCTCAACCAAAATCCTATGTCTTCGAGCAAAGACAATGAGAGCAAATCTTATCCAGAGTCGGATAAGTTAGCTTTACTTGTAGCCCAAGTCAAGCTATCGCGTGTGTTTGTAATCTGACTGTTGTGACACGTGTCAGTTCCTTTGTGACCTAGGGTCATTTTGGACAAATCAGGTCGGGTTGCCCAGTGGCTTTAAATAGCCCACCCCCTACACCAAAAATTGGTGGCTGCTCAGAGTTAGTGCACGGCTTTTGTCGTTGAGAGCAACCCACCTCCTAAGAGTTTGAGAGAGAAATCCTTGTGAGGATAAAGCCCAAAACACCCAGAGCCAAAGAGTGTTTGGCATCACTGAAGTCTTTCTGTCCGCGTGATCTGAAGACTTGTTACACTTGAGGACTGTGAATCCTCCAGCCGGTTAGGTGTCGCCTTCTGAGCATCCAAGAGTAATTGTGGATCGCCGGTGAACGAAGTTTGTGAAGGTTTGGAAGTCTACCTTGAAGACTTACCAGAGTGATTGGGCGAGGACTGTGTGTCCTTAGCTCAAGGGGAATAAGGTGAAGACACGGTCTTCGAGTTGAATCTCAGCCTCCCTAACTGCACGTCACAGCTTGTCACAAAGAATCGAACTAGTCGAACAAATCCTTGTCTTCACAACACACTGGTTCTATCTCTTACTCTCCTTACTTATAGTTTGTCTTTGTGAAGTCATTGCCTGATTGCTCTGCCTGTTTAACTTCACTGTGTGACTATTTGTTCTGATTGGCTTCATACTATCTTCCATCCTGATCCTACAACCTAGCTGCTATTAGTCATCATGCTTTAGCTTCATACTTGTTTGCCTATGGCTTGTCTAGTGTAGTTCATCTTCCGCTGCATGTTTATAGGCCTAGTTTTCGTGTTTGTCTTTGAAACTTCCATGTTTTGAAGACATTCATAAAAATCGCCTATTCAACCCCCTCTAGTCGATAACTAGCACTTTCAATTGGTATTAGAGCAAGGTACTCCCTTGTTCTGTGTGATTCGGTTTAACCACCTGGAGTTTCAGCTATGTCGACTGCAGGATTGAGGAACGTATCTTGCCCCACCTTTGATGGTCATGAGTATCCTTGGTGGAAGGCCATGATGAAGAAGCGACTCATGGATATGGACAGCAAACTATGGACCATCACTGAGATTGGTCTTACCGATCTATGCAAGATGGCGGAGGCTGATGACATTCGCAAGTACACTCTACTGAACCTCATGGCGAAGGATGTCATCTGCTCCTGTCTATCCCGAAATCAGTTCAGGAACTTCATGCACCTCAATCACGCGAAGCTAATCTGGGACCGGCTTTCTGAGGTCTATGAAGGTCATCGTACTCGTCATGATCCTTGGTTTGAGGATTACAATGAGTCTCTCAAAGAGATGACCTTTGCACCCGAATCGTCATCATCTTCACCATGCCTCATGGCAGAGGGTGCCAAGGTAACTGAATGCTACCTTTCTGAATCTAGTGATGATGAATTTGGCCCCAGCTATGTCAAACTTGCTTCCCTTGCCACCAAACAACAAGATCCTTGGAAAAGGTTCAATACATGCTTAGTAAGAGCGATGATATGTTGGGTGAAGTAATGGATCAGTCAAAAGCATTAGATGAGAGTCTTCAGAGACTTCATTCCAAGTTTGACGCCCTTCAAGATCAACATAATACTCTCTTGTCTGATCACGAGAAGCTTTCTTCTGAATGTCTTCAAAGAAAGCAAGATCTTGAAAAGCTAAGAGTGGATTATGAAGATCTTCAGAAGGAGCGCAATTCATTACTTGCTCAACAAATCAGCGTTACACAGGAAGAATTTGTTCCTCCATGTCTGAAGTGCATTGAACGTGAAACTACTAATTCTTCACCTGAATGTTCAAATGCTTCTAATGCTACAAATTCTTCATATGTCTCTGCTGTCACTAATTCCTCATCTGAGGACAATGCAAGTATCATTGATGATGCAGGGCTGAAGGAATTGTACATGACAGGCATGTACAAAAGCCTCAAGGGGCATCAGACACTATGTGATATCCTCAAAAAGCAGATCTTGAACCGAAACCCTAGGAAAGAGGGTGTTGGGTTCGAGGGGAAAATGAATGTTGATGGTTCAGATCGAAGCCCGAAAGACCCCAAAACCACATGGGTTCTGCAAAGGAACCTTCTGTAGATCCATCCACCTTATCTGGTTTCACTTGCGCTAACCCTATTATCATTGATGAACCCTTTGATGCAAACTATAAACTGTTTAAGAATCAGAATGGTGGAGTGTTTGCCAGGTATATTGGTACTAACTGCAGGAATGGACCACCTATGAAGAAGATCTGGGTACCTAAGCAGTATATTGAGAATCTTCCTGTGAATGTCATCATGACACCACCAAGGAAGAAGACAAACCCCAGATGAGGGAGTCCTGGACTAGGGGGTGTCCGGATAGCCGAACTATCATCATCGGCCAGACTCCAAGACTATGAAGATACATGATTGAAGACTTCGTCCCGTGTCCGGATGGGACTTTCCTTGGCGTGGAAGGCAAGCTTGGCGATACGGATATGTAGATCTCCTACCATTGTAACGGACTCTGTGTAACCCTAGCCCTCTCCGGTGTCTATATAAACCGGAGGGTTTTAGTCCGTAGGACACAACAAACGACAACAATCATACCATAGGCTAGCTTCTAGGGTTTAGCCTCCTTGATCTCGTGGTAGATCCACTCTTGTACTACCCATATCATCAATATCAATCAAGCAGGAGTAGGGTTTTACCTCCATCGAGAGGGCCGAAACTCGGTAAAACATCGTGTCCCTTGTCTCCGTTACCATCCGCCTAGACGCATAGTTCGGGACCCCCTACCCGAGATCCGCCGGTTTTGACACCGACATTGGTGCTTTCATTGAGAGTTCCTCTGTGCCGTCACGATCAGGAAGGATGCCTCTTCCCGTCTTTAAAGATGGTACCATTGCCAAAGGAGCTTTGGCCGCCGGCCAAACTATCCGACTGGGTGGTTTTCTTATGACCGCCTATTCGGCCGCCGCTTGGACGATGACCTCTCAGGTCATCAAAAGCAATCTTCACGTCAACTCGGAATTTGCGAGCAGCTGGATCAATGGAGCTCTCTTCCGTAAATGAGCTCTTGGATCGCATCGCTGCCCTGGGAGTCGCTACAGACTACGATCAGATCGGGCTTAAAACCGATCTGAGAGAGATTGACTCTCCCCAGGTTACCCAACACGTTGCTGTGGTAGAGGAACAATGCGGCGATTCTTCCCCTGTATTAAAAACTGTCCGGACTCCTGATCCCTCCATGCCGGATTCCCGCGGAGGGACGGGCGTCAATCAAGTACTGAACCTAAAGTCAGGTAGCAGACCAGATTCGTTGGACGACATCCAGCAATCCAAGCTTCCAAATTCGGAAACTTTTCGGCCCTTGAGCCTCAAGTTGGGCAGGGTTCCAGACTTAATTCCACCCGACCACCCAAACATAAGCGATCTGTCTCAAATCCGGCAAGAGCCCGCTGAAACAGTACATCATTACTAGGCCAGATTCCTCCTGGTTATGGACAGGATAAAGGACTGCCGTGAGGAAAACGCAATCTTAATCTTCTGCGACAATTACACGGACAAGGGAATCATGAACGCCATAAGTCGTTGCAAAATTACACGCCACGACCAAGGCCCATAGTACGAAAGTATTGTGCGATGGAGAGTGCCCGAAACCAAACTAAGTTTTGGGACAATCCGGCTCAACACAACCCTAGTCCGAAACAAAAGGGTGCATCATGCTCAGCACCCGGACAAAACCAAAAGCAAAACCCCATAAAGGGCACGAAACCGTACTGGAGGGATGGCTCAGCGGACCCTATAAAATTCATAGTACAGAGGGCGTCACTCCAACACAAAGCCTTCGAGCATGTTGGATACTGCGGCAGGTGGCCAAAAGTGGCGAAGAGCTTCTAGCCCCGGAGAACCACCCCAACAGTACCAGTACGGTATTAACAGTCTTCGAGACTTTTGCATCAAATAATATGTGGAAACGAACAATCCGCAGCCTCGCCGAAGTCTACCAAGTAGCAACAACAAATCCATGGAGCGACACGGCTGTCACCTTTAACGCCAGCGGTGAACCTAAATTCCGAACAGCCCGAGCACCAGCCGCATTGGTCCTCAGTCCAATAGTGGACGGCTTTCGTCTTACCAAGGTACTCATGGATGGCGGCAGCTGATTAAACCTCATCTACGAGGAAACCCTTCGAAAAATGGAAATAGACTGGAGCCACATTGAGCGAAGCAGCACAACTTTTAGAGGAATAATCCCTAGTCGGGAAGCACGCTGCACAGGAAAAATTACACTTGATGTGGTGTTCGGCTTGACGGACAATTACAGGTCCGAGGAGGTCACGTTCTAGGTGGCCCCATTCAGCAACGGATATCACGCTTTATTAGGGCAAGAGGCATTCACAATTTTCCAAGCCATACCCCATTGCGGGTACATGAAGCTTAAAATGCCCGGGCCCAATGGAATCATCACTCTTGTCAATGATCCGGACATAGCACTGCTACGCCGAAAACAAGACAGCCGACTAGCCCTAGAGGCACTATCCAAGCCCTAGCGGCAGAGGAACTCATCATGCTGCGTTGCGCCCATGGTGAACAGGACAATGTGATACTCGATAAGAGATCCAAGTCCACCTCTTTTAAACCAGCGGACTAAATAGTCAAATTCCGTGTCCATCCAATGCAGACCCCACAAAGACAGCCTCCATTGGGGCATAATTAAACCTCGATGTAGACGCCAGACTACGAGAATTCCTTCGAAAATTGGGACATCTTTGCTCGGCACCCTTCAGATATGCCAGAATCCCACGCAGTTAGCGTAACACAACCTAAACATCCGAAGGATTCAAGCTACCAAACAGCTCTTGGCGATTTTCCGAGCCCAAAAGACAGGCAATGGGAGAGGATCTAGCCAAACTATTAGAAGCCGGATTCATCAGAGACATCAAACATCCGGACTGGCTAGCAAACCTGGTAATGGTACCAAAAAAGGACAAATCGTGGCGCCTGTGTGTCGATTTTAAAGACCTTAACAAGGCTTGTCCAAAGGATCCTTTCCCCCTTCCCCGCATCGATCAAATCATCGATGCTACCGAGGGGCACGATTCATTGTGCTTCCTCGACACATACTCTGGCTACCATCAAATCAAGATGGCGGAGACAGACCAAGCCGCAACGGCATTGTAACGCCCCGGATTCGATGCACCAGGTGTCTGCCAGTTATTCGCCGTCGTTGCCATGTCATTTGCTTGCGTTGAGTTCTTCTTCAGCTTCTTCTTCGATCAGGGGATAGGTTCCGGGTCGGCAGCCTGGGCTAGCAGGGTGGATGTCGTTTGAGTTCCTGTTTGTGTTTCATCCATAGTCGGATGGTGCTTTGATGTATTATGATGTTGTATTCGTGTGGCATTGTATGCCTTATGTATGTATCCCCATCTATTATGTAATGTTGATGTAATGATATCCACCTTGCAAAAGCGTTCCAATATGCGGGTCTATCCTTGGTGGGACCTTCGAGTTCCTTTTGGATAGGGTCACATATTGGGCGTGACAAGTTGGTATCAGAGCCACGACCGACCCTAGGAGCCCCCCTTGATTGATTGTGTAGTTTGGCCGTTGTTGAGTCTAGAAGAAAACTATTTTCAGAGTCTAGTTATATCGGAGAGTAGGAATTTTTTTACTCCTCACCCCTTCGCCGCCCGGTGAGGAATTTTGACGTAGGTGTTTTGAATTACTCCTCTTCCCATTCAAATTTTTCTTTAGGATCACGTGGTTAGTTTCGTGAGTTGTCCATCCTCTTTTGTCCGGCGCATTCCTCGTCAAGCTGATTCGAACCTCTTTGTCTTTGGGAGATCAATCCTCAGCTCTTTTCAATCGATGTTGTTTTTCTCTGTCCGAAGTTGTCTTTGTTTTTCCCACCCGCCCTCCCTTTTCCCTCTCGGAGCCGGAGTCTGTAATCGAGTATCCTTCCTACTCGTGCAAAGTCTTTGCTTCTTTCCTCAACGATTTCAACTGGTGTTTTTCTCTTCAAGATATTCGTCGGTTCCCTTTCCAAGTTGCCTTTGTTTTCCCACCCTCCCACCCTTTTTCTTCCCGGAGCCTGAGTCTCTTTCGTCCATCAATTTCATTCGTACGGAGCCTCTTCAGTCTTCACTCAATTATTTCAACTGGTGAATTCTCGTCTTGTTCGTCATTCTTCATCTCTTTTTCTTTTTCGGTGGACTGTAACGCCCCGGATTCGATGCGCCAGGTGTCTGCCAGTTATTCGCCGTCGTTGCCATGTCATTTGCTTGCGTTGAGTTCTTCTTCTGCTTCTTCTTCGATCAGGGGATAGGTTCCGGGTCGGCAGCCTGGGCTAGCAGGGTGGATGTCGTTTGAGTTCCTGTTTGTGTTTCATCCGTAGTCGGATGGTGCTCTGATGTATTATGATGTTGTATTCGTGTGGCGTTGTATGCCTTATGTATGTATCCCCATCTATTATGTAATGTTGATGTAATGATATCCACCTTGCAAAAGCGTTCCAATATGCGGGTCTATCCTTGGTGGGACCTTCGAGTTCCTTTTGGATAGGGTCGCATATTGGGCGTGACAGGCATTCATCACTCCATACGGACCATTCTGCTTCAACACAATGCCCTTCGGACTCAAAAACGCCGGCTCAACATATCAGCGCATGATTCAGACATGTCTGGCTACCCAGATCGGCAAAACAGTGGAGGCATACGTAGACGACGTGGTCGTCAAAACCAAACACGTCGAAACTCTAGTAGACGACTTGAGGTTCACATTCGACAACCTTCGAGCATATGACATTAAGCTCAACCCGGAAAAATGCGTTTTCGGTGTACCAGTAGGAAAGCTCTTGGGCTTCATTGTATCCGGTAGAGGAATCGAAGCAAACCCAGCCAAGATCCAAGCTCTGTCACAGCTGGATATCCCAAAAGATCTCAACCAAATACAAAAATTGACTGGATACGTGGCGGCTCTAAGCCGCTTCATCTCCCATTTGGGAGAAAAGGCATTGCCCCTCTATCGCCTCCTTAGGCGCACCGAACACTTTGAATGGATGGATGCTGCCACGGCCGGACTCGAAGAAATAAAGGACATATTGGCAACAAATCCGATCCTGGCCACACCCAACTTGGGCGAACCAATGTTGTTATATATTGCGGCAACACATCAAGTTGTAAGCGCGGTGCTCATCGTCGAACGAGAAACAGAAGGGCACAAATTCCCTCTTCAAAAACCAGTGTACTACGTATCCACTGTCTTAACTCCATGCAAGTCCAGGTACCCACACTATAAAAGATAGCATACGCGGTGTTCATGGCATCCCGGAAGCTGCGACACTACTTTCAAGAGTGTTCGATAACAGTGGCCTCCGAAGTACCCCTCAACGACATTATAAACAACCGCGACGCGACGGGCAGGATTGCAAAATGGGCCATCGAGCTCTTACCATTCGACATAACCTACAAACCACGGCGAGCTATAAAGTCGCAAGTCTTGGCTGACTTCATCGCTGAATGGACCGAAGCCGAACTTCCTAAAGAGTACGGCGCATACTCCAATTGGATCATGCATTTCGACGGCTCTAAAATGTTGGCCGGCTTGGGGGCTGGCATCGTCTTGACGTCCCCAACCGGAGACACAGTCCAATACGTACTTCAAATAATGTACACGGACTCCAACAACGCAGCCGAATACGAGGCCCTTCTACATGGTCTACGGATGGCAATCTCCATGGGCATTCAACGCCTAGAGGTCCGCGGGGATTAAAACCTCGCAATATCCCAAGTAAATGGAGACTTTGATGCCAAAGATCCGAAAATGGCAGCCTACAGAACGCCATCTTAAAATGTCACCGATTCAAGGACTCAATTCCACCATGTAGCCCGGGATAATAACCAAAGCGGTGACATGTTGGCGCCAAGATCGGCGCAAAGCGACGCCGTCCCTCCAAACATCTTCCTGGAGTAGCTCTTTAAGCCATCCGTAGTATGGGAAGAGGAGTCCGGAAACAACAATCCGGAACCAACCGCACCACCCAACACCGAACATTCTGACACAACCGGTGGCTCAGCCAATGACATAACACCTTCAGCCCACGAAATTATGGCAATCATTGCCCCGTGGACGGAACCATTCCTAGCCTACTTAATTCGGGAGGAACTCCCCGAAGACCAAAATGAGGCCCGCTGCATCGTACGGCGATCTAAAGCCTACAAGGTCCATGAGGGAGAGCTTTATAAGAAAAGCACAACCGGAGTCCTTCAAAGGTGCATCTACGAAGAGGAAGGGCGAAATCTGCTGCCTGAAATTCACGCCGGACTCGGCGGGCACCATGCCGCAGCCCGGGCCCTTGTAGGCAAGGCCTTCCGTACATGATTTTATAGGCCGACGGCCCGGGCAGATGCAGGACTTAGTCCAACGATGCGTCGGGTGCCAGCTTTTTGCTGATCAAAGCCACATGCCACCCACCGCCCTCAAAACTATACCCATCACCTGGCCGTTCGTGGTCTGGGGGCTTGACATAGTTGGACCCCTTAAAGGGGGAACCCACAAGCAAAAGTACCTATTGGTCATGGTGGATAAATTCACCAAATGGATAGAGGCCAAGCCAGTTAAAACGGCTGAATCCGGACCTGTGATAGACTTCATATCCGGGGTAGTACACCGTTATGGCATCCCCCACAGCATCATCACCGATAACGGCACGAACTTCACGACCAACGAGGTTAAACTCTGGCGTAAAAATATGGGCATCAAGCTCGACTACGCTTCAGTCTATCACCCTCAAACTAACGGTCAAGTCGAACGAGCAAATGGTCTAATCATGAGCGGCGTCAAACCCCGGTTAGTGCGGTCCCTCACGGAATCTAACATGCACTGGGTAGAGGAGCTCGACTCCGTACTCTGGGGGCTGAGGACCACGCCAAATCGTACTACCGGATTCACGCCATTCTTTATGGTATACGGCGCAGAGGCAGTTTTGCCCTGCGATATAATTCATGACTCACCTCGAGTGCGCATGTACGAAGAAAGAGAAGCCGAGTTGGATCGGCAGGACAGTTTGGACGCATTGGAGCAGGAGCACGACGTGGCAAAGGCTCGTTCCGCATTCTATCAGCAGCAGGCTCGAAGATATCAAAGCAGAGAAGTACGGGCCAAAACTTACAATGTTGGCGAACTAGTTCTACGCCTGCCGGGCAAGAAAAAGGACAAACTCAAGCCCAAATGGGAAGGTCCCTTCATCATCGACCAAGTCCTGGCTGGTGGAGCATACCGTCTGCGAAACGCATCAGACAACCGACTCGAGCCGAACCCATGGAACGCAGCCCGCCTCCGAAGATTCTACGCCTAGCGCCGGACTCAGAGTTCGTCTCCTTCCTCCGTCCACATTTTATACTTCAGTTGTCTTTTGTTTCTCTCTTTTCTCCCCCCTTTTTCATAGAGCCCTTGAGGGCTGATCTGCGCATTATTCGCACACACTTGACGTGCTACCCGCACTCATTATACCTGGGGGCTTCTTTAATAGAAGCTTATTTATACGGGCTTTATGCCCAACACATGTGTCAAACTTCCGCATGTACCTTTTATTCACCATTATATGCATCGATATGACTTATGTTTTGGCCAAGCTGGGTTGCTCGGCTCTGTGCTTACCCCTACGCTCCCGATTGTTCGGCTAGGAGGTAAAGGAGCACCTCTGCGATTGTTATCGCCGGGTCACCGGATGTGTACCTCGATCGGGTGAAGCCGAAAGCTAGCGTCAGAAGGGAATATTCGGTCGGTGACTTGAAAGATGATTTCTTATTTATTTATTTATCTGCCCCAGATGCTTTTACGCTCTTTTCGCAGTCCGACATGCACTTTAGGGCATGCCTCCTGTGGAAAGGAACCCCTAACGGAACTATTCTCCCCGAAGATGTTTCTTACTAACCATGTAATATAACATAACTAGTGGGCACTTGTCCGATAAAGCACTAATGACCCCTACACCGGTCTCCATGCATGCCCCAGCTTTTTTCATAACCGAGAGGGTATTCGACACACTCCGGACTCTAGGGTCCCGAGGTTGAAGCTAAAAGGTCGCAAAGACAAACAATCTACAATCCGCTAGAAGGCATTTTACATGTCATTTTAAAATACATCGTCAAATTGATTGACTATACTCCTCTTCAATCCCGCCTAACAGCTGTCTAATTTGATCCGCTGGGAATACTTAGCGCCAACTCTACTTGGCCATACATTAAGCTCACAGGATCTCCTTCCCATCGGGCCCCACAGTCCGACCTCGGCCATGTGGTTCGGATCCGCCTTCTTGTACCGCGTCTTCACCATAGCCCAGGCCTCCCTGGCGCCTTGACGGCAGGCCGATATCTTCCATAGACGGAAGCGCTGCCGTGCTCCCTGAAGCTTCTCCGCAAGCCCTCCAAGGCCCTGGGGTAGGGAGACGGACGGCCATAAGGCCTGGGCGACGCCACTCATCGCCTGCCGAACATGTTCGTGCAGTTGCACCAGCTCGGGAAGTTGGTCACCCGTTGAACCGGGCATTTCCTCCGTAGGGGACCTGTGAGCACACCTACAGACACATTTCTGTCAATCGACTTCCTCGCCGGACTCTTCTTTTCAAAAGAGTTTGCTCAAGCACTTACTATAAATGCCGCGACGAAGCCGCTGATTCTCCTTCACGGAGCCAGACAGCTGGGCCCGAACACCTTTTAGCTCTTCTCCCAGCTGGGTGTGGGCATCTTGGAGTTTGTTCCTCTCCTGCTGCACCTTCATAAGCACCCTCTCGCCGGCCTTCAGCTGGCGTAGTAGCTGTTGCTTGTCCGGATCAAGTCCAGCAACATCTGCAATATTATTATCAGACCTATACGCACGCCGCACACCGCTTATCTTTTTGAAATATGTGTTACCGGAGGGGGTCTCTGTGTCTCCTCCTGCGGCGGCTAGTGCGGCCTCAAGTTGGGCCTTGCACTCTTGAAGCTCCTGGGACAATTGGGTATTCTTCTCCGTAAGATCCTGCATATCAAATGATCCTTAAATCAGTTATTTTAACTACTTTAAGTCTCGGGGGCTACAGGCATATATAACTATTAAAATTCCTTACCCGTATGTCTTTCACATACTGCTCCGTGGCTCCGGTTAAACCATCTTGAGCGGCACGAAGGTGCGCGTCTCCGCGCTAAAGGCATTCAACGCCCGGGAGAAACACGTCACGAAGAACTTTCGGCGGCTTTGGATTCATGGCGCTCTCCACCTCGACTGGTGGTGGATAGCCTATCGGCATCCTCCGTTGAGGAGCATCCGGCTCGCGCCTTGCGCCGCCTCCCTCTTCGACCAGGTGTTGAGCTCTGGCTGGCGGAGGCTTGGTTGGCAACCTCTCCGGGCACAGTCTGGCGAGTGCTCTTTCTCCTGGAAGAGTCATGAGCATTAATATACTTCACATGAGTCTTTTCCTTAAAAACGGTGGCGTGACATACCGTTGTGGCGACATTTCAATTCGCACCGCACCCCTCTTCCGCCTGCTGGGCGGAACTGACCCTTGTTGGTCAGCCGCCGCGGGATTAGCTTCCCGCCTTGAAGGCACCTCCTGCGAGACACCGTTGGTATACGGCGGTCAGAAATAAGCACAGAAGTAATGGTATCAGGGCTCCGGTCATAGTTACCTGGGAAGCCGGAGATAAACCGGGGTAGTCAGCCGTAATGGCGACTAGAGCATTGTCCATGCTAAGTTGGTGGAACACCCCGTCAATCAGCTCCACCTTTATGTCTGGATCCTCTTCGGAGGCCGGATCAAGGGATCTTCCCGGATCCTCGGGTTGTGGAGTCGGACTGTGTATGCCCTCCACATCCCGGCGCAATTCCTGCATCGAAATTATAAAGTGAGACACTTAAACTTGAAAGCACGGATCAGATGGATAGACGTCCGCTTACCCAGCTCCGAGGGTTGTTCATGGAGAATCCGTTCAATGGACTCGTTTGGAGGAAGTCCTCCTTCTCCCCCTTGTACAAGCCGGACAGGATCTTCACCAGATCTGCGGCCGATCCCGGCCCCTTGAGGCCATGACGGGTGGCGCCATTCTCCCGCTGAAATCCCACATGGGTGGCCCCTATCGGAGCGGCTGCACCCTCGATAATGTACGTGGCCATGACTCGATCATGGTCAATCCGAATGAGCTAGCAACCTTATCCGGCCCATCAGATAATGGACGCTCCTGTCATCTTCCCATTGAGGGCTCATGGCGCCAACTCAGCGTTTTTGAGGAGCGTTGCTGAACTCCGGGAGGCCGATCCGAATCGGGTCCGCAAGGAGCATCTTCCACATAAAACCATTCCGAAAGCCAGTCTTCGGACGCCTTCTTTAGGGTTCTGGATAGATATCTGGTCCCGGCGATGCGCCTTCGGCTCCGCCCACTTGATATGTCGACCCCTCATGAGAACGGGGTACGAGGCAAAACAATCTCTTCCACAGCGCAAAATGGGGCTCGATGCCCAAGAACAGCTCGCAAAGAGCTACTGAAACCCGCAATGTGCGTAATGGGAGGCGCAGGTGATGAAGCCGAGTCCGTAGAACTCCGTAAGCCCCCAGAGAAACGGATGTATGGGAAATCCGAGCCCCTTATTAGATAAGGGACGGCACACCCGCCTCCTTTGAGGGATCGGGGTGTTCTCCGCTGCTTTCCACCTTTGTAGGTGGCCAGCCCGGCTCGAACCGGGACCATAAAGGCCGGAGGAAGGTATCCTCTGCTTGAGCGTCACCAGCCATTGTGTGGGATGAACATCTCCTCCAATCTCTGGTGAGGGCTGGGGAGCGAGAGGAGGAGCCGCGTCGACGGTCCATGATGGAGTGGATTTTTGTCAAAAGCGCCCCGATGAGTACTCGCGGAAGGAGGATGGTGTGATTTGGATCTGGATTCTTGCCTCTCTTATAGGCAGCTTATTCGCGCAGCTTGGGGAATAAAACGTAAAAATACCCTGGCTTTTCGCATTCATACGACATGTGGAAGAGGGCCATTATTGGGCGTGGAAGCCAAGGAGCGCAGCATTCATGAGGAAGCCGGACACTATTCGGCAAGCACATGGAATTCGGAGGAGAACCTGCCTTGCAACGCCGAAGACAATATACGCGCTGGACTCATCGTCATTGAAGCCTGGTTTGGGGGCTACTGAGGGAGTCCTGGACTAGGGGGTGTCCGGATAGCCGAACTATCATCATCGGCCGGACTCCAAGACTATGAAGATACAAGATTGAAGACTTCGTCCTGTGTCCGGATGGGACTTTCCTTGGCATGGAAGGCAAGCTTGGCGATACGGATATGTAGATCTCCTACCATTGTAACCGACTCTGTGTAACCCTAGCCCTCTCCGGTGTCTATATAAACCGGAGAGTTTTAGTCCGTAGGACACAACAAACGACAACAATCATACCATAGGCTAGCTTCTAGGGTTTAGCCTCCATATCATCAATATCAATCAAGAAGGAGTAGGGTTTTACCTCCATCGAGAGGGCCCAAACCTGGGTAAAAACATCGTGTCCCTTGTCTCCTGTTACCATCCGCCTAGACGCACAGTTCGGGACCCCCTACCCGAGATCCGCCGGTTTTGACACCGACACCAGACCTATGGCTTCATATGGCCCAAAGGCTTCATACATATACAAGACTTACCTGAGTCACCCTAACGCTAATGTTTTGCAGGGAAACCATACTCAGACTTATGAATATGAGCGTGTGTCTTCAAACCGCTATGTTCATAGAACTAAGAACTTTTCTGCTTATTCATATGAGTATCGTTCTTCTCCTGCAAGGCTATTTGCTAGGGCTCCAAAGCCAAAATTCTCAGATGCTGCACTTAGACTCACTGCTTCTAAACCACCTCTAAAGATGTGGGTGGTGAAGAAGAATTAACTTTCTTTTGCAGAGAAAGGTCTCCAGCCGGAAATCAAAGGCGTCCGATGCTATTGCTGGGACCTAAAACACATTATGGGACGCAATATAAAATGCCCAAATGGACTTACTATGTATTTCATATCTGAATCGCTTGCTAGTCATACGATCAGTCATAATCTTGATCTAAGCCTTGATAATCCTCTTGTACGTCAAATGTTTATGCTTCACAGTACTCTTTGTGAAGCCTATCCTCCTACCTGCACTGTAGGGTACGGCACCTCGTGCTTCAGAATGGATTATGGACAACGGATGCACTAACCACATGACTGGTGATCGAAGTCTTCTCATGGACTCAACCTTACGTCCATGTGATAAAAGGCACATCACATTTGCTGACACAGGTAAAAGCAAGGTATTGGGCCTAGGTAGAGTTGCAATCTCAAGGGATCAGCACATGGACAAAGTGATGCTTGTTGAATCCCTTGGTTTCAACTTAATGTCTGTCTCAATGCTTTGTGACTTAAACATGATTGTGCTATTTGGAAAATATCGTTGCCTTGTACTAATGGAATCTTTCAAGTCTCTAGTCTTCGAGGGGTACAGGAAAGATGACATGTACATGGTAGACTTCTCAGCAGGACCACAGATGGCCGTATGTCTTCTAGCCAAGTCTTCAGAGTGCTGGCTCTGGCATCGGAGGCTAGGGCATGCTGGCATGAGGAACCTACACACTCTTGCCAAGAAGAAGCACGTCATAGGCATTGAAGACGTAGTTCAAGAAAGATCATCTATGTGGTGCTTGTGAAGCTGGGAAGATGACAAGGGCCAAGCATCCCTCGAAGACAATCATGACTACATCTCGACCTTTTGAGTTGCTTCACATGGACTTGTTTGGTCCCACTCACTACTCTACTCTCACTGATACTACTTGTCTATGTGGTTTCGTTATTGTTGATGATTATTCAAGATACACTTGGGTGCACATAATTCTCTTCAAGACTGAAGTGCAGGATGTCTTCAGACACTTCGCCAACCGCGCCATGAACAACTATGGCGTCAAGATCAAGCACATTAGGAGTGACAACGGCACAGAATTCAAGAACACAGGCCTCGACCTCTATCTTGACACCTTAGGCATCACTCATGAGTTTTCTGCTCCTTACACACCTCAGCAGAATGGCATCGTGGAGCGCAAGAACAGAACCCTTATTGAGATGGCTCGGACGATGCTTGACAAATACAAGACTCCAAGAAAATTCCGGCCTGAAGCCATTGATACTGCATGCCATGTCATCAACCGTGTTTATCTTCACAAGCTTCTGAAGAAAACATCCTATGAGCTTCTAACTGGTAAGAAGCCAAACGTAAGCTACTTCAGAGTATTTGGTGCTAGGTGCTGGATCAAGGATCCACATCACACTTCAAAATTCGCACCAAAAGCACATGAGCGTTTTATGCTTGGTTATGGAAAGGACTCGCACTCCTACAGAGTCTTCAGCCTCTTTCACTATAAAGTGGTTGAAACTATGGATGTGCGGTTTGATGAAACTAACGGCTCGCAAAGAGAGCACCTGCCAAATGTGCTAGATGAAGTACCTGCCAGTGAATCAATCAAGCTAATGGGAACAGGAGAGATCATACCATCAGATGACCAACCTGAAGAGGAACTTATTATTTCTGCACCTGATCAAGCCGAGGACATTGCTCAGCCTGAAGACAATCCTCCAAATGATGACAATGATCAGCAGGAGCAAAATCTTCGTCCAGTTCATCCTCGTGTTGCAAATGAAGTACAAATAGAGAAGATAATCGATAGCATCAATGCACCTAGTCCACTCACTCGTTCAAGAGCAACACAGCTAGCAAATTTCTGTGCGCACTTTGCATTTGTCTCAATCTTTGAACCCAAGAAAGTTGCTGAAGCCTTCATGGAACCTGAATGGACTCAAGCTATGCAAGATGAGCTTCAACAGTTTGAGCTAAACAATGTATGGGAACTTGTCAAGCATCCTGATCCTCACAAGCACAACATAATTGGCTCAAAATGGATATATCGCAAAAAACAAGACGAGCATGGTCAAGTAGTCAGAAACAAGGCTCGGCTTGTTGCTCAAGGATACACACAAGTTGAAGGAATTGACTTCGATGAAACATTTGCTCTAGTGGCTAGGCTCGAAGCCATTCGCATATCGCTAGCTTATCCAAATCATCATAACATCCTTCTGTATCAAATGGATGTGAAGAGTGCCTTTCTCAATGGAAAGATTGAAGAAGAAGTGTATGTTGCACAACTGCCTGGCCTTGAAGACCCAAAACATCCTGATATGGTATACAAGCTCAACAAGGCACTGTATGGCCTCAAACAAGCCCCTCGTGCTTGGTATGACACACTCAAAGACTTCCTGAAGAGCAAAGGCTTCAAACCTGGTTCTCTAGACCCCACTCTCTTCACAAAGACATATGACGGTGAACTGTTTGTGTGCCAAATCTATCTGGATGACATTATCTTCGGTTGCACCAACAAGAAATAAAGTGATGAATTTGGTTACATGATGCAAGAACAGTATCAAATGTCCATGATGGGAGAGCTGAAGTTCTTTCTCGGTCTTCAAATCCATCAGCAACACAACGGCATCTTCATATTACAAGAAAAATAACTAAAAGATTGCCTGAAGAAGTTTGGAATGCAAGACTGCAAAGGATACACGACGCCAATGCCATCCAAAAGTCATCTAAGCCCCGACGCCATTGGTAAAGATTTCGATCAAAAGGTATACCACTCCATGATTGGCTCTTTACTTTACTTATGTGCATCTAGGCCAGATATCATGCTTAGTGTTTGCATGTGTGCCCGATTCCAAGTGGCACCAAAGGAGTCGCATCACTTAGCTGTGAAGCGAATTCTTCGATATTTGGCTTACACCCCAACACTAGGATTATGGTATCCAAAGGGCTCAGAGTTTGATCTGGTTGGATCTTCGGATGCTAACTATACTGGTGACAAGGTGGATCGCAAGTCTACATCAGGCACATGTCACTTTCTGGGTCGGTCTCTTGTCTGTTGGTCTTCAAAGAAGCAGAACTGTGTATCACTCTCAACTGTTGAATCTAAATACATTGCTGCTAGATCTTGCTGCGCTCAGCTTCTGTGGATGAAGCAAACTCTTAAGGACTATGGCATCCATCTAAAGCATGTGCCACTCTACTGTGATAAGGAAGCGCTATCAAGATTGCCAATAACGCAGTTCAGCACTCGAAGACAAAGCACATTGAAATTCGTCATCACTTTCTCAGAGATCATGTTATGAAAGAAGATATTGATATCATTCACGTCAAGACAGAAGAACAGTTGGCTGATATCTTCACTAAGCCCTTGGATGAGAAAAGGTTTTGCAAGTTGCGGTATGAGCTAAATATCTTGGAATCCTCAAATGTCCTGTGATTAGGCACACACCCTAACACTTATGGAGTTTGATGACTTAGATGCGCAACACACGAAGTAATGTATATCTTCAATCAATGAATACATACACTCTAAGTGTGAATACATTAATGTGGAAATTGACTTGAGAGCGCCACGATAATTGTGCGCCGTGTCTGGGTCTAATACTTCCTATACGGTGGGTAACACCACCACCAAACTCTTATGAAGTGTTTCCTAATGGCGTCATATTTGCAAAGTCTTCGCAATTGATTTAACTTCAACATTAAGTTGATTTCATGATTACTGATTTGGCCTTACTCTGTTACATATATATACTATATTCTGTCCTCTACAACATTCACTTATGGCTATGTCTTCTAGTTTGAATCTTTTGAACTAAGTGAATGTGATTGGACCCTAATCTCTCTATGCTTTCTACCTCAAGCTCTATCTATCCAAATCATATGCATTCTGTTGAAACTGTCGAATGTCTTCTCTGCGTCCTTGTCAGCAGAAGATATAGAGACAAACATTTATATCTAGCTTTTAATGACATATCCTTTTGCCTGAAACCCGGAGAATTCAGAACGACCACCCCGACAATCCAGGCGTGCGTGGGAACGTGGAACAACTCTCAATGAGTTGCATGTTCACCACATGTCCATCATATGTGAACCACCAGGGGCACCTGCGTAATTGCGCTGTGCTGTCTCTGTCCTTATAAATGCCTGTCTCGTCTAGGTCAAAAATCCTTCTTCCTCCTTCTCCATCTCTCGCAAACCCTAGCACCTATGCTAGCTCTCGATGACGCCGACGACGAAGCACTTAGCTGCCGCGACCTCCTCGACGCCGTCCTCACGCCGGCCGTGGACCTCGTCTTCTCCGCCGTCGCCGTAGGTGTCTTCCGTCGCCAAGTTAGGGCACGGGAGATCGAACTGCTCGACATCCATCTTCGCTCCGTCTAGCAGTTCTTCATGTGGTAATAAAAGTTTACTTTTTACCGTCTTTTTGATCTGATAGATTCATCCCTTTCTACCAAAAGTGGGTTCTAGATCTTCGAATATGAATCTATCTCTTTTTGCATCTCATATTCTGCCTAGATATATTCACTTATGCTTCTTCACAAGTTAGATTCCTCACTTGTACTTATTCTTGGATTTGTACAACTCTGGAACCAACTCTCATCATATAAGTGAATGTCTTCGCGTTATGAGGTCAATGTGTTCAAACTGATTTATCTTCAAAATCTTCTAAGAATGCATATGACCTCTTCCCCTTCCCTCGCACCTATAATGCTGTCACAGGTACATGTCCTTGGGAGAATCCCTTGGTTCTCATGGTCTGCATTCATTTGCAGAATTCTTGCAGAGTCACATAAATTCACCTGAAGCGAGTTTCTGTCAGTCCAGCCGCTTGAAGCCATTGCAAGTACTGAAGCCTTTCAGTTTACACTTCATGGCAACTGAAAAGTCAGCAAGAAAGGGAGGCAGATAGCGTCGTGGTGACACCTCCAAGGACTTACCTCCAGATTTGCACGAGATGTACAAAACTGATCCAGAAGAAACCTATACTGAACGCAAGAATCGAATCCAATGGATTCGAAGATATTGGGCAGAAGAGTGGTTCAGATATCGCTTCATCACCAAGGAATATGCAGAGAAGAATGCCATCAAGGCACCCTGGGGTGATAATTTGTACAAAAATGTTCCACCCAGGACTCAGGCTGAAGCTATTGAGCAAGGCTTCTATCCTTGCATGGTGCGAGGACCACAACCTGAGAATGCTGCCCCGTCTTCATTACTCTGGTGTCGTGAAGACAGTCTGTTCAAGCACAACTACCAGTTCACCAAAGATTCAGCTGCAAAGAACAAGAAGGATCTGGGGCTTGACTTCAACCCTGGTCCCTCCTCACCTCGGGACAATGGCACCCGTGAAGCCAATGAAAATAGGATTGGCCCCTTCTACAACCTTGCTGGCCTCATCACTCACATTACTGTTCAAGGTGCCAAAGTGGATCATTCTGATGATGATGATGCTGACACCAACGAAGCTCCAGCTCCTGCTCCAAAGTCTAAGAAGCAGAAGAAGACTAAAGCTTCAAAATCATCTGCTGCCCCAAAAGCTTCAAGAGTGAAGCCATTGGCAACTGCCCCTTCTGCTCTCAGCAATAACTCTGAAGATCACTCTCGCATCTCCATGAGGCGGGAGAAGCCAAAGAAGACACCAGTTCAGCAACTGAGTCAAGCACTGACGCCTGCAGCCATTCTGAGGAATGAATCTGAACCCATTGACTTGTCTTCAGATGAAGAATTTGGTGAAGATGCTCTGGAGCAGCTGATCAAGAGCAAGCAAGAGGCGGAGATCTTCAAGGATCAGCCCCTCTTTGATGTAAACATTCTGAAGAACTTCACTGATTAGTGGTTTGATAATCAAGATCTCAGCTTTGATGACCTTCAGCTTCCCATTGGCGTCAGCGTTGCTTTCGAAGGCGCCATTGCTCCTGAGCTTGCTCTGGCTTAGCGCATAGTTGAACTGAAGCGAAAGATTGACTTTGAGAAGGAACAGTTCAAGAAGCATGTAGCCAGGCTGAATGTGGCTGATGTGCAAAAGTTCATGGTGATGCTTAATGACCTCAAGGAGTCGTTTCGGAAGAAACGCGAGGAAGCCAAAGGCTCAAGAGAGCGCATGAAAGCACTCGCAGACAAATGCGTTCAAGCCTATAATGAAGCTGAAAAGCGCAAGGCACTAGGCCGCCCTGGCATTGACCCCTCAATGGCTGCCAAGAAAAAGAAGCCCTCTAAAGCCAACTCTGAAGCAGCATGGCAGGAAGAACCACACATTGTCTTCCCTGCCAGCATGTGCGGCTCGAAGCCCAAGGCTCCTTCAGGGGCTTCTGAAGAGAAGAAAACCAAGGCAGCTGCAGCCAAATCCAGGAAGCGAAAAACCAAGCGCACCACTGATGAAGCACCGCCCCCTAAGAAGAGAAAGATCAAGAAGAGAGATCGGGCTGCTCCTACAGAGCCCCTTGTTGTTGAACCCCTTGCCTTTGTTCCCCCTCCGTCTGCAAACCAAGAGCGTCGGATGATTGTTCATGAGCCTGCTTCCACAGAGGCTCCTGAAGCTCAAGAAGTCCTAGTTGTCGACCCCATCGCGACTGAAGATGTTGGTCAAGATGATGTAGTTCTTCCTCAGATCGAGCGCCCAACGGTATCATCGCCTGTTCGAACGAACAGTGAGCTTATCAGTATTGGTCGTCCTTTGACGCCAATCTCACAAGATGCATCATGGGTTGATCGCCCCCAGCAAGCTACCCCACATCAAGACTCACCAAGTACACCCCAACAGTCATCTGTGCCCGTCATCAGCCCCATGTCCAATGATGACAACTACATGGAGCCATCACCATCACCAAAGGGGTCACCCGTATTCGAACAGCTTTGCAAAGGCCTAAGGACATCCGGCTCCGTGACCACCATCACAGAAGAGGGCTCAAACTTGTCAAGTTCAGTGGCACGTCAGTGCTCTCTGACAACAATCCTTCTGTGATGGTCCCTATGTCTGAAGCCAATGCTGCTGAAGACCCTTCGGCTGCATCAGCTGGAGCAACACAAGAAGGAGAGCATGTCGCTACTCCCCCCGCAACTCAAGAAGAAGTTCCCGAAGAAACCCCGTCTATGCCAGAACCTCCAGCTACTCAAGTGGAGGGTGAGAATCCTGAGGCTGCCACAAATGACATTCCTGAAGCCAATGATGTTGTCATGGCCGAAGACAATGTGGAGCCTACAGTGGGAAATGCACCAGTGGCCAATGAAGCAAATGAAGGCCATGAAGCAGCTGAAGTCAATGCTGCACCTGACACAGATCTGCAGCCTGAAGTCAAAGCCACTGCTCCTGTTCCGCCTCCAGGGCCACATACTATCGAGCAAGCATACAACTATGGCCAGCTTGTCACTGTCAGATGGCCTATTCTGATTCCTCCACCTGCTGCTAGTCCTCAATTTGATTACCATGTCGAACACATGCCTCAGGTTCAGAAGCCAAAGCCAAGACTGCCCAGATTTCCAGGTACTGCCACTTTGCCAGGATCTTGCAATGTAAACGGCTTCATTGCACACAACACCTTCTTCGATAGCGACAAGAACCCCTACACCAGACCCAAGATTTCATCTGATCGGTTCTGGAGTTATCAACAGCGCAACTATTATTCATGCATTCTGTACAACCAAGGCCGCATATTTTCGCATATGCGCCGTGATACTGAAGCCATAGCTAGCCTACCCTTCTTAGAAGAAGCTCTCAATTGCTTCAGAGAGGCTGGCTTACTGCATTTTGTCACTAACAAGGAGCACTAGAATGAAGAGTTGCTACTCCAATTCTACGCCACTCTTCATATCAGAGGCTACAACAGGGATCCTAAGACTTGGGTCCTTGAGTGGATGACTAGAAATGTTCATCATGAAGCCAAAGCATTTGATGTCATCGAGCTTACTGGTCTTCCCACTCCAGGTGATCTCTATGAACCTGGTTGTCAGCTTCACACTGCAGCGTTAGAAAGCATCTTTCACAAGCCAGAACCCAACATGAGTCAGATGCTGAGTATGATGAAGCCATTGCCTCCAGATGCAGAATATCCTAAGGAGTTCTTTGTTGAAGACCTTGAGTATCTGCCACGCACGATCTATCACATCATAAGGCGAACTCTCTGGCCTATCAAAGGACATTCTCCATAGGCTAAGCTAGAAGGTGCAATGAAGACATTGATCTTCCATATTCTTCATGGAAAATGCTTCAATGCACAAGATTTCTTCATCCGCCAACTTGCTGCATCAGGATCTGACATTTTTGGCT